>CM062473.1:2366388-2499206 GCA_031479575.1 Coregonus ussuriensis | reverse complement strand
GGGCCCTTTGACTGGCTGATTGGCATCCTGGTCAGGGTCACAACACCCATGCTTTAATAAACAAATACAGTAATGGACTGTCTCGTCTGTGATTGGCTGACCTTTAGAGAGAGAAAGGAAACATGTAGTTCTAGAACTGGAATTTCCCTTTGTGTTTATGTTTGCAGGGGAGTGGCAGAATAAGGGTGTGTGACAAAATATTCCTTTGAGAGAGAGAGAGAGAGGTTCGCCCTGCCTCAAGGCTTCAATTTGATACGTGTGTGTACTGAATACTGTGTGTACTGAATACTGTGTGTACTGAATACTGTGTGTACTGAATACTGTGTGTACTGAATACTGTGCGTAGTGAATACTGTGTGTAGTGAATACTGTGTGTACTGAATACTGTGTGTACTGAATACTGTGCATAGTGAATACTGTGTGTACTGAATACTGTGTGTAGTGAATACTGTGTGTAGTGAATACTGTGTGTACTGAATACTGTGTGTAGTGAATACTGTGTGTACTGAATACTGTGTGTAGTGAATACTGTGTGTACTGAATACGTGTGTGTACTGAATACTGTGTGTACTGAATACCGTGTCAAATCAAATCAAATCAAACAAAAAATACAACAGGTGTAGTAGACCTTACAGTGAAATGCTTACTTACAAGCCCTTAACCAACAATGCAGTTGTAAGACAAAATAAGTGTTAAGTAAAAAATAGCTAAGTAAAAAATTAAAATAACAAATAATTAAGTAAAATAACAGTAGCGAGGCTATATAGAGGGGGTACCGGTACAGAGTAAATGTGCTGGGGCACAGGTTAGTCAAGGTAATTGAGGTAATATGTATATGTAGAGTTAAAGGGACTATGCATAGATAATAAACAGAGAGTAGGGGGGGGGGGGGGGGAGGGGGAGAGAACAATGCAAAAAGTCATGGTAACCATTTGATTAGCTGTTCAGGAGTCTTATGGGTTGGGGGTAGAAAATGTTAAGGAGCCATTTGGACCTAGACTTGGCGCTCCGGTACTGCTTGCCATGCGGCAGCAGAGAGATCAGTCTATGACTAGGGTGGCTGGAGTTTTTGACAATTTTTAGGGCCTTCCTCTGACACCGCCTGGTATAGAGGTCCTGGATGGCAGGAAGCTTGGCCCCAGTGATGTACTGGGCCGTACGCACTACCCTCTGTAGTGCCTTGTGGTCGGAGGCTGAGCAGTTGCCATACCAGGCAGTGATGTAACCAGTCAGGATGCTCTCGACGGTGCAGCTGTAGAACTTTTGTCTCCTGAGGGGGAATAGGCTTTGTCATGCCCTCTTCACGACTGTTTTGGTGTGTTTGGACCATGATGGTTTGTTGGTGATGTGGACACCAAGGAACTTGAAGCTCTCAACCTGCTCCGCTACAGCCCCTTCGATGAGAATGGGGCGTGCTCGGTCCTCTTCTTTTCCCTGTAGTCCATAATCATCTCCTTTGTCTTGGTCACGTTGAGGGAGAGGTTGTTATCCTGGCACCACCCGGCCAGGTCTCTGACCTCCTCCCTATAGGCTGTCTCATCGTTGTCGGTGATCAGGCCTACCACTGTTTTGTCGTCAACAAACTTAATGATGGTGTTGGAGTCGTGCTTGGCAACGCAGTCGTGGGTGAACAGGGAGTACAGGACGGGACTAAGCATGCACCCCTGAGGGGCCCCCGTGTTGAGGATCAGTGTGGCGGATGTGTTGTTACCTACCCTTACCACCTGGGGGCGGCCCGTCAGGAAGTCCAGGATCCAGTTGCAGAGGGAGGTGTTTAGTCCCAGGGTCCTTAGCTTAGTGATGAGCTTTGTGGGCACTATGGTGTTGAACGCTGAGTTGTAGTCAATGAACAGCATTCTCACATAGGTGTTCCTTTTGTCCAGGTGGGAAAGGACAGTGTGGAGTGCGATAGAGATTGAGATTGCATCATCTTTTGGGGCGGTATGCAAATTGGAGTGGGTTTCCGGGATGATGGGAGCCATGACCAGCCTTTCAAAGCACTTCACCAAAGCACCTCATGGCTACTGATGTGAGGGCTACGGGGCTGTAGTCATTTAGGCAGGTTACCTTAGTGTTCTTGGGCACAGGGACTATGGTGGTCTGCTTTAAACATGTAGGTATTACAGCCTCAGTCAGGGAGAGGTTGAAAATGGCAGTGAAGACACTTGCCAATTGGTCCGCGCATGCTCTGAGTACACGTCCTGGTAATCCATCTGGCCCCGTGGCATTGTACATTTTGACCTGTTTAAAGGTCTTGCTCACTTCGGCTACAGAGAGCATGATCACACAGTCGTCCGGAACAGCTGGTGCTCTCATGCATGCTTCAGTGTTGCTTGCCTTGAAAGCGAGCATAAAAAGCATTTAGCCCGTCTGGTAGGCTCGCGTCACTGGGCAGCTCGCGGCTGGGTTTCCCTTTGTAGTCTGTAGTAGTTTGCAAGCCCTGCCACATCCGACGAGCGTCAGAGCCGGTGTAGTACTGAATACTGCTCTATGGTGGCCACCATAGGGTAGACCCACAACCCAATCCCTGCCCATGTGCTGATTTAGGATCAGTTTAGCCTTTTAGATCAAAATGAATAATATTACACAAGACGCTTGATATGGTAGTTATTACTATATTTATTATTACTATTATTATTATTATTATTATTATTAACCTGCAAAGCATCGTAGTGTAGGAGTGCTGGGTCCTGAGGTTTTTAAGAAACTGACTGTTAGAACTGTTAAGGCTCCATTGATTGAAAAACTGTATGGTTGAAAGAGACGGGGCAAAAGGAGTGGCTAATAAGTCTGGCTGCACATCTGACTGGCTGACTTACTGCAAAATGAGAAATGATGTGACTAAACTCAACAAAAAGAAGAAGAAAACTGTATTATGAAGCCAGGATCAATGATATAAAGAATGATGGAGAAAAAATAAACTTTTGAGTACTTTAAATGAAATTATCGGCAGAAAGACAAATTCAACCCCATCTTTCATCGAATCAGATGGCTTATTCATCACAAAACCATTTGATGTTGCCAATTATTTTAATGATTAGGGGGAAGCCAAAGTCATTCCGCTTCCCAAGAGTGGTAAAGCGGCCTTTACTGGTTCTAACAGCAGACCTATAAGCTTGCTGCCAGCTCTTAGCAAACTCTTGGAAGAAATTGTGTTTGACCAAATACAATACTACTTCTCTGTAAACAAATTAACAACAGACTTTCAGCATGCTTATAGAGAAGGGCACTGAACATGTACTGCACTGACACAAATGACTGATGATTGGTTGAAATGCATTGATAATAAGAATTGTGGGAGCTGTACTGTTAGATTTCAGTGCAGCCTTTGATATTATTGACCATAACCTGTTGTTGAGAAAACGTATGTGTTGTGGCTTTTCAAACTCTGCCATATCGTGGATTCAGAGCTATCTATCTAATAGAACTCAGATGGTTTTCTTTAATGGAAGCTTCTCTAATGTCAAACATGTACAGTGTGGTGTACCACAGGGCAGCTCTCTAGGCCCTCTACTCTTTTCTATTTTTACCAATGACCTGCCACTGGCATTAAACAAAGCATGTGTGTCCATGTCTGCTGATGATTCAACCATATGTGCATCAGCAACCAAAGCTAATGAAGACCCTGAAACCCTTAACAAAGAGTTGCAGTCTGTTTCGGAATGGGTGGCCAGTAATAAACTGGTCCTGAACATCTCTAAAACTAAGAGCATTGTATTTGGTACAAATCATTCCAAGTTCTAGACCTCAGCTGAATCTGGTAATGAATGGTGTGGCTGTTGAACAAGTTGAGGAGACTAAATTACTTGGTGTTACCTTAGATTGTAAACTGTTATGGTCAAAATATATACAGTTGAAGTCGGAAGTTTACATACACCTTAGCCAAATAGATTTACACTCAGTTTTTCACAATTCCTGACATTTAATCCTAGTAAAAATTCCCTGTCTTAGGTCAGTTAGGATCACCACTTTATGTTAAGAGTGTGAAATGTCAGAATAATAGTAGAGAGAATGATTTATTTCAGCTTTTATTTCTTTCATCACATTCCCAGTGGGTCAGAAGTTTACATACACTCAATTAGTATTTGGTAGCATTGCCTTTAAATTGTTTAACTTTGGTCAAACATTTCGGGTAACCTTCCACAAGCTTCCCACAATAAGTTGGGTGAATTTTGGCCCATTCCTCCTGACAGAGCTGGTGTAACTGAGTCAGGTTTGTAGGCCTCCTTGCTCGCACGCGCTTTTTCAGTTCTGCCCACAAATGTTCTATAGGATTGAGGTCAGGGCTTTGTGATGGCCACTCCAATACCTTGACTTTGTTGTCCTTAAGCCATTTTGCCACAACTTTGGAAGTATGCTTGGGGTCATTGTCCATTTGGAAGACCCATTTGCGACCAAGCTTTAGCTTCCTGACTGATGTCTTGAGATGTTGCTTCAATATACAGTGGGGAAAAAAAGTATTTAGTCAGCCACCAATTGTGCAAGTTCTCCCACTTAAAAAGATGAGAGAGGCCTGTAATTTTCATCATAGGTACACGTCAACTATGACAGACAAATTGAGATTTTTTTTCTCCAGAAAATCACATTCTAGGATTTTTAATGAATTTATTTGCAAATTATGGTGGAAAATAAGTATTTGGTCACCTACAAACAAGCAAGATTTCTGGCTCTCACAGACCTGTAACTTCTTCTTTAAGATGCTCCTCTGTCCTCCACTCGTTACCTGTATTAATGGCACCTGTTTGAACTTGTTATCAGTATAAAAGACACCTGTCCACAACCTCAAACAGTCACACTCCAAACTCCACTATGGCCAAGACCAAAGAGCTGTCAAAGGACACCAGAAACAAAATTGTAGACCTGCACCAGGCTGGGAAGACTGAATCTGCAATAGGTAAGCAGCTTGGTTTGAAGAAATCAACTGTGGGAGCAATTATTAGGAAATGGAAGACATACAAGACCACTGATAATCTCCCTCGATCTGGGGCTCCACGCAAGATCTCACCCCGTGGGGTCAAAATGATCACAAGAACGGTGAGCATAAATCCCAGAACCACACGGGGGGACCTAGTGAATGACCTGCAGAGAGCTGGGACCAAAGTAACAAAGCCTACCATCAGTAACACACTACGCCGCCAGGGACTCAAATCCTGTCCCCCTGCTTAAGCCAGTACATGTCCAGGCCCGTCTGAAGTTTGCTAGAGTGCATTTGGATGATCCAGAAGAGGATTGGGATAATGTCATATGGTCAGATGAAACCAAAATATAACTTTTTGGTAAAAACTCAACTCGTCGTGTTTGGAGGACAATGAAATGCTGAGTTGCATTCAAAGAATACCATACCTACTGTGAAGCATGGGTGTGGAAACATCATGCTTCGGGGCTGTTTTTCTGCAAAGGGACCAGGACGACTGATCCGTGTAAAGGAAAGAATGAATGGGGCCATGTATCGTGAGATTTTGAGTGAAAACCTCCTTCCATCAGCAAGGGCATTGAAGATGAAATGTGGCTGGGTCTTTCAGCATGACAATGATCCCAAACACACCGCCCGGGCAACGAAGGAGTGGCTTCGTAAGAAGCATTTCAAGGTCCTGGAGTGGCCTAGCCAGTCTCCAGATCTCAACCCCATAGAAAATCTTTGGAGGGAGTTGAAAGTCTGTGTTGCCCAGCGACAGCCCCAAAACATCACTGCTCTAGAGGAGATCTGCATGGAGGAATGGGCCAAAATACCAGCAACAGTGTGTGAAAACCTTGTGAAGACTTACAGAAAACGTTTGACCTGTGTCATTGCCAACAAAGGGTATATAACAAAGTATTGAGAAACTTTTGTTATTGACCAAATACTTATTTTCCACCATAATTTGCAAATAAATTCATTAAAAATCCTGCAATGTGATTTTCTGGAAATGTTTTTCTCAATTTGTCTGTCATAGTTGACGTGTACCTATGATGAAAATTACAGGCCTCTCTCATCTTTTTAAGTGGGAGAACTTGCACAATTGGTGGCTGACTAAATACTTTTTTCCCCCACTGTATCCACATAATTTTCCTTCCTCATGATGCCATCTATATTGTGAAGTGCACCAGTCCCTCCTGCAGCAAAGCACCCCCACAGCATGATGCTGCCACCCCCGTGCTTCACGGTTGGGATGGTGTTCTCCGGCTTGCAAGCACCCCCTTTTTCCTCCAAACATAACGATGGTCATTATGGCCAAAGAGTTATATTTTTGTTTCATCAAACCAGAGGACATTTCTCCAAAAAGTATGATTTTTGTCCCCATGTGCAGTTGCAAACCGTAGTCTGGCTTTTTTTATGGTGGTTTTGGAGCAGTGGCTTCTTCCTTGCTGAGCGGCCTTTCAGGTTATGTCGATATAGGACTCGTTTTACTGTGGATATGGATACTTTTGTACCTGTTTCCTCCAGCATCAAGGTCCTTTGCTGTTGTTCTGGAATTGATTTGCACTTTTCGTACCAAAGTACGTTCATCTCTAGGAGACAGAACGCGTCTCCTTCCTGAGCGGTATGACGGCTGCGTGGTCCCATGGTGTTTATACTTGCGTACTATTGTTTGTACAGATGAACGTGGTACCGTCAGGCGTTTAGAAATTGCTCCCAAGGATGAACCAGACGTGTGGAGGTCTACAATTTGTTTTCTGAGGTCTTGGCTGATTTCTTTTGATTTTCCCATGATGTCAAGCAAAGGGGCACTTAGTTTGAAGGTAGGCCTTGAAATACATCCACAGGTACACCTCCAATTGACTCAAATGATGTCAATTAGCCTATCAGAAGCTTCTAAAGCCATGACATCATTTTCTGGAAATTTCCAAGCTGTTTAAAGGCACAGTCAACATAGTGTATGTAAACTTCTGACCCACTGGAATTATAAGTGATATAATCTGTCTGTAAACAATTGTTGGAAAAATTACTTGTGTCATGCACAAAGTAGATGTCCTAACCGACTTGCCAAAACAATAGTTTCTTAACAAGAAATGTGTGGAGTGGTTGAAAACCTGTATGTAAACTTCCGACTTCAAGTGTAGATTCAATGGTTGTAAAGATGGGGAGAGGTCTGTCCGTAATAAAGAGATGTTCTGCTTTTTTGACACCACACTCCACAAAGCAAGTCCTACAGGCTCTAGTTTTATCTTATCTTGATTATGGTCAAGTTTTGCAAAGAAAGACCAGCTGGCACAGAACGAGCGGCACGTCTTGCTCTTCATTGTAATCAGAGGGCTGATATTAATACTATGCTTGCCAGTCTCTCTTGGCTAAAAGTTGAGGAAAGACTGACACCTCTTGTTTTAATAAGAAACATTTAATGTGTTGGAAATTCCAAATTGTTTGCATAGTCAACTTACACACAGCACTGACACACACACTTACCCCACCAGACATGCCACCAGGGGTCTTTTCACAGTTCAGAACAAATTCAATTTGTTATATAGAGCCATGAGTGCATGGAACTCCCTTCCATCTTATATAGCGCAAATGAACAGCAAACCTTTGTTTCAAAAAACAAATAAAGCAACACCTCACGGCACAACGCCTCTCCCCCGTGTGACCTACTCGTTGTGTGGTCATCTGTAGCTCAGTTGGTAGAGCATGGCACTGAGCTACAGATGACCACACAACAGTCACGTTGGATAAAAGCATGTATGTGTAACTGATAGATATCTACATGAAAAGTATTTTGTCTGTAATGTATGTTTTGTTATATGTCAGACCCCAGTAAGACTAGCTTCGGCTAATGGGTATCCTAATAAATCAAATCAATTCAAACCCTGCAGTAACCAGTACTATGACTGGGCTAACCCTAACTCTGGAGTAAACAAATAATAACACTAGCAAGAGACTTGATGAAACTAAGCAGCCTGGACAGCCAGTCAGCCAGTCAGCCTGGTCAGCCAGTCAGCCTGGTCAGCCAGTCAGCCAGTCAGCCAGTCAGCCAGTCAGCCAGTCAGCCAGTCAGCCAGCCAGCCAGTCAGCCAGTCAGCCAGTCAGCCAGTCAGCCAGTCAGCCAGTCAGCCTGGTCAGCCAGTCAGCCAGTCAGCCAGTCAGCCAGTCAGCCAGTCAGCCAGTCAGCCAGTCAGCCTGGTCAGCCAGTCAGCCAGTCAGCCTGGTCAGCCAGTCAGCCAGTCAGCCAGTCAGCCAGTCAGCCAGTCAGCCAGCCAGTCAGCCTGGTCAGCCAGTCAGCCAGTCAGCCAGTCAGCCAGTCAGCCAGTCAGCCAGCCAGTCAGCCTGGTCAGCCAGTCAGCCTGGTCAGTCAGTCAGTCAGCCAGTCAGCCAGTCAGCCAGTCAGCCAGTCAGCCTGGTCAGCCAGTCAGCCAGTCAGCCAGTCAGCCTGGTCAGCCAGTCAGCCAGTCAGCCAGTCAGCCAGTCAGCCAGTCAGCCAGTCAGCCTGGTCAGCCAGTCAGCCAGTCAGCCAGTCAGCCAGGTCAGCCAGTCAGCCAGTCAGCCAGTCAGCCAGCCAGCCAGTCAGCCAGTCAGCCTGGTCAGCCAGTCAGCCAGTCAGCCAGTCAGCCTGGTCAGCCAGTCAGCCAGTCAGCCAGTCAGCCAGTCAGCCAGTCAGCCAGTCAGCCTGGTCAGCCAGTCAGCCAGCCAGTCAGCCTGGTCAGCCAGTCAGCCAGTCAGCCAGTCAGCCAGTCAGCCAGTCAGCCAGTCAGCCAGTCAGTTTGTCAGCCAGTCAGCCAGTCAGCCTGGTCAGCCAGTCAGCCAGTCAGCCTGGTCAGCCAGTCAGCCAGTCAGCCAGTCAGCCAGTCAGCCAGTCAGCCAGTCAGCCAGCCTGGTCAGCCAGTCAGCCAGTCAGCCAGTCAGCCAGTCAGCCTGGTCAGCCAGTCAGCCAGTCAGCCTGGTCAGCCAGTAAGCCAGCCAGTCAGCCTGGTCAGCCAGTCAGCCAGTCAGCCTGGTCAGCCAGTCAGCCAGTCAGCCAGTCAGCCAGTCAGCCAGCCAGCCAGTCAGCCAGTCAGCCAGTCAGCCAGTCAGCCTGGTCAGCCAGTCAGCCAGTCAGCCAGTCAGCCAGTCAGCCTGGTCAGCCAGTCAGCCAGTCAGCCTGGTCAGCCAGTCAGCCAGTCAGCCAGTCAGCCAGTCAGCCAGTCAGCCAGTCAGCCAGTCAGCCAGTCAGTCAGTCAGCCAGCCAGTCAGCCAGCCAGTCAGCCAGTCAGCCAGTCAGCCAGTCAGCCAGTCAGCCAGTCAGCCAGTCAGCCAGCCAGCCAGTCAGCCAGTCAGTCAGCCAGTCAGCCAGCCAGTCAGCCAGTCAGTCAGTCAGCCAGTCAGCCAGCCAGCCAGTCAGCCAGTCAGTCAGCCAGTCAGCCAGCCAGTCAGTCAGCCAGTCAGTCAGCCATGGTCTGTGACGTCTTGGGAGTCTAAATGGCTTCCTATGTAGCTCCCCCCTATGGAATGTAATGTCTCTGACTAAAGCCTCCTAACAACCTAAACCTGTTGGTGAATGGTGGTGAGAACCATGTTAAAGAGACTGGACCACATCACTGCATTCCTGGTTCACCACAGCCTAACCACAGAACGACCACAAGATCATATTTATGGTGTGTGGTTCAAACACCACACAGGAACCCCACCAAAGCGAACATATGTCTGCTCAGAAATACACACATACAGAGAAACAGACAGAACACACGCTCTCTCTATCTAATATAATAATAATAATATAATATGCCATTTAGCAGACGCTTTTATCCAAAGCGACTTACAGTCATGCGTGCATACATTTTTGTGTATGGGTGGTCCCGGGGATCGAACCCACTACCTTGGCGTTACAAGCGCCGTGCTCTACCAGCTGAGCTACAGAGGACCACATCTCTCTCTCTCTATATATATATATCTCTCTCTCCATCTCTCTCTCCGTCTCTCTCTCTCTCTCTCTCTCTCTCTCTCTCTCTCTCTCTCTCTCTCTCGCTCTCTCTCTCTCTCTCTCTCTCTCTCTCTCTCTCTCTCTCTCTCTCTCTCTCTCTCTCTCTCTTTCTCTCTCTCTCTCAATTTAATTTAATTCAGTTCAACGGCTTTATTGGCATGGGAAATGTATGTTAACGTTGCCAAAGCAAGTGAAGTAGATAGTAAACAAATGTGAAATAAACAATAAATATTAACAGTAAACATTACACTTACAAAAGTTCCAAAAGAATAGACATTTCAAATGTCATATTATGTCTAAATCCAGTGTTATAATGATGTGCAAAAAGTATGGAAAATAAATAAACACTGATTGCCCTTTTCTTGTGGCAACAGGTCACAAATCTTGCTGCTGTGATGGCACACTGTGGTATTTCACCCAATAGAAATGGGAGTATATCAAAATTAGGTTTGTTTTCAAATTCTTTGTGGATCTGTGTAATCACATCAAATCAAATCAAATGTTATATGTCACATGTGCCGAATACATTATTACCGTGAAAGGCTTACTTACAAGCCCTTAATCAACAATGCAGTTGGTTAAGGGAAATACAGTTGAAGTCGGAAGTTTACATACACTTAGGTTGGAGTCATTAAAACTAGTTTTTCAACCACTCCACACATTTCTTGTTAAGAAACTATAGTTATGGCAAGTTGGTTAGGACATCTACTTTGTGTTTGACACAAGTAATTTTTCCAACAATTGTTTACAGAAAGATTATTTCACTTATAATTCAATGTATCACAATTCCACTGGGTCAGAAGTTTACATACACTAAGTTGACTGTGCCTTTAAACAGCTTGGAAAATTCCAGAAAATGATGTCATGGCTTTAGAAGCTTCTGATAGGCTAATTGACATAATTTGAGTCAATTGGAGGTGTACCTGTGGATGTATTTCAAGGCCTACCTTCAAACTCAGTGCCTCTTTGCTTGACATCATGGAAAAATCAAAAGAAATCAGCCAGGACCTCAGAAAAAAATGTGTAGACCTCCACAAGTCTGGTTCATCCTTGGGAGCAATTTCCAAACGCCTGAAGGTACCACGTTCATCTGTACAACAAAAGTACGCAAGTATAAACACCATGGGACCACGCAGCCGTCATACCGCTCAGGAAGGAGACGCGTTCTGTCTCCTAGAGATTAATGTACTTTGGTGCGAAAAGTGCAAATCAATCCCAGAACAACAGCAAAGGACCTTGTGAAGATGCTGGAGGAAACAGGTACAAAAGTATATATATCCACAGTAAAATGAGTCCTATATCGACATAACCTGAAAGGCCGCTCAGCAAGGAAGAAGCCACGGCTCCAAAACCGCCATTAAAAAGCCAGACTACGGTTTGCAACTGCACATGGGGACAAAGATCATACTTTTTGGAGAAATGTCCTCTGGTTTGATGAAACAAAAATATAACTCTTTGGCCATAATGACCATCGTTATGTTTGGAGGAAAAAGGGGAATGCTTGCAAGCCGAAGAACACCATCCAAACCGTGAAGCACGGGGGTGGCAGCATCATGCTGTGGGGGGTGCTTTGCTGCAGGAGGGACTGGTGGACTTCACAATATAGATGGCATCATGAGGAAGGAAAATGATGTGGATATATTGAAGCAACATCTCAAGACATCAGTCAGGAAGTTAAAGCTTGGTCGCAAATGGGTCTTCCAAATGGACAATGACCCCAAGCATACTTCCAAAGTTGTGGCAAAATGGCTTAAGGACAACAAAGTCAAGGTATTGGAGTGGCCATCACAAAGCCCTGACCTCAACCCTATAGAACATTTGTGGGCAAAACTGAAAAAGTGTGTGCGAGCAAGGAGGCCTACAAACCTGACTCAGTTACACCAGCTCTGTCAGGAGGAATGGGCCAAAATTCACCCAACTTATTGTGGGAAGCTTGTGGAAGGCTACCTGAAACGTTTGACCCAAGTTAAACAATTCAAAGACAATGCTACCAAATACTAATTGAGTGTATGTAAACTTCTGACCCACTGGGAATGTGCTGAAAGAAATAAAAGCTGAAATAAATCATTCTCTCTACTATTATTCTGACATTTCACATTCTTAAAATAAAGTGGATCATAACTGACCTAAGACAGGGAATTTTTACTAGGATTAAATGTCAGGAAATGTGAAAATGGAGTGTAAATGTATTTGGCTAAGGTGTATGTAAACTTCCGACTTCAACTGTATGTGTCTCTAATATGGTCATACATTTGGCAGGAGGTTAGTAAGTGCAGCTCAGTTTCCACCTCATTTTGTGGGCAGTGTGCTCTTGTGAGCCAGGTCTGCCTATGGCGGCCGTTCTCAACAGCAAGGCTATGCTCAGTGAGTATGCTTCTTTAGGTTTGGGCAAGTGACAAGTGACATTTACTCCTGATGTACTGACCTGTTGCAACCTCTACAACCACTGTGATAATTATTTGACCCTGCTGGTCATCTTTGAACGTTTGAACACCTTCGAGAAAAATCTGGCCTTAATGGCCATGTACTGTTATAATCTCCACCCGGCACAGCCAGAAGGGGACTGGACACCCCTCAGAGCTGGGTTTTTGTATAGCACTTTGTGACATCTGCTGATGTAAAAAGGGCTTTATAAATAAAATGTGATTGATTAATTGATTGAGGTCACCATAGGGTTAGATCATCCTAGGGTTAGACCAACGTAGGGTTAGATAACCATAGGGTTAGATCACCATATGGTTAGATCATCCTAGGGTTAGACCAACGTAGGGTTAGATAACCATAGGGTTAGATCACCATATGGTTAGATCATCCTAGGGTTAGACCAACGTAAACGTAGGGTTAGATAACCATAGGGTTAGATCACCGTAGGGTTAGATCACCGTAGGGTTAGATCACCATAGGGTTAGATCACCGTAGGGTTAGATCACCGTAGGGTTAGATCACCATAGGGTTAGATCACCGTAGGGTTAGATCACCGTAGGGTTAGATCACCGTAGGGTTAGATCACCGTAGGGTTAGATCACCGTAGGGTTAGTTCACCGTAGGGTTAGATCACCATAGGGTTAGATCACCGTAGGGTTAGATCACCGTAGGGTTAGATCACCATAAGGTTAGATCACCGTAGGGTTAGATCACCGTAGGGTTAGATCACCATAGGGTTAGATCACCGTAGGGTTAGATCACCGTAGGGTTAGATCACCGTAGGGTTAGATCACCATAGGGTTAGATCACCATAGGGTTAGATCACCGTAGGGAAAATAAAAGAAGGGACGTGAACACAGAGCAGAGCACAGAAAGATCATCTACTCCTGGAATCAGAAAAAGAACACTGCCTAAAATCCAGCTCCCAGGAGAGGCTTGGTTGCTGGCCTATGCTCCTCATGGGGCAATGTGCCTAAGTAAGTCAATAAGTAAGTCATTTGTTTTCGGGTTCCCATGCTAACCAGGCAGGTCTAATCAGGCAGGTCTAACCAGGCAGGTCTAATCAGGCAGGTCTAATCAGGCAGGTCTAACCAGACAGGTCTAATCAGGCAGGTCTAATCAGACAGGTCTAATCAGGCAGGTCTAACCAGACAGGTCTAACCAGGCAGGTCTAACCAGGTAGGTCTAATCAGGCAGGTCTAACCAGGCAGGTCTAACCAGGCAGGTCTAATCAGGCAGGTCTAACCAGACAGGTCTAATCAGGCAGGTCTAACCAGGCAGGTCTAACCAGGCAGGTCTAACCAGGCAGGTCTAATCAGGCAGGTCTAATCAGGCAGGTCTAACCAGGCAGGTCTAATCAGGCAGGTCTAATCAGGCAGGTCTAACCAGACAGGTCTAATCAGGCAGGTCTAATCAGGCAGGTCTAACCAGGCAGGTCTAACCAGGCAGGTCTAACCAGGCAGGTCTAATCAGGCAGGTCTAACCAGGCAGGTCTAACCAGGCAGGTCTAACCAGGCAGGTCTAACCAGGGAGGTCTAACCAGGCAGGTCTAACCAGGCAGGTCTAATCAGGCAGGTCTAACCAGGCAGGTCTAATCAGGCAGGTCTAATCAGGCAGGTCTAACCAGGCAGGTCTAATCAGGCAGGTCTAATCAGGCAGGTCTAACCAGACAGGTCTAATCAGGCAGGTCTAATCAGGCAGGTCTAACCAGGCAGGTCTAATCAGGCAGGTCTAATCAGGCAGGTCTAACCAGGCAGGTCTAATCAGGCAGGTCTAATCAGGCAGGTCTAACCAGACAGGTCTAATCAGGCAGGTCTAATCAGGCAGGTCTAACCAGGCAGGTCTAACCAGGTAGGTCTAACCAGGCAGGTCTAACCAGGCAGGTCTAACCAGGCAGGTCTAACCAGGGAGGTCTAACCAGGCAGGTCTAATCAGACAGGTCTAACCAGACAGGTCTAACCAGGCAGGTCTAATCAGGCAGGTCTAATCAGACAGGTCTAATCAGGCAGGTCTAACCAGGCAGGTCTAATCAGGCAGGTCTAACCAGGCAGGTCTAATCAGGCAGGTCTAACCAGACAGGTCTAATCAGGCAGGTCTAACCAGACAGGTCTATCCAGGCTGGTTTGTAATGAACCTTCATCTTCATTTAGTTTAATCACTAACACAGAAAATGTAATGTCCTTTACGAGGCGTAAAATAGTGTTATACGAGACATAAACACTGACAGATCTGCTGTTGTTAACATCACACACACTCTCTCTCTCTCTCACACACACACACACACACACACTCTCTCTCACATACACACACACACACACACACACTCTCTCTCACACACACACACACACACACACACACACACTCTCTCTCTCTCACACACACACACACACACACACACACACACACTCTCTCTCTCTCTCTCTCACACACACACACACTCACACACACACACACACACACACACACACACACACACACACACACACACACACACACACACACACTCACACACACCAGTTCATGAGAGACATAAAAGCGGTGTTGCATGTTACCTCTGGAGCTTGATAATGGCCAAGCAGCAGTTAAACTGCAAAGGCACCCTCAGCTATCAGAGCCAGAGGAAAGACTCCCCGCTCTTCTAACAGGCTGCTAATGGCCTAGACCCCCGTCTCGCTGTGTGTGTGTGTTTCTACGTGTGTGTGTTTAAGTACGTTACTTTGTGTGTGTGTTTCTACGTGTGTGTTTGCGAAGGTTACTGTGTGTGTGCATGTACTCTCATGTCTGTGATGGACTTTGTTCCCAGCTGGATGTGTTTAGGAGGGTTATAATATAGCAGGGGTTCAAAAGACGTCACTACCTTCCCTCCTCCTCTTCCCCCCTTCTGCCTGCTGCCTGCTGCCTGCTGCCTGCCTGCTGCCTGCCTGCTGCCTGCCTGCTGCCTGCCTGCCTGCTTGCCTGCTTGCCTGCCTGCCTGCCTGCCTGCCTGCTGCCTGCCTGCTGCCTGCCTGATGCCTGCTGCCTGCTGCCTGCTGCCTGCCTGCTGCCTGCTGCCTGCCTGCTGCCTGCTGCCTGCCTGCTGCCTGCTGCCTGCTGCCTGCCGCCTGCTATCTGCTGCCTGCTGCCTGCCTCCTGCCTGCTGCCTGCCTGCCTGCTGCCTGACTGCCTGACTGCCTCCTGCCTGCCCGCTGCCTGCCCGCTGCCTGCCTGCTGCCTGCCTGCTGCCTGACTGCCTGCCTGCTGCCTGCTGCCTGCTGCCTGCCTGCTGCCTGCTGCCTGACTGCCTCCTGCCTGCCTGCTGCCTGCCTGCTGCCTGCCTGCCTGCTGCCTGCCTGCTGCCTGCCTACTGCCTGCCTGCTGCCTGCCTGCTGCCTGACTGCCTCCTGCCTGCTGCCTGCCTGCTGCCTGACTGCCTCCTGCCTGCCTGCTGCCTGCCTGCTAACTGCCTGCTGCCCGCTGCCTGCCTGCTGCCTGGCTGCCTTCTGCCTGCCTGCTGCCTGCTGCCTGCCTGCTGCCTGCTGCCTGCTGCCTGCCTGCTGCCTGCCTGCCTGCCTGCCCACAGTGTTGGGTTCTGTCCTAAATTGCACCTTTTTTCCTATATAGTGCCGACCCCTATTGACCCTGGTCAAAAGTAGTGCACTATATAGGGAATAGGGTGCTATTTGAAGTCTGCATCCTATCAAGGGGGAGGATGGGGGAGGTGGGTTGTTGTTGTTGTGGTGGAGAATCAGTGACTGAGAGAGAAAGAGAGAGAGGAATGAGAGAAAGAGAGAGAGAGGGTCTGATAATCATTTTTATTGACAGACAGAGTGGTACTTTGTAGAGAATTGATGAAAGGACCTTAAGAATTCATTATTTAATAATACATATGGATCTACTAAGTTGATTGACACCAGCAGTATGAAGCTACTCTGTTGATTGACACCAGCAGTATGAAGCTACTCTGTTGATTGACACCAGCAGTATGACGCTACTCTGTTGATTGACACCAGCAGTATGACGCTACTCTGTTGATTGACACCAGCAGTATGACGCTACTCTGTTGATTGACACCAGCAGTATGATTGTCTTTAGCTCTGACTGTACAATAGTCCTTTAGGATAACCACTTGATTGTCCTTCACTTTTATAGTGTAGAAGTTATACAGACATTTTACAGCTTTATTCTCAGTTCACACAATCATAGCCTTAATGGTTTGCCACGACTTTCAAAAACATTTCAAAAACATTTTACATTCAAACTCCCCCGTCTTCACTCCAACACTCCCTCAGCCCCACACATACCAGTCAACCCCACCACCACCACCACCACCACCACCACCACCACCTCTACAGAACTAGCCAGCCAGACCAAGCCCAAGCATGAGTACATAGTGTTTTCCTGCTCCATGATTGTAGCAGTTAGTTAGCTATATTCACAGTTGTTGGCAAATCAAAAGGAGTTTCTCTTTTAAAATGGAACTTTTGTATCCCCCCCCCCTCTCTCAACTCAGACTCCCCCTGACACACTTCACCCCAGTTACCTCCTCCCCCAACTCCCACTCTAATATCACTCCAACAGAACTAGCTAGTCGAAGTCAGCCAAAGCCCAAGCCATGATACATAGTGTTTTCCTGCTCTGTGTTGTCACTCCTCCCCTCTCCCCTCTGGCCTCGAGAGAGTGTGGTGGGACCTCGACACTGTAAAATGTTAGAGATTGGAGTAGTGCCTCTGTGGGGACTAGTGTGTGTGTGTGTGTGTGTGTGTCTGTGTGTGTGTGTGTGTGTGTGTAGTAGCGAGACATGGGTGTGTGTTTGTGTGTGTGTCTCTGAGTGTGTGTGTGTTTGTGTGTGTGTGTGTGACCTGGGAGTGTCTTTTATTCTCATATCCATTAAAGCAAAGTAGAGCTAGATATCATTATAACACTGAACCAGTAGAGCTAGATATCATTATAACACTGAACCAGTATAGCTAGATATCATTATAACACTGAGCCAGTATAGCTAGATATCATTATAACACTGAACCAGTATAGCTAGATATCAGTATAACACTGAGCGAGTAGAGCTAGATATCATTATAACACTGAACCAGTAGAGCTAGATATCATTATAACACTGCACCAGTATAGCTAGATATCATTATAACACTGAACCAGTATAGCTAGATATCATTATAACACTGAACCAGTATAGCTAGATCTCATTATAACACTGAACCAATATAGCTAGATATCATTATAACACTGAACCAGTATAGCTAGATATCATTATAACACTGAACCAGTATAGCTAGATCTCATTATAACACTGAACCAGTATAGCTAGATATCATTATAACACTGAACCAGTATAGCTAGATATCATTATAACACTTAACCAATATAGCTAGATATCATTATAACACTGAACCAATATAGCTAGATCTCATTATAACACTGAACCAGTATAGCTAGATATCATTATAACACTGAACCAGTATAGCTAGATATCATTATAACACTGAACCAGTATAGCTAGATATCATTATAACACTGAACCAGTATAGCTAGATATCATTATAACACTGAACCAGTATAGCTAGATATCATTATAACACTGAACCAATATAGCTAGATCTCATTATAACACTGAACCAGTATAGCTAGATATCATTATAACACTGAACCAGTATAGCTAGATATCATTATAACACTGAACCAGTATAGCTAGATATCATTATAACACTGAACCAATATAGCTAGATCTCATTATAACACTGAACCAGTATAGCTAGATATCATTATAACACTGAACCAGTATAGCTAGATATCATTATAACACTGAACCAGTATAGCTAGATATCATTATAACACTGAACCAGTATAGCTAGATATCATTATAACACTGAACCAATATAGCTAGATATCATTATAACACTGAACCAGTATAGCTAGATCTCATTATAACACTGAACCAGTATAGCTAGATATCATTATAACACTGAACCAGTATAGCTAGATATCATTATAACACTGAACCAGTATAGCTAGATATCATTATAACACTGAACCAGTATAGCTAGATATCATTATAACACTGAACCAGTATAGCTAGATATCATTATAACACTGAACCAGTATAGCTAGATATCATTATAACACTGAACCAGTATAGCTAGATATCATTATAACACTGAACCAGTATAGCTAGATATCATTATAACACTGAACCAATATAGCTAGATATCATTATAACACTGAACCAGTATAGCTAGATATCATTATAACACTGAGCCAGTAGAGCTAGATATCATTATAACACTGAACCAGTATAGCTAGATCTCATTATAACACTGAACCAGTATAGCTAGATATCATTATAACACTGAACCAGTATAGCTAGATATCATTATAACACTGAACCAATATAGCTAGATATCATTATAACACTGAACCAGTATAGCTAGATATCATTATAACACTGAACCAGTATAGCTAGATATCATTATAACACTGAACCAGTATAGCTAGATATCATTATAACACTGAACCAGTATAGCTAGATATCATTATAACACTGAACCAGTATAGCTAGATCTCATTATAACACTGAACCAGTATAGCTAGATATCATTATAACACTGAACCAGTATAGCTAGATATCATTATAACACTGAACCAGTATAGCTAGATATCATTATAACACTGAACCAGTATAGCTAGATATCATTATAACACTGAACCAGTATAGCTAGATATCATTATAACACTGAACCAGTATAGCTAGATCTCATTATAACACTGAACCAATATAGCTAGATCTCATTATAACACTGAACCAATATAGCTAGATCTCATTATAACACTGAACCAGTATAGCTAGATATAATTATAACACTGAACCAGTATAGCTAGATATCATTATAACACTGAACCAGTATAGCTAGATATCATTATAACACTGAACCAGTATAGCTAGATATCATTATAACACTGAACCAGTATAGCTAGATATCATTATAACACTGAACCAGTATAGCTAGATCTCATTATAACACTGAGTCATTATAGCTAGATATCATTATAACACTGATCCAGCATAGCTAGATATCATTATAACACTGAACCAATATAGCTAGATATCATTATAACACTGAACCAGTATAGCTAGATATCATTATAACACTGAACCAGTATAGCTATATATAATTATAACACTGAACCAGTATAGCTAGATCTCATTATAACACTGAGTCATTATAGCTAGATATCATTATAACACTGAACCAGTATAGCTAGATATCATTATAACACCGAGCCAATATAGCTAGATATCATTATGCAAATGAGCCAGTATAGCTAGATATCATTATAACACTGCACAAGTATAGCTAGTTATCATTATAACACTGAGCCAGTATAGCTAGATATCATTATAACACTGAACCAGTAGAGCTAGAAATCATTATAACACTGAACCAGTATAGCTAGATCTCATTATAACACTGAACCAGTAGAGCTAGATATCATTATAACACTGAACCAGTATAGCTAGATATCATTATAACACTGAACCAATATAGCTAGATATCATTATAACACTGAACCAGTATAGCTAGATATCATTATAACACTGAACCAGTAGAGCTAGATATCATTATAACACTGAACCAGTATAGCTAGATATCATTATAACACTGAACCAATATAGCTAGATATCATTATAACACTGAACCAGTATAGCTAGATATCATTATAAAACTGAACCAGTAGAGCTAGATATCATTATAACACTGCACCAGTATAGCTAGATATCATTATAACACTGAACCAGTATAGCTAGATATCATTATAACACTGCACCAGTAGAGCTAGATCTCATTATAACACTGAACCAGTATAGCTAGATATCATTATTCAAATGAGCCAGTATAGCTAGATATCATTATAACACTGAACCAGTATAGCTAGATATCATTATAACACTGAACCAGTAGAGCTAGATATCATTATAACACTGCACCAGTATAGCTGGATATCATTATAACACTGAACCAGTATAGCTAGATATCATTATAACACTGCACCAGTAGAGCTAGATCTCATTATAACACTGAACCAGTATAGCTAGATATCATTATTCAAATGAGCCAGTATAGCTAGATATCATTATAACACTGAGCCAGTATAGCTAGATATCATTATAACACTGAACCAGTATGGCTAGATATCATTATAACACTGAACCAGTATGGCTAGATATCATTATAACACTGAACCAGTATAGCTAGATATCATTATAACACTGAACCAATATAGCTAGATATCATTATAACACTGAACCAATATAGCTATATATCATTATAACACTGAGCCAGTATAGCTAGATATCATTATAACACTGAACCAATATAGCTAGATATCATTATAACACTGAGCCAGTATAGCTAGATATCATTATAACACTGAACCAGTATGGCTAGATATCATTATAACACTGAACCAGTATGGCTAGATATCATTATAACACTGAACCAATATAGCTAGATATCATTATAACACTGAACCAATATAGCTAGATATCATTATAACACTGAACCAGTATGGCGAGATATCATTATAACACTGAACCAGTATAGCTAGATATCATTATAACACTGAACCAGTAGAGCTAGATATCATTATTCAAATGAGCCAGTATAGCTAGATATCATTATAACACTGAGCCAGTATAGCTAGATATCATTATAACACTGAGCCAATATAGCTAGATATCATTATTCAAATGAGCCAGTATAGCTAGATATCATTATAACACTGAGCCAGTATAGCTAGATATCATTATAACACTGAGCCAATATAGCTAGATATCATTATTCAAATTAGCCAGTATAGCTAGATATCATTATAACACTGAGTCATTATAGCTAGATATCATTATAACACTGAACCAGTATAGCTAGATATCATTATAACACTGAACCAGTATAGCTAGATATCATTATAACACTGAACCAGTATAGCTAGATATCATTATAACACTGAGCCAATATAGCTAGATATCATTATAACACTGAGCCAGTATAGCTAGATATCAGTATAACACTGAGCGAGTAGAGCTAGATATCATTATAACACTGAGCGAGTAGAGCTAGATATCATTATAACACTAATCCAGTATAGCTATGCAGCATTATTATTGAGATTTACTGTCAGGGCCCAGGTCTGACAGAGTCTGTGCAGAAGATCTAGGTGCTGCTGTAGGCCCTCCTTGGTTGGGGACAGAAGCACTAGATCATCAGCAAACAGTAGACATTTGACTTCAGATTCTGTTCTAGTGCCATCTCCAATTTGTTAATATATATGTTGAAGAGGGTGGGGCTTAAGCTGCATCCCTGTCTCACCCCACAGCCCTGTGGAAAGAAATGTGTGTGTTTTTTGCCAATTTTAACCGCACACTTGATGTTTGTGTACATGGATTTTATAATGTCAAATGTTTTTCCACCAACACCACTTTCCATCAATTTGTATAGCAGACCCTCATGCCAAATTGAGTCAAAAGCTTTTTTGAAATCAACAAAGCAGGAGAAGACTTTGCCTTTGTTTTGGTTTGTTTGTTTGTCAATTAGGGTGTGCAGGGTGAATACGTGGTCTGTCGCACGGTAATTTGGTAAAAAGCCAATTTGACATTTTCTCAGTACATTGTTTTCACTGAGCAAATGTACTAGTCTGCTGTTAATGATAATGCAGAGGATTTTCCTAAGGTTGCTGTTGACGAATATCCCATAGTTATTGGGGTCAATTTTGTCTCCACTTTTGTGGATTGGGGTGATCAGTCTCCGGACCGCTCCTGTCTCAGCCTCCAGTATTTATGCTGCAGTAGTTTATGTGTCGGGGGGCTGGGGTTAGTTGGTTATACCTGGAGTACTTCTCCTGTCTTATCCAGTGTCCTGTGTGAATTTAAGTATGCTCTCTCTAATTCTCTCGTTCTCTCTTTCTCTCTGAGAACCTGAGCCCTAGGACCATACGTCAGGACTACCGGGCATGATGACACCTTGCTGTCCCCAGTCCGCCTGGCCTTGCTGCTATTCCAGTTTCAACTGTTCTGCCTGCGGCTACGAAACCCCTACCTGTCCCAGACCTGCTGTTTTCAACTCTTTAATGATCGGCTATGAAAAGCCAACTGAGAGACCTGAGCCCTAGGACCATACGTCGGGACTACCGGCCGTGGTGACTCCTTGCTGTCCCCAGTCCGCCTGGCCTTGCTGCTATTCCAGTTTCAACTGTTCTGCCTGCGGTTATGGAACCCCTACCTGTCCCAGACCTGCTGTTTTCAACTCTTAATGATCGGCTATGAAAAGCCAACTGAGATTTATTCCTGATTATTATTTGACCATGCTTGTCACTTATGAACATTTTTGAACATCTTGGCATGGTTCTGTTATAACCTCCACCCGGCACAGCCAGAAGAGGACTGGCCACCCCTCATAGCCTGGTTCCTCTCTAGGTTTCTTCCTAGGTTTTCGCCTTTCTAGGGAGTTTTTCCTAGCCACCGTGCTTCTACACCTGCATTACTAGCTGTTTGGGGTTTTAGGCTGGGTTTCTGTACAGCACTTCGAGATATTAGCTGATGTAAGAAGGGCTATATAAAATAAAATTGATTGATTGATTGATCAGTCCTTGGTTCCAAATATTGGGGAAGATGCCAGAGCTAAGAATGATGTTAAAGAGTTTATGTATAGCCAATTGGAATGTGTGGTCTATATATTTTATCATTTCATTGAGGATACAATCAACACCACAGGCCTTTTTGGGTTGGAGGGTTTGTATTTTGTCCTGTAGTTCATTCAATGTAATTAGAGAATCCAGTGGGTTCTGGTAGTCTTTAATAGCTGATTCTAAGATTTGTAATTGATCATGTTTTTGCTGTTTGTTCTCTGTTATAGGGGCAAAAAGATTGGAGAAGTGGTTTACCCATACATCTCCGTTTTGGATAGATAACTCTTCGTGTTGTTGTTTGTTTAGTGTTGTCTAATTTTCCCAGAAGTGGTTAGAGTCTATGGATTCTTCAGTTACATACACCTTCACTATTACAGTGGAACGTTTTGTCCAGGAAGTTGTCTAAAAGAGATTGAATTTGTTGTTACCTAATTGTTTTTTGGTAGGTTTCGACACTCCTTCCATCTATAGCATTTCTTAATATTATTCAGTTCCTTTGGCTTTGTTACCTCATGATTGAGTATTGCTCTGTTCAAGTAAACTGTGATTTTGCTGTGATTTGATAGGGGTGTCAGTTGGCTGACTGTGAACGCTCTGAGAGACTCTGGGTTGAGGTCAGTGATAAAGTAGTCTACAGTACTACTGCCAAGAAATGAGGTATAGGTGTACCTACCATAGGAGTCTCCTCGAAGCCTACCATTGACTATGTACATACCCAGCGTGCGACAGAGCTGCAGGAGTTGTGACACGTTTTTGTTAGTTATGTTGTCGTAGTTGTGCCTAGGGGGGCATATGGGGGAGGGAATGCTGTCACCTCCAGGTATGTGTTTGTCCCCCTTTGTGCTGAGGGTGTAAGGTTATTGTCCAGTTCTGGCATTTAGGTCGCCACAGACTAGTACATGTCCCTGGGCCTGGAAGTGATTGATTTCAATCCTCCACATAACTGCTCCCACGACAAAGTTATGGGGAAGAATCGTCTCAGTCTTGGCCCCACTCTCCTCCGTCTTGGAGAACATCCGGGACAAGGCGTCCGCCTTGCCGTTCTTCGAACCAGGTCGGAACGTCAGGGAAAAATTAAAGCGTCCAAAAAACAAAGCCCACCTGGCCTGACGGAGTTGAGACGTCTAGCCGATTGCACGTAAGCAAGATTCTTGTGGTCAGTCCAGACAATAAACGGTTGCTCCGCCCCCTCCAACCAGTGGCGCCACTCCTCCAAGGCAAGTTTCACAGCGAGAAGCTCCCGGTGACCCACATCGTAGTTTCTCTCCGCAGGCGAAAGACGACGTGAGTAGAAAGCGCAGGGATGGAGTTTACCGTCAGTGGAGCATCGCTGGGACAGGATGGCGCCAACCCCTACATCAGATGCATCCACTTCAACGACAAACTGACGGGCAGTGTCAGGTTGAGAGAGAATCGGGGCATTGGTGAATCGACTCTTCAAATCAGGATTCCAACAGAAGTTTCTGGCGCTAGAAGTCAGAGCAGTTAATGGAACGGCCACACGGCTGTAATCACGGATAAATCTACGATAGAAATTCGCAAACCCCAGAATCCTCTGGAGCTGCAATCTCGTACCGGGCTGGGCCCAATCCAGAACCGCCCTAACCTTCTCTTGGTCCATCCTAATCTCTCTCCTGGAGATGATGTACCCGAGGAAGGATGTAGTGTGGGCGTGAAATTCACACTTCTCGGCCTTCACAAACAGGCGATTCTCCAACAATCGCTGCAGAACCTGCTTGACATGCTGGGCGTGGCTGGAAAGCTCCTTAGAGAATATAAGAATGTCATCCAGGTACATGAACACAAATAGACCGATCATATCTCTCAGGACGTCATTCACCATACTCTGGAACACTGCTGGAGCATTGGTCAGTCCAAACGGCATCACCTGATACTCGAAATGACCCATCGGTGTATTGAAACCTGTCAACCACTCGTCCCCCTCTCTGATCCGGACCAGATGATACGCATTGCGTAGATCCAGCTTAGTAAACACAGTAGCACCCTGTAAGGAGTCGAAAGCAGAGCTCATCAAGGGCAGGGGATACTTGTTCTTGACCGTAATATCATTCAAACCCCGATAATCAATACAAGGTCGAAGAGAGCCATCCTACTTACTCACAAAAAAGAATCCTGCCCCCAGGGGTGATGACGAGGGACGAATGAGACCAGCAGCTAGAGACTCCTTTATGTAGGTCTCCAAAGCTTCACGTTCAGGTCGAGAGATACTGTATAACCGTCCCTTGGGATAGGCAGCTCCAGGGAACAGGTTAATCACACAATCATATGGTCGGTGGGGAGGAAGTGACAGAGCCTTCTGCTTACTGAACACTTCACCCAAATCGTGATATGTTTCAGGAACCAGGGACAAATCTGGGGGGGTAGAATCAATGACCTGACTGGGAACAGAATGGGAACAGGCAGTCTTAAGGCAGTTAGCATGACATTCAATGCTCCAACTAGTTACCTTGCCAGTCACCCAATCGAACGTGGGATTGTGTTCTCTCAGCCAGGGGTATCCAAGAACCAGGGGAACATGGGGAGAAGGCAGAATGAAGAAGGAGATAACCTCTGAATGATTCCCTGACAACAGCATCTTAACCGGTTCAGTCCTCATCGTGATATGTGCCAGACTACTGCCGTTCAGAGTGGTAGCTTCAATGGCTTCCGGTAATTGGTCCTTGGAAAGCCCCAGCTGTTCCACCAAGTCGGCATCAATAAAGCTGCCATCGGCACCTGAATCGATAAAAGCGTTAATCGCTAAAATCTGATTATTGTTCATGAGGGTTGCAGGAAAACTGGGTCTGACAGGGCTATTGAGAGGTTGAAACTGGCTCACTAAAAATCCTACCAAACTTAGCGAGCCGGGCAGTTTAACGGGCGCTGGGGACAAGCGGAGATGTAATGTCCCGAACTCCCACATCAGAGGCAGCGGTTGGTCTCACGTCTACGTTGGTGCTCCTCCTTGGTTAGCCCGTGCCGCCCCACTTGGGTTCAGGATCTGGAGGCAGGACCTCTCCACTAATCCCGTGTGGTGAATAATGATCGACTCGTTCTGGTCCACTTCCTGACCCGAATGGTAACCGAGTAGCTGATTGATTGGACGGGCCCCATTGCTTCTCCCTCCTTCTCTCTCGGACTATGTTATCCACCCGAATAGATAATGCTACCAAACTGTCCAGGTCACTAGGCTCCGGATAGGAGATCAGCTCATCCTTGAGTTGCTCCGACAACCCCTGATAAAAAGCTGCTTGTAGTGACTCCTCATTCCACCCACTCTCCACAGCCAAGGTCCTGAATTCGATAACAAAGTCTGCCACACTGCGAGCTCCTTGGCGAAGAGAGAACAAACGCTTAGCTGCGTCCTTACCTCGGACTGGATGGTCAAAAAGCTTCCTATCTCTGCAGTGAACTCCTGGTATGACGCCATGCAGGTGTCCTGTCGTTCCCATACGGCTGAAGCCCACTCCAGAGCTCTTCCACGCAGCAGTTCAATAACAAAAGCTATCCTAGCCTTGTCTGTGGCGTAAGAGTGGGGCTGCAGATCAAACACTAATCCACACTGCATAAGAAATGAACGGCATCTTCCCAAATCCCCTTCGTACTTATCTGGCGTCGGAACCTTGGGCTCACGGAAGGAAACAGCTCCCGAAGCGGCAGGTGAGAAGGTGGTGGATGGTCCGCCGGCAAACTGAGCTGAGCCTGGATACTCGTCAGACTAGCAGAAAAGTTCCGAACTGAAAACGCCATCTCCTGTAGCGCCATGCTGTGTTGTCCCAACATCTCCTGATGGGTAATGGCATGGCGAACGGAGTCGAGGTCCGCTGGGTTCATCCTTGGCCGGATCGTTCTGTCACGATTCTCTAAAGCAGAACCCAGAAGCAGACCAGGACAAGGTGAGTAGAACGACAGTGAGTATTTATTTACAGACTCAAATGTGGAAGCAGAATAATCCAGGAGATGGAGCGGGCAGCGGAGGTGAGTTGGTGGGAGTGAATAGGCAGATCCAATGATGTCACAGAAACCACCGACGACCAGGCAGGGGTGAGGTGAATGTTCCGGGAGAGTAACTGTAGACAGAGGAAACGGAGGTGAGTACACGGCAAGCAAAAAGTACAGAACAACAAAACTAACTCTAGAAAACTTGAGGCTGATACGCTGACACAGCATACTGTTCATGGCTAGCGATCCGGCAGGGAGTGGATGTCAGGTCAGAGGTTATGAAGTGGAGAGGTGATGATCAGGACCAGGTGTGCAGATAGCTGATGAGATGCAGGTGCGGGTAATAGAGAGATCTCCCACCTAGCTTCGTCGCCTGGCAACCAGACAGGGTGCGTTCAGGAACCTCAGGAAACAGACTCCAGGACAGAAAACAGGCAACACAGGCAGAAACAGACTCAGGAAGCGAGATTCATGACATGAATAGAGTGAGTTAAGATTGCTCTATACCAAATTAGCATACCCCCTGAGTCCCTTCCCTGTTTCACACCTGGTAGTTTGGTGGATGGGACTACCAGCTCTCTGTAACCTAGAGGGAAACCAGTGGGTCCATCTGCTCTATAACAAGTCCAGGTTCCTGCTCTTTAGGCTAAAGGCAGATGACCTCAGGCCTTGGATATTCCAGGAGGAGATAGTGAAGGCTTTGTGTTCCATAAAGTGTCCAATGTTGTTAGTCGTGGGGTTTGTAAGTGTGAGCGGAGTCTGCTGAGCATCTGGTGCATGGTACATCTGGTACATGCTTCAGCTAGTGTAAGTACCTCTCTCTCTCTCTCCCTCTCTCTCTCTCTCTCTCTCTCTCTCTCTCTCTCTCTCTCTCTCGCGCTCTCTCTCTCTCGCGCTCTCTCTCTCACGCTCTCACGCTCTCTCTCTCTCTCTCTCTCTCTCTCTCTCTCTCTCTCTCTCTCACTCTCTCACTCTCTCTCTCTCTCGCTCTCTCTCTCGCTCTCTCACTCTCTCTCTCTCTCTCTCTCTCTCTCTCTCTCTCTGCCTCTCTCTCGCTCTCTCACTCTTTCACTGTCTGACTCTCTCTCTCTCAGTGGTTCAGGCCTGCCAATGGAATTACCCATGGGGCCACAGTAGTATATCATCACCCTCAGTATACTGCAGAGAGGGAAACATGGATGAAAATTCATCCCCCCTTTCATCCCAGCAGCCAACCAGACTCAAGGACTTCATTACACACACTCTCTTAGAAACTATCTTAAAACAGTCTTTCTGAAGTACTGTCAACCCCTCAACATGTTGAAATCTTCAACAGCTTGTTGAAAAAGCTCTAAACTAAGAAAACGTTAGGAGGAAGTCAGCTGTTCTGAACAGAATCTACGAATGAAGACCAGAACTTGAGGCAGTCAAATCAAATCAAATCAAATTGTATTTGTCACATACACGTGTTTAGCAGATGTTTGTGACAAATACAAATTTATTTTATTTTATTTGACTCCCTCTAGTTCTGGTCTTCATTCCTAGATTCTGTTCAGAACAGCTGACTTCTTCCTCACCAAGTTCCTGGGTGCGACCTCAGCCTTGATTTGAGTTTCAGGAAAAAATAAACATGGTTGTTTTCCAAAAGGGCCTCCTGAGATGGGAGAAGCACCTCTAGACTGCAGGACTGTTCGTACAGCTACAGCTAAGCTGTCTGCTTTCAATATTGTTCCACAGCAGCAGCCAAGCTACAATACACACCTGGATCAACAATACTCTCTCTCTGCCTCTCCCTTACTCTCTCTCTCTCTCTCTCTCTCTCTCTCTCTCTGCCTCTCCCTTACTCTCGCTCTCTCTCTCTCTCTCTCTCTCTCTCTCTCTCTCTCTCTCTCTCTCTCTCTCTCTCTCTCTCTCTCTCTCTCTCTCTCTCTCTCTCTCTCTCTCTCTCTCTCTCTCTCTCTCCCTCTCTCCCTCTCTCCCTCTCTCCCTCCCTATCTCTTCTCTTCTCCCTGCTCTCACTCTCTCTATTTCTCTTTTTCCTGTCCCTGTGCTTGCTCTCTCTCGTTTGTCCTCTCTCTCGCTCTTCTCCTCTCTCTTTATTTCTCACTCCACTCAATTTATGGGCTTTATTGGCATGGGAAACATATGTCTGCATTGCCAAAGCAAGTGAAATAGATAATAAACAAAAGTGAAATAAACAATACAAATGAACAGTAAACATTACTCTCACAATGTTCCAAAGTAATAGAGACCCCTCTCTCTCTCTCTCTCTCAAACAGACCAGGAGGATACAGTACTTTGAGAGAGAGAGAGAGAGAGAGAGAGAGAGAGAGAGAGAGAGAGAGAGAGAGAGAGAGAGAGAGAGAGAGAGAGAGAGAGAGAGAGAGAGAGAGAGAGAGAGAGAGAGAGAGAGAGAGAGAGAGAGAAGAGAGAGAGAGATTAACGTGTATCAGCCTAATTCTGCTCTGCATGTACCAAATAATGCATGCAGAGCAGAATTAGGCAGATACCTGTTAATTATCAAAATCCAGAAAATAGCAGTTAAATTCTATAATCAACTAAACAGAAGCGATTCCCAAACCTTCCATAACAAAGTCATCACCTACAGAGAGATGAACCTGGAGAAGAGTCCCCGAAGCAAGCTGGTCCTGGGGCTCTGTTCACAAACACAAACAGACCCCACAGAGCCCCAGGACAACAACACAATCAGACCCACCAAAATGATGAGAAAACGAAAAGATAATTACTTGACACATTGGAAAGAATTTACAAAAAAGCAGCAAACTAGAATGCTATTTGGCCCTAAACAGAGAGCACACAGTGGCAGAATACCTGACCACTGTGACTGACCCAAAATTAAGGAAATCTTTGCCTATGTACAGACTCAGTGAGCATAGTCTTGCTATTGAGAAAGGCCGCCGTAGGCAGACCTGGCTCTCAAGAGAAGACAGGCTATGTGCACACTGCCCACAAAATGAGGTGGAAACTGAGCTGCACTTCCTAACCTCCTGCCAAATGTATGACCATATTAGAGAGACATATTTCCCTCAGATTACAGAGATCCACAAAGATTTCGAAAACAAATCCAATCTGCTTCCTGTGCTTGGCCCTCCTATGTTGAACATAATAAACAGCTCTCTATCCACCGGATGTGTACCAAACTCACTAAAAGTGGCAGTGATAAAGCCTCTCTTGAAAAAGCCAAACCTTGACCCGGAAAATATAAAAAACTATCGGCCTATATCGAATCTTCCATTCCTCTCAAAAATTTTAGAAAAAGCTGTTGCGCAGCAACTCACTGCCTTTCTGAAGACAAACAATGTATACGAAATGCTTCAGTCTGGTTTTAGACCCCATCATAGCACTGAGACTTCACTTGTGAAGGTGGTAAATGACCTTTTAATGGCGTCAGACCGAGGCTCTGCATCTGTCCTCGTGCTACTAGACCTTAGTGCTGCCTTTGACACCATCGATCACCACATTCTTTTGGAGAGACTGGAAACCCAAATTGGTCTACACGAACAAGTTCTGGCCTGGTTTAGATCCTACCTGTCGGAAAGATATCAGTTTGTCTCTGTGAATGGTCTGTCCTCCGACAAATCAACTGTACATTTCGGTGTTCCTCAAGGTTCCGTTTTAGGACCACTATTGTTTTCACTATATATTTTACCTCTTGGGGATGTTATTCGAAAACATAATGTTAACTTTCACTGCTATGCGGATGACACACAGCTGTACATTTCAATGAAACATGGTGAAGCCCCAAAATTGCCCTCGCTAGAAGCCTGTGTTTCAGACATAAGGAAGTGGATGGCTGAAAACTTTTTACTTTTAAACTCGGACAAAACAGAGATGCTTGTTCTAGGTCCCAAGAAACAAAGAGATCTTCTGTTAAATCTGACAATTCATCTTGATGGTTGTAAAGTCGTCTCAAATAAAACTGTGAAGGACCTCGGTGTTACTCTTGACCCTGATCTCTCTTTTGACGAACATATCAAGACTGTTTCAAGGACAGCTTTTTTCCATCTACGTAACATTGCAAAAATCAGAAATTTTCTGTCCAAAAATGATGCAGAAAAATTAATCCATGCATTTGTTACTTCTAGGTTAGACTACTGCAATGCTCTATTTTCCGGCTACCCGGATAAAGCACTAAATAAACTTCAGTTAGTGCTAAATACGGCTGCTAGAATCCTGACTAGAACCAAGAAATTTGATCATATTACTCCAGTGCTAGCTTCCCTACACTGGCTTCCTGTTAAGGCAAGGGCTGATTTCAAGGTTTTACTGTTAACCTATAAAGCGTTACATGGGCTTGCTCCTACCTATCTTTCCGAGTTGGTCCTGCCGTACATACCAATACGTACGCTACGGTCACAAGACGCAGGCCTCCTAATTGTCCCTAGAATTTCTAAGCAAACAGCGGGAGGCAGGGCTTTCTCCTATAGATCTCCATTTTTATGGAACAGTCTGCCTACCCATGTGAGAGACGCAGACTCGGTCTCAACCTTTAAGTCTTTACTGAAGACTTATCTCTTCAGTAGGTCATATGATTGAGTGTAGTCTGGCCCAGGAGTGTGAAGGTGAACGGAAAGGCTGGAGCAACGAACAGCCCTTGCTGTCTCTGCCGGGCCGGTTCCCCTCTCCACTGGGGTTCTCTGCCTCTAACCCTGTTGCAGGGGCTGAGTCACTGGCTTGCTGGTGCTCTTTCATGCCGTCCCTGGGAGGGGTGCGTCACTTGAGTGGGTTGAGTTACTGACGTGATCTTCCTGTCTGGGTTGGCGCCCCCCCCTTGGTTTGTGCTGTGGTGGAGACCTCTGTGGGCTATACTCGGCCTTGTCTCAGGATTGTAAGTTGGTGGTTGGGGATATCCCTCTAGTGGTGTGGGGGCTGTGCTTTGGCGGAGTGGGTGGGGTTATATCCTTCCTGTTTGGCCCTGTCCGGGGGTTTCTTCGGATGGGGCCACAGTGTCTCCGGACCGCTCCTGTCTCAGCCTCCAGTATTTATGCTGCAGTAGTTTATGTGTCGGGGGGCTGGGGTTAGTTGGTTATACCTGGAGTACTTCTCCTGTCTTATCCAGTGTCCTGTGTGAATTTAAGTATGCTCTCTCTAATTCTCTCGTTCTCTCTTTCTCTCTGAGAACCTGAGCCCTAGGACCATACGTCAGGACTACCGGGCATGATGACACCTTGCTGTCCCCAGTCCGCCTGGCCTTGCTGCTATTCCAGTTTCAACTGTTCTGCCTGCGGCTACGAAACCCCTACCTGTCCCAGACCTGCTGTTTTCAACTCTTTAATGATCGGCTATGAAAAGCCAACTGAGAGACCTGAGCCCTAGGACCATACGTCGGGACTACCGGCCGTGGTGACTCCTTGCTGTCCCCAGTCCGCCTGGCCTTGCTGCTATTCCAGTTTCAACTGTTCTGCCTGCGGTTATGGAACCCCTACCTGTCCCAGACCTGCTGTTTTCAACTCTTAATGATCGGCTATGAAAAGCCAACTGAGATTTATTCCTGATTATTATTTGACCATGCTTGTCACTTATGAACATTTTTGAACATCTTGGCATGGTTCTGTTATAATCTCCACCCGGCACAGCCAGAAGAGGATTGGCCACCCCTCATAGCCTGGTTCCTCTCTAGGTTTCTTCCTAGGTTTTCGCCTTTCTAGGGAGTTTTTCCTAGCCACCGTGCTTCTACACCTGCATTACTAGCTGTTTGGGGTTTTAGGCTGGGTTTCTGTACAGCACTTCGAGATATTAGCTGATGTAAGAAGGGCTATATAAAATAAAATTGATTGATTGATTGATAAACTCCCATATCTATTGGGTGAAATACGACAGTGTGCCATCACAGCTGCAAGGTTTGTGACCTGTTGCCACAAGAAAAGGGCAAACAGTGAAGAACAAACACCATTGTAAATACAACACATATTTATGTTTATTTATTTTCCCATTTGTACTTTAACTATTTGCACATCGTTACGACACTGTATATAGACATAATATGACACTTGAAAGACGCGAACTGACGGAATCGATTCAGTGGCTAGCTTTGCACTTAACTGGCTAACAGTAGCTAGTAAGGGTAAGTTATAACCTTCATTTATTTTTGTTTTGTTTTTACATACTGGTAACCAGAGTCGTTCAAGGGAATTCGGGACATGGGTGACTAGTTAACGTTAGCTTGGCTCTCTCTGTGTGTTTCGTGCCGTCGGAGGAGGGGTGGTTCGTTGGCAGAGATCAATGGCTAGCTAGTATGCTAACTATTCTAGCTAACTAACTGGCTGAATAAGTTGACTTCACTCAAACTGTCAAAACTAACCCCAAAACTTTACACAACGTTAGACACGGACGTGAATGATCTGCTTGGCGTGTTAACACACTGGTGGTTTGTTGTAACCGAGTATTGGTGCTAAACTGTGTTATTAGAGGCTGGCATGCTAGGCGTCTTAGGATTCGGTGCCCTGGACGGTTTTCACAGAAGAATACTGTACCAAGTTAGCTAGCTGAATAAACTAAGTTAGAGTCTATTCCTAGAAAACATTGAACCGCTGTAGTTTACAACAATTATAATTTCTAAAGTGGAAGTTGGGAGAGTTATATTTGAGTGTTTCAGTGAAACGTAAGTGAGGGAGGCCCCGCTCTCTTGCTTTCCCAGATGTTTAGTTCATTTCATTCTGATCTCCTTTGCATTATTGTAGCCTTTTTCTGTAGCCTGTCAACTATGTGTCTGTCTATCCCTGTTCTCTCCTCTCTGCACAGGCTATACAAACGCTTCACCACGCGTGGCTGCTGCCACTCTAATCTGGTGGTCCCTGCGCGCACGACCCACGTGGAGTTCCAGGTCTCTGGCAGCCTCTGGAACTGCCATTCTGCGGCCAACAAGGCAGAGTTAATCTCAGCCTATGCTACCCTCCAGTCCTTCGACTTCTTGGTGCTGACGGAAACAAGGATTACCACAGAAAACACTGCTACTCCTACTGCTCTTTCCTCGTCTGACCATGTGTTCCCGCATACTCCAAGAGCATCTAGTCAGCGCGGTGGTGGCACAGGAATCTTCATCTCTCCCAAGTGGACATTCCCTCTTTTCCCCCTGACCCATCTGTCTATCTCCTCATTTGAATTCCATGCTGTGATAGTCACTAGCCCATTCAAGCTTAACATCCTTCACATCCTTAACAACGTCATTTATCGCCCTCCAGGTTCCCTTGGAGAGTTCATCAATGAGCTTGACGCCTTGATAAGTTCCTTTCCTGAGGATGGCTCACCCCTCACAGTTCTGGGTGACTTTAACCTCCCTACGTCTGCCTTTGACTCATTTCTCTCTGCCTCCTTCCTTCCACTCCTTTCCTCTTTTGACCTCACCCTCTCACCGTCCCCCCCCTACTCACAAGGCAGGCAAAACGCTTGACCTCATCTTTACTAGATGCTGTTCTTCTACTAATCTCACTGCAACTAACCTCCAAGTCTCCGAACACTACTTTGTATCCTTTTCTCTCACGCTCTCCTCCAACACTACTCACTCTGCCCCTACTCCGATGGTAATGTGCGACTCATTGCAAGCTCACAGAAGAGGGCTCCTGGCAGCCGAGCAGAAATGGAGGAAAACTAGACTCCCTGCGGACCTGTCATCTTTTCACTCCCTCCTCTCTACATTCTCTTCCTCTGTTTCTGCTGCTAAAGCCACTTTCTACCACTCTAAATTTCAAGCCTCTGCCTCTAACCCTAGGAAGCTCTTTGCCACCTTCTCCTCCCTGTTGAATCCCCCTCCTCCTCCCACTCCCTCATCCCTCTCTGCACTCCCAGAGTGCAAAGAACTTTGGCGTGACCCTGGACAACACCCTGTCGTTCTCCGCTAACATCAAAGCGGTGACCCGATCCTGCAGGTTCATGCTCTACAACATTTGCAGAGTACGACCCTACCTTACACAGGAAGCGGCACAGGCCTAAATCCAGGCACTTGTCATCTCCCGTCTGGATAACTGCAACTCGCTGTTGGCTGGGCTCCCTGCCTGTGCCATTAAACCCCTTCATCTTATCCAGAACGCTGCAGCCCGTCTAGTGTTCAACCTTCCCAAGTTCTCTCATGTCACCCCGCTCCCCTGCACTCTCCTTACCTTCAGGCTCTGATCAGACCCTACACCCAAACGAGGGCACTACATTCATCCACCTCTGGCCTGCTAGCTCCCCTACCTCTACGGAAGCACAGTTCCCGCTCAGCCAAGTCAAAGCTATTCGCTGCTCTGGCACCCCAATGGTGGAACAAGCTCCCCCACGACGCCAGGACAGCGGAGTCACTGACCACCTTCCAGAGACACTTGAAACCCTACCTCTTTAAGGAATACTAACTGTGCCACTAGAGATCCTGGTTCGAATCCAGGCTCTGTCGCAGCCGGCCGCGACCGGGAGACTCATGGGCGGCGCACAATTGGCCCAGCGTCGTCCAGGGTAGGGGAGGGAATGGCCGGCAGGGATGTAGCTCAGTTGATAGAGCATGGCGTTTGCAACGCCAGGGTTGTGGGTTCGATTCCCACGGGGGGCCAGTATAAAAAAAATACATATATGTATTCACTAACTGTAAGTCGCTCTGGATAAGAGCGTCTGCTAAATGACTAAAATGTAAATGTAATGTAAATGAATACCTGGAATAGTATAAAGTAATCCTTCTTCCCCCACCCCCCATAAAAAAAGAAAAAAAAAGAAAAGGTGGTTGTCCCCCTGGCTATCACAAGTTGAATCTGGATAAGAGCGTCTGCTAAATGATGTAAATAAAAATGTAAATCTTATTATCTCACTCCACCGATAGTATTGTCTAGATCGACACTAGAGAGAGAGACACTCCCCAAATACCACAGGCCCAGCCACCCAAAATCCCCTTGAATCCATTCCCTATACAGAGCAGAGCCAACAGTATGGCTCCAGGCTTGTCCTGCATTACCTCAGTACTCTGACAGCGTCAGCCCAGCTCTCACTGGAATCAGCCTAAACTCTTACCCAGAGTACCTTGCTGAAGGGCACATCAACAGAGCCTCGTCGGCTTGAGGATTCGAATCAGCAACCTTTCAGTTACTGGCCCAACACTCTAACCAGTAGGCTACCAGATTAGGAGGCCGGAAGGAGGATATTTGAATTGATTTGGAGAAAAGTATCTCTAACTTGATCTAAGTTCTGCACGCTGTACGAGTTATTTTACCTCTTGTAAGGTTCTAGGATGTTCTAGTGTTCCTCTCTCCTCTCGCTTTCTTCGTGAGGGTAGAAATGCAACAGCTATTGGCAGGTACACAAGCCCATGACTTCAAGTTTATTTTCCCTATTCAGTTTTAGTGTGGTAGGAATGCCAGGAAAAGTAAAACCTCCAAATCACAGTTGTGTGTTTGTGTCCCTGTGTGTGTCCCTTCATGTGTGTGTGTGTGTGTGTTTGTGTGTGTGTGTGTGTGTGTGTGTGTGTGTGTGTGTGTGTGTGTGTACACGAGACAATTCCAATGTCATCATTCTGCTGGACTTCGTCCTCTTCATCTTAATTACACCAGACCTTGTAATCTATTTTCTCTTTCTTTCTTTCTTTCTTTCTTTCTTTCTTTCTTTCTTTCTTTTATCTGCCATCTTTTTCATATGGTTGTAGTTTGCATTCATTCTGTGTGTGTAGAAGTGTAATCTCAGTGCAATCACAGCAGAAAGGTATGTTCCGGAGGAGTGTGTTTAACGTTTCAAGATTTATTAGTCGGATGTGTGTGTGTTTGGGAGAGGGGCGGGGGGGACCGTGTGTGTGTCTGTGTGTGTCTGTGCATGTGTCTGTGTGTGTGTCTGTGTGTGCTTGTGTGTGTGTGTGTTCCGGAGTAAATACTGGTTAAATCCATGTGTGGCTCTGCCCTAAACCTGGCTCTTTTACCTAGAGGGGATTGTTATCAGAAAGTACATGCACGCTGTTGCTGAGATCAAACTCTTTTGCCACTACTGCATTTAGGCAAACCACAGAATAAGTTTAGAGCACTGAGATGACTGCAGAATGGAAAACAAGCCTGACTCCAGACACACGCTCCAAACAAAATATGTTTTGCATTCCTTGGAGGAAGAGTAGCAGAGTGCAGAGGGATGGAGGGAGAAGAGAGAGAGAGAGAGAGAGAGAGAGAGAGACAGAGAGAGGGAGAGAGAGAGAGAGAGAGAGAGAGAGAGAGAGAGAGAGAGAGAGAGAGAGAGAGAGAGAGAGAGAGAGAGAGACAGAGAGAGAGAGAGAGAGAGAGAGAGAGAGAGAGAGAGAGAGAGAGAGAGAGAGGGAGAGAGAGAGAGAGAGAGAGACAGAGAGAGAGAGAGGGAGAGAGAGAGAGAGAGAGAGAGAGAGAGAGAGAGAGAGAGAGAGAGAGAGAGAGAGAGAGAGAGAGAGAGAGAGAGAGAGAGAGAGAGAGAGAGAGAGAGAGAGAGAGAGAGAGAGAGAGAGAGAGACAGAGACAGAGACAGAGAGAGAGAGAGAGAGAGAGAGAGAGAGAGAGAGAGATGAACCAGCAGAACCAGAGATTTCCTCCAACCCCAGCAGAACCAGAGATTTCCTCCAACCCCAGCAGAACCAGAGATTTAGTTTTTACCTTTATTTATCGAGTCAATTAAGAGCAAATTCTTATTAACAATGACGGCCTGGCCAGTGACGACGTGATGACTGGGAAGTGTGGTGCAATAAATAAATAAAAATATTAAAAAAAAAATATCACATGACAAGTCAGACATCACAACACAGAAGGACAGGGACCTCTGACAAACACAAAAGTCAACACAGAACAGTTAGAGCAGTGATGTACTCTATGACTAAGGTGGCTGGAGTCTTTGACCATTTTTAGGGCCTTCCTCTGACACCGCCTGGTGTAGAGGTCCTGGATGGCAGGAAGCTTGGCCCCAGTGATGTACTGGGCCGTACGCACTACCCTCTGTAGTGCCTTGCGGTCGGAGGCCGAGCAGTTTCCATACCAGGCGGTGATGCAACCAGTCAGGATGCTCTCGATGGTGCAGCTGTAGAACTTTCTGAGGATCTGAGGACCCATGCCAAATATTTTCAGTCTCCTGAGGGGGAAAAGGTGTTGTCGTGCCCTCTTCACGACTGTCTTGGTGTGTTTTGACCGTGATAGTTTGTTGGTGATGTGGACATCAAGGAACTTGAAACTCTCGACCCGCTCCACTACAGCCCCTGTTCGGCCTCCTTTTCCTTTTAGTCCACGATCATCTCCTTTGTCTTGCTCACATTGAGGGAGAGGTTGTTGTCCTGGCACCACACTGCCAGGTCTCTGACCTCCTCCCTATAGGCTGTCTCCTCGTTGTCGGTGATCAGGTCTACCACTGTTGTGTCGTCAGCAAACTTAATGATGGTGTTGGAGTCGTGTTTGGCCACGCACTCGTGGGTGAACAGGGAGTACAGGAGGGGACTGAGCACCCACCCCTGAGGGGCCCCAGTTACAATCATCATTGCTCTTGATAATAATTAATAACAATAACAATCATAATTGCCACCATTACAAGTGCAGCAAAATTGACTCTTCTCAGGCTCTGAAACCAATACAGAGAGTGTGTTTGCATGAATCAGCTTTGTATTCTCTCTCTGTCTCTCTCTCTCTACTTTTTATTACAATTTTCTCCCTCTCTCCTACTCTCTCTATATGTTGGATACGGCTCAGTTATCCCTAGACCCCAGATTTGCTCTAGTACCACTAAATGATGATCATATTACCTCGAGTCCTCCCAATGTTTCTCTTAATTATAGTCTAGATGGCCTCACATTCTTCTACTTCCTACTACACACCAATTATCAGACTAGACAGGGCTTTAGAGACTGTTTGGTTTTCACAACCCTGGCGGAGTGCTTTTGCATTAGGAGATTTCCTCAACTCTATCAGCAGGTTGGTTGGACACCCACTCACTGGTGTCTGGAACTAGTCTGACTCCTGTCAGGTAAACAGGTAAACAACTGGTGTCTGGAACTAGTCTGACTCCTGTCAGGTAAACAGGTAAACAACTGGTGTCTGGAACTAGTCTGACTCCTGTCAGGTAAACAGGTAAACAACTGGTGTCTGGAACTAGTCTAACTCCTGTCAGGTAAACAACACACTGTCTAGGAAACAACTGGTCAGGTTAGCAGGTTGGACCCACTGGTGTCTGGGTGGTGAAGTCTGCCAGGACATCAACAACATAACAACATACAGTCTAGTGAACAGTGGGGCTCTGTTTGGACTGATAAAGTGATGTAGGCTACTTGACCTAAACCTTGACCTAAACCTTGACCTGAACCTTGACCTAAACATTGACCTGAACCTTGACCTAACCTTTTTGCTCTTTGGAAAGTATAGCAACTTCCTCCAGCAGGTTCAGGGTTGAGTAGTTTTCTCCAGCAGGCTCTGGGTTGAGTGGTTTTCTCCAGCAGGTTCAGGTTTGAGTGGTTTTCTCCAGCAGGTTCAGGGTTGAGTAGTTTTCTCCAGCAGGTTCATGGTTGAGTGGTTTCCTCCAGCAGGTTCAGGGTTGAGTGGTTTCCTCCAGCAGGTTCAGGGTTGAGTGGTTTTCTCCAGCAGGTTCAGGGTTGAGTGGTTTCCTCCATCAGGTTGAGTGGTTTTCTCCAGCAGGCTCAGATTGAGTGGTTTCCTCCAGCAGGATCAGGGTTGAGTGGTTTCCTCCAGCAGGTTCAGGGTTGAGCAGTTTTCTCCAGCAGGTTCATGGTTGAGTAGTTTCCTCCAGCAGGTTCAGGGTTGAGTAGTTTCCTCCAGCAGGTTCAGGTTTGAGTGGTTTTCTCCAGCAGGTTCAGATTGAGTGGTTTCCTCCAGCAGGATCAGGGTTGAGTGGTTTCCTCCAGCAGGCTCTGGGTTGAGTGGTTTTCTCCAGCAGGTTGAGTGGTTTCCTCCAGCAGGTTCAGGGTTGAGTGGTTTCCTCCAGCAGGTTCAGGTTTGAGTAGTTTCCTCCAGCAGGTTCAGGGTTGAGTGGTTTCCTCCATCAGGTTGAGTGGTTTTCTCCAGCAGGTTTCTCCAGCAGGTTGAGTGGTTTCCTCCAGCAGGTTCAGGGTTGAGTGGTTTCCTCCAGCAGGTTCAGGTTTGAGTAGTTTCCTCCAGCAGGTTCAGGGTTGAGTGGTTTCCTCCATCAGGTTGAGTGGTTTTCTCCAGCAGGTTCAGGGTTGAGTGGTTTTCTCCAGCAGGTTCAGGGTTGAGTGGTTTTCTCCAGCAGGTTCAGGGTTGAGTGGTTTTCTCCAGCAGGTTCAGGGTTGAGTGGTTTCCTCCAGCAGGTTCAGGATTGAGTGGTTTCCTCCAGCAGGTTGAGTGGTTTTCTCCAGCAGGTTCAGGGTTGAGTGGTTTTCTCCAGCAGGTTCAGGTTTGAGTAATATCCTCCAGCAGGTTCAGGGTTGAGTGGTTTTCTCCAGCAGGCTGATTGGTTTCCTCCAGCAGGTTGAGTGGTTTTCTCCAACAGACTGATTGGTTTCCTCCAGCAGGTTGAGTGGTTTTCTCCAACAGGCTGATTGGTTTCCTCCAGCAGGTTGAGTGGTTTCCTCCAGCAGGCTGAGTGGTTTCCTCTACTTCTTTCTCATCCTGCTGTGATGCTACAGCACAGCAGTGAGCTAGTCCAGTGTTGGGAGGAGGTAGCTGTGAAGGGTAGGCTGCTGTGTGTCTTGCTTCAGACAGCTAGGCTACAGGGGAAATAATGCCAGAAGTGATGAGGCCTTCTTCTGCCTTTGGTCTAAACCCTTCTTTCTCCCTGGCTCTCTCTCCCTGGCTCTCTCTCCCTGGCTCTCTCTCCCTGGCTCTCTCTCCCTGGCTCTCTCTCCCTGGCTCTCTCTCCCTGGCTCTCTCTCCCTGACTCTCTCTCCCTGACTCTCTCTCCCTGACTCTCTCTCCCTGGCTCTCTCTCCCTGGCTCTCTCTCCCTGACTCTCTCTCCCTGACTCTCTCTCCCTGGCTCTCTCTCCCCGGCGCTCTCTCCCTTCCCTGCTCTGCTCTGTTCCTCTCTGGTAGTGTACTGTACTGTTGTATCAAACCCCTCTCTCTACAGAGAGAAGAGCCAGGTGTTTTGATGCTGAGAGAACAGCCAGGTGTTCTGATGCAGAGAGAACAACCGGGTGGTTTGATGCTGAGAGAACAGCCAGGTGGTTTGATGCTGAGAGAAAAGCCAGGTGGTTTGATGCTGAGAGAACCAGGTGTTCTGATGCTGAGAGAACAGCCAGGTGGTTTGATGCAGAGAGAACAGCCGGGTGGTTTGATGCTGAGAGAACAGCCAGTGACGCTGGATCTGAACTTGACCTCTTCCATCTCTGACCCTACATTCAAAGTTTAACAGCGAGCACTAAAATCACATATTAAAACACCAACATAGCTGGTGTGGAGGGTCACAGTGGTCGGGGTAATAAAAATATCTATTTCATTTTTGTGTTGACTAAATGGATTCTATTCGTTTCGATAAACACTTATTCCCAGTCCTCTTTCCCACCTGGTGAATGTATGGTTTTGAATGGTTTTGAATGGTTTTGAATGGTTTTGAATGGTTTTGAATGGTTAGGATGCTGGTTGGATGCTGGTTGGATGCTGGTTGGATGCTCTGGACATCGCAGTTTGTCTCCAGTCTATCATCAGAAGAATCAGAGAGACGTTGAGACCGACATTCCACTACTAGTGTCACATACATCCTTTCTCATATCAATATCCCCACATACACTACATGACCAAAAGTATGTGGACACCTGCTCATTGAACATCTCATTCCAAAATCATGGGCATTAATATGGAGTTGGTCCCCCCCCCCTTTGCTGCTATAACAGCCTCCACTCTTCTGGGAAGGCTTTCCGCTAGATGTTGGAACATTGCTGTGGGGACTTGCTTCCATTCAGCCACAAGAGCATTAGTGAGGTTCGGGCACTGATGTTGGGCGATTAGGCCTGGCTCGCAGTCGGCATTCCAATTCATCCCAAAGGTATTAGATGGGGTTGAGTTCAGGGCTCTGTGCAGGACAGTCAAATTCTTCCACACCGATCTCGACAAACCATTTCTGTATGGACCACGCTTTGTGCACGGGGGCATTGTCATGCTGAAACAGGAAACAGCCTTCCCCAAACTGTTGCCACAATGTTGGAAGCACAGAATCGTCTAGAATGTCATTGTCTGCTGTAGCATTAAGATTTCCCTTCACTGGAACTAAGGGGCCTAGCCCGAACCATGAAAAACAGCCCCAGACCATTATTCCTCCTCCACCAAACTTTACAGTTGGCACTATGCATTCGGGCAGGTAGCGTTCTCCTGGCATCCGCCAAACCCAGATTATTCCGTCGGACTGCCAGATGGTGAAGCGTGATTAATCACTCCAGAGAAAGTGTTTCCACTACTCCAGAGTCCAATGGCGGCAAGCTTTACACCACTCCAGCCGATGCTTGGCATTGCGCATGGTGATCTTAGGCTTGTGTGCGGCTGCTCGGCCATGGAAACCCATTTCATGAAGCTCCTGACGAACAGTTCTTGTGCTGACGTTGCTTCCAGAGGCAGTTTAGAACTCGGTAGTGAGTGTTGCAACCGAGGACAGATGATTTTTACATATTATACGCTTCAGCACTCACCGGTCCCGTTCTGTGAGCTTGTGTGGCCTACCACTTTGGGGCTGAGCCGTTGTTGCTCCTAGAGACGTTTCCACTTCACAATAACAGCACTTACAGTTGACCAGGGGCAGCTCTAGCAGGGCAGAAATGTGACGAACTGACTTGTTGGAAAGGTGGCATCCTATGACGGTGCCACGATGAAAGTCACTGAGCTCTTCAGTAAGGCCATTCTACTGCCAACTTTTGTCTATGGAGATTGCATGGCTCTGTGCTCGATTTTATACACCTGTCAGCAACAGGTGTGGCTGAAATAGCCGAATCCACTCATTTGAAGGGGGTGTCCACATACTTTTGTATATATATATAGTGTACATTCCTACCACAAAGACATTACTGTCACAATAGTATTTTGGTGTTAAATCATTTAGCACTCAGGTGATACATCCTATTAACTTGGTAAAATCGTAGTTGAGACCACTGCCCCATCCATCTATGTCAAAGGGCATGTGGTTGCTGTAAACACCTGTATCAAAGCACAAACCACAACAGTAACAACAAAACATGAATTAGATATTCTGTTTCTGTTCCTGTGTATCGCCGGTAGCAACAAGATAACCTTGTTTTGTCTTAATTACTGATGAAAGGAAAGAGGACTTACAGACAGCATCGTTATCATAAAGGGTTGTGGGTTTCCCAGGCAAGGTAGACTACAGGGCATTTTACAGTGTAGCTGGCTCAATAAATCAGGTGTGTGTGTGTGTGTGTGTGTGTGTGTGTGTGTTAGAGAGTTACTCTAAATGAAGGAGGGTTTCACTCTGTCTCTTTAATCTCTCAGACCACCTGCATCCGATGGCTCAGGAGAGAATATCCTCTAAAACTCCCGGGCAGCTTTCTGTGGCCAGGCCCCCTGATGCTGTCTCAACACTTTGTTACCAGCACACCTGGGTTCAAACAATATTCAAGATCTTTCAAATACTTTTAAGCGTTTGCTTTAGCCTACCTGGAGAGCCAGGTGGATTGGGTGTTTGAATGTTTGTGACCACTCTATTGGCCCCGTTGCACCAGTCAAGCTCATTCAAGCCCAGCTAAACTATTTGAAAAGATGCAAATAGGATTTGAACCCACGTCTCATAAACAGGGTTATTTTTTTCCCAGCCGTAGAGGGTAGAGGACGGAGAGGACAGGGTGAACAGAGGACTGTTCTCCTCCCAGCCAATAGTAAACAGGGTAGTTCTCCTCCCAGCCAATAGAAAACAGGGTAGTTCTCCTCCCAGCCATAGTAAACAGGGTAGTTCTCCTCCCAGCCAATAGTAAACAGGGTAGTTCTCCTCCCAGCCAATAGTAAACAGGGTAGTTCTCCTCCCAGCCAATAGTAAACAGGGTAGTTCTCCTCCCAGCCAATAGTAAACAGGGTAGTTCTCCTCCCAGCCAATAGTAAACAGGGTAGTTCTCCTCCCAGCCAATAGTAAACAGGGTAGTTCTCCTCCCAGCCATTAGAAAACAGGGTAGTTCTCCTCCCAGCCATAGAAAACAGGGTAGTTCTCCTCCCAGCCATTAGAAAACAGGGTAGTTCTCCTCCCAGCCAATAGAAAACAGGGTAGTTCTCCTCCCAGCCAATAGTAAACAGGGTAGTTCTCCTCCCAGCCATTAGAAAACAGGGTAGTTCTCCTCCCAGCCATAGAAAACAGGGTAGTTCTCCTCCCAGCCATTAGAAAACAGGGTAGTTCTCCTCCCAGCCAATAGAAAACAGGGTAGTTCTCCTCCCAGCCAATAGTAAACAGGGTAGTTCTCCTCCCAGCCAATAGTAAACAGGGTAGTTCTCCTCCCAGCCAATAGTAAACAGGGTAGTTCTCCTCCCAGCCAATAGTAAACAGGGTAGTTCTCCTCCCAGCCAATAGTAAACAGGGTAGTTCTCCTCACAGCCAATAGTAAAGAACCGAACCAATACCTAAAGACATAATAATAATTAAACAGTGGAGGCTGTGAATCATCTCATGTGTATTCACTTTAATGCTGCATGAGCTGTGTGTGTGTGTGTGTGTGTTTGAACGCGTGTGTTTCGTGCACGTGCGTGTGTGTCTGTGTGTGTGAGAGAGAGCGTGTGTGTGTGAGAGTGTGTGTGTGTGTGTGTCAGGAGACACCTGTGTTTCATCAGGATGCCTTTAGAGCTTGAAGAGATCATGTCCTCTCCATGGTTCTACTCTCTTCCTGTTTCTGTGTTTGTGTGAGGTTGTTTGGTTTTAATCAGTTCTGCCTGTAATCACACAGCTCAGAGTTGGCAGGAGACGAGGAGGAGACGAACCCAGTCCGGTGCTGGTAGAGATGACTTCCTCTCTCTCTCTCTCTCTGTCTCTGTCTCTCTCTCTCTCTGTGTGTCTCTCTCTCTCTCTCTCTCTCTCTCTCTCTCTCTCTCTCTCTCTCTCTCTCTCTCTCTCTCTCTCTCTCTCTCTCTCTCTCTCTCTCTCTCTCTCTCTCTCTCTCTCTCTCTCTGTCTCTGTCTCTCTCTGTCCCCCCCCCTCTCTCTCTCTCTCTCTCTCTCTCTCTCTCTCTCTCTCTCTCTCTCTCTCTCTCTCTCTCTCTCTGTCTCTGTCTCTTCTCTCTCAGTTCCCTCTCACTCCACCCGTCTGTATGACTCATAGTCAGGGAGTGGCATGAGTGTGGAGAAAGAGGAGAGGAAGTGATCTCAGTGGTGTCCCCGTCCTGCCTGGGCCCCTGTCTCCTGGGGCCAAATCACTGGCCTCTAATTAACCACAGCCTGGCTCCTTCCCAAACACACCCAGCAGGGCACCAACCACAGTGTGTGTGTGTGTGTGTATGTGTGTGTGTGTGTGTGTGTGTGTGTGTGTGTGTGTGTGTGTGTGTGTGTGTGTGTGTGTGTGTGTGTGTGTGTGTGTGTGTGTGTGTGTGTGTGTGTGTGTGTGTGTGTGTGTGTGTGTGTGTGTGTCGCAGCTTGAGCACTGAGCTAAAGGTCCCAGTCAGAGGGATACTGTGTGTGATCACATTAGGTGTATATGGTCTGTACCCATGTTTTCAGTAAATGCAACTCTCCCTCCCTCTTGGTACAGGGTTAGAGTTAGGGTCTGGTTGACTGTCTGCCCAAATGGCCTGCCTGCGATTTTACCTCTTCAAACAGCCATGTTGCCATGGCATCACCATGACACTGTAGTGTGTTCTCTAGGCTAGGAAATACCTTCCAGATGGACAGGTGAAACCAGACGTGTGTGGTGTGTGTGTCCCTCCTGAGAGTTATTTTTTTTTTGTGTGTATGTGTGTGCATGCGTGTGTACGTGTGTATGCATGACTGCGTTCATGCATGTGTGTGTGTGTGTGCGTGTATTGGACGACAATGTAGCAATCCCTGAATGTGCAATAATCCCTCTCCCCTTCCACCTCCACCTCCACAAAGCTGAGAAGATGATCACAGGCTACAGTTACATCATTCTATACTTTTAGATTCATTGTTTGTCAAGAGCAGTCAGACCACCACCTCTCCTTGGCTCACTGTCCCACGATGTAACTGACAAGGTGAGGGAGCGAGCGAGCGATGCTGTGCCAAGCCCACCCACACCTGAAAGCCTCCAAACTAAGACCCAAGATAAAGCAAAAAAAGACACAGGAGAGGAGAGGAACACGTTCCTGGGCTGCATCTGAAGTGTTTTTCTATTCCCAATGTAGTGCACTACTTTTGATCAGAGGCTCTGGCTTAAAGTGGTGCACCATATAGCGAACAGGGAGCCATTTCAGACGCACATGATTATCATTGTTAAGATGTGAAACTTCGGCCACCCACACACCTGGCTGTCATATAAGACACAATAAAAAGCACACTCTTAGAAAAAAGGGTTCCAAAAGAGTTATTCGGCTGTCCCCATAGGAGAACCCTTTTTGGTTCCAGGTAGAACCTTTTTGGTTCCAGGTAGAACCTTTTTGGTTCCAGGTAGAACCTTTTTGGGTTCCAGGTAGAACCTTTTTGGTTCCAGGTAGAACCTTATGGGGTTCCAGGTAGAACCTTCCGGGGTAAGGGTTCTACCTGGAACCAAAAAGGGTTTTTCAAAGAGTTATCCTATGGGGACAGTCGAAGAATCCTTTTAGGTTCTAGATAGCACCTTTTTTTCTAAGAGTGTATAATCAAATCAAATCAAATAATCAAAGACACAGGCACAGGAGAGGAGAGGAACATTAGCAAAATAACTCTCCTTCTGGAACAGTCAGAGTATCACTCAACATTTCAGACTTTTAGGACTGCAGACACCAATTTTAGAATATTGTGGTTATTACCCGATTCGTCTTTCATCTATTCCTTGGTGCCTCTCTCTCAACAGAAGCAGGTTGCCATTTATTGAGATGACTCATGTAATGGAGAAAGCTCTGCAGAGGGATAACTAACGTAGCTAGCACAGCCACAAAATCATAAAATCTGATTTTAAACCCTAACCCTAACCTTAACCACAATGCTAACGCTAATGCCTAACCCTAACTTTAAATGAACACATTTTTGTTGACATGAATTGTTACGATATAGCCAATTTTGACTTTGAAGCTGGCCCATATAGCAGAAACCGCTCAGTTGTGCCTCTTTGGCAAGACCCATGACAAAAAAAACATCAACCTGCGAAACAGAATCCTGATCAAAGACTTACAGGCAGTTTCCAGGAAAACAGGACTCACTACAGAACCACTGTTCCAAACTTAATATAATAATCACTGTTATCTCTGCATAGTTCTAGTTCTGGGATCACATCTCTCTGCATAGTTCTAGTTCTGGGATCACATCTCTCTGCATAGTTCTAGTTCTGGGATCACATCTCTCTGCATAGTTCTAGTTCTGGGATCACATCTCTCTGCATAGTTCTAGTTCTGGGATCACATCTCTCTGCATAGTTCTAGTTCTGGGATCACATCTCTCTGTATACTGTAGTTCTGGGATCACATCTCTCTGTATAATGTAGTTCTGGGATCACATCTCTCTGCATAGTTCTAGTTCTGGGATCACATCTCTCTGTATACTGTAGTTCTGGGATCACATCTCTCTGTATAATGTAGTTCTGGGATCACATCTCTCTGCATAGTTCTAGTTCTGGGATCACATCTCGCTGCATAGTTCTAGTTCTGGGATCACATCTCTGCATAGTTCTAGTTCTGGGATCACATCTCTCTGCATAGTTCTAGTTCTGGGATCACATCTCTCTGCATAGTTCTAGTTCTGGGATCACATCTCTCTGTATACTGTAGTTCTGGGATCAGATCTCTCTGTATAATGTAGTTCTGGGATCACATCTCTCTGCATAGTTCTAGTTCTGGGATCACATCTCTCTGCATAGTTCTAGTTCTGGGATCACATCTCTCTGTATACTGTAGTTCTGGGATCAGATCTCTCTGTATAATGTAGTTCTGGGATCACATCTCTCTGCATAGTTCTAGTTCTGGGATCACATCTCTCTGTATACTGTAGTTCTGGGATCACATCTCTCTGTATAATGTAGTTCTGGGATCACATCTCTCTGCATAGTTCTAGTTCTGGGATCACATCTCGCTGCATAGTTCTAGTTCTGGGATCACATCTCTCTGCATAGTTCTAGTTCTGGGATCACATCTCTCTGCATAGTTCTAGTTCTGGGATCACATCTCTCTGCATAGTTCTAGTTCTGGGATCACATCTCTCTGCATAGTTCTAGTTCTGGGATCACATCTCTCTGCATAGTTCTAGTTCTGGGATCACATCTCTCTGCATAGTTCTAGTTCTGGGATCACATCTCTCTGCATAGTTCTAGTTCTGGGATCACATCTCTCTGTATAATGTAGTTCTGGGATCACATCTCGCTGCATAGTTCTAGTTCTGGGATCACATCTCGCTGCATAGTTCTAGTTCTGGGATCACATCTCTCTGCATAGTTCTAGTTCTGGGATCACATCTCTCTGCATACTGTAGTTCTGGGATCACATCTCTCTGTATAATGTAGTTCTTCTGGGGTCACAAGGGACCTTGAATGAACTCCCCTCGCCCCAGACTCACTCTGCATCTAAAAATGGCACCCTATTCCCTACATAGCGCATTACTTTTGACCAGGGTACTTTGGGCCCAGGTGGACAGTAGTGCCCCATATAGGGAATAGGGTGCCATTTTGACACACACTCTTTACGCTAGAGTATCAACAGTGTTGATAACCAGCCAGGGTAATGTTTACCACCGTATCAACAGTGTTGATAACCAGCCAGGGTAATGTTTACCACAGTATCAACAGTGTTGATAACCAGCCAGGGTAATGTTTACCACAGTATCAACAGTGTTGATAACCAGCCAGGGTAATGTTTACCACAGTATCAACAGTGTTGATAACCAGCCAGGGTAATGTTTACCACAGTATCAACAGTGTTGATAACCAGCCAGGGTAATGTTTACCACAGTAGCAACAGTTGAGTTTCGTTAAATTGTCTACTATGTTATTGTACACCTTTAGAAAAAAGGGTTCCAAAAGGGTTCTTCAGCTGTCCCCATAGGAGAACCCTTTTTGGTTTGAGGTAGAACCCTTTGGAAAGGGTTCTACCTGGAACCATAAGGGTTCTACCTGGAACCATAAGGGTTCTACCCTCTACCTGGAACCATAAGGGTTCTACCTGGAACCAAACATAGTTATTGAAAGGGTTCTCCTATGGGGACAGCCGAAGAACCCTTCTATGTTCTAGTACAACAGGAGGAGTTGTCATGACCCTCCTCGTCACAAGTTATGGTTTTACAGTTGTTGTTTATAAGTTAGGCCTCAATGGATAAACTTTAGAATCATCATGTAGTCATATTAGAATCACCTGCACTTTGACATAATGCCTGATCCTAAGGTTGAATTAAAAGAAAGATATTTACTGGTAAATTGGCGAATCCTAACTTCCACTTTAGTCTCCCATTGACATCAAAGCTTGACTAAGTTGAAAATTAAAGGGTAAGATTCACCCCAAAGTGGTTCAAAGTGACTGGCAGCTCTGACAGGGATTATAGTTTGTTAATTGAAGAGTCTAATTTTAATGTGTTACTTTTTAGTGTTAATCTGTGGGAGTTAAGATGGCTGACCTGTAAGAGGATCTCACGGGACTAACAGAGTATCGGATAACTGATAACAATCCTTTAAGTGGAAACATGGCCTGGACTCACAGCCCCTTTGACTCCTGGCCTGGGATGACCAGAAGGGAATCCCAGAAAGACAGATTCCTGGGTTGCTCTGTGCCCCTGGCCTCTCTGGTCCCACAATAACACATTCACGGGCTCATCCTCTACAGCCAGACGGACCAGATTGTTTCTGAAGCCTCTTTCTCACTGTTTCCCACAGCCTCTTCACAACACAGCCTCTTCAAAACACATTCTCTTCACAACACAGCCTCTTCACAACATGATCTGATGCTGTGTATAGGAGTTGTGGATTCAATAAAGGATATATACAGTATGTTCATATTGTGATAATGTAGACATACAGTATGTTCATATTGTGATAAAGGATACATACAGTATGTTAATATTGTGATACATGAGATACACACTATGTTCATATTGTGATCAGGAGACATAAAGTATGTTCATATTGTGATAGAGGAGACATACAGTATGTTCATATCGTGATACAGGAGAGATACAGTATGTTCATATTGCGATAAAGTATACATACAGTATGTTCATATTGTGATACAGGAGACATACAGTATGTTCATATTGTGATAGAGGAGACATACAGTATGTTCATATCGTGATACAGGAGAGATACAGTATGTTCATATTGCGATACAGGAGAGATACAGTATGTTCATATTGTGATACAGGAGACATACAGTATGTTCGTATTGTGATAAAGTATACATACAGTATGTTCATATTGTGATACAGGAGACATACAGTATGTTCATATTGTAATACAGGAGACATACAGTATGTTCATATTGTGATACAGGATACATACAGTATGTTCGTATTGTGATAAAGTATACATACAGTATGTTCATATTGTGATACAGGAGACATACAGTATGTTCATATTGTGATACAGGAGACATACAGTATGTTCATATTGTGATACAGGAGACATACAGTATGTTCATATTGTGATCAGGAGACATAAAGTATGTTCATATTGTGATACAGGAAACATACAGTATGTTCATATTGTGATACAGGAGACATACAGTATGTTCATATTGTGATACAGGAGACATACAGTATGTTAATATTGTGATACATGAGATACACACTATGTTCATATTGTGATCAGGAGACATAAAGTATGTTCATATTGTGATAGAGGAGACATACAGTATGTTCATATCGTGATACAGGAGAGATACAGTATGTTCATATTGCGATACAGGAGAGATACAGTATGTTCATATTGTGATACAGGAGACATACAGTATGTTCGTATTGTGATAAAGTATACATACAGTATGTTCATATTGTGATACAGGAGACATACAGTATGTTCATATTGTAATACAGGAGACATACAGTATGTTCATATTGTGATACAGGATACATACAGTATGTTCGTATTGTGATAAAGTATACATACAGTATGTTCATATTGTGATACAGGAGACATACAGTATGTTCATATTGTGATACATGAGACATACAGTATGTTCATATTGTGATACAGGAGACATACAGTATGTTCATAATGTGATCAGGAGACATAAAGTATGTTCATATTGTGATACAGGAAACATACAGTATGTTCATATTGTGATACAGGAGACATACAGTATGTTCATATTGTGATACAGGAGACATACAGTATGTTCATATTGTGATACAGGAGACATACAGTATGTTCATATTGTGATAAAGGATACATACAGTATGTTAATATTGTGATACATGAGATACACACTACGTTCATATTGTGATCAGGAGACATAAAGTATGTTCATATTGTGATAGAGGAGACATACAGTATGTTCATATCGTGATACAGGAGAGATACAGTATGTTCATATTGCGATAAAGTATACATACAGTATGTTCATATTGTGATACAGGAGACATACAGTATGTTCATATTGTGATAGAGGAGACATACAGTATGTTCATATCGTGATACAGGAGAGATACAGTATGTTCATATTGCGATACAGGAGAGATACAGTATGTTCATATTGTGATACAGGAGACATACAGTATGTTCGTATTGTGATAAAGTATACATACAGTATGTTCATATTGTGATACAGGAGACATACAGTATGTTCATATTGTAATACAGGAGACATACAGTATGTTCATATTGTGATACAGGATACATACAGTATGTTCGTATTGTGATAAAGTATACATACCGTATGTTCATATTGTGATACAGGAGACATACAGTATGTTCATATTGTGATACAGGAGACATACAGTATGTTCATATTGTGATACAGGAGACATACAGTATGTTCATATTGTGATCAGGAGACATAAAGTATGTTCATATTGTGATACAGGAAACATACAGTATGTTCATATTGTGATACAGGAGACATACAGTATGTTCATATTGTGATACAGGAGACATACAGTATGTTCATATTGTGATACAGGAGACATACAGTATGTTCATATTGTAATACAGGAGACATACAGTATGTTCATATTGTGATACAGGAGACATACAGTATGTTAGTATTGTGATAAAGTATACATACAGTATGTTCATATTGTGATACAGGAGACATACAGTATGTTCATATTGTGATACAGGAGACATACAGTATGTTCATATTGTGATACAGGAGACATACAGTATGTTCATATTGTAATACAGGAGACATACAGTATGTTCATATTGTGATCAGGAGACATAAAGTATGTTCATATTGTGATACAGGAAACATACAGTATGTTCATATTGTGATACAGGAGACATACAGTATGTTCATTTTGTGATACAGGAGACATACAGTATGTTCATATTGTGATACAGGAGACATACAGTATGTTCATATTGTAATACAGGAGACATACAGTATGTTCATATTGTGATCAGGAGACATAAAGTATGTTCATATTGTGATACAGGAAACATACAGTATGTTCATATTGTGATACAGGAGACATACAGTATGTTCATATTGTGATCAGGAGACATAAAGTATGTTCATATTGTGATACAGGAAACATACAGTATGTTCATATTGTGATACAGGAGACATACAGTATGTTCATATTGTGATACAGGAGACATACAGTATGTTCATATTGATTTAAAGAAAACATACAGTATCTTCATATTGTGATACAGGAGACATAAAATATGTTCATATTGTGATACAGGAGACATACAGTATGTTCATATTGATTTAAAGGAGACATACAGTATGTTCATATTGTGATACAGGAGACATACAGTATGTTCATATTGATTTAAAGGAGACATACAGTATCTTCATATTGTGATACAGGAGACATACAGTATGTTCATATTGTGATACAGGAGACATACAGTATCTTCATATTGTGATACAGGAGACATAAAGTATGTTTATATTGTGATACAGGAAACATACAGTATGTTCATATTGTGATAGAGGAGACATACAGTATGTTCATATTGCGATACAGGAGACATACAGTATGTTCATATTGTGATACAGGAGACATACAGTATGTTCATATTGTGATACAGGAGACATACAGTATGTTCATATTGTGATAGAGGAGACATACAGTATGTTCATATTGTGATACAGGAGACATACAGTATGTTCATATTGCGATACAGGAGACATACAGTATGTTCATATTGTGATACAGGAGACATACAGTATGTTCATATTGTGATACAGGAGACATACAGTATGTTCATATTGTGATACAGGAGACATACAGTATGTTCATATTGTGATACAGGAGACATACAGTATGTTAATATTGTGATACAGGACACATACAGTATGTTAATATTGTGATACAGGAGACATACAGTATGTTCCAAGATACAGAGTATAGTTTTTACTGTTACTGTCAACTGTTATTTTTCTCAATCGATCTGTTGAATGCTTAATGGAAAATGGGCAGACCGTGTGAACGCACAAGGTTTCAATCTATCTTTCTTTAATTTTTTTCATTCCTAAAACAGTCCTACTAGAAGGTGAAGCAGCTTTTTGAACCAGGAGTTATTCTCTTTGGTGTGTTTTTGCCATATACTCAGACTTGGCTTCTTGTTTGTGTGTGTTCGTGTGTCTGTGTGTCTGTGTGTGTGTGTCTGTGTGTGTGTGTGTCTGTGTGTCTGTGTGTCTGTGTGTTTGTGTCGGTGTGTCTGTGTGTCTGTGTGTTTGTGTCTGTGTGTCTGTGTGTCTGTGTGTCTGTGTGTCTGTGTGTTTGTGTCTGTTTGTGTATGTGTGTGTGTCTGTGTGTCTGTGTGTCTGTGTGTTTGTGTCTGTGTGTGTGTGTGTCTGTGTGTCTGTGTGTGTGTGTATATGTGTGTGTGTCTGTGTGTCTGTGTGTCTGTGTGTTTGTGTCTGTGTGTGTGTGTGTTTGTGTATGTGTGTGTGTCTGTGTGTCTGTGTGTTTGTGTATGTGTGTGTGTCTGTGTGTCTGTGTGTCTGTGTGTCTGTGTGTTTGTGTCTGTGTGTGTGTGTGTCTGTGTGTCTGTGTGTGTGTGTGTCTGTGTGTCTGTGTGTGTGTGTATGTGTGTGTGTCTGTGTGTGTGTGTGTCTGTGTGTCTGTGTGTGTGTGTGTGTGTGTGTCTCTGTGTGTGTCTGTGTGTGTGTTTTTTTTCGTCAGAGTATAAATAACATTTATTCTACATTGAAAAAGCTTTTCCTCCCAGAGGCCTCAGACAGGAGATGACTACATTACACACACACACACACACACACACACACACACACACACACACACACACACACACACACACACACACACACACACACACACACACACACAAACACACACACACACACACACACATTACACACACACACACTCACACACACACACACACACACACACACACACACACACACTCACACACACACACACACACACACACACACACACACACATACGTGTTTATAGACAATATCAGGACTTATGACAAAAATGTGACATATTGGGACATGCCTTTCCCAAGGTCCAAGAGACCTGGGAATCAGAATAGTTTGGTCCCATGATTCTAGGAATACATCCATCTGTTGAGATTTTGTCTAGGGCTATATTTTGTTCAGACCTGATTTTAATAGTATATATGAGGACTTTTTCGGGTTCATGTGACATATAAGGCCCATAGCAACAGCAGCCCATAGATACACACTGATTTTCAGGTTTATGTGACTTATGAAGAACCTGTAAATAGGGTCTGTATTTGAACTTGGTTCCGGTTACATGTTGAAATGTCTGCATAAGAATCATAGGTTTACAATACTTAACTAAAGCTTTAAAAAAAGTATTATAATAATCATGCTCACCAGACAGGTAACCTTCAACAGAAATGCCTATCCATGTTCACATAGCTCATACATATAATATATTCTCAGTCTACTGTTTAAGTCGTATTATTGTTATTTATAACAATACATTTGCAGTCAATATTCATGTAAAAAAAGAGGGAACACTTTATGCCTTACTTTTATTGAGTGCCAGCGAAAATATGCAAATTAACAAATCAATTGAACACCCAGAATAGACCACCTACACTTTGCCTCTCCCTGCTATGCACAAGGCAGTAGAAATGGCATGTTTGAAATGAATGAGAAACTCTCTATTAAAGCATCCAGCTTCTATGAAACATGACAGTGTACAATCAGCTAACCTGTCTAAATAACGTAGGGATTTACATCATAGTTACATAGTGCAAGTTACCATACACGAGGCCTGTTACAAGCACCCATTGAAATGGTAATAGTTTAACAGTAATTTAAAAACCTTGCCACATTCAACAACTTGTGGTTAAGAACAAAGTGCTTCTGAAAACTTAAGAACAATAACAATCCAAAGTACTGTTTATCTCTTTTCCCTGTCAATGAGAGCAGAGTATTAATCTATATCATCAACTGTTATTCCAAAAAGATTTGACCATAAGTGGCAAACATATGCTCATTAATAGCCCTCAATTATACATAAACATACGAACATGTGGGATCTACAGTCGAGCCTATGTGGCATGTTTGTACAAGAACCAACAATATAAATCATTTAAGGAAAATAAAATAATATGAACATGAAACCCACAGATATTAACACTATCTGAGGAGAAGCTGATTGAAATTGGAATTGAATGGTACCTGAGCTACAGTTGGCATGCTCTAGTTCTATCTATTCATCTTCCTTTTTAATGCTACGTTTCTGTTGTGGATGTAGTATTTGATAGCAACCCAGTCTCTGTCTTTCAGAGCTACTGGCTCTGCTTGGAGGCAGGAGTCACAGTCCTTTTTACCTGGTATTCTGCAGCTTGTTATGAAATGAAGCAAATGCCGCTCAACAGCTTTCACTTCATCACCTGTCCACTTGCTTCTCACCTTCACAGCTTTCATAAATGGAAACAAAATACAACTGATTAACAATGAGCTCTGCTAAAGTGACAAATGGAGGATATGATACAAAGGATTCTAGTTAGTAGTTATATGATGTTATCAATACATGTGAATACAAAATGCTTACTAACCTTGCTTTCCTTTGGAGCACTTTGAGGATGCTTGGGATGTGACTATTTTACCATGTCTTGGTTGTGTGTTGCTCATGTGTACGTTATCCAAGGTGGTTGACTCAGGAGTGCCCTCCATGTTGTCCAGGGTGGTTGACTCAGAAGTGCCCACCATGTTGTCCAGGGTGGTTGACTCAGAAGTTCCCTCCATGTTGTCCAGGGTGGTTGACTCTGGTGTTTGCCTCAGAAGTGTCTGGTCCCTAGAAGTCTCTGTTGTTGAGCCTTTGCAAAGTAATAATGAATGTGATTATGTTCTATGAGCTTTATGACAATACGTTTGCTTGCTTGTATTATTCACTGTAAACAACCTCAATGTCAGGCAATATTCAATTCTACATTAGATATTAACTGATATTTGAGATATAAACATAAACTGATTGCAAATCCATGAATGTGGAATTACTTATCACCACCAATGTGATTGTTTAAAATCAGATAGAGGATCATTTCGATAATCCCCACAGAAATTTGCATTTATGTGACATAACTTAAAGATATTACCACATATATACAAGTCAGGATACCTTTGCATTGATGTAGGTCAGCAATGGTTTCTTCGCTGGAATCATCATCACTCATTTCTACTTCATCTGGTTGGGTAAAAAACATTTACGGCCAATTATTTAAATTAAGGACTAACAACACTTATTATAGTTATATTTGAAGTGACTAAAAACTATATTTCAAACAAAATGTTACCTTCAGGATTGACCTCAATGTCATCCAGCCCTTTCCCCTGCAGGTAAGGCAGTCTTCCTTTTTCGATTGACCTCTGTCTCTCAGCTATCTCTTTTTTAGCCTTCTCATAACGATCCTCACAACGATCATGATGGCGCCTCAGATTTTGCAGATGGCGTCTTTTTCTAAGCTGTACAAATCAAAAATTAATTTGTATAAGTCTTACTTGAAATTTCTGTGTTAACAAAGAACATTAACTATTTTATCTAATGAAAATAATGCAGCTTTCTTACCTGCTTTGCAGTAGGACACTGGAAGGGTACAATTCCACTGGACTTGCTTGCCTTGAATGAAATGATGAAGAATAAATATTTGTTTGTAATAACACAGTACCATAACAGTAAATTAGGATATTATACATTATACTGTATGTGAAAATTATTTGGGTTAAGAAATTGACAATACTGTTTTTGGATCTGGGGTTTTTAAGCAAGACTCTATAGAAATGGTTAAAACTGTACAATATCTGCTAACCAACAATATGAGGACCTGGGATCTTGTCAATTGTCTGCAACAAAATACAACAATAACATGTCAGAAATATTGTGTTATATAATATAGATCATATCTAATTTGTAAACAGATGATCATACTCAGTTCAGTCACAATATATTCCTACCACCTGTCTATCATAATCGCCTTTGGGGTGAGACTCATTGCTGAGGTCAAGGGCTGCATTGACCACAGATGTTAGGAAAGATAATTCATATGTGGATCTGGGCTTTTTATGCAAGACTCTGGTTGGGTCATACCATATCGGGACATCATCTGAATCACATTTACGTCTTGAACAGACTAAGTACGAAATGAGGACATGACGACTGAACAATTCTAGAGTCAAGGTTCCAGACTTTGAGTTATCCTTTTGTGGTCAAAGACAGCTCACAACCTGAAAAGTAATGTAAATGGATCTACTGCCATATAAATTAAATCAAGCAAATTGATAAGAAGTATGTTAAATGGGCAAAAACATTGCCCCCCCCCCAAAAAAAAAAAAAACTGGCATTAGAGAGAATAAAGATTAATTTTATGTTTTTAGGTCTGTCAAATGGTCGGGCTAATTTTGTTTATGCAATGATATCGAAACAAGTTACGGGATGTTGATATTGTGAACATTTTACACAAAAAGTTGGTTGTAATACAGTAAAAAGCCATTTAATTTATATATTGGAATGAACTGAGACATCAATTTAATTTAAATAGAAAATATCTACAATAAATGTGTAATAACCTGTTGGAAGGATGAAGTGGATTTCTGTCTCACTTCTGGGTCTGCTGAAGGTTGAGCTGGGATCTTGTCACTTGGTGTCTGCAACGAAATACAACAATAACATGTCAGATATATTGTGTTATATAATATAGATCATATCTAATTACTAAACTAATGATTGTACTCAGTTCAGTCACAATATATTCCTACCACCTGTCTATCATAATCGCCTTTGGGGTGAGACTCATTGCTGAGGTCAAGGGCTGCATTGACCACAGATGTTAGGAAAGATCATTCATATGTGGATCTGGGCTTTTTATGCAAGACTCTATAGAAATGGTTAAAACTGTACAATATCTGCTAACCAACAATATGAGGACCGTGTAACACACACACTCTACTCTGGTTGGGTCATACCATATCGGGACGTCATCTGAAACACATTTACGTCTTGAACAGACTAAGTACGAAATGAGGACCTGACGACTGAACACATCTAGAGTCAAGGTTCCTGACTTTGAGTTATCCTTTTGTGGTCAAATAAAGCTCACAACCTTAAAAGTAATGTAAATGGATCTACTGCCATATAAATTAAATCACGCAAATTGATAAGAAGTATGTTAAATGGGCAAAAACATTGCCCAAAAAACAAACAAACATAGGTATTAGAGAGAATAAAGATTAATTTTATGTTTTGAGGGGCGGTTAGTTCTGTCAAATGGTCGGGCTAATTTTGTTTATGCAATGATATCGAAACAAGTTACGGGATGTTAATATTGTGAACATTTTACACAAAAAGTTGGTTGTAATACAGTAAAAAGCCATTTAATTTATATACTGGAATGAACTGAGACATCAATTTAATTTAAATGGAAAATATCTACAATAAATGTGTAATAACCTGGTGGAAGGATGAAGTGGATTTCTGTCTCACTTCTGGGTCTGCTAAAGGTTGAGCTGGGATCTTGTCACTTGGTGTCTGCAACGAAATACAACAATAACATGTCAGAAATATTGTGTTATATAATATAGATCATATCTAATTAGTAAACTAATGATTGTACTCAGTTCAGTCACAATATATTCCTACCACCTGTCTATCATAATCGCCTTTGGGGTGAGACTCATTGCCGTGGTCAAGGGCTGCATTGACCACAGATGTTAGGAAAGATAATTCATATGTGGATCTGGGCTTTTTATGCAAGATTCTATAGAAATGGTTAAAACTGTACAATATCTGCTAACCAACAATATGAGGACCGTGTAACACACACACTCTACTCTGGTTGGGTCATACCATATCGGGACGTCATCTGAAACACATTTACATCTTGAACAGACTAAGTACGAAATGAGGACCTGACGACTGAACACATCTAGAGTCAAGGTTCCTGACTTTGAGTTATCCTTTTGTGGTCAAAGAAAGCTCACAACCTTAAAAGTAATGTAAATGGATCTACTGCTATATAAATTAAATCATGCAAATTGATAAGAAGTATGTTAAATGGGCAAAAACATTGGCCAAAAAACAAACAAACATAGGCATTAGAGAGAATAAAGATTAATATTTAGGTTTTGAGGGGCGGTTAGTTCTGTCAAATGGTCGGGCTAATTTTGTTTACGCAATGATATCGAAACAAGTTACGAGATGTTGATATTGTGAACATTTTACACAAAAAGTTGGTTGTAATACAGTAAAAAGCCATTTAATTTATATATTGGAATGAACTGAGACATCAATTTAATTTAAATAGAAAATATCTACAATAAATGTATAATAACCTGTTGGAAGGATGAAGTGGATTTCTGTCTCACTTCTGGGTCTGCTAAAGGTTGAGCTGGGATCTTGTCACTTGGTGTCTGCAACGAAATACAACAATAACATGTCAGAAATATTGTGTTATATAATATAGATCATATCTAATTAGTAAACTAATGATTGTACTCAGTTCAGTCACAATATATTCCTACCACCTGTCTATCATAATCGCCTTTGGGGTGAGACTCATTGCTGTGGTCAAGGGCTGCATTGACCACAGATGTTAGGAAAGATAATTAATATGTGGATCTGGGCTTTTTATGCAAGACTCTATAGAAATGGTTAAAACTGTACAATATCTGCTAACCAACAATATGAGGACCGTGTAACACACACACTCTACTCTGGTTGGGTCATACCATATCGGGACGTCATCTGAAACACATTTACGTCTTGAACAGACTAAGTACGAAATGAGGACCTGACGACTGAACACATCTAGAGTCAAGGTTCCTGACTTTGAGTTATCCTTTTGTGGTCAAAGAAAGCTCACAACCTTAAAAGTAATGTAAATGGATCTACTGCTATATAAATTAAATCACGCAAATTGATAAGAAGTATGTTAAATGGGCAAAAACATTGCCCAAAAAACAAACAAACATAGGCATTAGAGAGAATAAAGATTAATTTTAGGTTTTGAGGGGCGGTTAGTTCTGTCAAATGGTCGGGCTAATTTTGTTTACGCAATGATATCGAAACAAGTTACGGGATGTTGATATTGTGAACATTTTACACAAAAAGTTGGTTGTAATACAGTAAAAAGCCATTTAATTTATATATTGGAATGAACTGAGACATCAATTTAATTTAAATAGAAAATATCTACAATAAATGTGTAATAACCTGTTGGAAGGATGAAGTGGATTTCTGTCTCACTTCTGGGTCTGCTAAAGGTTGAGCTGGGATCTTGTCACTTGGTGTCTGCAACGAAATACAACAATAACATGTCAGAAATATTGTGTTATATAATATAGATCATATCTAATTAGTAAACTAATGATTGTACTCAGTTCAGTCACAATATATTCCTACCACCTGTCTATCATAATCGCCTTTGGGGTGAGACTCATTGCTGTGGTCAAGGGCTGCATTGACCACAGATGTTAGGAAAGATAATTAATATGTGGATCTGGGCTTTTTATGCAAGACTCTATAGAAATGGTTAAAACTGTACAATACCTGCTAACCAACAATATGAGGACCGTGTAACACACACACTCTACTCTGGTTGGGTCATACCATATCGGGACGTCATCTGAAACACATTTACGTCTTGAACAGACTAAGTACGAAATGAGGACCTGACGACTGAACACATCTAGAGTCAAGGTTCCTGACTTTGAGTTATCCTTTTGTGGTCAAAGAAAGCTCACAACCTTAAAGTAATGTAAATGGATCTACTGCTATATAAATTAAATCACGCAAATTGATAAGAAGTATGTTAAATGGACAAAAACATTGCCCAAAAAACAAACAAACATAGGCATTAGAGAGAATAAAGATTAATTTTAGGTTTTGAGGGGCGGTTAGTTCTGTCAAATGGTCGGGCTAATTTTGTTTACGCAATGATATCGAAACAAGTTACGGGATGTTGATATTGTGAACATTTTACACAAAAAGTTGGTTGTAATACAGTAAAAAGCCATTTAATTTATATATTGGAATGAACTGAGACATCAATTTAATTTAAATAGAAAATATCTACAATAAATGTGTAATAACCTGTTGGAAGGATGAAGTGGATTTCTGTCTCACTTCTGGGTCTGCTAAAGGTTGAGCTGGGATCTTGTCACTTGGTGTCTGCAACGAAATACAACAATAACATGTCAGAAATATTGTGTTATATAATATAGATCATATCTAATTAGTAAACTAATGATTGTACTCAGTTCAGTCACAATATATTCCTACCACCTGTCTATCATAATCGCCTTTGGGGTGAGACTCATTGCCGTGGTCAAGGGCTGCATTGACCACAGATGTTAGGAAAGATAATTCATATGTGGATCTGGGCTTTTTATGCAAGATTCTATAGAAATGGTTAAAACTGTACAATATCTGCTAACCAACAATATGAGGACCGTGTAACACACACACTCTACTCTGGTTGGGTCATACCATATCGGGACGTCATCTGAAACACATTTACGTCTTGAACAGACTAAGTACGAAATGAGGACCTGACGACTGAACACATCTAGAGTCAAGGTTCTTGACTTTGAGTTATCCTTTTGTGGTCAAAGAAAGCTCACAACCTTAAAAGTAATGTAAATGGATCTACTGCTATATAAATTAAATCACGCAAATTGATAAGAAGTATGTTAAATGGGCAAAAACATTGCCCAAAAAACAAACAAACATAGGTATTAGAGAGAATAAAGATTAATTTTATGTTTTGAGGGGCGGTTAGTTCTGTCAAATGGTCGGGCTAATTTTGTTTATGCAATGATATCGAAACAAGTTACGGGATGTTAATATTGTGAACATTTTACACAAAAAGTTGGTTGTAATACAGTAAAAAGCCATTTAATTTATATACTGGAATGAACTGAGACATCAATTTAATTTAAATAGAAAATATCTACAATAAATGTATAATAACCTGGTGGAAGGATGAAGTGGATTTCTGTCTCACTTCTGGGTCTGCTGAAGGTTGAGCTGGGATCTTGTCACTTGGTGTCTGCAACAAAATACAACAATAACATGTCAGAAATATTGTGTTATATAATATAGATCATATCTAATTAGTAAACTAATGATCATACTCAGTTCAGTCACAATATATTCCTACCAACTGTCTATCATAATCGCCTTTGGGGTGAAACTCATTGCTGAGGTCAAGGGCTGCATTGACCACAGATGTTAGGAAAGATAATTCATATGTGGATCTGGGCTTTTTATGCAAGACTCTATAGAAATGGTTAAAACTGTACAATATCTGCTAACCAACAATATGAGGACCGTGTAACACACACACTCTACTCTGGTTGGGTCATACCATATCGGGACGTCATCTGAAACACATTTACGTCTTGAACAGACTAAGTACGAAATGAGGACCTGACGACTGAACACATCTAGAGTCAAGGTTCCTGACTTTGAGTTATCCTTTTGTGGTCAAAGAAAGCTCACAACCTTAAAAGTAATGTAAATGGATCTACTGCTATATAAATTAAATCACGCAAATTGATAAGAAGTATGTTAAATGGGCAAAAACATTGCCCAAAAAACAAACAAACATAGGCATTAGAGAGAATAAAGATTAATTTTAGGTTTTGAGGGGCGGTTAGTTCTGTCAAATGGTCGGGCTAATTTTGTTTACGCAATGATATCGAAACAAGTTACGGGATGTTGATATTGTGAACATTTTACACAAAAAGTTGGTTGTAATACAGTAAAAAGCCATTTAATTTATATATTGGAATGAACTGAGACATCAATTTAATTTAAATAGAAAATATCTACAATAAATGTGTAATAACCTATTGGAAGGATGAAGTGGATTTCTGTCTCACTTCTGGGTCTGCTGAAGGTTGAGCTGGGATCTTGTCACTTGCTGTCTGCAACGAAATACAACAATAACATGTCAGAAATATTGTGTTATATAATATAGATCATATCTAATTAGTAAACTAATGATTGTACTCAGTTCAGTCACAATATATTCCTACCACATGTCTATCATAATCGCCTTTGGGGTGAGACTCATTGCCGTGGTCAAGGGCTGCATTGACCACAGATGTTAGGAAAGATAATTCATATGTGGATCTGGGCTTTTTATGCAAGACTCTATAGAAATGGTTAAAACTGTACAATATCTGCTAACCAACAATATGAGGACCGTGTAACACACACACTCTACTCTGGTTGGGTCATACCATATCGGGACGTCATCTGAAACACATTTACGTCTTGAACAGACTAAGTACGAAATGAGGACCTGATGACTGAACACATCTAGAGTCAAGGTTCCTGACTTTGAGTTATCCTTTTGTGGTCAAAGAAAGCTCACAACCTTAAAAGTAATGTAAATGGATCTACTGCTATATAAATTAAATCACGCAAATTGATAAGAAGTATGTTAAATGGGCAAAAACATTGCCCAAAAAACAAACAAACATAGGCATTAGAGAGAATAAAGATTAATTTTAGGTTTTGAGGGGCGGTTAGTTCTGTCAAATGGTCGGGCTAATTTTGTTTACGCAATGATATCGAAACAAGTTACGGGATATTGATATTGTGAACATTTTACACAAAAAGTTGGTTGTAATACAGTAAAAAGCCATTTAATTTATATATTGGAATGAACTGAGACATCAATTTAATTTAAATAGAAAATATCTACAATAAATGTGTAATAACCTGTTGGAAGGATGAAGTGGATTTCTGTCTCACTTCTGGGTCTGCTAAAGGTTGAGCTGGGATCTTGTCACTTGGTGTCTGCAACGAAATACAACAATAACATGTCAGAAATATTGTGTTATATAATATAGATCATATCTAATTAGTAAACTAATGATTGTACTCAGTTCAGTCACAATATATTCCTACCACCTGTCTATCATAATCGCCTTTGGGGTGAGACTCATTGCTGTGGTCAAGGGCTGCATTGACCACAGATGTTAGGAAAGATAATTCATATGTGGATCTGGGATTTTTATGCAAGACTCTATAGAAATGGTTAAAACTGTACAATATCTGCTAACCAACAATATGAGGACTGTGTAACACACACACTCTACTCTGGTTGGGTCATACCATATCGGGACGTCATCTGAAACACATTTACGTCTTGAACAGACTAAGTACGAAATGAGGACCTGACGACTGAACACATCTAGAGTCAAGGTTCCTGACTTTGAGTTATCCTTTTGTGGTCAAATAACGCTCACAACCTTAAAAGTAATGTAAATGGATCTACTGCCATATAAATTAAATCAAACAAATTGATAAGAAGTATGTTAAATGGGCAAAAACATTGCCCAAAAAACAAACAAACATAGGTATTAGAGAGAATAAAGATTAATTTTATGTTTTGAGGGGCGGTTAGTTCTGTCAAATGGTCGACCTAATTTTGTTTATGCAATGATATCGAAACAAGTTACGGGATGTTAATATTGTGAACATTTTACACAAAAAGTTGGTTGTAATACAGTAAAAAGCCATTTAATTTATATACTGGAATGAACTGAGACATCAATTTAATTTAAATAGAAAATATCTACAATAAATGTGTAATAACCTGGTGGAAGGATGAAGTGGATTTCTGTCTCACTTCTGGGTCTGCTGAAGGTTGAGCTGGGATCTTGTCACTTGGTGTCTGCAACAAAATACAACAATAACATGTCAGAAATATTGTGTTGTATAATATAGATCATATCTAATTAGTAAACTAATGATCATACTCAGTTCAGTCACAATATATTCCTACCACCTGTCTATCATAATCGCCTTTGGGGTGAAACTCATTGCTGAGGTCAAGGGCTGCATTGACCACAGATGTTAGGAAAGATAATTCATATGTGGATCTGGGCTTTTTATGCAAGACTCTATAGAAATGGTTAAAACTGTACAATATCTGCTAACCAACAATATGAGGACCGTGTAACACACACACTCTACTCTGGTTGGGTCATACCATATCGGGACGTCATCTGAAACACATTTACGTCTTGAACAGACTAAGTACGAAATGAGGACCTGACGACTGAACACATCTAGAGTCAAGGTTCCTGACTTTGAGTTATCCTTTTGTGGTCAAAGAAAGCTCACAACCTTAAAAGTAATGTAAATGGATCTACTGCTATATAAATTAAATCACGCAAATTGATAAGAAGTATGTTAAATGGGCAAAAACATTGCCCAAAAAACAAACAAACATAGGCATTAGAGAGAATAAAGATTCATTTTAGGTTTTGAGGGGCGGTTAGTTCTGTCAAATGGTCGGGCTAATTTTGTTTACGCAATGATATCGAAACAAGTTACGGGATGTTGATATTGTGAACATTTTACACAAAAAGTTGGTTGTAATACAGTAAAAAGCCATTTAATTTATATATTGGAATGAACTGAGACATCAATTTAATTTAAATAGAAAATATCTACAATAAATGTGTAATAACCTGTTGGAAGGATGAAGTGGATTTCTGTCTCACTTCTGGGTCTGCTGAAGGTTGAGCTGGGATCTTGTCACTTGCTGTCTGCAACGAAATACAACAATAACATGTCAGAAATATTGTGTTATATAATATAGATCATATGTAATTAGTAAACTAATGATTGTACTCAGTTCAGTCACAATATATTCCTACCACATGTCTATCATAATCGCCTTTGGGGTGAGACTCATTGCCGTGGTCAAGGGCTGCATTGACCACAGATGTTAGGAAAGATAATTCATATGTGGATCTGGGCTTTTTATGCAAGACTCTATAGAAATGGTTAAAACTGTACAATATCTGCTAACCAACAATATGAGGACCGTGTAACACACACACTCTACTCTGGTTGGGTCATACCATATCGGGACGTCATCTGAAACACATTTACGTCTTGAACAGACTAAGTACGAAATGAGGACCTGACGACTGAACACATCTAGAGTCAAGGTTCCTGACTTTGAGTTATCCTTTTGTGGTCAAAGAAAGCTCACAACCTTAAAAGTAATGTAAATGGATCTACTGCTATATAAATTAAATCACGCAAATTGATAAGAAGTATGTTAAATGGGCAAAAACATTGCCCAAAAAACAAACAAACATAGGCATTAGAGAGAATAAAGATTAATTTTAGGTTTTGAGGGGCGGTTAGTTCTGTCAAATGGTCGGGCTAATTTTGTTTACGCAATGATATCGAAACAAGTTACGGGATGTTGATATTGTGAACATTTTACACAAAAAGTTGGTTGTAATACAGTAAAAAGCCATTTAATTTATATATTGGAATGAACTGAGACATCAATTTAATTTAAATAGAAAATATCTACAATAAATGTGTAATAACCTGTTGGAAGGATGAAGTGGATTTCTGTCTCACTTCTGGGTCTGCTGAAGGTTGAGCTGGGATCTTGTCACTTGCTGTCTGCAACGAAATACAACAATAACATGTCAGAAATATTGTGTTATATAATATAGATCATATCTAATTAGTAAACTAATGATTGTACTCAGTTCAGTCACAATATATTCCTACCACATGTCTATCATAATCGCCTTTGGGGTGAGACTCATTGCCGTGGTCAAGGGCTGCATTGACCACAGATGTTAGGAAAGATAATTCATATGTGGATCTGGGCTTTTTATGCAAGACTCTATAGAAATGGTTAAAACTGTACAATATCTGCTAACCAACAATATGAGGACCGTGTAACACACACACTCTACTCTGGTTGGGTCATACCATATCGGGACGTCATCTGAAACACATTTACGTCTTGAACAGACTAAGTACGAAATGAGGACCTGATGACTGAACACATCTAGAGTCAAGGTTCCTGACTTTGAGTTATCCTTTTGTGGTCAAAGAAAGCTCACAACCTTAAAAGTAATGTAAATGGATCTACTGCTATATAAATTAAATCACGCAAATTGATAAGAAGTATGTTAAATGGGCAAAAACATTGCCCAAAAAACAAACAAACATAGGCATTAGAGAGAATAAAGATTAATTTTAGGTTTTGAGGGGCGGTTAGTTCTGTCAAATGGTCGGGCTAATTTTGTTTACGCAATGATATCGAAACAAGTTACGGGATATTGATATTGTGAACATTTTACACAAAAAGTTGGTTGTAATACAGTAAAAAGCCATTTAATTTATATATTGGAATGAACTGAGACATCAATTTAATTTAAATAGAAAATATCTACAATAAATGTGTAATAACCTGTTGGAAGGATGAAGTGGATTTCTGTCTCACTTCTGGGTCTGCTAAAGGTTGAGCTGGGATCTTGTCACTTGGTGTCTGCAACGAAATACAACAATAACATGTCAGAAATATTGTGTTATATAATATAGATCATATCTAATTAGTAAACTAATGATTGTACTCAGTTCAGTCACAATATATTCCTACCACCTGTCTATCATAATCGCCTTTGGGGTGAGACTCATTGCTGTGGTCAAGGGCTGCATTGACCACAGATGTTAGGAAAGATAATTCATATGTGGATCTGGGATTTTTATGCAAGACTCTATAGAAATGGTTAAAACTGTACAATATCTGCTAACCAACAATATGAGGACTGTGTAACACACACACTCTACTCTGGTTGGGTCATACCATATCGGGACGTCATCTGAAACACATTTACGTCTTGAACAGACTAAGTACGAAATGAGGACCTGACGACTGAACACATCTAGAGTCAAGGTTCCTGACTTTGAGTTATCCTTTTGTGGTCAAATAACGCTCACAACCTTAAAAGTAATGTAAATGGATCTACTGCCATATAAATTAAATCAAACAAATTGATAAGAAGTATGTTAAATGGGCAAAAACATTGCCCAAAAAACAAACAAACATAGGTATTAGAGAGAATAAAGATTAATTTTATGTTTTGAGGGGCGGTTAGTTCTGTCAAATGGTCGACCTAATTTTGTTTATGCAATGATATCGAAACAAGTTACGGGATGTTAATATTGTGAACATTTTACACAAAAAGTTGGTTGTAATACAGTAAAAAGCCATTTAATTTATATACTGGAATGAACTGAGACATCAATTTAATTTAAATAGAAAATATCTACAATAAATGTGTAATAACCTGGTGGAAGGATGAAGTGGATTTCTGTCTCACTTCTGGGTCTGCTGAAGGTTGAGCTGGGATCTTGTCACTTGGTGTCTGCAACAAAATACAACAATAACATGTCAGAAATATTGTGTTGTATAATATAGATCATATCTAATTAGTAAACTAATGATCATACTCAGTTCAGTCACAATATATTCCTACCACCTGTCTATCATAATCGCCTTTGGGGTGAAACTCATTGCTGAGGTCAAGGGCTGCATTGACCACAGATGTTAGGAAAGATAATTCATATGTGGATCTGGGCTTTTTATGCAAGACTCTATAGAAATGGTTAAAACTGTACAATATCTGCTAACCAACAATATGAGGACCGTGTAACACACACACTCTACTCTGGTTGGGTCATACCATATCGGGACGTCATCTGAAACACATTTACGTCTTGAACAGACTAAGTACGAAATGAGGACCTGACGACTGAACACATCTAGAGTCAAGGTTCCTGACTTTGAGTTATCCTTTTGTGGTCAAAGAAAGCTCACAACCTTAAAAGTAATGTAAATGGATCTACTGCTATATAAATTAAATCACGCAAATTGATAAGAAGTATGTTAAATGGGCAAAAACATTGCCCAAAAAACAAACAAACATAGGCATTAGAGAGAATAAAGATTCATTTTAGGTTTTGAGGGGCGGTTAGTTCTGTCAAATGGTCGGGCTAATTTTGTTTACGCAATGATATCGAAACAAGTTACGGGATGTTGATATTGTGAACATTTTACACAAAAAGTTGGTTGTAATACAGTAAAAAGCCATTTAATTTATATATTGGAATGAACTGAGACATCAATTTAATTTAAATAGAAAATATCTACAATAAATGTGTAATAACCTGTTGGAAGGATGAAGTGGATTTCTGTCTCACTTCTGGGTCTGCTGAAGGTTGAGCTGGGATCTTGTCACTTGCTGTCTGCAACGAAATACAACAATAACATGTCAGAAATATTGTGTTATATAATATAGATCATATCTAATTAGTAAACTAATGATTGTACTCAGTTCAGTCACAATATATTCCTACCACATGTCTATCATAATCGCCTTTGGGGTGAGACTCATTGCCGTGGTCAAGGGCTGCATTGACCACAGATGTTAGGAAAGATAATTCATATGTGGATCTGGGCTTTTTATGCAAGACTCTATAGAAATGGTTAAAACTGTACAATATCTGCTAACCAACAATATGAGGACCGTGTAACACACACACTCTACTCTGGTTGGGTCATACCATATCGGGACGTCATCTGAAACACATTTACGTCTTGAACAGACTAAGTACGAAATGAGGACCTGATGACTGAACACATCTAGAGTCAAGGTTCCTGACTTTGAGTTATCCTTTTGTGGTCAAAGAAAACTCACAACCTTAAAAGTAATGTAAATGGATCTACTGCTATATAAATTAAATCACGCAAATTGATAAGAAGTATGTTAAATGGGCAAAAACATTGCCCAAAAAACAAACAAACATAGGCATTAGAGAGAATAAAGATTAATTTTAGGTTTTGAGGGGCGGTTAGTTCTGTCAAATGGTCGGGCTAATTTTGTTTACGCAATGATATCGAAACAAGTTACGGGATGTTGATATTGTGAACATTTTACGCAAAAAGTTGGTTGTAATACAGTAAAAAGTAATGTAATTTATATATTGGAATGAACTGAGACATCAATTTAATTTAAATAGAAAATATCTACAATAAATGTGTAATAACCTGTTGGAAGGATGAAGTGGATTTCTGTCTCACTTCTGGGTCTGCTGAAGGTTGAGCTGGGATCTTGTCACTTGGTGTCTGCAACAAAATACAACAAAAACATGTCAAAAATATTTTGTTTTATAGTATAGATCATATCAAAATTGTAAACTAATGATCATACTCAGTTCAGTCACAATATATTCCTACCACCTGTCTATCATAATCGCCTTTGGGGTGAGACTCATTGCTGAGGTCAAGGGCTGCATTGACCACAGATGTTAGGAAAGATAATTCATATGTGGATCTGGGCTTTTTATGCAAGACTCTATAGAAATGGTTAAAACTGTACAATATCTGCTAACCAACAATATGAGGATCGTGTAAAACACACACTCTACTCTGGTTGGGTCATACCATATCGGGACGTCATCTGAAACACATTTACGTCTTGAACAGACTAAGTACGAAATGAGGACATGACGACTGAACACTTCTAGAGTCAAGGTTCCTGACTTCGAGTTATCCTTTTGTGGTCAAAGAAAGCTCACAACCTGAAAAGTAATGTAAATTGATCTACTGCCATATAAATTAAATCACGCAAATTGATAAGTACAGTGAGGGAAAAAAGTATTTGATCCCCTGCTGATTTTGTACGTTTGCCCACTGATAAAGACATGATCAGTCTATAATTTTAATGGTAAGTTTATTTGAACAGTGAGAGACAGAATACCCAAAAATAATCCAGAAAAACGCATGTCAAAAATGTTATAAATTGATTTGCATTTTAATGAGAGAAATAAGTATTTGACCCCTCTGCAAGACATGACTTAGTATTTGGTGGCAAAACCCTTGTTGGCAATCACAGAGGTCAGACGTTTCTTGTAGTTGGCCACCAGGTTTGCACACATCTCAGGAGGGATTTTGTCTCACTCCTCTTTGCAGATCTTCTCCAAGTCATTAAGGTTTCGAGCCTGACGTTTGGCAACTCGAACCTTCAGCTCCCTCCACAGATTTTCTATGGGATTAAGGTCTGGAGACTGGCTAGGCCACTCCAGGACCTTAATGTGCTTCTTCTTGAGCCAATCCTTTGTTGCCTTGGCAGTGTGTTTTGGGTCATTGTCATGCTGGAATACCCATCCACGACCCATTTTCAATGCCCTGGCTGAGGGAAGGAGGTTCTCACCCAAGATTTGACGGTACATGGCCCCGTCCATCTTCCCTTTGATGTGGTGAAGTTGTCCTGTCCCCTTAGCAGAAAAACACTCGCAAAGCATAATGTTTCCACCTCCATGTTTGATGGTGGGGATGGTGTTCATGGGGTCATAGGCAGCATTCCTCCTCCTCCAAACACGGCGAATTGAGTTGAAGCCAAAGAGCTCCATTTTGGTCTCATCTGACCACAACACTTTCACCCAGTTCTCCTCTGAATCATTGAGATGTTCATTGGCAAACTTCAGACGGGCCTGTATATGTGCTTTCTTGAGCAGGGGGACCTTGCGGGCGCTGCAGTCCTTCACGGCATAGTGTGTTACCAATTGTTTTCTTGGTGACTATGGTCCCAGCTGCCTTGAGATCATTGACAAGATCCTCCCGTGTAGTTCCGGACTCATTCCTCACCATTCTCATGATCATTGCAACTCCACAAGGTGAGATCTTGCATGGAGCCCCAGGCCGAGGGAGATTGACAGATATTTTGTGTTTCTTCCATTTGCGAATAATCACACCAACTGTTGTCACCTTCTCACCAAGCTGCTAGCGATGGTCTTGTAGCCCATTCCAGCCTTGTGTAGGTCTACAATCTTGTCCCTGACATCCTTGGAGTGCTCTTTGGTCTTGGCCATGGTGGAGAGTTTGGAATCTGATTGATTGATTGCTTCTGTGGACAGGTGTCTTTTATACAGGTAACAAGGTGAGATTAGGAGCACTCCCTTTAAGAGTGTGATCCTAATCTCAGCTCGTTACCTGTATAAAAGACACCTGGGAGCCAGAAATCTTTCTGATTGAGAGGAGGTCAAATACCTATTTCCCTCATTAAAATGCAAACAAATTTATAACATTTTTGACATGCGTTTTTCTGGATTTTTTTGTTGTTATTCTGTCTCTCACTGTTCAAATAAACCTACCATTAAAATTATAGACTGATCATTTCTTTGTCAGTGGGCAAACGTACAAAATCAGCAGGGGATCAAATACTTTTTTCCCTCACTGTATGTTAAATGGGCAAAAACATTGCCCTCCCCCCCAAAAATATAGGCATTAGAGAGAATAAAGATTAATTTTATGTTTTGAGGGGCGGTTAGTTCTGTCAAATGGTCGGGCTAATTTTGTTTACGCTATGATATCGAAACAAGTTACGGGATGTTGATATTGTGAACATTTTACAAAAAAAGTTGGTTGTAATACAGTAAAAAGGCATTTAATTTATATATTGGAATGAACTGAGACATTAATTTAATTTAAATAGAAAAGATGTACAATAAATGTGTAATAACCTGTTGGAAGGATGAAGTGGGTTTCTGTCTCACTTCTGGGTCTGCTGAAGGTTGAGCTGGGATCTTGTCACTTGGTGTCTGCAACAAAATACAACAATAAATATTCTGTATTATAATCTATTTAATTAAAACTGAGAAAATCATCAGTGTATATACACTGCTCAAAAAAATAAAGGGAACACTTAAACAACACATCCTAGATCTGAATGAATGAAATAATCACATTAAATACTTTTTTCTTTACATAGCTGAATGTGCTGACAACAAAATCACACAAAAATTATCAATGGAAATCAAATTTATCAAACCATGGAGGTCTGGATTTGGATTCACCCTCAAAATTAAAGTGGAAAACCACACTACAGGCTTATCCAACTTTGATGTAATGTCCTTAAAACAAGTCAAAATGAGGCTCAGTAGTGTGTGTGGCCTCCACGTGCCTGTATGACCTCCCTACAATGCCTGGGCATGCTCCTGATGAGGTGGCGGATGGTCTCCTGAGGGATCTCCTCCCAGACCTGGACTAAAGCATCCGCCAACTCCTGGACAGTCTGTGGTGCAACGTGGCGTTGGTGGATGGAGCGAGACATGATGTCACAGATGTGCTCAATTGGATTCAGGTCTGGGGAACGGGCGGGCCAGTCCATAGCATCAATGCCTTCCTCTTGCAGGAACTGCTGACACACTCCAGCCACATGAGGTCTAGCATTGTCTTGCATTAGGAGGAACCCAAGGCCAACCGCACCAGCATATGGTCTCACAAGGGGTCTGAGGATCTCATCTCAGTACCTAATGCCAGTCAGGCTACCTCTGGCGAGCACATGGAGGGCTGTGCGGCCCCCCAAATAAATGCCACCCCACACCATGACTGACCCACCGCCAAACCGGTCATGCTGGAGGATGTTGCAGGCAGCAAAAACATTCTCCACGGCGTCTCCAGACTCTGTCACGTCTGTCACCTGTGCTCAGTGTGAACCTGCGAGAGCACAGGGCCCCAGTGGCGAATTTGCCAATCTTGGTGTTCTCTGGCAAATGCTAAACGTCCTGCACGGTGTTGGGCTGTAAGCACAACCCCCAGCTGTGGACGTCGGGCCCTCATACCACCCTCATGGAGTCTGTTTCTGACCGTTTGAGCAGACACATGCACATTTGTGGCCTGCTGGAGGTCATTTTGCAGGGCTCTGGCAGTGCTCCTCCTGCTCCTCCTTGCACAAAGGCGGAGGTAGAGGTCCTGCTGCTGGGTTGTTGCCCTCCTACGGCCTCCTCCATGTCTCCTGATGTACTGGCCTGTCTCCTGGAAGCGCCTCCATGCTCTGGACACTACGCTGACAGACACAGCAAACCTTCTTGCCACAGCTCGCATTGATGTGCCATCCTGGATGAGCTGCACTACCTGAGCCACTTGTGTGGGTTGTAGACTCCGTCTCATGCTACCACTAGAGTGAAAGCACCGCCAGCATTCAAAAGTGACCAAAACATCAGCCAGGAAGCATAGGAACTGAGAAGTGGTCTGTGGTCACCACCTGCAGAACCACTTCTTTATTGGGGGTGTCTTGCTAATTGCCTATAATTTCCACCTGTTGTCTATTCCATTTGCACAACAGCATGTGACATTTATTGTCAATCAGTGTTGCTTCCTAAGTGGACAGTTTGATTTCACAGAAGTGTGATTGACTTGGAGTTACATTGTGTTGTTTAAGTGTTCCCTTTATTTTTTTGAGCAGTGTATATAAAGCGGTGACAAAATACATGCAAGAAGGGACATGTATTTATATATTTTATAATTCTTTGACAGATCCTATACATTATAATATATTAAAGCAGATGTACTTACCAGAGCACGCCATGGCCACTGAGATTCTCCATAATCATAGGTTATTTCACTCTCTGCTTGAATGTTTTCAATAGCAAACAAGCAAAGATGAGGTTTACATTGGACTGTCATCTTTTTCATTTTGCAATTTGGTGACCTGTGGGCATCATTTACCAGCCGCCCCAGTGAACCGTCTTCGCAGGATGCATCTATGCTAAAATTGAAGAGGGAAACAGATTTACGTTTTCTCCACAAAACATATAAACATATAGAGATTAACTGATGTCTTATAGGGCTTTACTTACCACCATGAGCCATTGTTCCATTCAAAATCAAACAAGAAAGCATTTTGCTTTTCCGTATACTTCCCCTGCCTCTTGTCCCGTTCATATTGCGATATAAACTCCCCACGGTACTCGAGGACAAAGCATCCCTTTTCAATTGGTGCTGAGGCAAATACACCACGTCCTGATACAACAAAGTTAAGAATTTAGTATCAAGTAATCCAGTTCAAATTAGGTTAATGAATTGCAGATGATCAGACCCATTTAGCCTGCTTATCAATGTGTATGATTTAATATTTAGGGGAAAGATCCATTGCAGGGGTGCAAATTGGTAAGGACCCAAAAAGGTGTCAACATTAAAAATAAATTTGGTCTGAAAACTATGAAAATCACGAGGAGACGTATTTTATGTTGGATTTAATGACAGATCTACAGCTAAAAACGGAAAAGCCGAAACAATGGCGTTAAAGCGGGGCAAAAAGAGATGTGATCCCAGGTAAGGTTCCAGCAGTTATCACCGCTAGACCTGCAGTGACTTGCACCGCTGAGTCTGCCTTTGACTCCCCGCTTTAGACCGCTTTATTGCAGACTTTGTATTTAAGGACATTAGCGTACACAAAAAAGTCCCAAATTACACAGGCTGGGATTACGCACCCACTCGTGTTGTGAACATGATTCTCTGTCGGTAGGCCTACTCGGCGGTGCATTTTCGCTGTTAACTTGAATGGTGAATATATTCTACGCGCCGATACGCATCATTCACATGTATTGTAAATTTGTATCATTTAAATGCTTCTACATTCCGTTTATTGATGGGGTTGTTATGATCAAATGTTAAAAACATTTTTTGAATTTAAATCACATTACCGGCTTTCACACATAGCGCGAACGGTCTGCCGACTGGCCAAGGAAATTACCACCAATATCACACATTCTAATAGAAGTTGGGAGGTGTAGTTCATAAATCTTGAATATTTTTCCCCATCCCCCAATTGCTTGCAAAAGAATCACAACATAACTTCTGAAATTGGATGTTAAAGCCGTATGTGTCTAATGCAGCGGTACGCAGTGATTTTTTCACTGGTGTAAGAATTGAATGTGTTTCAAATGACATCCCAATATGGTACGACCCAATAAGTGTAGCGTGTGTGTATAACATACCTTTATAGTCATTGATCCATTTGACTTTATAACAAGGCTTGTCACTTCCAGAAATAATAAAATGAATAGCCTCAGCCTCAGGACTAAGTCTGGCTCTTCGTTTTGACATGCTCTTCAATTGCCCACGTGCTCCTCAACTAGAAAACATCTACATTGGATGACAAAAAGTCAGCGAGACAAATACAGAAAAGACTAATACTTGATTTGAATCGAATAAGGATATATCAAATGGTATTAGTCTGCCTTTATTCATATCGTGCTCATGTTCTTACTAATGCAGTATCCGGTTAGCTTATTAGGCTAACCGATCAGTGCAAACCTTATGCAACTGCAATCACAATAGCAATCTTTTCACAGTAAGCACAGTAAGCAATCTTAACACCTTCAAAGATATATACTGTTATAAAAGTATAGTACTGTAAACTCTACAAATAACATTATCTGAACTGAACAACCAATATCATCACTTTGGCTTTAAATGGAAAAACATGATAGTGCTAAGTAACATTTGTGGTCAAGAACACTTAAATGTAAGAACAGCTTAGATAATAGCTATCTCTTTAGTTGTAAATGAAGAAAAATACATGTATTACCTTCATTTCTCTTGCACTTCTTCCAGTTCTGAATTGTCCATGTGGCAAAAGTCCTTTTCATTCCTTTCAGCTAATTTGCTAACATTAGCTTATCTGGCTAATTGATGCTAAATTACGTTTTTATTTGAGGGATTTAGGGGGATTTTATGATAATAAATAAATAATATGCCATTTAGCAGACGCTTTTATCCAAAGCTTAGTTATAGTTGACTATGATGACATGTATTATTTGTATTCAAGTAAATCTATCTTGAATAGTTGGAAAGTGTGCTCAAACAAAATCAGGATATGTCACGTAACTAAAGTGTGTCACGTGACTAAAGTGTGTCACGTGACTAAAGTGTGTTTAAAGTGTGTTAATGTTCCAAAACTGACCACTAGGTGGCGTATTCACAGGTGAGCAAAAAGCGTAAACACACACACACACTTCAAATCATGAGATTGTGACATTTAAAGACTTTTCAGATTTTTGGTTTAGGGGCATTCTATGGTCGTCTAGAACACTGTAGTGAGCTCGGAAATATGAGGACTCCAAAAATGTCCTCATATTTCCGAGCGTCCTGACATTGAAGGTGAGTTGTCATAAAATTGTCTTCATATGTCACCAAAACGAGTGCACACACACACACACACTCTCACACACACACACACACACACACACACTCTCACACACACACACACACACACACACACACACACACACACACACACACACACACACAGTGTTAAACACAATTCTTAATTCTCTCAGGAACAGGGTTGGGGAGTAACTGATTACAAAAAAACTGTCACTTTAATCCGTTACTTTACCAGAACATATATTTTAATCAGATTATAAATGTTTTAGAAAGATTAGATAATTACTTCTAGGATTACTTTTAAATTCAGAATGTTTGTGAAACAATTATTTGACACCTTTCTGTTTTCTCAATGACATTCAAATCAGCATTGAAAAAAGGTGCAAGATTAGGTTAGTTCCGCCTGAGTGAGTCTGACCACCAATCAGAGACCACTATGATGACACAACAAATGACGACCACCAATCAGAGACCACTATGATGACACACCAAATGATGACCACCAATCAGAGACCACTATGATGACACACCAAATGATGACCACCAATCAGAGACCACTATGATGACACACCAAATGATGACCACCAATCAGAGACCACTATGATGACAAACCAAATGATGACCACCAATCAGAGACCACTATGATGACACACCAAATGCATTTGATGGATCGTGGGAAAATAGCAGGAATAGGCTTTTGTAGTTTACAATCCAAGCTATCTCTTCTAGTGGTGCGACTGCTGTCAGCATTCAAAGATTATCCAACTTGAATAAACGCTCGGAGGTAAGGATGACAGCAGTGGTGTAGACTACGGGTGATATGGATATCACTTATTATTGAAGTACACATACAGTGGGGAAAAAAGTATTTAGTCAGCCACCAATTGTGCAAGTTCTCCCACTTAAAAAGATGAGAGAGGCCTGTAATTTTCATCATAGGTACACGTAAACAATGACAGACAAATTGAGGATAAAATATCCAGAAAATCACATTGTAGGAATTGTAATGAATTTATTTGCAAAATATGGTGGAAAATAAGTATTTGGTCAATAACAAAAATTTCTCAATACTTTGTTATATACCCTTTGTTGGCAATGACACAGGTCAAACATTTTCTGTAAGTCTTCACAAGGTTTTCACACACTGTTGCTGGTATTTTGGCCCATTCCTCCATGCAGATCTCCTCTAGAGCAGTGATGTTTTGGGGCTGTCGCTGGGCAACACAGACATTCAACTCCCTCCAAAGATTTTCAATGGGGTTGAGATCTGGAGACTGGCTAGGCTACTCCAGGACCTTGAAATGCTTCTTACGAAGCCACTCCTTCGTTGCCCGGGCGGTGTGTTTGGGATCATTGTCATGCTGAAAGACCCAGCCACGTTTCATCTACAATGCCCTTGCTAATGGAAGGAGGTTTTCACTCATTCATTCTTTCCTTTACACGGATCAGTCGTCCTGGTCCCTTTGCAGAAAAACAGCCCCAAAGCATGATGTTTCCACCCCCATGCTTCACAGTAGGTATGGTGTTCTTTGGATGCAACTCAGCATTCTTTGTCCTCCAAACACGACGAGTTGAGTTTTTACCAAAAAGTTATATTTTGGTTTCATCTGACCATATGACATTCTCCCAATCCTCTTCTGGATCATCCAAATGCACTCTAGCAAACTTCAGATGGGCCTGGACATGTACTGGCTTAAGCAGGGGGACACGTCTGGCACACCAGGATTTGAGTCCCTGGCGGCGTAGTGTGTTACTGATGGTAGGCTTTGTTACTTTGGTCCCAGCTCTCTGCAGGTCATTCACTAGGTCCCCCCGTGTGGTTCTGGGATTTTTGCTCACCGTTCTTGTGATCATTTTGACCCCACGGGGTGAGATCTTGCGTGGAGCCCCAGATCGAGGGAGATTATCAGTGGTCTTGTATGTCTTCCATTTCCTAATAATTGCTCCCACAGTTGATTTCTTCAAACCAAGCTGCTTACCTATTGCAGATTCAGTCTTCCCAGCCTGGTGCAGGTCTACAATTTTGTTTCTGGTGTCCTTTGACAGCTCTTTGGTCTTGGCCATAGTGGAGTTTGGAGTGTGACTGTTTGAGGTTGTGGACAGGTGTCTTTTATACTGATAACAAGTTCAAACAGGTGCCATTAATACAGGTAACGAGTGGAGGACAGAGGAGCCTCTTAAAGAAGAAGTTACAGGTCTGTGAGAGCCAGAAATCTTGCTTGTTTGTAGGTGACCAAATACTTATTTTCTACCATAATTTGCAAATAAATTCATTAAATATCCTACAATGTGATTTTCTGGATTTTTTTTTCTCAATTTGTCTGTCATAGTTGACGTGTACCTATGATGAAAATTACAGGCCTCTCTCATCTTTTTAAGTGGGAGAACTTGCACAATTGGTGGCTGACTAAATACTTTTTTCCCCCACTGTTAGTATACAGTAAAATCATGATACAGCTACTCTCTGACCCCTCCACTGGTCCAGTAATATCATGATACAGCTACTCTCTGGCCCCTCCACTGGTCCAGTAATATCATGATACAGCTACTCTCTGACCCCTCCACTGGTCCAGTAATATCATGATACAGCTACTCTCTGGCCCCTCAACTGGTCCAGTAATATCATGATACAGCTACTCTCTGACCCCTCCACTGGTCCAGTAATATCATGATACAGCTACTCTCTGACCCCTCAACTGGTCCAGTAATATCATGATACAGCTACTCTCTGGCCCCTCCACTGGTCCAGTAATATCATGATACAGCCACTCTCTGACCCCTCCATTGGTCCAGTAATATCATGATACAGCTACTCTCTGACCCCATCCACTGGTCCAGTAATATCATGATACAGCTACTCTCTGGCCCCTCCACTGGTCCAGTAATATCATGATACAGCTACTCTCTGGCCCCTCCACTGGTCCAGTAATATCATGATACAGCTACTCTCTGGCCCCTCAACTGGTCCAGTAATATCATGATACAGCTACTCTCTGACCCCTCCACTGGTCCAGTAATATCATGATACAGCTACTCTCTGACCCCTCAACTGGTCCAGTAATATCATGATACAGCTACTCTCTGGCCCCTCCACTGGTCCAGTAATATCATGATACAGCCACTCTCTGACCCCTCCATTGGTCCAGTAATATCATGATACAGCTACTCTCTGACCCCATCCACTGGTCCAGTAATATCATGATACAGCTACTCTCTGGCCCCTCCACTGGTCCAGTAATATCATGACACAGCTACTCTCTGGCCCCTCAACTGGTCCAGTAATATCATGACACAGCTACTCTCTGGCCCCTCCACTGGTCCAGTAATATCATGATACAGCTACTCTCTGGCCCCTCCACTGGTCTAGTATTATCATGATACAGCTACTCTCTGGCCCCTCAACTGGTCCAGTAATATCATGATACAGCTACTCTCTGGCCCCTCCACTGGTCCAGTAATATCATGATACAGCTACTCTCTGGCCCCTCCACTGGTCCAGTAATATCATGATACAGCTACTCTCTGGCCCCTCCACTGGTCCAGTAATATCATGATACAGCTACTCTCTGGCCCCACCACTGGTCCAGTAATATCATGACACAGCTACTCTCTGGCCCCTCCACTGGTCCAGTAATATCATGATACAGCTACTCTCTGGCCCCTCCACTGGTCCAGTAATATCATGATACAGCTACTCTCTGGCCTCTCCACTGGTCCAGTAACATCATGATACAGCTACTCTCTGACCCCTCTACTGGTCCAGTAATATCATGATACAGCTACTCTCTGGCCCCTCCACTGGTCCAGTAATATCATGATACAGCTACTCTCTGGCCCCACCACTGGTCCAGTAATATCATGATACAGCTACTCTCTGGCCCCTCCACTGGTCCAGTAATATCATGATACAGCTACTCTCTGGCCCCTCCACTGGTCCAGTAATATCATGATACAGCTACTCTCTGGCCCCATCCACTGGTCCAGTAATATCATGATACAGCTACTCTCTGGCCCCTCCACTGGTCCAGTAATATCATGATACAGCTACTCTCTGGCCCCTCAACTGGTCCAGTAATATCATGATACAGCTACTCTCTGGCCCCTCCACTGGTCCAGTAATATCATGATACAGCTACTCTCTGGCCCCTCCACTGGTCCAGTAATATCATGATACAGCTACTCTCTGGCCCCTCCACTGGTCCAGTAATATCATGATACAGCTACTCTCTGGCCCCACCACTGGTCCAGTAATATCAAGACACAGCTACTCTCTGGCCCCTCCACTGGTCCAGTAATATCATGATACAGCTACTCTCTGGCCCCTCCACTGGTCCAGTAATATCATGATACAGCTACTCTCTGGCCCCTCCACTGGTCCAGTAACATCATGATACAGCTACTCTCTGACCCCTCTACTGGTCCAGTAATATCATGATACAGCTACTCTCTGGCCCCTCCACTGGTCCAGTAATATCATGATACAGCTACTCTCTGGCCCCACCACTGGTCCAGTAATATCATGATACAGCTACTCTCTGGCACCTCCACTGGTCCAGTAATATCATGATACAGCTACTCTCTGGCCCCTCCACTGGTCCAGTAATATCATGATACAGCTACTCTCTGGCCCCATCCACTGGTCCAGTAATATCATGATACAGCTACTCTCTGGCCCCTCCACTGGTCCAGTAATATCATGATACAGCTACTCTCTGGCCCCTCAACTGGTCCAGTAATATCATGATACAGCTACTCTCTGGCCCCTCCACTGGTAAGGTAATATCATGATACAGCTACTCTCTGGCCCCTCCACTGGTCCAGTAATATCATGATACAGCTACTCTCTGGCCCCTCCACTGGTCCAGTAATATCATGATACAGCTACTCTCTGGCCCCTCCACTGGTCCAGTAATATCATGATACAGCTACTCTCTGGTCCCTCCACTGGTCCAGTAATATCATGATACAGCTACTCTCTGGCCCCTCCACTGGTCCAGTAATATCATGATACAGCTACTCTCTGGCCCCTCCACTGGTCCAGTAATATCATGATACAGCTACTCTCTGACCCCATCCACTGGTCCAGTAATATCATGACACAGCTACTCTCTGGCCCCTCCACTGGTCCAGTAATATCATGATACAGCTACTCTCTGACCCCATCCACTGGTCCAGTAATATCATGATACAGCTACTCTCTGGCCCCTCCACTGGTCCAGTAATATCATGATACAGCTACTCTCTGGCCCCTCCACTGGTCCAGTAATATCATGACGCAGCTACTCTCTGACCCCTCCACTGGTCCAGTAATATCATGATACAGCTACTCTCTGACCCCTCCACTGGTCCAGTATTATCATGATACAGCTACTCTCTGGCCCCTCAACTGGTCCAGTAATATCATGATACAGCTACTCTCTGGCCCCTCCACTGGTCCAGTAATATCATGATACAGCTACTCTCTGGCCCCTCCACTGGTCCAGTAATATCATGATACAGCTACTCTCTGGCCCCTCCACTGGTCCAGTAATATCATGATACAGCTACTCTCTGGCCCCACCACTGGTCCAGTAATATCATGACACAGCTACTCTCTGGCCCCTCCACTGGTCCAGTAATATCATGATACAGCTACTCTCTGGCCCCTCCACTGGTCCAGTAATATCATGATACAGCTACTCTCTGGCCCCTCCACTGGTCCAGTAACATCATGATACAGCTACTCTCTGACCCCTCTACTGGTCCAGTAATATCATGATACAGCTACTCTCTGGCCCCTCCACTGGTCCAGTAATATCATGATACAGCTACTCTCTGGCCCCACCACTGGTCCAGTAATATCATGATACAGCTACTCTCTGGCCCCTCCACTGGTCCAGTAATATCATGATACAGCTACTCTCTGGCCCCTCCACTGGTCCAGTAATATCATGATACAGCTACTCTCTGGCCCCATCCACTGGTCCAGTAATATCATGATACAGCTACTCTCTGGCCCCTCCACTGGTCCAGTAATATCATGATACAGCTACTCTCTGGCCCCTCAACTGGTCCAGTAATATCATGATACAGCTACTCTCTGGCCCCTCCACTGGTCCAGTAATATCATGATACAGCTACTCTCTGGCCCCTCCACTGGTCCAGTAATATCATGATACAGCTACTCTCTGGCCCCACCACTGGTCCAGTAATATCATGACACAGCTACTCTCTGACCCTCCACTGGTCCAGTAATATCATGATACAGCTACTCTCTGGCCCCTCCACTGGTCCAGTAATATCATGATACAGCTACTCTCTGGCCCCTCCACTGGTCCAGTAACATCATGATACAGCTACTCTCTGACCCCTCTACTGGTCCAGTAATATCATGATACAGCTACTCTCTGGCCCCTCCACTGGTCCAGTAATATCATAAAACAGCTACTCTCTGGCCCCACCAATGGTCCAGTAATATCATGATACAGCTACTCTCTGGCCCCTCCATTGGTCCAGCAATATCATGATACAGCTACTCTCTGGCCCCTCCACTGGTCCAGTAATATCATGATACAGCTACTCTCTGGCCCCATCCACTGGTCCAGTAATATCATGATACAGCTACTCTCTGGCCCCTCCACTGGTCCAGTAATATCATGATACAGCTACTCTCTGGCCCCTCAACTGGTCCAGTAATATCATGATACAGCTACTCTCTGGCCCCTCCACTGGTCCAGTAATATCATGATACAGCTACTCTCTGGCCCCTCCACTGGTCCAGTAATATCATGATACAGCTACTCTCTGGCCCCTCCACTGGTCCAGTAATATCATGATACAGCTACTCTCTGGCCCCTCCACTGGTCCAGTAATATCATGATACAGCTACTCTCTGACCCCATCCACTGGTCCAGTAATATCATGACACAGCTACTCTCTGGCCCCTCCACTGGTCCAGTAATATCATGATACATCTACTCTCTGACCCCATCCACTGGTCCAGTAATATCATGACACAGCTACTCTCTGGCCCCTCCACTGGTCCAGTAATATCATGATACAGCTACTCTCTGGTCCCTCCACTGGTCCAGTAATATCATGATACAGCTACTCTCTGGCCCCTCCACTGGTCCAGTAATATCATGATACAGCTACTCTCTGGCCCCTCCACTGGTCCAGTAATATCATGATACAGCTACTCTCTGACCCCATCCACTGGTCCAGTAATATCATGACACAGCTACTCTCTGGCCCCTCCACTGGTCCAGTAATATCATGATACAGCTACTCTCTGACCCCATCCACTGGTCCAGTAATATCATGATACAGCTACTCTCTGGCCCCTCCACTGGTCCAGTAATATCATGATACAGCTACTCTCTGGCCCCTCCACTGGTCCAGTAATATCATGACGCAGCTACTCTCTGACCCCTCCACTGGTCCAGTAATATCATGATACAGCTACTCTCTGACCCCTCCACTGGTCCAGTAATATCATGATACAGCTACTCTCTGGCCCCTCCACTGGTCCAGTAATATCATGACACAGCTACTCTCTGACCCCTCCACTGGTCCAGTAATATCATGACACAGCTACTCTCTGGCCCCTCCACTGGTCCAGTAATATCATGATACAGCTACTCTCTGGCCCCTCCACTGGTCCAGTAATATCATGACACAGCTACTCTCTGGCCCCTCCACTGGTCCAGTAATATCATGACACAGCTACTCTCTGGCCCCTCCACTGGTCCAGTAATATCATGATACAGCTACTCTCTGGGTCTCCACTGGTCCAGTAATATCATGATACAGCTACTCTCTGACCCCTCTACTGGTCCAGTAATATCATGACACAGCTACTCTCTGGCCCCTCCACTGGTCCAGTAATATCATGACACAGCTACTCTCTGGCCCCTCCACTGGTCCAGTAATATCATGATACAGCTACCCTCTGGGTCTCCACTGGTCCAGTAATATCATGATACAGCTACTCTCTGACCCCTCCACTGGACGTGTACTCCGAGCATGTGCTGACCAACTGGCAAGTGTCTTCACTGACATTTTCAACATGTCCCTGACTGAGTCTGTAATACCAACATGTTTCAAGCAGACCACCATAGTTCCCGTGCCCAAGAACTCTAAGATAACCTGCCTAAATGACTACCGACCCGTGGCACTGACGTCTGTAGCCATGAAGTGCTTTGAAAGACTGGTCATGGCTCACATCAACAGCATAATCCCAGAAACCCTAGACCCACTCCAATTTGCATACCGCCCCAACAGATCCACAGATGATGCAATCTCTATCGCACTCCACACTGCCCTTTCCCACCTGGACAAGAGGAACACCTACGTGACAATGCTATTCATTGACTACAGCTCAGCATTCAACACCATAGTGCCCTCAAAGCTCATCACTAAGCTAAGGATCCTGGGACTAAACACCTCCCTCTGCAACTGGATCCTGGACTTCCTGACGGGCCGCCCCCAGGTGGTAAGGGTAGGTAACAACACATCTGCCACACTGATCCTCAACACGGGGGCCCCTCAGGGGTGCGTGCTCAGTCCCCTCCTGTACTCTCTGTTCACCCATGACTGCATGGCCAGGCACGACTCCAACACCATCATTAAGTTTGCCGATGACACAACAGTGGTAGGCCTGATCACCGACAACGATGAGACAGCCTATAGGGAGGAGGTCAGAGATCTGGCCGTGTGGTGCCAGGACAACAACCTCTCCCTCAACGTGACCAAGACAAAGGAGATGATTGTGGACTACAGGAAAAAAAAGAGGACTGAGCACGCCCCCATTCTCATCGACGGGGCTGTAGTGGAACAGGTTGAGAGCTTCAAGTTCCTTGGTGTCCACATCACCAACGAACTATCATGGTCCAAACACACCAAGACAGTCGTGAAGAGGGCACGACAAAGCCTATTCCCCCTCAGGAGACTAAAAAGATTTGGCATGGGTCCTCAGATCCTCAAAAAATTCTACAGCTGCACCATCGAGAGCATCCTGACTGGTTGCATCACCGCCTGGTATGGCAACTGCTTGGCCTCTGACCGCAAGGCACTACAGAGGGTAGTGCGTACGGCCCAGTACATCACAGGGGCAAAGCTCCCTGCCATCCAGGACCTCTATACCAGGCGGTGTCAGAGGAAGGCCCTCAAAATTGTCAAAGACTCCAGTCACCCTAGTCATAGACTGTTCTCTCTGCTACCGCACGGCAAGCGGTACCGGAGTGCCAAGTCTAGGTCCAAAAGACTTCTCAACAGCTTCTACCCCCAAGCCATAAGACTCCTGAACAGCTAATCAAGGCTACCCGGACTATTTGCACTGCCCCCCCACCCCATACTTTTTACGCTGCTGCTACTCTGTTAAGTATTTATGCATAGTCACTTTAACTCTACCCACATGTACATATTACCTCAACTACCTCAACTAGCCGGTGCCCCCGCACATTGACTATGCAACGGTACCCCCCTGTATATATAGCCTCCCTACTGTCACTTTATTCTATTGTGTATATATAGCCTCCCTACTGTCACTTTATTTTTACTTCTGCTCTTTTTTTCTCAACACTTTTTTTGTTGTTGTTTTATTCTTACTTTTTTTGTTTAAAATAAATGCACTGTTGGTTAAGGGCTGTAAGTAAGCATTTCACTGTAATGTCTGCACCTGTTGTATTCGGCGCATGTGACCAATAAAATTTGATTTGATTTGATTTGATTTGATTTGATTTGGTCCAGTAATATCATGACACAGCTACTCTCTGACCCCATCCACTGGTCCAGTAATATACTGAGACACTCCTGGGCCTAGTTTGACATGAGGTGTGTGTGTTTAGCTGAGATGGCGTTGCAGTGGATAGCTGCAGTCTTACCGTCTCCTGATCAAATGTGCTATTTTGTGTGTTATTTTTAACGCTGATCTTAACTTTTTTTGGTACAAAATTGTTTCCGCCATCATTTCCTTTGACCAAAAACAGCTTCTGGACATCAGAACAGCGATCACTAACCTCGATTTGGATGAAGATTTCTACTTCAAGGAGTCTGCAGCTCTGGACTTTATACTTACCAGGCCCTGATCCCCGGAATTCGAACGAAGAAGGGGTGACGAAAGAGAGGCAAGCGAGGCGGCGTCATGACTACACCGCCGAGCATCTAGACCGCCATAGGCCAGCGTCATGACTACACCGCCGAGCATCTAGACCGCCATAGGCCAGCGTCATGACTACACCGCCGAGCATCTAGACCGCCATAGGCCAGCGTCATGACTACACCGCCGAGCATCTAGACCGCCATAGGCCAACGTCATGACTACACCGCCGAGCATCTAGACCGCCATAGGCCAACGTCATGACTACACCGCCGAGCATCTAGACCACCATAGACCAGCGTCATGACTACACCGCCGAGCATCTAGACCGTCACTGCCCTCTGTTCTGTTGTCGAACGTACAATCACTAGAGAACAAACTGGACGAGCTCCGTTCGAGACAATCCTATCAACGGAACTGTAATGATCTATGTTTCTCGGAGTCGTAGCTTAAACAAGGCCATGGATAATATAATCCTCACTGGCTTTTCCATGCATCGTCAAGATCGGACGGCAGCCTCTGGAAAGATGAGAGGGGGAGGGGTGTGTCGATTGGTTAATAACAGCTGGTGCATGATTTTTTATGTTAAGGGTGTCTCGAGTTTTAGCTCACCTGAGTTAGAATACTTAATTTTAAGCTGCAGACTGTATTATTTATCAAGAGCATTTTGATCTATATTTATCTATATTTATCTACCGCCATAAACAAAGAGCTGTATAGAGAAAACGCTCATCCAGTGCCGGCACTCCTAGTGGCCGTTGATTTCAATGCAGGGAAAATGAAATCCGTTTGACCAGATTTTTACCAGCAGGTCACCTGTGCAACTAAAGGCAAGAAAACTCTGGATCACCTTTACTCCACACACAGAAACACATCCCTCACCCTCTACCTGACCCCGTCTGTAATACCAACATGTTTCAAGCAGACCACCATAGTCCCTGTGCCCAAAAACACCAAAGTAACCTGCCTAAATGACTACCGACCCGTAGCACTCACGTCTGTAGCCATGAAGTGCTTTGTAAGGCTGGTCATGGCTCACATCAACACCATCAACCCAGACACCCTGGACCCACCCCAATTCGCATACCGCCCCAACAGATCAACAGATGACGCAATCTCTATTGCACTCCACACTGCCCTTTCCCACCTGGACAAGAGAAACACCTATAGTGCCTTCAGAAAGTATTCACAACCCTTGACTTTTTCCACATTGTGTTGTGTTACAGCCTGAATTTTAAATGGATTACATTGAGATTTTGTGTCACTGGCCTACACACAATACCCCATAAAGTCAAAGTGGAATAATGTTTTTGGAAATTTGTACTAATTAATTCTAAATGAAAAGCTGAAATGTCTTGATAAGTATTCAACCCCTTTGTTATGGCAAGCCTAAATAAGTTCAGGAGTAAAAATGGGCTTAACAAGGTCACGTAATAAGTTGCATGCACTCACTCTGTGTGCAATAATAGTGTTCAACATGATTGCTTTATGACTACCTCATCTCTGTACCCCACACATACAATTTTCTGTTAAGGCCCCTCAGTCGAGCAGGGAATTTCTAACACAGATTCAACCACAAAGACCAGGGAGGTTTTCCAATGCCTCGCAAAGAAGGGCACCTATTGGTAGATGGGTAAAACATTTAAAAAGCAGACATTGAATATCCCTTTGAGCATGGTGAAGTTATTAATTACACTTTGGATGGTGTATCAATACACCCAGTCACTACAAAGATACAGGAGTCATTCCTAACTCAGTTGCCAGAGAGGAAGGAAACCGCTCAGGGATTTCACCAAAGGTGATTCTGACATGTATTGATTCAGGGGTGTGAATACTTATGTAAATTAAATATTTCTGTATTATATTGCGTAAAAAAAAAATGAATTCAGGCTGTAACAACAAAATGTGGAATAAGTAATGTGGTATGAATACTTTCTGAAGGCACTGTATGTGAGAATGCTGTTCATTGACTATAGCTCAGCGTTCAACACCATAGTGCCCTCCAAGGACATCACTAAGTTCAGGACTCCGGGATTGAACCCCTCCCTCTGCAACTGGATCCTGGACTTCCTGACGGACCGACCCCAGGTGGTGAGGGTGGGCAACAACACATCCGCCACGCTGACCCTCAACACGGGGGCCACTCAGGGGTGCATGCTTAGTCCCCTCCTGTACTCGCTGTTCACCCATGACTGCGTGGCCGCGCACGACTCCAACACCATCATTAAGTTTGCTAACGACACAACTGTGGTAGGCCTGATCACCGATGACGATGAGACAGCCTATAGGGAGGAGGACAGTGACCTGGCAGTGTGGTGCCAGAACAACAACATTTACATTTACATTTACATTTACATTTTAGTCATTTAGCAGACGCTCTTATCCAGAGCGACTTACAGTTAGTGAATACATATATATATATATATATATATATTTTTATACTGGCCCCCCGTGGGAAGCGAACCCACAACCCTGGCGTTGCAAACGCCATGCTCTATCAACTGAGCTACATCCCTGCCGGCCATTCCCTCCCCTACCCTGGACGACGCTGGGCCAATTGTGCGCCGCCCATGAGCATCCGAACAACCTCTCCCTCAACGTCAGCAAGACAAAGGAGATGATTGTGGACTACAGGAAAAGGAGGGCGAGCATCTATGGTGGAAGGTCACAGCATTGGTTCCACTACCATGGTCAGCTAAGTAGATGTCCAAGTTGACCTTCCAGAAAACCCTTCAGGCATTGCCTGGGCTACACCGTCCATCAGTGACACTCGAAGTGTGATAGCTATTCGCTTACCTAGACGTCAATCAAAACCCACTCCACATGTATGAATGGGGAAAACTAAGGGTGGTTGATACATCACAGGGAGACAAGGAGGTGACAAGATAAGCCCGGGTGAGATTGGCCAAGGGAAGGTCATAGTGCCATTGAGCCTTCTGCAGACCGGGGCGATCGACAGGGTTGTAGTGGAGTGGGAGAACAGCTTCAAGTTCCTCGGTTTCCACATCACTAAGGAATTAACATGGTCCACACACACCAACGTGAATAAGGCTCGACAACGCCTCTTCCCCCTCAGCAGGCTAAAAAGATTTGACATGGGCAGATCCTCAAAAAGTTAAACAACTGCACCATTGAGAGCATCTTGACTGGCTGCATCACCGCTTGGTATGGCAACTGCTTGGCATCCGACCAAAAGGTGCTACAGAGGGTACATCACTGGGGCCGAGCTCCCTGCCATCCTGGACTTCTATACCAAAATAGCATAACTGGTGTATTTTAAAACCAATAAACCCATCCGTTTAAAATTTTATTTAGTATACGTCAATCTAGCAAACCAGGCAACTAAAAGCAACTTTCTAAACAATGTTTTGGTTCTTTTCTAGCTTCTTAGCTAACTAGCTAACATTAATGTAGCTGGCTAGCCAGTTCAAATAATGACCATATCACATAGCTGACAATGCTTTAACTTGAGCTAATTTGTATTCATTATTACAGGAAAATAAACTCACAACAAGATCATTATTTACAAGTTAATGGCGAGCTAATTACAGAAGATAGCTTACGGTTGTGAGTGTGACGAAATAAAAGCAGGGCATTCTACCGGAGAGTTTTAGAACTGTGACACTGTCTCGTTGGCCTAACGTTATATCCTAATTTGACTTTGGTGCAGGTCATGTTGTTCTTCACATTACCATCTCTGGTAAACAGCACAGTGAAATGGTTACTTGCATAGTGGAGTTTTTTGTTTTGACATGTAGCTTGCTAGCTAGTTAAACTATGAACCATAATCCCAACTCATAACATTACTACCCTGCATGAATCTACAGGTAGCTAAAGCTAACCAACTAGCTAGGTTCACTGTTAGCTAGCTAGCTAACATTAGAGTATAACTAGCTATGCAAATGGCTCTGCGATATGAATAATATTACTACACAGATTATACAGGTAATGTTAACTAGCGAGCCAGCCAGCCAGCTAACATAAGCTAGCTAGCTAACAGTACGCTTGAACTTCCAATGAAAATACTTTCTGACAAAATTAGAAACGTATATTATATCTGAAAATGTAGCTAGACTATCTTACCCGTATACAAGGATGAACGCTTCTCCCTCTCTGTCACGGATGCCATGGTTGCCCTTAGTTTGAAGATGTAATCCGGAGACAGGTGTTTTCAACTCCCTCCATATTTGCAATCAAATGCCTGAATTTTCTCCATCTCCTTAGCTATCATACTCTGTTTCCACCGGGAATTCCACTGATTCTGGAGAGCCTTGGCAACACTTTCGCAGTTCTTCGTGATATCTTTCCAGAAATCTGTTTTAAAAAGGATTACTTACACATACTAAGCAGCTCATGTTATAGACAGAAGCCTGCTACATGGCAGACCAATCTGAACTCATCTCTCGGCATGTCCAGCCCATCCATTATCTCAGCCAATTATGGCTAGCGGGAAGGTTCCTGTGGCTAAACCAATTAGGCTCGTACTTTAACCATTTTATTTGTATTTACAGATGGCTGTTACGGTTTCGGCCGAGGCTGCTCCTCCTCCTTGTTCGGGCAGGTTTCTGCGGTCGTCGTCCCCGGAGTACTAGCTGCCACCGATCTATGTTTCATGTGCGTTTGGTTTTGTCTGGATGTTTTACACCTGTGTCTAGTTAGTCCTCATTAGTGTCCTATTTAGTTCTCGTTGTGTGTGTATGGTGTTGTGTGTGATTGCTCCTCTGTTTGGTGTTCTGAGCTACGTATTCTTCCCTCCGTGTTTGGAGAGGTTTTCGCACATGTTAGTGCGCCGTTTGTTTGACGCCTGTGTGCGCCTTTTTTTCGCCTCCGGGCTTATTGTTCTCGTGTACTACGTGAATAACTCACTAAAGTCTTTTGGACTTAGCTTCTGCGTCCTGCGCTTGATTCCTGCACCACACCCACCTTCAGCTCCCCTTGACAATGGCATACAAGTTTGTTATTAAGGCACATGAAAGTTCACATGTTCCAGAAGGCATTTCTGCCCCAAAACGCATTTTGATAAAAAAATAGTATGTTTTTATGTTCAAATGCCTCTCCTGTGAAGTAGTGACGCGCGACATTCGAGTCACCTATTTCAAAAAATGTTGCTATATTTCAGTCTTCTGTGATGTATATAAAGTGTAATGTTGGGATGAAAATTCAAAATGTAATACTTTTCAACTCAACAGTGTATCTGACATGGTAAAAGTGTCTTCTTCTTTTTTTTAAGCCCCATTGTCACGATCGTCTGAAGGAGGAGACCAATGCGCAGCGTTGCGAGTGAACATGATGACTTTATTAACTTAAAGCAACCACGAAGAAAACAACAAATGACGATCCGTGAAGTTCTAAACTGAATACTACTAACAGCAACAAAGAAACAATAACCCACAAAACAAAGGTGAAAACACACAGAATATATATGGCTCCCAATCAGAGATAACGAGCCGACAGCTGACACTCGTTACCTCCGATTGGGAGTCATTAACCAATCACCACATGACACAAACAAAATGAAACTCACCCATCCCCAACACCACCAAATGAAATACACCCAACACAAGAAAATGAACAACCCTGGCTCAATATAAACGTCCATAGAGCCAGAGTGTTACAGTACCCCCCCCTAAAGGTGCGAACTCCGGGCGCACCAACATCAGGACTAGGGGAGGGTCTGGGTGGGCGTCTGTCCATGGTGGCGGCTCTGGCCCCGGTCGTGATCCCCACCCCACCACAGTCACAACCTGCTTCGGTAGCCTCCTCCCAATGACCACCCTCCACCTAACCCCACCTGGACTAAGGGGCAACCCCGGACTAAGGGGCAGCATCGGCCTAAGGGGCAGCACCGGGATAAGGGGCAGCACCGGGACAAGGGGCAGCACCGGACTACGGGGCAGTACCGGACTAAAGGGCAGTACAGGACTAAGGGGCAGCACCGGGCTAAGGGGCGGCACCGGGCTAAGGGGCGGCACCGGACTCAGGGGCAGCACCGGACTCAGGGGCAGCACCGGACTAAGGGGCAGCACCGGGCTAAAAGGCAGCACCGGACTAAGGGGCAGCACCGGACTACGGGGTAGCACCGGGCTAAGGGGCGGCACCGGACTCAGGGGCAGCACCGGACTAAGGGGCAGCACCGGGCTAAAGGGCAGCACCGGGCTAAGGGGCAGCACCTGACTAGATGGCGGATCCTGGCTGGCTGGCTCTGGCGGATCCTGGCGGGACGGCTCTGGCGGATCCTGGCGGGACGTCTCTGGCGGATCCTGGCGGGACGGCTCTGGCGGATCCAGGCTGGACGGCTCTGGCGGATCCTGGCGGGACGGCTCTGGCGGATCCTGGCGGGCCGGCTCTGGCGGATCCTGGCTGGACGGCTCTGGCGGATCCTGGCTGGACGGCTCTGGCGGATCCTGGCGGGACGGCTCTGGCGGATCCAGGCTGGACGGCTCTGGCGGATCCAGGCTGGACGGCTCTGGCGGATCCTGGCGGGACGGCTCTGGCGGATCCGGGCTGACCGGCTCTGGCGGATCCTGGCTGGCCAGCTCTGGCGGATCCTGGCTGGCTGACGGGTCTGGCTGCTCATGGCTGGCTGACGGGTCTGGCTGCTCATGGCTGGCTGACGGATCTGGCTGCTCATGGCTGGCTGACGGATCTGGCTGCTCATGGCTGGCTGACGGATCTGGCTGCTCATGGCTGGCTGACGGATCTGGCTGCTCATGGCTGGCTGACGGATCTGGCTGCTCATGGCTGGCTGACGGATCTGGCTGCTCATGGCTGGCTGACGGATCTGGCTGCTCATGGCTGGCTGACGGATCTGGCTGCTCATGGCTGGCTGACGGATCTGGCTGCTCATGGCTGGCTGACGGATCTGGCTGCTCATGGCTGGCTGACGGATCTGGCTGCTCATGGCTGGCTGACGGGTCTGGCTGCTCATGGCTGGCTGACGGGTCTGGCTGCTCATGGCTGGCTGACGGTTCTGGCTGCTCATGGCTGGCTGACGGTTCTGGCTGCTCATGGCTGGCTGACGGGTCTGGCTGCTCATGGCTGGCTGACAGATCTGGCTGCTCATGGCTGGCTGATGGTGCTGGCTGGGAGGCTGGCGGTGGAGGCGGACCCCAGCCTCGGATAGCAGTCATCACCTCCAGCAGGGCGGCTCCCATCTGCAGGATCTGCTCTTTCTGGTTCCGAACCTGAGCTTCCAGTCTAGTATGGGCTGCGTCGGCTCCTGCTGATTCCATAGCAGGTGTCTGATTCTGTCTGGCGGACGGCTCTGCAGGCTCATGGCAGACGGACGGCTTTGCAAGCTCAGTACAGACGGGCGGCTTATGCAGCGCTTGGCAGACGGGCAGTTCAGATGCCCTAGGGCAGACGGCAGACTCTGGCCGGCTGGCGACGCACATCGTGGACCTGGTGCGTGGAGTAGGAACAGACCGGCCCGTACCGGGAACACCCACCACTGGCCTTAACTGGGGATCAAGAACGGACCGGACCAGACTGGGAACACACTTCAGTCTCTCATGCCGTGCCACAACAACTTCCCTCCCTCTACTCGCCAATGGCTCCCGTAATCCGATAGCCTTCTCTCCAGCTCTACCTGTGGCAGCCTCCTGCTGCCCAGGCGCCCAAGCCATGTGCCCCCCCCCAAAAATTTTTTGGGGAGTAACGACGGGCTTCCAGCCTCGACTCCGCGCTTCCTCTTCGTACCACCTCCTCTCGGCTGCAGCTGCCTCCAGCTCTTCACGAGGGCGGTGATATTCCTCCTCATACCACCTCCTCTCGGCTGCAGCTGCCTCCAGCTCTTCACGAGGGCGGTGATCTTCCTCCGGTTGTGCCCAAGGACCCTTTCCAGCCCGAATCTCCTCCCAAGTCCAAAAATCCTTAGGAGGCGTCCATACATCCTGCGTAGGTAGCTCCTGTTGCCGCTTGTTACGCCGCTTGGTCCTCTTGTGGTGGGTTATTCTGTCACGATCGTCTGAAGGAGGAGACCAATGCGCAGCGTTGCGAGTGAACATGATGACTTTATTAACTTAAAGCAACCACGAAGAAAACAACAAATGACGATCCGTGAAGTTCTAAACTGAATACTACTAACAGCAACAAAGAAACAATAACCCACAAAACAAAGGTGAAAACACACAGAATATATATGGCTCCCAATCAGAGATAACGAGCCGACAGCTGACACTCGTTACCTCCGATTGGGAGTCATTAACCAATCACCACATGACACAAACAAAATGAAACTCACCCATCCCCAACACCACCAAATGAAATACACCCAACACAAGAAAATGAACAACCCTGGCTCAATATAAACGTCCATAGAGCCAGAGTGTTACACCCATAACCATGTGTGTGAGGTGTGCACTTTTGTTTCAAAGTAGATTTGTTTAAGACTACCAAGAAACACTCTGCGTGACCCTGATTTAGCCCACTGCACTGAAAAGTTAACAGAGATGCCAAGGTAGTGAATTGTGCAAATAGGCCTATCACATTTGTGACTGTCTGAAGAGGCACAATGACAGCTCAAAGAGTCACATGTTCTTTTATAGGCTATACTGTTTATTATTATTTATTAACTGCATTTGGGTTGAGTGTGCAGTCCGTCAATAAAGCTGTAAATTGAATTTCTGGTGACTTTGTGTGAAGTGAATACACTAGGCTAAAGGCTGTTTTGGAGAATGTGCTATTTTATGCTAATACATGTTTTGTATTTTTGTGGAATTGCATTATTGCCGACATTGGGGATTTTTTGTTGTTGTAATTTCCTGAGTCTTGTCATTTTAATGTGAAGAGTGTTTCCATGTTTAATCCCTAGTCACCCCTGTGGGCCCTGGGATCCTGGGATCCTGGTTACCCATGTTTAATCCCTAGTCACCCCTGATGGGCCCTGCTATGCATGTGGGCCCTGCAACCATAAGCTCAATTCAGACACACACTCACCCGCACACACACACACACACACACACACACACACACACACACACACACACTCACCCGCACACACACACACACTCACACTTGGAGTCAGAGGGCTGGAGGGGTATTTGAGGTGAGGAGGCCTTGTAGTAAAACAGGTCTAACAGTCGTGGGGATTTCCAGACCTAAAACAGCATGACAGAGAGAGAGAGAGAGAAAGCCAAGGGGTTTGATCCCTAAGCTCCATAATAATGACTGTGTTCATGTTTTATGTTTGGGGTAATCTGACACGCAATTACTGTACTTAAGGCAATAATTCTGTTTTCTGTCCCACAACTGCAGTGTGTTGTCATGTGAATGATTCAAACCAGTTGTAGAAGGCATTGATGAGGGTGTGGCAGGGTGACAGGCATCATTCCACCATGATCATCACCTCTGTAATGTGTAGGATGGGAGTTTGGTTTCACATACATTGACATAGCCTTTCAGCATAGGACGTGTAAGATATGTGCATTACTGTTGACATAATACAGTGGAGTTTATATGAGGGGTGTGTGTGTGTGTGACTCTGTGTGTGTGTGTGTGTGTGTGTGTGTGTCTGTGTGTGTGTGTGTGACTCTGTGTGTGTGTGTGTGTGTGTGTGTGTGACTCTGTGTGTGTGTGTGTGTGACTCTCTGTGTGTGTGTGTGTGTGTGTGTGTGTGTGTGTGACTCTCTGTGTGTGTGTGTGTGTGTGTGAGTGTGTGTGTGTGTGTGTGTGACTCTCTGTGTGTGTGTGTGTGTGTGTGTGTGTGTGTGACTCTCTGTGTGTGTGTGTGTGTGTGTGTGACTCTGTGTGTGTGTGTGTGTGTGTGTGTGTGTGTGTGTGTGTGTGTGTGTGTGTGTCTCTGTGTGTGTGTAGCTCTTTGTCCTTTCTGTCCTAAATTCATTGTGGTTGTTTTTTGAAAATGCTTCCTCCTCCCATCATGTTCTGTGCAACATTCTCTCCCTCCCTCCCTCTCTCCCTCGCTCCCTCCCTCCCTCCCTCCCTCCCTTCCTCCCTCCCTCTCTTTTTCTTTTCGTATTCCCTTTCTTTCTCTTTCTTGTGCGTGTGATGGGTGCATGTTAATATATACAGGCAGGAAGCTTCATGTTAATATATACAGGCAGGAAGCTTCATGTTAATTAACTGTCAATATTTATCTTTAGTAGTTAGCATGGCGTTTAGCCAATTAATATAATGCAGCTTTGGATTCTACCCCCCATGGTTTAGACCGTTTGTAATTTTACAGAGAGCTTCTGTGTAAAGAGGAGCATCCAGAAGCTGTACTTGATACATTTTTTAATTGTTTCTTCCAGTTATTGATAAACATGCACCTAGAGTGGGGAGAACAAGTATTTGATTAATTAAAAATTAAACTGTACAGTGGGGAAAAAAGTATTTAGTCAGCCACCAATTGTGCAAGTTCTCCCACTTAAAAAGATGAGAGAGGCCTGTAATTTTCATCATAGGTACACGTCAACTATGACAGATAAATTGAGGAAAAAAAATCCAGAAAATCACATTGTAGGATTTTTAATGAATTTATTTGCAAATTATGGTGGAAAATAAGTATTTGGTCACCTACAAACAAGCAAGATTTCTGGCTCTCACAGACCTGTAACTTCTTCTTTAAGAGGCTCCTCTGTCCTCCACTCGTTACCTGTATTAATGGCAGCTGTTTGAACTTGTTATCAGTATAAAAGACACCTGTCCACAACCTCAAACAGTCACACTCCAAACTCCACTATGGCCAAGACCAAAGAGCTGTCAAAGAACACCAGAAACAAAATTGTAGACCTGCACCAGGCTGGGAAGACTGAATCTGCAATAGGTAAGCAGCTTGGTTTGAAGAAATCAACTGTGGGAGCAATTATTAGGAAATGGAAGACATACAAGACCACTGATAATCTCCCTCGATCAGGGGCTCCACGCAAGATCTCACCCCGTGGGGTCAAAATGATCACAAGAACGGTGAGCAAAAATCCCAGAACATCACGGGGGGACCTAGTGAATGACCTGCAGAGAGCTGGGACCAAAGTAACAAAGCCTACCATCAGTAACACACTACGCCGCCAGGGACTCAAATCCTGCAGTGCAGATGTGTCCCCCTGCTTAAGCCAGTACATGTCCAGGCCCGTCTGAAAATTGCTAGAGTGCATTTGGATGATCCAAAAGAGGATTGGGAGAATGTCATATGGTCAGATGAAACCAAAATAGAACTTTTTGGTAAAAACTCAACTCGTTGTGTTTGGAGGACAAAGAATGCTGAGTTGCATCCAAAGAACACCATACCTACTGTGAAGCATGGGGGTGGAAACATCATGCTTTGGGGCTGTTTTTCTGCAAAGGGACCAGGACGACTGATCCTTGTAAAGGAAAGAATGAATCGGGTCATGTATCGTGAGATTTTGAGTGAAAACCTCCTTCCATCAGCAAGGGCATTGAAGATGAAACGTGGCTGGGTCTTTCAGCATGACAATGATCCCAAACACACCGCCCGGGCAACGAAGGAGTGGCTTCGTAATAAGCATTTCAAGGTCCTGGAGTGGCCTAGCCAGTCTCCAGATCTCAACCCCATAGAAAATCTTTGGAGGGAGTTGAAAGTCTGTGTTGCCCAGCGACAGCCCCAAAACATCACTGCTCTAGAGGAGATCTGCATGGAGAAATGGGCCAAAATACCAGCAACAGTGTGTGAAAACCTTGTGAAGACTTACAGAAAACGTTTGACCTGTGTCATTGCCAACAAAGGGTATATAACAAAGTATTGAGAAACTTTTGTTATTGACCAAATACTTATTTTCCACCATAATCTGCAAATAAATTCATAAAAAATCCTGCAATGTGATTTTCTGGATTTTTTTCCCACATTTTGTCTGTCATAGTTGACGTGTACCTATGATGAAAATTACAGGCCTCTCTCATCTTTTTAAGTGGGAGAACTTGCACAATTGGTGGCTGACTAAATACTTTTTTTCCCCACTGTATAAGAAACTGTCTGTTAGAACTCTTAAGGCCCCCCGTGGATTGATTGATTGAATTCAAAAGCTTTTTATCATTGAAAGAGACGGGGCAAAAGGAGTGGCTAATAAGTCTGGCTGCACATCTGACTGGGTGACTTACTGCAAAATAGAGAAATGATATGACTAAACTACTGAGGATGGTAGTGGGACTGTATTGCCACTCCTATTTTTCATATCTTTAATCTGAGTCTGGAGAAAAGTGTTAGCAGGGAAGCCAAAGCCATTCCGCTACCCAAGAATGGTAAGGTGGCCTTTACTGGTACGAACAGCCAATCAATCATCTTGCTGCCGACTCTTAGCAAACTTTTTGAAAAAAATTGTGTTTGACCAGATACAATAGTATTTCTCTGTAAACAAATTAACAGCAGACTTTCAGCATGCTTATATAGACACAAATGACTAATAATTGGTTGAAAGAAATTGATAATCGGAAGATTGCGGGAGCTGTACTGTTAGATTTCAGTGCAGCCTTCGATATTACTGACCATAACTTGTTGTTGTAAACACATGTGTTATGGCTTTTCAACCTCAGCTCTGAATCCACGATATGGCAATCTACCTGAACACAGACTGTTTTCTTTAATGGTAGCTTCTCTAATATTATTAAACATGTAAAGTATGGTGTACCACAGGGCAGCTCTCTAGGCCCTTAACTCTTTTGTATTTTTTACTAATGACCTGCCACTGGCATTTAAAAAAAACCTGGTGTCCATGTATGCTGATGATTCAACCATATACGCATCAGCAACCACATCCCTAAACAGAGAGTTGCAGTCAATTTTAGAATGGTTGGCCAGTAACAAATTGGCCCTGAACATCTCTAAAACTAAGAGCATTGTATTTGGTACAAATCATTCCCTAAGTTCTAGACCTCAGCTGAATCTGGTAATGAATAATGTGGCTGTTGAGCAAGTTGAGCAGACTTAATTACTTGGTGTTACCTTAGATTGTAAACTGTCTGAAAACATATTGATTCAATGGTTGTAAAAATGGGGAGGTCTTTCCGTGATAAAAATATGCTCTTCTTTATTGACACCACACTCCAAAAAGCAAGTCCTGCAGGCTTAAGTTTGATTTTATCTTGATTATTGTCCAGTTATGTGGTCAGGTGCTGCAAAGAAGGACCTAGTTAAGCTGCAGCTGGCCCAGAACAGAGAGGCACGTTTTTGTTCTTCAATGTAATAAGAGAGCTACTTTCAATACTAGGCATGCCAGTCTCTCTTAGCTAAAAGTTAAGGAGAGACTGACTACATCGCTTCTTGTTTTTTATACGAAAAATTCAAAATTGTTTGCCTAGTAAACTTACACGCAGCACTGACACAGGAAAAAGAAAGGCGGAGGTGTTTAATGATTAACTACTCAGTGCAGGAATTCAAGTCCTTTAACAATGTTTACATACTGTTTTACCCACTTTGTATGTATATACAGTATTCTAGTCATGACTCATCCCATGTAGCTACTGCTGTACATACCATTCCGATTCATACACTGTCCATAATGCCTATACACACCATCATATACATATATATGTATATTGCTCGTTCTAATATTTATATATTTCTTAGTTCCTTTCTTTTTCTTTTTGGATTAGTGTGTGTTGTTTTGTATTGTTAGGTATTACTGCACTGTTGGAGCTAGGAACATAAGCATTTCACTACACCTGTGTCACGCCCTGACTCTGGGGACTCTTATTTGTTGAGCCAGGGTGTGATTTTCTATGTTTGTGATCTAGATTTTCTAGATCTATGTTGGCCGGGGTGATTTCCCAATCAGAGGCAGCTGTCGCTCATTGTCTCTGATTGGGGACCATGCTTAGGCAGCCTAAATGGCACTAGTGGGTTGTGGGATCTTGTTCCGTGTAAGGTATGTTGTTTGTGTCTACCTTGGACTTCACGTTTCGTTTTGTTTATTGTTTTGTCGTTGTGTTTATTAAGTTTAAATAAACATGTATGCATATCACGCTGCGCCTTGGTCTGACCCGTCTATGAACGATCGTGACAACCTGCTATAACATCTGCTAAATATCTGTAATGTCTACATGTTAATGTTTTTAAATGTATGTAAATTGTTGTCTTTTAGTCTGTAATGTATTTCTGTTTATGTTTAGGAACACAGGAAGACTAGCTGTTGCCATTGGCGTTGGCTAATGAGGATCCTAATAAAATCTGAAATCCCCCTCCGACCAATGAATGAATGAATGCGACCATGCGCAGCTGGCAAAAATGATTGCTGCTGTCCTTTATGAAATTACCCCATTCATTTAAAAATAGACTGACTGTTTAAAGCAAAACTAACAAAAATATTTCTTATAGTAAATCTGAACAATCTAAATAAAATATGAATGATTGAAAACCCTCATCAGCAGTTAAATATTTGTTGTGTTCACTCCAGTATGGAGTGTGAGGTGCGTCCACTCCAGGATAAAGTGTGAGTTGCGTCCACTCCAGTATAAAGTGTGAGTTGCGTCCACTCCAGGATAAAGTGTGAGGTGCGTCCACTCCAGGATAAAGTGTGAGGTGCGTCCACTCCAGGATAAAGTGTGAGGTGCGTCCACTCCAGGATAAAGTGTGAGGTGCGTCCACTCCAGGATAAAGTGTGAGTTGTGTCCACTCCAGTACAAAGTCCACTACAGTAAGCTACACAACTCCTTTAAAAAACAATTTTCTACAGCTCATTTGGTAACAATGACCCAGCAAATTACATTGGTTTGGCTACTGAACTGAAGGAGAGGACGCATCAATTCAGTCTACGAGTTAAAAAACATCAGTGAATGTTTAAATCGGTTTTCTGACCCAATGCATGCTTTATTTAAAATGTAATCCAATCCATTAAATCCATTATTAACAAATGGAAAGAATATGGCACCACAACAAACCTGCCAAGAGAGGGCCGCCCACCAAAACTCACGGACCAGGCAAGAAGGGCATTAATAAGAGAGGCAACAAAGAGACCAAAGATAACCCTGAAGAAGCTGCTAAGCTCCACAGCGGAGATTGGAGTATCTGTCCATAGGACCACTTTAAGCCGAACACTCCACAGAGCTGGGCTTTACAGAAGAGTGGCCAGAAAAAAAGCCATTGCTTAAAGAAAAGAATAAGCAAACACGTTTGGTGATCGCCAAAAGGCATGTGGGAGAATCGGTTTTCTGACCCAATGCGTGCTTCATTTAGATCGGATTTCTGACCCAATTCATGCTTCATTTAGATCGGATTTCTGACCCAATTCGTGCTTCATTTAGATCGGATTTCTGACCCAATGCGTGCTTCATTTTGATCGGTTTTCTGACCCAATTCATGCTTCATTTAGATCGGATTTCTGACCCAATGCGTGCTTCATTTCGATCGGTTTGGACTCCAGCGGACCGTTGCACTTGCATTTTAAAAGTTTGAACCAGGGACCGATGCATATCGGTGATTGTTACATCCCTAGCAAAGCATGGGCTAACATAATGAAGTCTTTAGCTGTGGAGAACAGGCAGTCTCCGTTCTCCTTCTGAGTAAAGTCTGCTGTCTCCAATTCCATTCTACTAGGACTGAGGCGGTGTGTGTATGTGTCTGTCTGTGTGTGGTTTTGCGTATGTGTGTGTGTGGGCGGGGGGGCATTGTGCCAGCTATGACATCACAGCTCAATCGCTACTCCTTTGAGACATCATACGGGAATGTCATGGTATAATCTAGATTGCTTTGGATGTGTGTGTGTGACCTTTTACATTACATTAGTGTGTTTGGTGTGTGTGTGTGTGTGTGTGTGTGTGTGTGTGTGTGTGTGTGTGTGTGTGTGTGTGGGTGTGTGTGTGTGTGTGTGTGTGTGTGTGTGTCTTTCTGAACTCTCCTAACAGGGTAAAATAACTTTTGTTGTTGTTTTACGTCTAACGTGTGCGTGTAAGATATGAGAATAACTCATATTTCTAACTTCCAGAAGAGGCACGCCAAGAAAGAGGTCTCAACAGACTGATGCGTAGGGCCTGACGTAGCAATGTTTCGCAAATTAAACACCTCACACACACACACACACACACGCATGCACGAGCGCACACTCCAGTCACATAGAATGTTCTCCAATGCTCCTGTCCGGCGGGTGAAGGCTCAGACCAACAGGCTCCTAAACAGCTTCTATCCCCTGGCCGTAAGACTGTTAAATGGCTGAAAATTACTGCTCTCCCTCTCCCACAGGTCTCTAGCCACTCAGACATTACTGCCACTATGCTGCTGTCCATTGATTATTGATTAGATGTATTACTGCCACTATGCTGCTGTCCATTGATTATTGATTAGATGTATTACTGCCACTATGCTGCTGTCCATTGATTATTGATTATATATATTACTGCCACTATGCTGCTGTCCATTGATTATTGATTAAATATATTACTACCACTATGCTGCTGTCCATTGATTATTGATTATATGTATTACTGCCACTATGCTGCTGTCCATTGATTATTGATTATATATATTACTGCCACTATGCTGCTGTCCATTGATTATTGATTATATATATTACTGCCACTATGCTGCTGTCCATTGATTATTGATTAGATGTATTACTGCCACTATGCTGCTGTCCATTGATTATTGATTAGATGTATTACTACCACTATGCTGCTGTCCATTGATTATTGATTAGATGTATTACTACCACTATGCTGCTGTCCATTGATTATTGATTAGATGTATTACTACCACTATGCTGCTGTCCATTGATTATTGATTAGATGTGTTACTACCACTATGCTGCTGTCCATTGATTATTGATTAGATGTATTACTACCACTATGCTGCTACATATTGATTAGATGTATTACTACCACTATGCTGCTGTCCATTGATTATTGATTAGATGTATTACTACCACTATGCTGCTGTCCATTGATTATTGATTAGATGTGTTACTACCACTATGCTGCTGTCCATTGATTATTGATTAGATGTATTACTACCACTATGCTGCTACATATTGATTAGATGTATTACTACCACTATGCTGCTGTCCATTGATTATTGATTAGATGTATTACTACCACTATACTGCTGTCTATTGATTATTGATTAGATTTATTACTACCACTATGCTGCTACATATTGATTAGATGTATTACTACCACTATGCTGCTGTCCATTGATTATTGATTAGATGTATTACTGCCACTATGCTGCTGTCCATTGATTATTGATTAGATGTATTACTGCCACTATGCTGCTGTCCATTGATTATTGATTATATATATTACTGCCACTATGCTGCTGTCCATTGATTATTGATTATATATATTACTACCACTATGCTGCTGTCCATTGATTATTGATTATATGTATTACTGCCACTATGCTGCTGTCCATTGATTATTGATTATATATATTACTGCCACTATGCTGCTGTCCATTGATTATTGATTATATATATTACTGCCACTATGCTGCTGTCCATTGATTATTGATTAGATGTATTACTGCCACTATGCTGCTGTCCATTGATTATTGATTAGATGTATTACTACCACTATACTGCTGTCTATTGATTATTGATTAGATTTATTACTACCACTATGCTGCTACATATTGATTAGATGTATTACTACCACTATGCTGCTGTCCATTGATTATTGATTAGATGTATTACTACCACTATACTGCTGTCCATTGATTATTGATTAGATGTATTACTACCACTATACTGCTGTCTATTGATTATTGATTAGATGTATTACTACCACTATACTGCTGTCCATTGATTATTGATTAGATGTATTACTACCACTATACTGCTGTCTATTGATTATTGATTAGATGTATTACTACCACTATGCTGCTACATATTGATTATATGTATTACTACCACTATGCTGCTGTCCACTGTTTACATGTATATAATAGAATCTGTCTATTTAACCTGCTGCTGGTCACTATTACTCCTGTTTACATGTATGTATTACCATTAGTATAACCCTGACAGTGCATGCACCATGCTTTACCAACTGAACCATACAGGACCTCTCTAGTCTGTGCTTGATGATGATATCTGTGTCATGTCCTGTGTATTATAGACGAGGCTGGTGTTTGTTCTAGTCTCTCCGCAGACAGTACCAATACACACACACACACACACACACACACACACACACACACACACACACACACACACACACACACACACACACAGACACACAGACACACACACACACACATACACACACAGACACACACACACACACACACACACATACACACACACACACACAGACACACAGACACACACACACACGCACATACACACACAGACACACACACACACACACACACACACACACATACACACACACACACACACACACACACACACACACACACACACACACACACACACATACACACACACACACACACACACACACACACACACACACACACACTAGTCTCTCCAGTATAATTTATGTTTCATCACTGTCTGACGGCTGATAGAGACATGAGTCTTTGTGGCTCTGACAGATGGAATGTAACCAGGGTGACAGGGTTACAGATGGAATGTAACCAGGGTTACAGATGGAATGTAACCAGGGTTACAGATGGAATGTAACCACGGTGACAGATGGAATGTAACCAGGGGTGACAGATGGAATGTAACCAGGGTGACAGATGGAATGTAACCAGGGTGACAGATGGAATGTAACCAGGGTTACAGATGGAATGTAACCAGGGTGACAGATGGAATGTAACCAGGGTTACAGATGGAATGTAACCAGGGTGACAGATGGAATGTAACCAGGGTTACAGATGGAATGTAACCAGGGTTACAGATGGAATGTAACCAGGGTGACAGATGGAATGTAACCAGGGTGACAGATGGAATGTAACCAGGGTTACAGATGGAATGTAACCAGGGTGACAGATGGAATGTAACCAGGGTGACAGATGGAATGTAACCAGGGTGACAGATGTAATGCAACCAGGGTGACAGATGGAATGTAACCAGGGTGACAGATGGAATGTAACCAGGGTTACAGATGGAATGTAACCAGGGTGACAGATGGAATGTAACCAGGGTTACAGATGGAATGTAACCAGGGTGACAGATGGGATGTAACCAGGGTGACAGATGGAATGTAACCAGGGTGACAGATGGAATGTAACCAGGGTGACAGATGGAATGTAACCAGGGTGACAGATGGAATGTAACCAGGGTTACAGATGGAATGTAACCAGGGTTACAGATGGAATGTAACCAGGGTTACAGATGGAATGTAACCAGGATGCATCCTAAATGGAACCCTATTCCCTATGTAGTGCACTACCACCCACAGGGCTCTGGTTAAAGTAGGGCACCGTATAGCGAATAGGGTGTCATTTGGGACTAAAAATCTACTTAGAGCTTTAAATGTTATAGTAATAATATCTGCTAAATAATTAATTAATAACGACCTAAAGATGTTGATTACTGTTTGTTTTCACTCGTGAGCTCAACTAAGAATTTAGTTTGAGGGTTCTTGTTACAGAACATTGTGTGTGTTTTTGTGTCTGTGTTTACATGTGTGAGTTTCTGTCTGTGTGTGTGTGTGATGGTATCTGATTCTGTTCAGATGCAGTCATCTCTTGGTTGGGGCTGAGGTTGAGTTTGAGGCTGAGTTTGAGTCTGAGGCTAGGGGTTGAGGCTGAGGTTGAATTTGAGCCTGAGGTTGAGATTGAGGCTAGGCTTGTGGTAGTGTCCTTCTCTGAGGCTAGACTTGTGGTAGTGTCCTTCTCTGAGGCTAGACTTGTGGTAGTGTCCTTCTCCTGGGCTAGACGTGTGGTAGTGTCCTTCTCCTGGGCTAGACTTGTGGTAGTGTCCTTCTCCTGGGCTAGACTTGTGGTAGTGTCCTTCTTCTGGGCTAGACTTGTGGTAGTGTCCTTCTCCTGGGCTAGACTTGGGGTAGTGTCCTTCTCTGAGACTAGACTTGTGGTAGTGTCCTTCTCCTGTGTTAGACTTGTGGTAGTCTCCTTCTTTAATACATGGAGACACAAAAGCAGACATCACACCTTAATCACTTAGAAAAAAGGGAGCCATCTAGAACCTAAAATGGTTCTTTGGCTTTCCCATAGCAGAACCCTTTTTGGTTCCAGGTAAAACCTTTTTGTTTCCAGGAAGAACCCTTTTGGGTTCCTTGTAGAACCCTTTCCACAGAGGGTTCTAGATGGAACCCAAAAGGGTTCTACCTAGAACCAAAAAGGGTTATCCTATGGGGACAGCCGAAGAACCCTTTTGGAATCATTTTTTCTAAAAGTGTACAGCTTACTCCGTTACGATAAAGGCTTATCATAGTGGTGGTCAAATGGTTGAGAGCCTTGTTTTATTGGAGTCTGGATTCCCCTGAATATAGGGGTGAGGAGGGAGGGAGGGAGGGAAAAAGAGAAAATGTTAGAGAGAGACAGGGATGGGTTGGGCCCTGAAAGAGCCGTATTGTGAAGTCAAATTCTTCCCAAAGTCAGGCAGGAGCCAAGCCAGTAACTGTTCTGTATGGCAGAATTACCCCAATGAATCATCCCCATTGTGAGTGGATTCCAAGCCTGCCCTACCCTACCCTACCTTATCCTATCCTACCCCGGGATGGGATGAGGACATTAATATTAATAATTAATATGCCATTTAGCAGACGCTTTTATCCAAAGCGACTTACAGTCATGCGTGCATACATTTTTTTTTGTGTATGGGTGGGTCCCGGGGATCGAACCCACTACCTTGGCGTTACAAGCGCCGTGCTCTACCAGCTGAGCTACAGAGGACCACATGGACATGGAAAGGAATAGACAGAAATTAGGTATGGCAATAGCCTTATCAGTTAGCTAGCTTCCCATTCACAATGAACCAGGCGGTAAAGGCCAGAACAGCCGTTAAGACCCTTAGAAGTTAGCTTCTCATTTAGAATGACCAGGGCTAGCCAGGTCATAGAGACAGGACAGGACAGGTTAGTATAATAGAATGCATAATAGTTAGCCAGGTGGTAGAAACAGGACAGGACAGGACAGAATGTGGAATTATTCTGTTGCCATGTGTTGTTACTAAAGGGTGTTCTGCCTGCAGCCTCGTTACAGCTTTCTCTTTTCCATCCACACCCTCTCTCCGTCCTCCATCCCCCTCCCGTCCTCCTGTCTGTGTCTGCACTTCCTGCTACCCCCCCCCCCCCCCCCCCTCCCTCCCTCCCCATTACCCAGAGAGCTTTGTGGTAGGTCCCCGAGTTCAGGCGATATTAGGTTGCACCTCTTAAAACATGTCTCTCTTTCTCTCTCTCTGTGGTGAGAAATTAAAGAATGGAAAAATGATGAAATTAAACGTTTCACTAAGGTTTTTTCTTTATGTTTTTCACATACTAGCTGTCTGAAGGAGGAGAGAAAGAGGGAGTGATGGAAAGAGAATGAGAGAGAGAGAGAGAGAGAGAGAGAGAGAGAGAGAGAGAGAGAGAGAGAGAGAGAGAGAGAGAGAGAGAGAGAGAGAGAGAGAGAGAGAGAGAGAGACAGAGAGAGAGTGAGAGAGACAGAGAGAGAGAGAGAGAGAGACAGAGAGAGACAGAGAGAGAGACAGAGAGAGAGAGAGAGAGAGAGAGAGAGAGAGAGAGAGAGAGAGAGAGAGAGAGAGAGAGAGAGAGAGAGAGAGAGAGAGAGACAGAGAGAGAGAGAGAGAGAGAGAGAGAGAGAGAGAGAGAGAGAAAGAGAGAGAGAGAGAGAGAGAGAGAGAGAGAGAGACAGAGAGAGAGAGAGAGAGAGAGAGAAAGAGAGAGAGAGAGAGAGAGAGAGAGAGAGAGAGAGAGAGAGAGAGAGAGAGAGAGAGAGAGACAGGGAGAGAGAGAGAGAGAGAGAGAGAGAGAGAGAGAGAGAGAGAGAGAGAGAGAGAGACAGAGAGAGAGAGACAGAGATAGAGAGAGAGAGACAGAGATAGAGAGAGAGAGATATAGAGAGAGAGATGATATATATATATATGTATATATATATATATAGAGAGAGAGAGAGAGAGAGAGAGAGAGAGAGAGAGAGAGAGAGAGAGAGAGAGAGAGAGAGAGAGAGAGAGAGAGAGAGAGAGAGAGAGAGAGAGAGAGAGAGAGAGAGAGAGAGAGAGAGAGAGAGAGAGAGAGAGAGAGAGAGAGAGAGAGAGAGAGAGAGAGAGACAGAGACACAGAGACACAGAGACAGAGAGACAGAGAGAGAGAGAGAGAGAGAGGTTTGTGCCTATGCCACTTCATCTTTGCGGTTTGATCAGCCTCTGCAGTCTATTTGCCACAGCTTGCTTCAATAGCCCTCATGTAAGGTGATCTCTTTGTTGGCACTTTGGTTTTGAGTTGTACCACAACTGTAGTCTGCACTGTACATTCACAGACAGACAGACACCACAATAGAGTCAGACAGACAGTCATTCACAAGCTTACATTTCCCATGGTTTTACAAGCACTTGTATTTTGTAAGGTTGTCAGTTCATAAACTCCATGATCATTGTTAGGGCCACAGAAGACTGTAGAGTAGGCAATGGAACCATATCTATTTCTGTTGAAATCCGTTATGATTTGCTCATGTCTTTGCTTAATTGTATTATGATTTTGCTCAGCTTGTTACGTGATGTAATCTTGGCTAAAGGACCATGCCTAATCAGACACGGTCTTATCATCATTCAGACTCAACAGGGCTTGTCTATTTTACAGCTGAATCATAGATCCAATAATAGCACAGAATGTTTTTTTTTTTTTTTTCTTCTTCTGTAGGTCTCATGAGAAAGTCTGGTAAGACAGAGCTCAGCGGATCCAGTCAACGATTCTATTTTAGAACGTTGTCTAGACTAGAAGACCTTTATGCATGGGAGTGACCCACGGATACGGAACTCCAACAGTCTAGATTTAGAGGCAGTAGCTAAGGATCGTCTACCCTGACGCATTGGTTGTGTCTGTGTGTGTAAAGAGGTGAGGGGTTTTCCCCTTGAATCCCAGCCAAGCATCTTGTTCAGAGCTTAAGGCCGCTACACACTTTACGCTACACACAAACGCAGTGTTGTTTTTCCACATAGTTCTACATACTTTTGTTTGGCTCATTATTTTGAAACGGACCGTACACGACTTTACAATGACTGTATACGACGCTCTGTGGCTCTGTTTTGCGTGGTGGCCTTTAGATTTTAATAATTTAGCAGATGCTCTTACAAAGAGCGACTTATAGGAGCAATTAGGGTTAAGTGACTTGCTCATGGGCACATCGAACATATTTTTTTCACCAAGTCGGCTCGGGGATTAGAAACGGCGACCTTGCGGTTACTGACCTAACGCGTTCAACCGCTAGGCTACCTGTGCGACCCAAGAGATATGAATCTAACGCAGTCGATGATGTCATCCTCTGCCTCCTATGATGTCATCTCTCTAGTGTTCTGGAGAAGAGATTGTCTGAGCCTGTAGGGTTCTGATCTAGTGAACTATATAGGGAATAGGGTGCCATTTGGACAGCACCAATTGTCTGGGCCTGTAAAATGTCTCTATTAGGGTGTTTTATAGGAAGCCTCTCTCTTGTAGACATACTAATTGTTCACAGCATTGTTAAGAGTGTTACCCAAAAAAAGACTAATGAACAGATTTGTGGCAGTATTGAATAACCACCTATTTTCACACTCGTAACATCAGCATACATAAACAGAGACAATGGGTCGGATCATGTACACACACACAGACACACAGACACACAGACACACACACACACACACACACACACACACACACACACACACACACACACACACACACACACACACACACACACACACACACACACACACACACAGACACAGACACACACACACACACACAGACACACAGACACACACACACACACACACACACACACAGTGTTTAAACCACAAATGACCTCATTCAAGGGTGGCAAAGCCATATTTAGTTTTTTGTTGAAGAACACATCATACTAACATCATATCACTTTTAATCAGAGATGGAAAAAATACCCAATTTTCATACTTGAGTTAAAGTAAATATATCTTAATAGAAAATGACTCTAGTAAAAGTGAAAGTCACCCTGTAAAATGCTACTTAAGTAAAAGTCTAAAAGCATTTGGTTTTAAATATACTTAACTGTCAAAAGTAAATGTAACTTCTATCAAAAGTAAAAGTATAAATCATAAAAAAATCATTTTATTACAGTTTTTTACAATCACTTTGGCACTAATTTCAGAACCTTGACGTCATTTTTCAAAACTCTAGACACAAAACACAAAACCAATGATCAAAATGCACATTTTTCAAAACTCTAACACTTTTTACAATTGCTTGGATACAATACACATAAAACTAAGATCATTTGTTCATTTAACAAAAATCACCTGTTCAATATGACACAACTTAACATCAAAGTACTACTATTTCAAAAGGCAATTCACACATTACATTTCAGATGAGTGTCTATTCATTTCATTACAATTATCCAACTATCAATTGATACAACTGCTCAAAATGATAAGTAACTGTTGCATTACTCTTAATGCATAGTTGTATGGAAACAGACAAACAATATTCCATGTTTAGATCATGAAAGTTTCAAAGTAACGAGATTCATTGTCACCAATTAGCGTGGAGCATGAACCAATTAGACTACATTATCTATGGATGTAATATTTCATCATCATTCTTTATCAGACACCGTTTCTATGGTCCCCTTGTAACCTTCCTTGATGAGCTCGATCAGGCCTGTAGAGCTGGTGGCGTGACCTATGTCATTGTGTGGGATAATGTCAGGTTCCACCATGCTCATATGGTGCAAGCATGGTTTCAGGCCCATGCACAATTTACCACCCTGTATTTACCCCCATACTCTCCTTTCCTTAACCCGATTGAGGAATTTTTCTCCACATGGAGATGGAAGGTTTATGATAGGCGCCCTCATGAACAAGTCACTCTTCTCCAGGCCATGGATGACGCATGCAATGACATCACGGCAGACCAGTGTCAGGCCTGGATTCGCCATGCCCGAAGGTTTTTTCCAAGATGTTTGGCTAATGAAAACATCCATTGTGATGTAGATGAGAACCTGTGGCCAAATCCACAAGATAGAGTTGATGAAAATGTAGAAGGACAGTAATCACTCCTATGTTTTGCTTTTTACAGTACAAGCAAGCAAGTTGAGAAACACTGCATTTGATGTTTTACAGTACTGTATTGTTTTTCATCAATATATTTCAGATTTTGTTCAATGATTCCACTGTGTCTGTAGTATTCTCTCTACTACTGCAGTACTTTTACAGGGATGTATTTACATGTAGTACCATAATGAAACATGTATCACCTATTTTGTACTACAATATTTAAAGATCGTACGAACATTGACACAGTGAAACTATCGGTTGCTTGTGTGTGGGTGATCTAAATTAACGTTTCATTGGTATTTCACAATAAATTAGTTTTTTGAACCAATGATTGTGCAAGTGTAAGATTTCTTTAAAGATATGAATGCACAATGCAATGTTTTGAACATTGGACAGCCTGTGTTACAAGTGATGACCGTTTTGAGTTTTGTGTCTAGAGTTTTGAAAAATGACGTCAAGGTTCTGAAATTAGTGCCAAAGTGATTGTAAAAAACTGTAAGCAAAACAGACAAAACTATTTGTTTGTTTTTTACATTTACGGATAGCCAGGGGCACGCTCCAACACTCAGACATCATTTACAAATGAAGCATGTGTGTTTAGTGAGTCCGCCAGATCAGAGGCAGTAGAGATGACCAGGGATGTTGTCTTGATAAGTGTGTGAATTGGACCATTTTCCTGTCCTTCTAAGCATTGAAAATGTAACGAGTACTTTTGGGTGTCAGGGAAAAATGTATGGAGTAAAAAGTAAAAAAATTCAAAAACAACACAGTAAAATACAGATACCCAATAAAACTACTTAAGTAGTACTTTAAAGTATTTTTACAGAAGTACTTTACACAACTGGTAATATGTTCAATTGGAGAAATCCACTGCTTTTAATTTATATAGGAAAAGTCACTTCTATGTATCACCATGTCTGGCGATTAATTTACAAAGCAACCAAAAAACTCTCATGAATGAAAACATACTGTACATATGCCCAGAAGTGGTCCTGAAAATATGTTGTTCATTTGTTTACGGAGAGGTAGCATTGTATTTGGTCCTCTGTAGCTCAGCTGGTAGAGCATTGGCGCTTGTAACGCCAGGGTAGTGGGTTCGATCCCCCGGGACCACCCATACGTAAAAATGTATGCACACATGACTGTAAGTCGCTTTGGATAAAAGCGTCTGCTAAATGGCTTATTATTATTATTAAAAATCACTGGTTGTGATAACGTGTCTGTTGCATCACTTGGTCGTCCCCTGTTTTCTGCCTAGGGTCGATGAGTGAGCCTCACTACTCAGCTTCTTCTCAGGTCAAACCAAAGAGATGAATCACAGGGATGGAAGCTAGAAGACTTCAACTCACGTGTGATCGCCACAGGCGCACCCACGCTATAAAAATGTAATGTAAAACCCAGTTTAATGAGTGAAATATTTTTTTCTGATGAACTAATTTGACTTTTTCTTCTAATCTTGAGGAAACATGTCGGGCAACATGGACAGTGAACACCCTTGGGAAGCCTAACGATACGGAAGCCCTCGAAGCTTCTCTCGATTAGAAAAATAAGACTGAACCACAGTGGCATCATTAGGGTTTCAGCCGATGAACCGTTTGATGGTCCAATAAAATAAAATAAATACATACATATATTTAAAAAAATTATATATTATATTTTGGGGTCGATTTCAAAAAGCGAGCAGTCAGCAGTGGATGAGGTGGAGAGGACAGAACAGCCAGAAAGTCAAAGTGCAACAGCAGAGCTGGTGATAGCTAACTAGCTAGTCTCCCTCAGCATTAGGGTTGGCTAATGCTAATAAGCTAGCGTTAGCGCTCGGCATCTTTAAGCTATTGGGTGTCAGTCAGAGGTTGGTTGACAACGTCACGAAAAATGATGTGCACGTATCGATGTGGCCGGAAGATATAAGTTGTTATGATTCTGAATGGTCAGATAGCTAGCAACAATGACCAGAAGCTGCCATGTGAGGAATCGTAGGTGGCTTGTTTCAGCTCCGTTGTATCTTGTTATTGACACCATGTCTTGTTTTGAGGGGTTTGGACTTATGTCACGTCTATGCTAATATAGCTAATATGGCTAATGTTCGCTAGCTAGCTAACCAACAACTGGAAAGATGTATTTGAGACAACAAGTGCTCAGTGTGCAAATGTATTTATGTTATCAATAAACATTGGAGACGAGATATAGTTGACATGTTGTCAACAGCCAACCCCATCTGTTTTGCCCCAACGTTTTTTTATTTATTTGCTAAACAACCAACCCGTCTATAACTCATGATATTATGAAAAGTGTTTATTTCCAGCGAGTGTATTTGATGGGTTTTCGTTTCTGTAGCTAGCTTGGCTGTTTAGCCACTTTGCTAGCTACTGGCTGGCTAGCTAGCTAGCTGAGACCGAAGAGATGAGAGAACGTTTTTCTGACTGAAGCACATATCTTCTGACAGTGACACAGTGCTCCCCTGTGGAGTGAAGATTAACTTTACTACAACTAGATATTTAACCCTGTTTACAGTTTTTTTCTGAATGATTAAGCGCTAATCGTGATTCTTGTAGCACAATTTCTAAAACGATTAATACGTATAGCAAAACCACTCACTGAGTTTGCAAAACTAAAAGCACAAACACTGCTTTGCACTCAGTTTACAATTTTGTAACACACACTTTGCAAAACTGTAGGCACAATTCACTGCACAACACTCTTTTTGCAGAACTTTAAACACAACTCACTGCTTACACTCAATTACCAAATTTCCAACACACTCCTAGCAACATTATACACATGTCAGGCTATCTATGACATCATCATTAACACTATTCTGCCAACTGTCTGGCACACATGCACATGTGAAAACTGTTGTAGATAATTAGTTCACTTTGCAATCAGCCTAAGCACTATAAATAAGCCACAGGTAAGCTGTCTGTGTGGAGTACAATGGAAGGAGCAGTCAGAGGGAGAAGAGTGAGAATCAGAGGAGGCCGAGGAGGCCGAGGGAGAGGACGTGGAGTTGAAGAAGTTGGAGGAAGAGGACGTGGAGTTGAAGAAGCGTAGAGGGTTAGAGGAAGTTAGAGGAAGAGGACAAGGAGGAGCAAGAAGAGGACGAGGAGGGGAAAGAGGAAGGGTAAGAAGAGTAAGAAATAGAATAACTGATGACATCAGAGCTACAATAGTGGACCATGTCATCAACCATGGGATGACCCTGAGGGAAGCTGGCCAACGGGTTCAGCCTAATTTGAGCCGCTACACTGTGGCAAGCATCATTAGGACATTTCGAAATGAGAATCGGTAACTACTTTGTAGCACTGCCATACTCTAATGAGAAACACAACAGTACCATACATGCAAAAATACTGAAATTGTTACTTTACAGAATTGCTAGACGTCCAGATGTTGGGGGCAGAGGAAGAATGTTCACTCCAGAGCAAGAGACCCATATAGTGAACATGGTGATTGCCAATAATGCAATAAGACTGCGCGAAATACAGCAGCGCATAATTGATAATGACACCATCTTTCAAAATATACACAGTGTAAGTATTTCTGCACTAAGTCGTGTACTTGCGCGCCACAGAATAAGAATGAAGCAAATTTACAGAGTTCCTTTCGAGAGAAACACAGACCGTGTAAAGCAACTGCGATATGACTATGTGCAGGTAAGCTATAGTGTCATTGGTTCTGAATTTGGAAGTGCATACTGTAGTGCTGTGCATGGGCCTGATGTGTTGCATTTGTTTTGTCTTGTCCAGAGAGTGATGGAACTAGAAGCAGATGCCATGGGACAAGAGCTACTTTTTGTAGATGAGGCCGGTTTTAACCTCAGTAAAACCAGGAGACGTGGCAGGAACATTATTGGACACCGTGCCATCATCAATGTCCCAGGACAAAGTGGTGGTAACATAACCATGTGTGCAGCTATAAGCCAAAATGGTGTTGTTCACCATCATGCAACCTTAGGCCCATACAACACTGCACACATTATTGCATTCCTGGACACCTTACATGACATGCTCACTGTTCAGAGACCAGAGCATACCCGATATGTCATCATATGGGACAATGTTAGTTTCCATAGGGCTGCTTTGGTCCGCAACTGGTTTACAGACCACCCATTCTTCATGGCACTCAACCTCCCTCCATACTCTCCATTCTTAAATCCCATCGAGGAGTTCTTCTCTGCCTGGCGCTGGAAAGTGTACGACCGTCATCCTCATCAACAGGTAGCCCTTTTACAGGCAATGGAGGAGGCATGTGGAGATATTGACCAGGCATCATGTCAGGCCTGGATACGGCATTCAAGGAGATATTTTCCCCGGTGCCTTGGACTGGAGGATATCGCATGCGATGTGGACGAAGTTTTGTGGCCGGACCCAGAAAGACGACATGATGTAGGCTGATTGTTTTTCTTTTTTGTGTGAAATTACTATTTTGTGTTCTGACTTTGTCTTGGTTTTGATGAGTGTGAATAAACACCAATACTTGAAGTTTGGATCCTTGTATGTTTACATGACACTATGACAAAAGTATGACCTCAAATTGACATCTGTACACAGAGAAAGCAAAAGCCAGATGTGTTTTGTATTCATACCATCAGTGTGTAGTTGGCACATTGTGTGCTTAGTAGATGATGGCTTGTGTTTACTGTTTGATACGAAAACACCATTTTTAAGAAGGTGTGAAGAGTTAATCTAGCTGTGTTCGCTTTTGCAAGAGAACTACAATGTTTTGATAATTGGGTGAAAGGTTTTCTTTTTTGTGTGTAGAGTTTTACAAAAATAGCCAATAGTTACAAAAAATGTGCTTAACCAATCAGAAAAAACTGTAACATGGGCAATGTTGAGGTGGTAGACTAAATGAAATTAATCAGAGGTCTCATAACCTATTCCATTCTACAGGTAAACATGCTTGACTATTTCCATATACTGTGAGGGAAAAAAGTATTTGATCCCCTGCTGATTTTGTACGTTTGCCCACTGACTAAGAAATGATCAGTCTATAATTTTAATGGTAGGTTTATTTGAACAGTGAGAGACAGAATAACAACAAAAAAATCCAGAAAAACGCATGTCAAAAATGTTATAAATTGATTTGCATTTTAATGAGGGAAATAAGTATTTGACCCCCTCTCAAAAAGAAAGATTTCTGGCTCCCAGGTGTCTTTTATACAGGTAATGAGCTAAGATTAGGAGCACACTCTTAAAGGGAGTGCTCCTAATCTCAGTTTGTTACCTGTATAAAAGACACCTGTCCACAGAAGCAATCAATCAATCAGATTCCAAACTCTCCACCATGGCCAAGACCAAAGAGCTCTCCAAGGATGTCAGGGACAAGATTGTAGACCTACACAAGGCTGGAATGGGCTACAAGACCATCCCCAAGCAGCTTGGGGAGAAGGTGACAACAGTTGGTGCGATTATTCGCCAATGGAAGAAACACAAAAGGACTGTCAATCTCCCTCGGCCTGGGGCTCCATGCAAGATCTCACCTCGTGGAGATGCAATGATCATGAGAACGGTGAGGAAACAGCCCAGAACTACACTGGAGGATCTTGTCAATGATCTCAAGGCAGCTGGGACCATAGTAACCAAGAAAACAATTGGTAACACACTATGCTGTGAAGGTCTGAAATCCTGCAGGGCCCGCAAGGTCCCCCTGCTCAAGAAAGCACATATACAGGCCCGTCTGAAGTTTGCCAATGAACATCTGAATGATTCAGAGGAAAACTGGGTGAAAGTGTTGTGGTCAGATGAGACCAAAATGGAGCTCTTTGGCATTAACTCAACTCGCCGTGATTGGAGGAGGAGGAATGCTGCCTATGACCCCAAGAACACCATCCCCACCGTCAAACATGGAGGTAGAAACATTATGCTTTTGGGGGTGTTTTTCTGCTAAGGGGACAGGACAACTTCACCGCATCAAAGGGACGATAGACGGGGCCATGTACCATCAAATCTTGGGTGAGAACCTCCTTCCCTCAGCCAGGGCATTGATCATGGGTCATGGATGGGTATTCCAGCACGACAATGACCCAAAACACTCAGCCAAGGCAACAAAGGAGTGGCTCAAGAAGAAGCACATTAAGGTCCTGGAGTGGCCTAGCCAGTCTCCAGACCTTAATCCCATAGAAAATCTGTGGAGGGAGCTGAAGGTTTGAGTTGCCAAACGTCAGCCTCGAAACCTTAATGACTTAGAGAAGATCTGCAAAAAGGAGTGGAACAAAAATCCCTCCTGAGATGTGTGCAAACCTGGTGGCCAACTACAAGAAACATCTGACCTCTGATTGCCAACAAGGGTTTTGCCACCAAGTACTAAGTCATGTTTTGCAGAGGGGTCAAATACTTATTTCCCTCATTAAAATGGAAATCAATTTCTAAAAAAATTTACATGCGTTTTTCTATTGTTGCCAAGAGGTTAACATGCATTTAATCAACATTTAATTTCACTGTGTAATCCATGTGTATCACGTGTATATGACAAATTAACAAACTTCAACTTAGAAGGAATGGCAGCCAGAAAAAGAGAGGAAAAGATAGCCAGCTTTGAGTTGATTGTACAGTGCCTTCAGAAAATATTCCTGCCTCTTGACTTTTTCCAAATTTTAATACGTTACAGCCTTATTCTAAAATGGATTAAATGTTTTTTTTCTCTCATCAATCTACACACAATACCCCATAATGACAAAGCAAAAATAGATTGTTTTGCAAATAAATAAAAATTAAATACGTAATTTAGCAGATGTTCTTATCCAGACCGACTTACAGGAGCAATTAGAATTAAATGCCTTGCTCAAGGGCACGTCGGCATACTTTTCACCTAGTCTGCTCGGGGATGAGAACCAGCGACCTTTCAGTTACTGGCCCAACGCTCTTACCCACTTGGCTACCTGCCGCCCATATGTATTCAGACCATTTACTCAGTACTTTGTTGAAGCAGCTTTGGCAGCAATTACAGCCTTGAGTCTTCTTGGGTATGACACTACAAGATTATCACACCTGTATTTGGGGAGTTTCTCCCATTCTTCTCTGCAGATCCTCTCAAGCTCTGTCAGGTTGGATGGGGAGCGTTGCTGCACAGCTATTTTCAGGTCTCTCCAGAGATGTTAGATTGGGTTCAAGTCCATGCTCTGGCTTGGCCACTCAAGGACATTCAGAGACTTGTCCCGAAGCATCCCTACAGCATGATACTGCCACCACCATGCTTCATCGTAGGGATGGTGCCAGGTTTCCTCCAGACGTGACACTTGGCATTCAGGCCAAAGAGTTCAATCTTGGTTTCATCAGACCAGAGAATCTTGTTTCTCATGATCTGAGAGTCCTTTAGGTGCCTTTTCGGAAACTCCAAGCGGGCTGTCATGTGCCTTTTACTGAGGAGTGTCTTCCGTCTGGCCACTCTACCATAAAGGCCTGATTGGTGGAGTGCTGCAGAGATGGTTGTCCTTCTGGAAAGTTTTCCCATCTCCACAGAGGAACTCTAGAGCTCTGTCAGAGTGACCATCGGGTTCTTGGTCACCTCCCTGACCAAGGCCCTTCTCCCCCGATTGCTCAGTTTGGCAAGGTGGCCAGCTATAGGAAGAGTCTTGGTTGTTCCAAACTTTTTCCATTTAAGAATGATGAAGGCCACTGTGTTCTTGGGGACATTCATTGCTGATTCATTGCTGACACAATCCTGTCTCGGAGCTCTACGGACAATTCCTTCGACCTCATGCCTTGGTTCTTGCTCTGACATGCACTGTCAACTGTGGGACCTTATTTAGACATTTGTGTGCCTTTCCAAATCATATCCAATCAATTGAATTTACCACAGGTGGACTCCAATCAAGTTGTGGAAACATCTCAACGATCTGCAGAGAAGATCAATGGAAAAAGGATGCACATGAGCTCAGTTTCGAATCTCATAGCAAAGGGTCAGAATACTTATGTAAATATTTATTTTAATTTGCAATACATTTGCAAAAAAAATATAAAAACCTGTTTTCGCTCTGTAAATATGAGGGTATTGATGAGGATTTTAAATTTTTTTTAATCCAATTTTAGAATAAGGCTGTAACGTAACAAAATGTGGAAAAAGTCAAGGGGTCTTAAGAAAGTGCAGGAAATATATATATTTTTTGGACACATATTTAACCTCTTATTTTTTGGGCCACAAAACTACCTCCATACTTCCATTTGTTTGTATGGGTTACCTTCAGACGAGTCCCGTGAAACTTTCCATAGTGGGGTTATATTAGTGTTTGTAGGCCAAACTGTTCGGACGCTACAGACAGAAGTTGGCACATGAGCAGTAAGGCCAAATTAAATTGTTCTAATATTTTTGTATATATATTTTGTAGTGCTTCAAGGGGTCTTAAAATTCAAAATCACATAGCAAAATGATCGTTGGTATGACTTTCTTAAAACAATAACTGAAAAGGATCTAATCTCGCAATGTTCATCTCAAAGAGCACCAAATTCATGGATTTAGCTATTGAAATTCCTTTATTTTTTTTACCGGGGGAGGAAGTCCCCGGACCCCCCCCCCCCTACTGGCTTTGGGCTAAGCCCCAGATGTCTTCAAATCCTATAAAGGCACCTGCTAAATGACCCCAGAACTCTGATGCTGTAATATTAAAATAATAGCCAATAGAAAGAAACGGAAAGACTGTGTCTCCCTCCCATTCGTTCTTCTTGGAGCTGATGATTGATGTGATTGTGTGTGTGTGATATGATAGCCTTTCTAATTTCACACATGATTGAGTCCCTATTGTTTGTAATGAACCAGCCTTCCTGAATATTGCACTTGACTGGCTGACTGACTGGTGGGCACAATGGCTGCCATTCTACTGTTGGCTCCCTGGACCCATTTATCATTGTACCCGGCCCATGATAGAGATTACTGCACACACACATACACACACACGGAGTGCCATGGCAGTCTGGTTTCTGGCTGGTCTGTCATGGATGAGAGTGTTCTCTCCACAAGGAGTCATTCACACAGTCTTAATTGACCACCAACAATCACTCAACAGATTTATGGACTCTTTGAACTAATAGTCACTGGGGATATGAGGCTCTCCGAGGAGTGTGGCCTGCCCAGAGCTACCCGTTGTACGGAGAGGAGAGGGCAGTGGGGAGAGGGCAGTGGGGAGAGAGTCCTGGAGAGGGCAGTGGGGAGACTGGAGGTTGTCGCTATACAGTCATAAATTCTGTCTCTTAAACACTGACCTCAATGGGAAACACTGAATATAGAATGCAGGACGCATTCACGGGAGACAGTGATATCAACATTTTACGTTTTACATTTACATTACATTTTAGTCATTTAGCAGACGCTCTTATCCAGAGCGACTTACAGGAGCAATTAGGGTTAAGTGCCTTGCTCATGGGCACATCGACAGATTTTTCACCTAGTCGGCTCGGGGATTAGAACCAGCGACCTTTCGGTTACTGGCACAACGCTCTTAACCACTAAGCTACCTGCCGCCCCACATTTGACATTTTAGTCATTTAGCAGACGCTAAATAAAAGGACTAGGGTGAACTGGATCTTAGACTGGGTTGAGGATTGATAATGTTGTGCATCTGTTAGAATGCAGGTTGAACACCAGGTTTCCAGTTGTTGTATTTTCTAACTAAAACTAAAGGCAGAGCACGAGGACACAGGTGGGATGGATGGAGCTACCGTACGAAAAGGGCTGATAAAGGTGTGATAAGTTGTCTTGATGTGGTGATCTGGAGAGACAAGGGAAACATTAGGAGACAAGGGAAACATTAGGAGACAAGGGAAACATTAGGAGACAAGGGAAACATTAGGAGACAAGGGAAACATTAGGAGACAAGGGAAACATTAGGAGACAAGGGAAACATTAGGAGACAAGGGAAACATTAGGAGACAAGGGAAACATTAGGAGACAAGGGAAACATTTGGAGCACATACAGTAAAGGTACAGATATGACAAAGTAGTGCCAGAATATAGAACTACAAACTGAATAGACTACAGGGAGAATATAGAACTACAAACTGAAGAGACTACAGGGAGAATATAGAACTACAAACTGAAGAGACTACAGGGAGAATATAGAACTACAAACTGAAGAGACTACAGGGAGAATATAGAACTACAAACTGAAGAGACTACAGGGAGAATATAGAACTACAAACTGAAGAGACTACAGGGAGAATATAGAACTACAAACTGAAGAGACTACAGGGAGAATAGAACAGAACTAAACTCAGCAAAAAGTAGTCCCCTGTAGCTCAGTTGGTAGAGCGTGGCGCTTGCAACGCCAGGGTTGTGGGTTTGTTTCCACGGGGGGCCAGTATGAAAATGTATGCACTCACTAACTGTAAGTCGCTCTGGATAAGAGCGTCTGCTAAATGACTAAACTGTAAATGTAAAAAAAGAAACATCCTGTCAACTGTATTTATTTTCAGCAAACTTAACATGTGTAAATATTTGTATGAACATAATAAGATTCAACAACTGAGACATAAACTGAACAAGTTCCACAGACATGTGACTAACAGAAATTGAATAATGTGTCCGCTGAACAAAGGGAGGGTCAAAATCAAAAGTAACAGTCAGTATCTGGTGTGGCCACCAGCTGCATTTTCAGACACTGCTAGAACATCAGGGTTGGCGGAGTGTGCTAACGCAGTGAATAACTCAAACTTAGGGAGGGGGCTTCTGATGTTAACATGCAAGAAACCAAGGCTTTTACGTTTACAGAAGTCAACAAATGATAGCGCCTGGGGAGTAGGAGTGATACTGGGGGCTACAGGGCCTGGGTTAACCTCTACATCACCAGAGGAACAGAGGAGGAGTAGAATAAGGATACGGCTAAAGGCTTTAAGAACTGGTCTTCTAGTGCGTTGGGTACAGAGAATAAAAGGGGCAGATTTCCGGGCGTTGTAGAATAGATTCAGGGCATTATGTACAGACAAGGATATGGAAGGATATGAGTACAGTGGAGGTAAACCTAAGCGTTGGGTAGTGATGAAAGAGATAGCATCACTGGAGGCACCGATTGAGCTGGTCTCCGCGTGTGTGGGGGGTGGGATAAAGGTGCTATCTGAGGCAGGTTGAGCGGGACTGGGGGCTCTACAGTGAAATTGTATAATAAGAACTAACCGAAACAGCAATAGGCAAGGCATATTGACATGGGAGAGAGGCATAAATCAACCACAGGTGTTATTCGAGAGAGCTAAGACAACAACTGGTAATGGCGACGAAAGTTTGGGCTGAGGCTAAACAGATAAACAGGACAGATAAACAGGATGGGGTACCGTGTAAAGGAACAGTCCAGCAGGCATCAGCTGTGTAGCTGAGTGATCATAAGGTCCAGTGAACAGCAATAGGTGAGTCCGGGAGCAGTTCGATGGCTGCTATGGCACAGGCGAGCAGGAGGCACGGCTGTTGATTGCGTGTGCTAGCGGGCCAGGGCTAGCAGATGGATCTTCGTGGTCGTCGCAACGGGAAGCCTGTTGAAACCACATCAGGCGATTACGTCGGCACACCAGTCGTGATGGATCGCCGGGGCTCCGTGTCGACACTAGGAGGTCCCGTCCGGTTGACAGAGAGGTAGATAGCCGGGAGATGGGCCTGGCTCGAGGCTAGCTCAAGGCTAACTGGTGCTAGCTTCGGGACAGTGGTGATTAGCCAACAATAACATCCATTCGGTTGCAGCTAGCTAGTTGCGATGATCTGGTGTTAAAGGTCCAGTGATTCAGTGATTCCGGCAGAAAATACGATATGTTCTGTGTCGGTAGCGCCCTCTGCAGACTGGCCGATAATTGTCCAGGCTAGAGCTGGCTGGTAGGTAGTGCAGGCCACGGCCACGGACAATGGTGAAAACCGCTAACGGTGGCAAATAGCAAGTAGCTAGCAAGTAGCTAGTTAGCTGGCTAGCTGGCTAGTTTCAGCCGGTTCTAGATAAAAAGGTATAAGAAATAATAGAATCCGTTCCACATTGGGTGAGGCGGGTTGCAGGAAAGTATATTTAGTTGAAGGATGAAAAGTGAGATTGAGAAATATTTACGAAAAAGACAAGAAAACAAAAGAAACAGGCTATTTACATGAGCACACTACAGAATACACAACCACACTGCTACGCCATCTTGGATTATTTTGCATTAAGTACTGCAGTGCTTCTCCTCCACATGGACTGCACCAGATTTGCCAGTTCTTGCTGTGAGATGTTACCCCACTCTTCCACCAAGGCTCCTGCAAGTTCCCGGACATTTCTGGGGGGAATGGCCCTAGCCCTCACCCTCCGATCCAACAGGTCCCAGACGTGCTCAATGGGATTGAGATCAGGGCACTTCGCTGGCCATGGCAGAACACTGACATTCCTGTCTTGCAGGAAATCACGCACAGAATGAGCAGTATGGCTGGTGGCATTGTCATGCTGGAGGGTCATGTCAGGATGAGCCTGCAGGAAGGGTACCACATGAGGGAGGAGGATGTCTTCCCTGTAACGCACAGCGTTGAGATTGCCTGCAATGACAACAAGCTCAGTCCGATGATGCTGTGACACACCGCCCCAGACCATGACGGACCCTCCACTTCCAAATTGATCCCGCTCCAGAGTACAGGCCTCGGTGTAACGCTCATTCCTTCAACGACCTGCCTTACAACAGGCCTACAAGCCCTCAGTCCAGCCTCTCTCAGCCTATTGCGGACAGTCTGAGCACTGATGGAGGGATTGTGCGTTCCTGGTGTAACTCGGGCAGTTGTTGTTGCCATCCTGTACCTGTCCCGCAGGTGTGATGTTCGGATGTACCGATGCTGTGCAGGTGTTGTTACACGTGGTCTGCCACTGCGAGGACGATCAGCTGTCCATCCTGTCTCCCTGTAGCGCTGTCTTAGGCGTCTCACAGTACGGACATTGCAATTTATTGCCCTGGCCACATCAGCAGTCCTCATGCCTACTTGCACATGCCTAAGGCACGTTCATGCAGATGAGCAGGGACCCTGGGCATCTTTCTTTCGGTGTTTTTCAGAGTCAGTAGAAAGGCCTCTTTAGTGTCCTAAGTTTTCATAACTGTGACCTTAATTGCATACCGTCTGTAAGCTGTTAGTGTCTTAACGATCATTCCACAGGTGCATGTTCATTAATTGTTTATGGTTCATTGAACAAGCATGGGAAACAGTGTTTAAACCCTTTACAATGAAGATCTGTGAAGTTATTTGGATTTTTACGAATTATCTTTTAAAGACAGGGTCCTGAAAATGTTTACAAACTGAAGAGACTGCTAGGAGACAGCTGGGAGAAGATAGAACTATAAACTGAAGAGACCGCCAAGAGACTACCGGGAGAATATATAACTACAAACTGAGACCCCCATGTGACTACAGGGAGAATAGAACTACAAACTGAAGAGACTGCTAGGAGAATATAGAACTACAAACTGAATAGACTACAGGGAGAATATAGAACTACAAACTGAAGAGACTGCTAGGAGAACATAGAACTACAAACTGAATAGACTACAGGGAGAATATAGAACTACAAACTGAAGAGACTGCTAGGAGAATATAGAACTACAATCTGAAGAGACTGCTAGGAGAATATAGAACTACAAACTAAAGAGACTGCTAGGAGACAGCCGGGAGAATTTAGAACTACAAACTGAAGAGACTGCCGGGAGACTACAGGGAGAATAGAACAGAACTACAAAGGAGCATTAGCATTGAGATATATATATATATATAAGGCTAGGGCCACCCTGTGCCATCACCAAGCAAACTGTTCAAGTGTGTAGGAAGGAGCATGCTGCTTATATGGGGAAGAAAAAGGTAGAGGAGAGGTGATTAGGGAGTGGGAACAGGTGTGGAGGGAAGGGGTGTGGCCTGGGGTAATTGTATTCCAGTCAGAGTGCCCTGGCTCTTCACAATAAAGGCGCGTTTGTGAATATGTGTTTATTCACTGTTGCAGCGATATCAACTATCTGTCCTCTAGCGTTGGTCTATACACTAAGTTCTTTTGACAACAGTCTTTCATCTTTTATACTTTACATGACCTAGTTTGGCCCAGAAAGACACTCATAAAGATGTCTCGGGTCTCCTGTAGCTCAGTTAGTCGAGCATGGCGCTTGCAACGCTAGGGTTGTGGGTTTCGATTCCCCACGGGGGGCCAGTATGAAAAATGTACGCACTCACTAACTGTAAGTCGCTCTGGATAAGAGCGTCTGCTAAATGACTGAAATTTAAAATGTGTGTTTGCTGGAGGAGGAGGAGGGGCCACACAGAAGAGGGGGTTGTCCGTCCATATGGTCTAATCCGCTTTAGAAAACAACGGCAACAACACACTGCAAAACAGAACAAGACAATCTTCTGTTATGTACTCTCATACTGTAGTGTCCCTCCTGTGGTCTCATGGTGTTCCCTCTCACTCTCCTGTGGTCTCATGGTGTTCCCTCTCACTCTCCTGTGGTCTCATGGTGTTCCCTCTCACTCTCCTGTGGTCTCATGGTGTTTCCTCCCACTCTCCTGTGGTCTCATGGTGTTCCCTCTCACTCTCCTGTGGTCTCATGGTGTTCCCTCTCACTCTCCTGTGGTCTCATGGTGTTCCCTCTCACTCTCCTGTGGTCTCATGGTGTTCCCTCCCACTCTCCTGTGGTCTCATGGTGTTTCCTCCCACTCTCCTGTGGTCTCATGGTGTTCCTGTGGTCTCATGGTGTTCCCTCCCACTCTCCTGTGGTCTCATGGTGTTTCCTCCCACTCTCCTGTGGTCTCATGGTGTATGACATGATATTCAGCATGGTGGTTCAGGGGACAAGACATGGGGAACGTTCCTATGTGTCTTTGCGTGACCTGAAAAATACAACATGTGTGTCGTGGTACGTATTAGAAGCCCCAACCCATCTGTTTACTGCTGGCCCCCTGCATCTGGACCCCACTAATACCTTATAATCCAGAGGATGCCATACTGCACCACCCAATCCCACTAGACAAGCCGGGTCATTTCTCCACACACAGAGAAAGTGAAGACTGGCGAGCGTCCCAGGCATCGCTGCAGCCATCCTAAATATAGCCCTATACGTTGTCCGCCTGAACATTTGTGAAGGATACTACTGGATACTTGTGTGTGAGGTAAGAAACATTTTTTTGATGTTGTTTTTGTTTTTGTTTTCTGGTGATACATTATGAACACCATGATGTGGGTCCGTTGTTCATACATCCTGGTATGTAGCCCACATTGTTGGAGAGAAATACACACATTCCTTCCAATAGTATATAATGTCTTGTTTGTGCTTTTGTCCCCAACCACTATATAACTGCTTGTTGTGAGCGCTGCCCAGACCTGCTGATGGGATAGGGCTCCATGCTGCACCATGGAGTAGGGTTGGGTCGGAACGCTGTGTGTGTGTGTGTGTGTGTTTGTGTGTGTGTCTGTGTGTTTGTGTCTGTGTGTGTCTGTGTTTGTGTGTGTCTGTGTGTGTGTCTGTGTTTGTGTGTGTGTATGTGTCTCTCTCTGTGTGTGTGTGTCCGTGTGTGTGTCTGTGTGTGTCTGTGTTTGTGTGTGTCTGTGTGTGTGTCTGTGTTTGTGTGTGTGTATGTGTCTCTCTCTCTGTGTGTGTGTGTCTGTGTGTGTGTCTGTGTGTGTCTGTGTTTGTGTGTGTCTGTGTGTGTGTTTGTTTGTGTGTGTGTATGTGTCTCTCTCTGTGTGTGTGTGTGTGTCTGTGTGTGTGTCTGTGTGTGTGTGTGTTTGTGTGTGTCTGTGTGTGTGTGTCTGTGTTTGTGTGTGTGTGTGTGTCTCTCTCTCTGTGTGTGTGTGTCTGTGTGTGTGTCTGTGTGTGTGTGTGCCTCCCTCATAGCAGAGACAGCAACAGACTAATGGGTTTGTGTTACACTGCTAAATCACGTCGAACCTCAAGCCGTGAACCGCCCAGCTCCCAGCTAATGTTTCTGATACTTGAACAGCAAGAGATGGTGGGTGCCAAATCTTCTGTGTTCGTACTGTTGTCTCTGACAACTCCAACACGTTGACTTTCTCACATAGAGACTCACTGCTGGGCCAGGGATGATCTCTCTCATATTATGTCTATATACAGTGTTGTAACGATGTGCAAATAGTTAAAGTACAAAAGGGAAAATAAATAAACATAAATATGGGTTGTATTTACAATGGTGTTTGTTCTTCACTGGTTGCCCTTTTCTTGTGGCAACAGGTCACAAATCTTGCTGCTGTGATGGCACACTGTGGTATTTCACCCAATAGATATGGGAGTTTATCCAAATTTGATTTGTTTTCTAATTCTTTGTGGGTCTCTGTAATCTGAGGGAAACATGTGTCTCTAATATGGTCATACATTTGGCAGGAGGTTAGGAAGTGCAGCTCAGTTTCCACCTCATTTTGTGGGCAGTGTGCACATCGCCTGTCTTCTCTTGAGAGCCAGGTCTGTCTACGGCGGCCTCTCTCAATAGCAAGACTATGCTCACTGAGTCTGTACACAGTCAAAGCTTTCCTTAAGTTTGGGTCAGTCACAGTGGTCAAGTATTCTCTGTTTAGGGCCAAATAGCGTTCTAGTTTGCTCTGTTTTTTTTGTTAATTCTTTCCAACGTGTCAAGTAATTATATTTTAGTTTTCTCATGGTTTGGTTTGGTCTAATTGTGTTGCTGTCCTGTGGCTCTGTGTGGTCTGTTTGTGAACAGAGCACCGAGGAATCTCTGTCTCTGTCTCTGTCTTTGTCTCTCTGTCTCTCATTGACTACACACATGTTGTTTCCTCATTAGCCCTCCTCCTCCTCAGGTCCCAGGGTTGTGGAGACAGACGGTGGGTGGGACTGTACTATACTATACAGTAGGTAAACTAATGGCTGGCTAGATGGATAGACTTGGACAGCTCTCCACAGGCAGGCTGCAGAGGGAGAGGGATTTTCTGGAGTGATTTTGGGTGGAGACAGACAGCGGTGTAGTGTGGAGCTACAGAGTGTAGACTTAGAGAGAGAGACAGTTAGACAGACAGAGAGAGAGACAGTTAGACAGACAGAGAGAGAGACAGTTAGACAGACAGAGAGAGAGACAGTTAGACAGACAGAGAGAGAGACAGTTAGATAGACAGAGAGAGAGACAGTTAGACAGAGAGAGAGAGGGAGACAATTAGACATAGAGAAAGAGAGCGACAGACAGACAGAGACAGAGAGAGAGACAGTTAGACAGACAGAGAGAGAGACAGTTAGACAGACAGAGAGAGAGACAGTTAGACAGACAGAGAGAAAGACAGTTAGACAGACAGAGAGAGAGACAGTTAGATAGACAGAGAGAGAGACAGAGAGAGAAAGACAGAGACAGAGAGGGAAAGAAAAGTTAGACAGACAGAGAGAGAGAGAGGGAGACAATTAGACATAGAGAAAGAGAGCGACAGACAGACAGAGAGACAGATAGAAATATGCGTACCCCACCCTGGGCTTGTGATCAACTCCTCTGTGAGCGCAGTCTTTATTATGCAGACAGAGATTGATACCCAGGGATCGTATTTCTAGGGGTTCCTCTTGCAAAACCTTTTTGCCAATTTTTCTGAGGTTTGGGAATAAATAAGGATTTCAATCCACATAGTTCTCTTTCAATGATTTTATATATTTTTTTCAATAAATGCTGGCTGTAGGCTACTAAATCCACACAAATTTTAAAAAAGTACCTATTTTCACAAAACGTCTATCCTACTTGCTCAAGATGACCTGTAGGTAAACACCTTGTTGATAATAATTTAATGTTTGTGTTTATTGTGTGACCTTTTCAAAAGTCAGGAAGAGGAAGGCACTACAGTAGGACTACAGGGAACATAAACTATGTGGTCGGTAATAGCTGTTGGCACTTCTGAACTGGACTGGTCCTGTGTAGCTCAACTGGTTAGAGCACGGCTCTTGTAACGCCAAGGTAGTGGGTTCGATCCCCGGGACCACCCATACACAAAAAATAAAAAAGTATGCACGCATGACTGTAAGTCGCGTTGGATGAAAGCGTCTGCTAAATGGCATATTATTATTATACATGCTGTTGGTGTGATAAAGCAGTTCCACAGACAGACAGTCAGCTTGCTATATTTGACCAACTCTCTGATGAATGTTTCCAGTGATTTGAGACTATTTCTATGCATTCGTTTGACGATCCAGCAGTACAATGACAGGGAATTCTGACCTGAGCTGTATCAGATTGTAGAGACCTGTAACCGTGAGCCAGCATAGACCCACAGTCCAGTTAAATCAGTCACAGTGAGCCATCATAGACCCACAGTCCAGTTAAATCAGTCACAGTGAGCCATCATAGACCCACATCCCCAGTTAAATCAGTCACAGTGAGCCAGCATAGACCCACAGCTCAGTTAAATCAGTCACAGTGAGCCAGCATAGACCCACAGCTCAGTTAAATCAGTCACAGTGAGCCATCATAGACCCACATCCCCAGTTAAATCAGTCACAGTGAGCCAGCATAGACCCACAGTTCAGTTAAATCAGTCACAGTGAGCCAGCATAGACACACAGCTCAGTTAAACCAGTCACAGTGAGCCAGCATAGACCCGCAGCTCAGTTAAATCAGTCACAGTGAGCCAGCATAGACCCACACCTCAGTTAAATCAGTCACAGTGAGCCAGCAAAGAACCACAGTCCAGTTAAATCAGTCACAGTGAGCCAGCATAGACCCACAGTCCAGTTAAATCAGTCACAGTGAGCCAGCATAGACCCACAGTCCAGTTAAATCAGTCACAATGAGCCAGCATAGACCCACAGTCCAGTTAAATCAGTCACAGTGAGCCATCATAGACACACATCCCCAGTTAAATCAGTCACAGTGAGCCATCATAGACCCACAGTCCAGTTAAATCAGTCACAGTGAGCCAGCATAGACCCACAATCCAGTTAAATCAGTCACAGTGAGCCATCATAGACCCACAGTCCAGTTAAATCAGTCACAGTGAGCCAGCATAGACCCACAGTCCATTTAAATCAGTCACAGTGAGCCATCATAGACCCACAGTCCAGTTAAATCAGTCACAGTGAGCCATCAAAGACCCACATCCCCAGTTAAATCAGTTACAGTGAGCCATCATAGACCCACATCCCCAGTTAAATCAGTCACAGTGAGCCAGCATAGACCCACAGCTCAGTTAAATCAGTCACAGTGAGCTAGTATAGACTTACAGCTCAGTTAAATCAGTCACAGTGAGCCATCATAGACCCACAGTCCAGTTAAATCTGTCACAGTGAGCCATCATAGACCCACAGTCCAGTTAAATCAGTCACAGTGAGCCAGCATAGACCCAGAGTCCAGTTAATTCAGTCACAGTGAGCCATCATAGACAAACATCCCAAGTTAAATCAGTCACAGTGAGCCAGCATAGACCCACAGCTCTGTTAAATCAGTCACAGTGAGCCAGCATAGACCCACAGCTCAGTTAAATCAGTCACAGTGAGCCAGCATAGACCCACAGCCCAGTTAAATCAGTCACAGTGAGCCAGCATAGAACCACAGCCCAGTTAAATCAGTCACAGTGAGCCAGCATAGACCCACAGTCCAGTTAAATCAGTCACAGTGAGCCAGCATAGACCCACAGCCCAGTTAAATCAGTCACAGTGAGCCATCATAGACCCACAGTCCAGTTAAATCAGTCACAGTGAGCCATCACAGACCCACATCCCCAGTTAAATCAGTCACAGTGAGCCATCACAGACCCACATCCCCAGTTAAATCAGTCACAGTGAGCCATCATAGACCCACAGTCCTGTTAAATCAGTCACAGTGAGCCATCATAGACCCACATTCCAGTTAAATCAGTCACAGTGAGCCGGCATAGACCCACAGTCCAGTTAAATCAGTCACAGTGAGCCATCATAGACCCACAGTCCAGTTAAATCAGTCACAGTGAGCCATCATAGACCCACATCCCCAGTTAAATCAATCACAGTGAGCCAGCATAGACCCACAGCTCAGTTAAATCAGTCACAGTGAGCCAGCATAGACCCACAGCTCAGTTAAACCAGTCACAGTGAGCCAGCATAGACCCACAGCCCAGTTAAATCAGTCACAGTGAGCCAGCATAGACACACAGCCCAGTTAAATCAGTCACAGTGAGCTAGCATAGACCCACAGCCCAGTTAAATCAGTCACAGTGAGCCAGCATAGACCCACAGCCCAGTTAAATCTACATCCATTTATTCAGACCAGACCATGATAAGATGTATTTGTTTCAATCTCTAGCTATAGTAGAATGCACTGCTTTCACTGAAAACTAAGCTACTGATTGGTCAGAGGGGAAGGAGGGAGGGGGGAGAGACAGAATATGCATGAGGGAGGAAGAGGAGGCTCGGCATTTGTATTTGATTCATTGTCCCAGTAGGTCTTTAGGGATCAGAGCGAGGGAATCACCCAGGCTGACAGAGGTAGGTGTTTAGAGATCAGAGCGAGGGAATCACCCAGGCTGACAGAGAAGGTGTTTAGAGATCACCAG
>CM062473.1:2338888-2363888 GCA_031479575.1 Coregonus ussuriensis | reverse complement strand
CCTTTCTCCCTCAACGTTACTTTGTTTGGCCGGTCATTGTGTGGTTCCAGCGGTGTTAGCTAGCTGTGCCACCCCCAACGACTGAATGGAACAATGACGTCTGGTTGGCTGAGCTGGTGAATAAAACAGGACAGAGATGCTATCAGTCCTAAGTAAGCATGTTTAGTGAGTGAGTGGTGTGTGGGGGGGGGGGGAGGGATGGAGGGGGGGGGGGGGGGGGCTGTGGCTTCAGTCTGTGTGTTAATACAGCTAACTGTCAGGAAGGACGTACTTAGCTCAGTGCTGTTGACTCTTCAGATTTGAACGCACGCACTCGCACGTGCACACACCCACACACACCTTTCTCTCTCTAAATACAGACCCTGTGGACTAAAAAGGAAAGGCTGTGGTTGTGAATACGGAGTTTCGGCCCCCTCCCTGCCCCTCTGGAATCCTCTTTCTCAAAGCGAAGGATCCGGATCACATTCTGTGTTATTTTACGCACAACTTCCTTCTACAGTGAGGGAAAAAAGTATTTGATCCCCTGCTGATTTTGTACGTTTGCCCACTGACAAAGACATGATCAGTCTATAATTTTAATGGTAGGTTTATTTGAACAGTGAGAGACAGAATAACAACAACAAAAATCCAGAAAAACGCATGTCAAAAATGTTATAAATTGATTTGCATTTTAATGAGGGAAATAAGTATTTGACCCCCTCTCAATCAAAAAGATTTCTGGCTCCCAGGTGTCTTCTATACAGGTAACGAGCTGAGATTAGGAGCACACTCTTAAAGGGAGTGCTCCTAATCTCAGTTTGTTACCTGTATAAAAGACATCTGTCCACAGAAGCAATCAATCAATCAGATTCCAAACTCTCCACCATGGCCAAGACCAAAGAGCTCTCCAATGATGTCAGGGACAAGATTGTAGACCTACACAAGGCTGGAATGGACTACAAGACCATCGCCAAGCAACTTGGTGAGAAGGTGACAACAGTTGGTGCGATTATTCGCTAATGGAAGAAACACAAAAGAACTGTCAATCTCCCTTGGCCTGGGGCTCCATGCAAGATCTCACCTCGTGGAGTTGCAATGATCATAAGAATGGTGAGGAATCAGCCCAGAACTACACGGGAGGATCTTGTCAATGGTCTCAAGGCAGCTGGGACCATAGTCACCAAGAAAACAATTGGTAACACACTACGCCGTGAAGGACTGAAATCCTGCAGCGCCCGCAAGGTCCCCCTGCTCAAGAAAGCACATATACAGGCCCGTCTGAAGTTTGCCAATGAACATCTGAATGATTCAGAGGAGAACTGGGTGAAAGTGTTGTGGTCAGATGAGACCAAAATCGAGCTCTTTGCCATCAACTCAACTCGCCGTGTTTGGAGGAGGAGGAATGCTGCCTATGACATCAAGAACACCATCCCCACCGTCAAACATGGAGGTGGAAACATTATGCTTTGGGGGTGTTTTTCTGCTAATGGGACAGGACAACTTCACCGCATCAAAGGGACGATGGACGGGGCCATGTGCAAACCTGGTGGCCAACTACAAGAAACGTCTGACCTCTGTGATTGCCTACAAGGGTTTGCCACCAAGAACTAAGCCATGTTTTGCAGAGGGGTCAAATACTTATTTCCCTCATTTAAAATGGAAATCAATTCATAAAATATTTGACATGCATTTTTCTGGATTTTTTTGTTGTTATTCTGTCTCTCACTGTTCAAATAAACCTACCATTAAAATTATAGACTGATCATGTCTGTCAGTGGGCAAATGTACAAAATCAGCAGGGGATCAATTACTTTTTTCCCTCACTGTACGTAGCCGCCGCTGCTCAACCCCCCCCCCCCCCCCCCTTCACATTTCACCCTCTCCTGGACCATGGTGATGTGGCCGATGTCCCTGCCTCATATTTTTTTGAACCGCTGAAATAAAAAACCCTGCAGCAATCTGAATGAATAGTCCCCCAAAATATATAGCCTATTATAAAAGGCTGCAACCTCTGTCTGTTGTAACAGATAATGCACGACTCAGTCCCTACACATTGCATTGGAGATGTTTTGTGTGACGACGTCTTCTTTATAGTTGCTCCATATCGTAGCCACTAGCCAGAGTTGCTGAAAAATAACTACTGCTTTTGACTTCCTCCTGCTACAGCCAATATGTGATGATGTAAAACCAACATTAGATTGCTAATTAGACTGGGTGTCCTAGTTTTCCTTGTGTCTAGATATCTGCATGTAACTCCCTCCTTGAGTTTTGCATTGGGTTTTAACCACACACACACACAGGCCCAATAACTGCTATTTCGCCGTTCAACGATCACTCAGTGTGCTGCATGAGTAGTCTACCTAACCTGGCAGTGGCTACATATGAGGACACCGAGGTCCGGCCCTAAATCATTTTCTTTTCACACAAAAAACAACAACAGCACCAACAAAAATAATATACAGTGGGGAAAAATAGTATTTAGTCAGCCACCAATTGTGCAAGTTCTCCCACTTAAAAAGATGAGAGAGGCCTGTAATTTTCATCATAGGTACACGTCAACTATGACAGACAAATAGAGATTTTTTTTCTCCAGAAAATCACATTGTAGGATTTTTAATGAATTTATTTGCAAATTATGGTGGAAAATAAGTATTTGGTCACCTACAAACAAGCAAGATTTCTGGCTCTCACAGACCTGTAACTTCTTCTTTAAGAGGCTCCTCTGTCCTCCACTCGTTACCTGTATTAATGGCACCTATTTGAACTTGTTATCAGTATAAAAGACACCTGTCCACAACCTCAAACAGTCACACTCCAAACTCCACTATGGCCAAGACCAAAGAGCTGTCAAAGGACGCCAGAAACAAAATTGTAGACCTGCACCAGGCTGGGAAGACTGAATCTGCAATAGGTAAGCAGCTTGGTTTGAAGAAATCAACTGTGGGAGCAATTATTAGGAAATGGAAGACATACAAGACCACTGATAATCTCCCTCGATCTGGGGCTCCACGCAAGATCTCACCCCAGGGGGTCAAAATTATCACAAGAACGGTGAGCAAAAATCCCAGAACCACACGGGGGGACCTAGTGAATGACCTGCAGAGAGCTGGGACCAAAGTAACAAAGCCTACCATCAGTAACACACTACGCCGCCAGGGACTCAAATCCTGCAGTGCCAGACGTGTCCCCCTGCTTAAGCCAGTACATGTCCAGGCCCGTCTGAAGTTTGCTAGAGTGCATTTGGATGATCCAGAAGAGGATTGGGAGAATGTCATATGGTCAGATGAAACCAAAATAGAACTTTTTGGTAAAAACTCAACTCGTCGTGTTTGGAGGACAAAGAATGCTGAGTTGCATCCAAAGAACACCATACCTACTTTGAAGCATGGGGCTGGAAACATCATGCTTTGGGGCTGTTTGTCTGCAAAGGGACCAGGACGACTGATCCGTGTAAAGGAAAGAATGAATGGGGCCATGTATCGTGAGATTTTGAGTGAAAACCTCCTTCCATCAGCAAGGGCATTGAAGATGAAATGTGGCTGGGTCTTTCAGCATGCCAATGATCCCAAACACACCGCCCGGGCAACGAAGGAGTGGCTTCGTAAGAAGCATTTCAAGGTCTCTCTCATCTTTTTAAGTGGGAGAACTTGCACAATTGGTGGCTGACTAAATACTTTTTTCCCCCACTGTAATATCAACGGTAAGTTGAGACCCCGACTGAGTTCCCCAATATACCGTGACTGAGTTTTGACTGACTGTGTTCCCCAATATACCGTGACTGAGTTTTGACTGTGTTCCCCAATATACCGTGACTGAGTTTTGACTGAGTTCCCCTATATACCGTGAATGAGTTTTGACTGTGTTCCCCAATATACCGTGACTGAGTTTTGACTGTGTTCCCCAATATACCGTGACTGAGTTTTGACTGTGTTCCCCAATATACCGTGACTGAGTTTTGACTGTGTTCCCCAATATACCGTGACTGAGTTTTGACTGTGTTCCCCAATATACCGTGACTGAGTTTTGACTGTGTTCCCCAATATACCATGACTGAGTTTTGACTGAGTTCCCCTATATACCATGACTGAGTTTTGACTGTGTTCCCCAATATACCATGACTGAGTTTTGACTGAGTTCCCCAATATACAGTGACTGAGTTTTGACTGTGTTCCCCAATATACCATGACTAAGTTTTGACTGAGTTCCCCAATATACAGTGACTGAGTTTTGACTGTGTTCCCCAATATACCGTGACTGAGTTTTGACTGAGTTCCCCAATATACAGTGACTGAGTTTTGACTGAGTATTCAACCCCCTGAGTCAATACATGTTAGAATGTCCTTCGGCAGCGATTACAGATGTGAGGCTTTCTGGGTAAGTCTCGAAGAGCTTTGCACATCTATATTGTACATTATTTGCAATTTATTCTTTAAAAAATTATTCAAGCTCTGTCAAGTTGGTTGTTGATCATTGCTAGACAGCCATTTTGAAATCTTGCCATAGATTTTCAAGTAGATTTAAGTCAAAACTTTAAGTCAAAACTTGGCCACTCAGGAACGTTCACTGTCCTTGGTTAGCAACTCCAGTGTAGAGTTGGCCTTATGTTTTAGGTTATTGTCCTGCTGAAAGGTGAATTCATCTCCCAGTATCTGGTGGAAAGCAGACTGAACCAGGTTTTCCTCTAGGATTTTGCCTGGCTTAGCTCCATTTTGTTTCTTTTTTATCCTGAAAAACTCTCCAGTCCTTAATGATTACAAGCATACCCATAACATGATGCAGCCACCGCTTAAAAATATGTGGAGTGGTACTCAGTAGTGTGTTGTATTGGATTTGCCCCAAACATAACACTTTGTATTCAGGACAAAAAGTGAATTGCTTTGCCACATTTTTTGCAGTTTTACTTTAGTGCCTTGTTGCAAACAGGATGCATTTTTTTTGTAATATTTTTATTCTGCACAGGCTTCCTTCTTTTCAATCTGTCAGTTAGGGTTAGTATTGTGGAGTGACTACAATGTTGTTGATCCATCCTCAGTTTTCTCCTATCACAGTCATTCAACTCTGTAACTGTTTTTAAAGTCACCATTGGTCTCATGGTGAAATCCCTGAGCAGTTTCCTTCCTCTCCGGCAACTAAGTTAGGAAGAACACCTGTATCTTTGTAGTGACAGGGTGTGTTGACACACCATCCAAAATGTAATTAATAACTTCACCATGCTCAAAGGGATATTCAATGTCTGCTTTTTAAATGTTTTACCCATCTACCAATAGGTGCCCTTCTTTGCGAGGCATTGGAAAACCTCCCTGGTCTTTGTGGTTTGAAATTCACTGCTCGACTCAGGGACCTTACAGATAATTGTATGTGTGGGGTACAGAGATGAGGTAGCAATGCAAAAAATCATGTTGAACACTATTACTGCCCACAGAGTGAGTCCATGCAACGTATTATGTGACTTGTTAAGCATATTTCTACTCCTGAACTTATTTAGGCTTGCTGTTTTCAATGGGCTTGAATGTGACTGAAGTCTTTTCCGCTTTTCATTTTTTATTAGGGTGTGAATGCTGATATACTACACTGTTCAGATAACATTTAATACACAGGCATGACAGATGATTTCTTTAATCATGACAAGCATAAAAACACAATGTGTGATCATGGTTAATTAAGTAAAATAGATTGGAAAATCTGATTTAAAATATATCAAAGAGATGATTATCATTCTCTCTGCAGTTAAGAGGTGTTAAGTTGGTTAAGGACTTTCTATCCATCTGTCTGTCTTGTTTTTAGCTCACATGTTCTACTGATAGTCCTTAGAAAGAGAGAGAGAACAACTAGACAGAATAGGAGATGCATCTTCACTCAGAGGTGTAGGTGTAGGTGTAGTTGTAGGTGTAGTTGTAGTTGTAGGTGTAGTTGTAGTTGTAGTTGTAGGTGTAGTTGTAGGTGTAGTTGTAGGTGTAGGTGTAGTTGTGGGTGTAGTTGTAGGTGTAGTTGTAGGTGTAGTTGTAGGTGTAGTTGTAGGTGTAGTTGTAGGTGTAGGTGTAGTTGTAGGTGTAGGTGTAGTTGTAGGTGTAGTTGTAGGTGTAGGTGTAGTTGTAGGTGTAGTTGTAGGTGTAGGTGTAGGTGTAGTTGTAGGTGTAGTTGTAGGTGTAGTGTAGGTGTAGTTGTAGGTGTAGTTGTAGGTGTAGTTGTAGGTGTAGGTGTAGTTGTAGTTGTAGTTGTAGGTGTAGTTGTCGGTGTAGTTGTAGGTGTAGTTGTAGGTGTAGCTGTAGTTGTAGGTGTAGGTGTAGTTGTAGGTGTAGGTGTAGTTGTAGGTGTAGTTGTAGTTGTAGGTGTAGTTGTAGGTGTAGTTGTAGGTGTAGTTGTAGTTGTAAGTGTAGTTGTAGGACCAAAGATGTAGAAGAAAGCCCCATAATGAAAAGGTTGTCATAGGCCACTTCAACACAACAGTAGGAGGGTGTGAACTAACTAACCGTGATGTTGCTATTTGAGGAAGGAAAAGAACATAGCTTCAGACCTCTCCTGTTACCATGGGGTCAAGGCTCCAGCAACCTGAGTGTTGAATCGCTACCCCACTGCTGTCTGCAAGAGGGTAAGAGGGTGTGTGTGTGTGTGTGTGTGCGCAGCTCACTGCTGTCTGCTATAGAATATAGCCCCGGGAGAGGAGAGGAGAGGAGAGGAGAGGAGAGGAGAGGAGAGGAGAGGAGAGGGGAGAGGAGAGGAGAGGAGAGGAGAGGAGAGGAGAGGAGAGGAGAGGAGAGGAGAGGAGAGGAGAGGAGAGGAGGAGAGGAGCAGGACAGAGAGGAGAGGAGAGGAGAGGAGAGGAGAGGAGAGGAGAGGAGAGGAGAGGAGAGGAGAGGAGAGGAGAGGAGAGGAGAGGAGAGGAGAGGAGAGGAGAGGAGAGGGGAGAGGAGAGGAGAGGAGAGGAGAGGAGAGGAGAGGAGAGGAGAGGAGAGGAGAGGAGAGGAGAGGAGAGGAGAGGAGAGGAGAGGAGAGGAGAGGAGAGGAGAGGAGAGGAGAGGAGAGGAGAGGAGAGGGAGGGAGGGAGAGGAGAGGAGAGGAGAGGAGAGGAGAGGAGAGGAGAGGAGAGGGAGAGGAGAGGAGAGGAGAGGAGAGGAGAGGAGAGGAGAGGAGAGGAGAGGAGAGGAGAGGAGAGGAGAGGAGAGGAGAGGAGAGGAGAGGATGCACAGCGGAAGAGGAAAATAACACAAATACTCCCTCCCTCCCACCAGCCAGGGGTAGCGACCGGGACAGGAATAAACAGAATGGTTGGTCTTATTTACATTTACATTTTAGTCATTTAGCAGACACTCTTATCCAGAGCGACTTACAGTTAGTGAGTGCATACATCATTTTTTACAAACATTTAATTAAATTAATTTTTTCATACTGGTCCCCCGTGGGAAACGAACCCACAACCCTGGCATTGCAAACGCCATGCTCTACCAACTGAGCTACACGGGACCGTCATTCTGATTCTACAACAAGGACCAAATGAGGGAGAACAGCGTCACTTGAACTAGAACACGTCTAGTGTCTAGTCAGAGGATGGGACAGAGACTGGATTCTCTGGAAAGTGTAAAGACTAGGGGTTGGGGTCAGTTCCATTTCAATTCCTGTCAATTTAGATTGTAAAAAAAACATTCAAATTCTACATTTTACTCATTGAAAAGCATTGAAGAGAATTGGAATTTCAGTGTACTTCCTGAATTTAAATGGAGTTGAACCCAACCCTTGTAAAGACTGTGCAACACCGAAAGGTCGCTGGTTCTAATCCCCCGAGCCGACTAGGTGAAAAAATCTGTCGATGTGCCCTTGAGCAAGGCACTTAACCCTAATTGCTCCTATAAGTCGCTCTGGATAAGAGCGTCTGCTAAATGACTAAAAATGTAAATGTAAAATACTGGGTAATGTATTGTGCCTACGCATTGTGTAGAGAGATACATTTTGAATGCTGGACCAACTCAGTGGCCTTGTGGCTAGTCTGCCACTCCACCCTGAGATTGTAAGGTTGGGCGTTTGATCCCCGGGCCGAGTCATACCAAAGACTGTAAAAATGGGAACCAACGTGTCTCTGCTTGACACTCAGCATTAAGGAGATATATTGGGGGTAAGGCCGTGCAATAGACTAGTGTCCTGTCCAGGGGGTGTCCTGTACAACAAGCTGTCTCACTACAGAAACAGGAGATAGACTAGTGTCCTGTCCAGGGGGTGTCCTGTACATCAAGCTGTCTCACTACAGAAACAGGAGATAGACTAGTGTCCTGTCCAGGGGGTGTCCTGTACATCAAGCTGTCTCACTACAGAAACAGGAGGTAGACTAGTGTCCTGTCCAGGGGGTGTCCTGTACATCAACCTGTCTCATTACAGAAACAGGAGATAGACTAGTGTCCTGTCCAGGGGGTGTACTGGTATATCAAGCTGCTACAGAAACAGGAGATAGACTAGTGTCCTGTCCAGGGGGTGTCCTGGTACATCAAGCTGTCTCACTACAGAAACAGGAGATAGACTAGTGTCTTGTCCAGGGGGTGTACTGTACATCAAGCTGTCTCACTACAGAAACAGGAGATAGACTAGTGTCCTGTCCAGGGGGTGTACTGTACATCAAGCTGTCTCACTACAGAAACAGGAGATAGACTAGTGTCCTGTCCAGGGGGTGTCCTGGTACATCAAGCTGTCTCACTACAGAAACAGGAGATAGACTAGTGTCTTGTCCAGGGGGTGTACTGTACATCAAGCTGTCTCACTACAGAAACAGGAGATAGACTAGTGTCCTGTCCAGGGGGTGTACTGTACATCAAGCTGTCTCACTACAGAAACAGGAGATAGACTAGTGTCCTGTCCAGGGGGTGTACTGTACATCAAGCTGTCTCATTACAGAAACAAGAGATATACTAGAGTCCTGTCCAGGGGGTGTACTGGTACATCAAGCTGTCTCACTACAGAAACAGGAGATAGACTAGTATCCTGTCCAGGGGGTGTCCTGTACATCAAGCTGTTTTACTACAGAAACAGGATATAGACTAGTGTCCTGTCCAGGGGGTGTACTGTACATCAAGCTGTCTCACTACAGAAACAGGAGATAGACTAGTGTCCTGTCCAGGGGGTGTACTGTACATCAAGCTGCTACAGAAACAGGAGATAGACTAGTGTCCTGTCCAGGGGGTGTACTGTACATCAAGCTGTCTCACTACAGAAACAGGAGATAGACTAGTGTCCTGTCCAGGGGGTGTACTGTACATCAAGCTGTCTCATTACAGAAACAAGAGATATACTAGAGTCCTGTCCAGGGGGTGTACTGGTACATCAAGCTGTCTCACTACAGAAACAGGAGATAGACTAGTGTCCTGTCCAGGGGGTGTCCTGTACATCAAGCTGTTTCACTACAGAAACAGGATATAGACTAGTGTCCTGTCCAGGGGGTGTACTGTACATCAAGCTGTCTCACTACAGAAACAGGAGATAGACTAGTGTCCTGTCCAGGGGGTGTACTGTACATCAAGCTGCTACAGAAACAGGAGATAGACTAGTGTCCTGTCCAGGGGGTGTACTGGTACATCAAGCTGTCTCACTACAGAAACAGGAGATAGACTAGTGTCCTGTCTAGGGGGTGTACTGTACATCAAGCTGTCTCACTACAGAAACAGGAGATAGACTAGTGTCCTGTCCAGGGGGTGTACTGTACATCAAGCTGTCTCACTACAGAAACAGGAGATAGACTAGTGTCCTGTCCAGGGGGTGTACTGTACATCAAACTGTCTCACACTACAGAAACAGGAGATAGACTAGTTTCCTGTCCAGGGGGTGTACTGTACATCAAGCTGTCTCACTTCAGAAACAGGAGATAGTCTAGTGTCCTGTCCAGGGGGTGTACTGGTACATCAAACTGTCTCACACTACAGAAACAGGAGATAGACTAGTGTCCTGTCCAGGGGGTGTATTGTACATCAAGCTGTCTCACTACAGAAACAAGAGATAGACTAGTGTCCTGTCCAGGGGGTGTACTGTACATCAAGCTGTCTCACTACAGAAACAAGAGATAGACTAGAGTCCTGTCCAGGGGGTGTACTGTACATCAAGCTGTCTCACTACAGAAACAGGAGATAGACTAGTGTCCTGTCCAGGGGGTGTACTGGTACATTAAGCTGTTTCACTAAAGATACAGGAGATAGACTAGTGTCCTGTCCAGGGGGTGTCCTGTACATCAAACTGTCTCACACTACAGAAACAGGAGATAGACTAGTGTCCTGTCCAGGGGGTGTCCTGTACATCAAGCTGTCTCACTACAGAAACAGGAGATAGACTAGTGTCCTGTCCAGGGGGTGTACTGGTACATTAAGCTGTTTCACTAAAGATACAGGAGATAGACTAGTGTCCTGTCCAGGGGGTGTCCTGTACATCAAACTGTCTCACACTACAGAAACAGGAGATAGACTAGTGTCCTGTCCAGGGGGTGTACTGTACATCAAGCTGCTACAGAAACAGGAGATAGACTAGTGTCCTGTCCAGGGGGTGTCCTGTACATCAAGCTGTCTCACTACAGAAACAGGAAATAGACTAGAGTCCTGTCCAGGCGGTGTACTGGTACATCAAGCTGTCTCATTACAGAAACACGAGATAGACTCCTGCTCCTATGAGCCGTTCCGTTCCTATGAACCAAGGCTCATACAAGGCTATTTATAATACAGACAGTGGTATAGAGACAAAGACAGAAAGGTCAAAGGATAATATTTCCGGATGCAATGTGTCAAGGTCCAGGAACAGTTGGTGTTGTTTACCCTGTATCACACTGTGTGTCTGGGATGGAGGCTTCCTTCGATGGGGGTCAGACTGTGCCTACATAATGTGTACAGAGACACATTTAGACTAAAGACAGTTGGCCTAGAAAAAAACAACAGCATCATAAAAAAAGGGTCCAGGAATAGTTGGTACTGGGAGGGACGCTCTGTGACCATCAGAACATTCAGCCGTTTAAGACAGGAAATGAACCGGAGGAGAGGAGGGTGACCATTAGAACATTCAACAGTTTTAGGACAGGAAATGAACCCGGAGGAGAGGAGGGTGACCATTAGAACGTTCAGCCGTTTTAGGACAGGAAATGAACCGGAGGAGAGGAGGGTGACCAATAGAACAGGCCATTCAGAAGGCCAGGAAATGAAGCACCATTGTACTGCTGCTAGCTAATTGAGCTAGTTAGAGCTCTCAAGTTTCTGTTGGGCTTGGTGGTCCAAAATATAATCTGGGAGGTCGCGGGCCAAACAAACAGACATGATCTATTTAGAAATATTAAAGGTAAAAAAAAAAAACTATCATAAAAATCACACTTTAAACAATCAAATCGTAGTCATACAACTTGACACTTAACAATTAAAAAATGTAACCGTTGTGGCACAGAAACTGCAACGAAGTTGTTTCAAATGACTTGAATATGGTAAAAGTGTAACAATTTGTGAATGCAGCAGTAAGTGACTGAAATGCATCAGAAAGGTATTGGAAAGTTTAGGAAAAACATCAGGGAAGCTCATCAGGTAGAAGTGCCTCTAACCTTTTAGGGGGGCCCCCCCAAACCTCAGAGACAAGATATGTTTGTGCTTCTTGGCAGTAGACACATTTCATTTTATTTTTGTTTGTTGTCAAAGTACATTTTCTGCAATTCTACGCATTTTGCCATGAGGTTAATTTTCTGTTTTGTTACAGTTTTAAAGCAAAAGTTCCTGCCACGATACACAGTTTGCCATGCCTTATGCATTGTTCAAATGATATCTGAGTGAGAGGGACTAACAAAATCAATGGGGACCCCCCCCTGGAGGTCAGGGCCCCTGACTATGCCCTGTGTGCCGGGTCAGTAATTTGGTGATGATTACTACAAGGTTTGGACAGCTGACGAGACTACCTTATCTAGCAATCACATTCGTTTTTCAGCTTGACACGGGGCTAATTTGAGTGACTGTCAGGTGACTGACATAACAAGGGAGAAACTGCTGATTCACAGCCACATTTCGAAAATTGCACCCTGTACATTTTACTATTTTAACTCTCAACAGTAAGTTGGGACCGCGACTGAGTTCCCCCCTTTCTGACGGGCCAAACCAAATGTCGCTGCGGTCCAAGTTTGGGCAGCGCCTCCTCTAAACACATGAAAGGATATCACTCTCCTGGGTTGACAGCCTCTACTACTGTGTCATGGGGTAAGGCATGAGAATAAGGTGGGTTGAGTTTACAGTACACACCATAGCTTCAAGTTATTAGTCAGACATTTTCTAGGCGCTGATGTAGAGTCAGTCACCGTGGTGACAGTGTGTGTGTCATCACAGAGGTGGTTCTGTTGCCAGTTGGCAGCCAGACAAGGGGGCAGTGCCAGGGATTCACTCTCTCAATGGCTGACCTCTCAGAGACCGGCTTTGTCCATTGTTACCACCTGGTTTGGTTGGGGGGGAGAGGGTGCCCTGTCCCAGGTTATATCAGCAGAGGGAGTTGAAGACAGAACAGCCCTCTACCCTGGTTTGGTTGGGGGGAGGGGGGAGGGAGTTGAAGACAGAACAGCCCTCTACCCTGGTTTGGTTGGGGGTAGGGTGGAGGGAGTTGAAGACAGAACAGCCCTCTACCCTGGTTTGGTTGGGGGGAGGGGGGAGGGAGTTGAAGACAGAACAGCCCTCTACCCTGGTTTGGTTGGGGGGAGGGGGGAGGGAGTTGAAGACAGAACAGCCCTCTACCCTGGTTTGGTTGGTGGGAGGGGGGAGGGAGTTGAAGACAGAACAGCCCTCTACCCAGGTTTGGTTGGGGGGAGGGGGGAGGGAGTTGAATACAGAACAGCCCTCTACCCTGGTTTGGTTGGGGGGAGGGGGGGGGGATAGAAGACAGAACAGCCCTCTACCCTGGTTTGGTTGGGGGTAGGGTGGAGGGAGTAGAAGACAGAACAGCCCTCTACCCTGGTTTGGTTGGGGGGGAGGGAGTAGAAGACAGAACAGCCCTCTACCCTGGTTTGGTTGGGGGGAGGGGGGAGGGAGTTGAAGACAGAACAGCCCTCTACCCTGGTTTGGTTGGGGGGGAGGGAGTAGAAGACAGAACAGCCCTCTACCCTGGTTTGGTTGGGGGGGAGGGATAGAAGACAGAACAGCCCTCTACCCTGGTTTGGTTGGGGGGGAGGGAGTAGAAGACAGAACAGCCCTCTACCGCACTACCTTTTAATATAAACAACAGTTCCTGTGCTGCTTGGGTTACTCTCTGCCCGGTGACCACAGGCTCAAGGTTTAGGTCCGTGGGATATCTTTCTTTCTGCACAGGAGGCACATGAAACATGAGACTTTAAGTTTGAGCTGTGTGTGTGTGTGTGTTAGTGTGTGTGTTAGCGTGTGTGTGTGTTAGTGTGTGTGTGTGTTAGTGTGTGTTTGTGTGTGTTAGCGCGTGTGTGTGTGTGTTTTAGTGTGTGTGTGTTTTAGTGTGTGTGTGTGTTAGTGTGTGTGTGTGTGTGTTAGTGCGTGTGTGTGTGTGTGTTAGTGTGTGTGTGTGTGTGTGTGTGTGTGTGTGTTAGCGCGTGTGTGTGTGTTTTAGTGTGTGTGTGTCAGTGTGTGTCTGTGTGTCTACCAGTGGATAATGCAACATGAGTGTGAAACAGGTGTTAAAATAATTACAGCAGGTTTCCCACTTCACCACACAGCAGGGACTTATAGTAGAGGGAGATAGGGAGATCACACACACACACACACACACACACACACACACACACACACACACACACACACACACACACACACACACACACACACACACACACACACACACACACACACACACACACACACACACACACACACACACACACACACACGCGTAACACACACACACACACACACGCGTAACACACACACACACACACACACACACACACATACACACACACACACACACGAGCGTAACACACACACACACACACACACACACACACATAATACACACGTAACACAGATACGTAACACACCTACACACACACACACACACACACACACACACACACACACACACACACACACACCCATACACACACACACACACACACACACACACACACACCCATACACACACACACACACACACACACACATACACGCATAACACAGATAAGTAACACACTAGCATACTCAACGAGGGACTATACATTCTGTGGGAAATAATGCATTACCTTCCACAGAGTTGCATTATCTTCTAGAGAACACAGAGAGACCTGAGGTGAATTATCTTCTAGAGAACACAGAGACCTGAGGTGCATTATCTTCTAGAGAACACAGAGACCTGAGGTGTATTATCTTCTAGAGAACACAGAGACCTGAGGTGTATTATCTTCTAGAGAACACAGAGACCTGAGGTGTATTATCTTCTAGAGAACACAGAGACCTGAGGTGTATTATCTTCTAGAGAACACAGAGACCTGAGGTGTATTATCTTCCAGAGAACACAGAGACCTGAGGTGTATTATCTTCCAGAGAACACAGAGAGACCTGAGTTGTATTATCTTCTAGAGAACACAGAGACCTGAGGTGTATTATCTTCTAGAGAACACAGAGACCTGAGGTGTATTATCTTCCAGAGAACACAGAGACCTGAGGTGTATTATCTTCCAGAGAACACAGAGACCTGAGGTGTATTATCTTCCAGAGAACACAGAGAGACCTGAGGTGTATTATCTTCTAGAGAACACAGAGACCTGAGGTGTATTATCTTCTAGAGATCACAGAGACCTGAGGTGTATTATCTTCTAGAGAACACAGAGACCTGAGGTGTATTATCTTCCAGAGAACACAGAGACCTGAGGTGTATTATCTTCCAGAGAACACAGAGACCTGAGGTGTATTATCTTCCAGAGAACACAGAGAGACCTGAGGTGTATTATCTTCCAGAGAACACAGAGACCTGAGGAGTATTATCTTCCAGAGAACACAGAGACCTGAGGTGTATTATCTTCTAGAGAACACAGAGACCTGAGGTGTATTATCTTCTAGAGAACACAGAGACCTGAGGTGTATTATCTTCTAGAGAACACAGAGACCTGAGGTGTATTATCTTCTAGAGAACACAGAGAGCCATGTACAGTGAGGGAAAAAAGTATTTGATCCCCTGCTGAATTTGTATGTTTGCCCACTGACAAAGAAATGATCAGTCTATAATTTTAATGGTAGGTTTATTTGAACAGTGAGAGACAGAATAACAAAAAAAAAATCCAGAAAAAACGCATGTAAATGTTATGAATTGATTTCCATTTTAATGAGGGAAATAAGTATTTGACCCCTCTGCAAAACATGACTTAGTACTTGGTGGCAAAACCCTTGTTGGCAATCACAGAGGTCAGACGTTTCTTGTAGTTGGCCACCAGGTTTGCACACATCTCAGGAGGGATTTTGTCCCACTCCTCTTTGCAGATCTTCTCCAAATCATTAAGGTTTCGAGGCTGACATTTGGCAACTCGAACATTCAGCTCTCTCCACAGATTTTCTATGGGATTAAGGTCTGGAGACTGGCTAGGCCACTCCAGGACCTTAATGTGCTTCTTCTTGAGCCACTCCTTTGTTGCCTTGGCCGTGTGTTTTGGGTTATTGTCATGCTGGAATACCCATCCACGACCAATTTTCAATGCCCTGGATGAGGGAAGGAGGTTCTCACCCAAGATTTGACGGTACATGGCCCCGTCCATAGTCCCTTTGATGCGGTGAAGTTGTCCTGTCCCCTTAGCAGAAAAACACCCCCAAAGCAATGTTTCCACCTCCATGTTTGACGGTGGGGATGGTGTTCTTGGGGTCATAGGCAGCATTCCTCCTCCTCCAAACACGGCGAGTTGAGTTGATGCCAAAGAGCTCCATTTTGGTCTCAACTGACCACAACACTTTCACCCAGTTCTCCTCTAAATCATTCCGATGTTCATTGGCAAACTTCAGACGGGCCTGTATATGTGCTTTCTTGCATAGGGGGTCCTTGCGGGCGCTGCAGGATTTCAGTCCTTCACGGCGTAGTGTGTTACCAATTGTTTTCTTGGTGACTATGGTCCCAGCTGCCTTGAGATCATTGACAAGATCCTCCCGTGTAGTTTTGGGCTGATTCCTCACCGTTCTCATGATCATTGCAACTCCACGAGGTGAGATCTTGCATGGAGCCCCAAGCCGAGGGAGATTGACAGTTCTTTTGTGTTTCTTCCATGGTCTTGTAGCCCATTCCAGCCTTGTGTAGGTCTACAATCTTGTCCCTGACATCCTTGGAGAGCTCTTTGGTCTTGGCCATGATGGAGAGTTTGGAATCTGATTGATTGATTGCTTCTGTGGACAGGTGTCTTTTGTACAGGTAACAAGCTGAGAATAGGAGCATTCCCTTTAAGAGTGTGCTCCTAATCTCAGCTCGTTACCTGTATAAAAGACACATGGGAGCCAGAAATCTTTCTGATTGAGAGGGGGTCAAATACTTATTTCCCTCATTAAAATGCAAATCAATGTATAAAATTTTTGACATGCGTTTTTCTGGATTTTGTTGTTGTTATTCTGTCTCTCACTGTTCAAATAAACCTACCATTAAAATTATAGACTGATTATTTATTTGTCAGTGGGCAAACGTACAAAATCAGCAGGGAATCAAATACTTTTTTCCCTCACTGTATTACAGATAAATAATGCACACTCTAGAATGCCCTTCAAGCCAATCAGAAACTAGTAAACAACAATGCCGCACATTATTCTACATATTACAGTCCATCAGAAAGAGAGATCACACAGACATGTAACACAGGCATGTACAGTACATAGGGGCCGATGTCGACCCGAGTTAAGTTAACTTAACTTAACTTAACTTAAGTTAAGCGTTTAATTCCAGGATTATTAGGATAGAATTATAGGACTATTGTTCACTTTTCTCACCTTCCAATATTTTATGGTTTGAACTTGATTATGACAACTTTCAGGATGAATAAAACCACTGTATTTTTTTATTCAGCAATATATTTAGTGCGTAAAGGCTCTCCAAACCTGTAATTTTTAATGATTCATACATACTTTCCTATCCCTAAAATATGGCTAAATACTCTACAAGGTCAGAGCATTTTTAAACCAGTTGGTGCAGAAACTGAGACACAAAGTGCATTCGGAAAGTATTCAGACCCCTTGACCTTTTCCACCTTTTGTTATATTACAGCCTTATTCAAAAAAATAAAATTTCCCCCTCATCAATCTACACACAATACCCTGTAATGACAAAGCAAAAACAGTTTTTCTTAGACTTTTAAGCAAATTATGTCTTAAAAAAAAAAACTGAAATATCACATTTACATAAGTATTCAGACCCTTTACTCAGTACTTTGTTGAAGCACCTTTGGCAGCGATTACAGCCTCAGGTCTTCTTGGGTATGACGCTACAAGCTTGGCACACCTGTATTTGGGGAGTTTCCCCCATTCTTCTCTGCATATCATCTCAAGCTCTGTCAGGTTGGATGGGGAGCATTGCTGCACAGCTATTTTCAGGTCTCTCCAGAGATGTTCGATCGGGTTCAAGTCCGGGCTCTGGATTGGCCACTCAAGGACATTCAGAGACTTGTCCCGAAGCCTCTCCTGCGTTGTCTTGGCTGTGTGCTTAGGGTCATTGTACTGTTGGAAGGTGAACCTTCACCCCAGTCTAAGGTCCTGAGCAGGTTTTCATCAAGGATCTCTCTGTACTTTGCTCCGTTCATCTTTGCCTCGATCCTGACTAGTCTCCCAGTCCCTGCCGCTGAAATACATCCCCAGAGCATGATGCTGCCACCACCATGCTTCACCGTAGGGATGGTGGCAGGTTTCCTCCAGACGTGATGCTTGGCATTCAGGCCAAAAAGTTCAATCTTGGTTTCATCAGACCAGAGAATCTTGTTTCTCATGGTCTGAGAGTCTTTAGGTGTCTTTTGGCAAACTCCAAGCGGGCTGTCATGTGCCTTTTACTGAGGAGTGGCTTCCGTCTGGCCACTCTACCGTAAAGGCCTGATTGGTGCTACAGAGATGGTTGTCCTTCTGGAAGGTTCTCCCATATCCACAGAGGAACTTTAGAGCTCTGTCAGAGTGACCATCGGGTTCTTGGTCACCTCCCTGACCAAGGCCCTTCTCCCCCGATTGCTCAGTTTGGCCAGGCGGCCAGCTCTAGGAAGAGTCTTGGTGGTTCCAAACTTCTTCCATTTAAGAATGATGGAGGCCACTGTGTTCTTGGGGACCTTCAGTGCTGCAGAAATTTTTTGGTACCCTTCCCCAGATCTGTGCCTCAAAACAATCTTGTCTCGGAGCTCTACGGACAATTCCTTCGACCTCATGGCTTGTTTTGGTTTTTGGTTTTTGGTCTGACATGAACTGTGGGACCATACTGTATATAGACAGGTGTGCCTTTCCAAATCATGTCCAATCAATTGGATTTACCACAGGTGGACTCCAATCAAGTTGTAGAAACATCTCAAGGATGATCAATGGAAACAGGATGCACCTGAGCTCAATTTCGAGTCTCATAGCAAAGGGTCTGTATCCTTACGTAAATAAGGTATTTCTGTTTTAAAAAATTATACATTTGCAAAAAAATTCTACAAACCTGTTTTCGCTTTTGGGGTATTGTGTGTAGATTGCTGAGGATATTTTTGTATTTTATCCATTTTAGAATAAGGCTGTAACGTAACAAAATGTGGAAAAAGTCAATGCGTCTGAATACTATCCGAAGGCACTTGGTATTTAGATGTTTTCCTTTAAATGATCCCTGATATTCTGAAGCCGTTCTTTTTCCATGTACTTATAGTGAGTCTGTCAACAAAATTAGGTACACCTTATTTAAAGGGATGGCTAAAGACAAATGTACAGTACCAGTCAATGGTTTGGACACACCTACTCATTCAAGGGTTTTTCTTTATTTTTTACTATTTTCTACATTGTAGAATAATAGTGAAGACAACTAAACTATGAAATGACACATATGGAATCATGTAGTAACCAAAAAAAGTGTTAAACAAATCAAAATATATTTTATATTTGAGGTTCTTCAAATAGCCACCCTTTGCCTTGATGACAGCTTTGCACACTCTTGGCATTCTCTCAACCAGCTTCACCTGGAATGCTTTTCCAACAGTCTTGAAGGAGTTCCCACATATGCTGAGCACTTGTTGGCTGCTTTTCCTTCACTCTGCTGTCCGACTCATCCCAAACCATCTCAATTGGGTTGAGGTCGGGGGATTATGGAGGCCAGGTCATCTGATGCAGCACTCCATCACTCTCCGTCTTGGTTAAATAGCCCTTACACTCCCTGGAGGTGTGTTGGGTCATTGTCCTGTTGAAAAACAAATGATAGTCCCACTAAGCCCAAACCAGATGGGATGGCGTATCGCTGCAGAATGCTGTGGTAGTGTCACGCCCTGGCTCTGGGGACTATTAAATGTTGAGCCAGGGTGTGGATTTTCTATTGTTTTAGTTTTCTAGGTTTGTGTTCTAGTTCATGTATATCTATGTTGGTCAGTGTGGTTCCCAATCAGAGGCAGCTGTAGCTTGTTGTCTCTGATTGGGGACCATACTTAGGCAGCCTGTTTGGCACTGTTATTTTGTGGGATCTTGTTCCGTAAGGTTTGTTTTGGTGTTAACCTAGGACTTCACGTATCGTTTGGTTTGTTGTATTTGTTCGTGTGTGTGTACTAATAAAAAATGGAAGCATATCACGCTGCGCCTTTGTCCGCTTCATCTGTCAGCGATCGTGACAGGTAGCCATTCTGGTTAAGTGTGCCTTGAATTCTAAATAAATCACAGACAGTCTCACCAGCAAAGCACCCCCACACCATAACACCTCCTCCTCCATGCTTTACGGTGGGAACTACACATGCGGAGATCATCCGTTTACCCACACCGTATCTCACAAAGACACGGTGGTTGGAACCAAAAATCTCAAATTTGGACTCCAGACCAAAAGGACACATTTCCACCAGTCTAATGTCCATTGCTCGTGTTTCATGGCCCAAGCAGGTCTCTTCTTCTTATTGGTGTCCTTTAGTAATGCTTTCTTTGCAACAATTTGACCATGAAGGCCTGATTCACATAGTCTCCTCTGAACAGTTGATGTTGAGATGTGTCTGTTACTTGAAGTCTGTGAAGCATTTATTTGGGCTGCAATTTTTGAGGCTGGTAACTCTAATGAACTTATCCTCTGCAGCAGAGGTAACTCTGGGTCTTCCATTCCTGTGGCGGTCCTCATGAGAGCCAGTTTCATCATAGCACTTGATGGTTTTTGCGACTGCACTTGAAGAAACTGTCAAAGTTCTTGAAATGTTCCGTATTGACTGACCTTCATGTCCTAAAGTAATGATGGACTGTCGTTTCTCTTTGCTGTTCTTGCCATAATATGGACTTGGTCTTTTACCAAATAGGGCTATCTTCTGTATACCCCCCTTTCACCTTATCACAACACAACTGATTGGCTCAAACACATTAAGAAGGAAAGAAATTCCACAAATTAACTTTTAAGAAGGCACACCTGTTAATTGAAATGCATTCCAGGTGACTACCTCATGAAGCTGGTTGAGAGAATGCCAAGAGTGTGCAAAGCTGTCATCAAGGCAAAGGGTAGCTATTTGAAGAATCTCGAATATAAAATATATTTGGATTTGTTTAACACTTTTTTGTTTACTACATGATTCCATATGTGTTATATCGTAGTTTTGATGTCTTCACTATTATTCTACAATATACAAAATAGTAAAAATAAAGAAAAACCCTTGAATGAGTAGGTGTGTCCAAACTTTTGACTTGTACTTTACTAAAAACTCTACTGAATGAAAATATGTTGGTCGGCAAGTGGGAGGGTTTTCAGCGGTTTAGTTAAGCTAACCTCCCTACTGTTGTTTTATTTTACTGCTGCTCTTTAATTATTTGCTTTTTTAATTTGTTTTACTTCACTTTTTTATTTTATTTTCAACTGCACTGTTGGTTAAGGGCTTGTAAGTAAGCGTTTCACTGGAAGGTCTACACCTGTTGTATTCGGCGCATCTGGCAAATAACATTTGATTTGATTTTAACCACGCCTGCAAAGCCCGTTCCGCACCTGCATAAGGTACGTCTGAATACCAACTACTGAGAAGTGTGTAGGAAACGCATGTGTAGGAAAGACATACATTTTTAAAGTCTGAATCGGGCCCATAGTGAAAATACATGCATATTGTGTTACACACACACACACACACACACACACATACACACACACACACACACACACACACACAGTTATTTTAGTGAGAAAAAAACCCCTCCATGCAGCAAAGTCATGAAATTAATGAGTTTAGTTTTGGAAGCTCCCTCAAAAAATAGACACTGTCTCCTCAATAGAAGATTTGTGTTGTGTGACGGTCTGTTTGGCTTTTAATAAATATATTCATCATCTTAATCAGACACTGGTTCTGCTCCCACACTGGTAGCCAGCCAACCAAACTCCACTGTCTCCACATTCACATCTACCATCAAATATTCCTATTCTTTTATTTAAACTTGAACCAGATATTTCAATACAGCTCCAATGCATATCTAAGGGCTTGGATGTGTAGTATTGTGGGACTGCGTAGAGTTGTGGGACTGTGTAGTGTTGTGGGACTGTGTAGTGTTGTGGGACTGTGTAGTGTTGTGGGACTGTGTAGTGTTGTGGGACTGTGTAGTGTTGTGGGACTGTGTAGAGTTGTGGGACTGTGTAGTGTTGTGGGACTGTGTAGTGTTGTGGGACTGTGTAGTGTTGTGGGACTGTGTAGTGTTGTGGGACTGTGTAGAGGAAAGGAAAGGGTCAGGTGGATACCTGGTCAGTCGTACAACTGAATGCATTCAACTGAAATGTGTCTTCTGCATTTAACCCAACCCCTCTGAATCAGGGTACTGCATGTCCACATCATCGGGGATCAGTTGTTGTTGGGCAGTAACTGCCTTGCTCAAGGGCAGAACGGCAGATTTTTCCACCTTGCCGGCATCCTTTGTGAGCCTCATAATCGTCCTTTCTGACAATGCACTTCTAGAATTTAAGCCCCGAAACGCAAGACATGCACCTCTCAGAGAAGGATCCTACCTACTAGTGGGACATGACCACACCTACTTCATCCCCTCAGGCCTTCCTCTCATCACCATTCATAAGGTCTGTTTCCATCTGTTTCCCTCCTGTTTCCCCTTGTTTCCCTCTGTTTGCCCCTGTTTTTTCCTGTTTCCCCCTGTTTCCCTCAGTCTCCCTCTTTTCCTCCTGTTTCCCTCTGTTTCCCTCAGTCTCCCTCTTTCCTCTTTTCCTCCTGTTTCCCCGTTTCCCTCTGTTTCCCTCTGTTTCCTCCTTACCATATCATTTTTGTATTTTTGTATATCATTTTTGTATGTTCTCTATAGTTATGTACTTGAAAATGTATCAATTGACCAATTTGGCACATTTGGGCAAACTTGATACAGAATAGTCCAGTATTGCAATGCTTCACTGGAGCAATCTGAAACATTGCACACACACTGCTGCCATCTAGTGGCCAAAATCTAAATTGTGCCTAAACTGCAATTTTACATTTCTCTCTTTTCATAATTTTCATGTTTTTTTATTTGTATTATCTTTTACCAGATCTAATGTGTTATATTCTCCTACATTAATTTCACATTTCCACAAACTTCAAAGTGTTTCCTTTTCAAATGGTATCAAGAATATGCATATCCTTGCTTCAGGTCCTGAGCTACAGGCAGTTAGATTTGGGGACGTCATTTTAGACGAAAATTGAAAAAAAGGGTCCGATCCTTAAGAGGTTAAACTATTGTAGCCGTAACAACCGCTGACAGCAGGATAACAGATTCCCAAATCACTCACCCTCATCCAGCAGGGAGCTTAGTGGTTAAGAGCGTTGTGCCAGTAACCGAAAGGTCGCTGGTTCTAATCCCTGAGCTGACAAGGTGAAGCATCTGTTGATGTGTCCTTCAGCAAGGCACTTAACCCTAATTGTAAGTCACTCTGGATAAGAGCGTCTGCTAAATAATTTAAATTTCTTTACAGGGAGGGATATATGTTCATCTGCTCTTAGAGGACTAGAGAGAGTTTCAGTCCTTGTTTGAGACATTTCCCCCACAATGCTTTTCAACTGCCCAGGCTAGCTTCCTATTGTTCCTATACACCAGCTGTTCCGGATGACTGTGTGATCACGCTCTCCGTAGCCGATGTGAGTAAGACTTTTAAGCAGGTCAACATTCAGAAGGCCGCAGGGCCAGACGGATTACCAGGACGTGTACTCCGAGCATGTGCTGACGAACTGGCAAGTGTCTTCACTGACATTTTGAACATGTCCCTGACTGAGTCTGTAATACCAACATGTTTCAAGCAGACCACCATAGTCCCCGTGCCCAAGGACACTAAGATAACCTGCCTAAATGACTACCGACCCGTAGCACTGACGTCTGTAGCAATGAAGTGCTTTGAAAGGCTGGTCATGGCTCACATCAACACCATTATCCCAGAAACTCTAGACCCACTCCAATTTGCATACTGCCCCAACAGATCCACAGATGATGCAATCTCTATTGCACTCCACACTGCCCTTTCCCACCTGGACAAGAGGAACACCTACGTGAGAATGCTATTCATTGACTACAGCTCAGCATTCAACATCATAGTGCCCTCAAAGCTCATCACTAAGCTAAGGATCCTGGGACTAAACACCTCCCTCTGCAACTGGATCCTGGACTTCCTGATGGGCCGCCCCCAGGTGGTAAGGGTAGGTAACAACACATCTGCCACACTGATCCTCAACACGGGGGCCCCTCAGGGGTGCGTGCTCAGTCCCCTTCTGTACTCCCTGTTCACCCATGACTGCATGGCCAGGCACGACTCCAACACCATCATTAAGTTTGCCGACGACACAACAGTGGTAGGCCTGATCACTGACAACGATGAGACAGCCTATAGGGAGGAGGTCAGAGACCTGGCCGTGTGGTGCCAGGATAACAACCTCTCCCTCAACGTGACCAAGACAAAGGAGATGATTGTGGACTACAGGAAAAAAAAGAGGACTGAGCATGCCCCCATTCTCATCGACGGGGCTGTAGTGGAACAGGTTGAGAGTTTCAAGTTCCTTGGTGTCCACATCACCAACGAACTATCATGGTCCAAACACACCAAGACAGTCATGAAGAGGGCACGACAAAGCCTATTCCCCCTCAGGAGACTGAAAAGATTTGGCATGGGTCCTCAGATCCTCAAAAAATTATACAGCTGCACCATCGAGAGCATCCTGACTGGTTGCATCACCGCCTGGTATGGCAACTGCTTGGCCTCCGACCGCAAGGCACTACAGAGGGTAGTGCGTACGGCCAAGCTTCCTGCCATCCCAGGACCTCTATACCAGGCGGTGTCAGAGGAAGGCCCTCAAAATTGTCAAAGACTCCAGCCACCCTAGTCATAGACTGTTCTCTCTACTACCGCACGGCAAGCGGTACCGGAGTGCCAAGTCTAGGTCCAAAAGACTTCTCAACAGCTTCTACCCCCAAGCCATAAGACTCCTGAACAGCTAATCATGGCTACCCAGACTATTTGCACTGCCCCCCACCCCCACCCCCACCCCATCTTTTTACACTGCTGCTACTCTGTTAATTATTTATGCATAGTCACTTTAACTCTACCCACATGTACATATTACTTCAGCTACCTCAACTAGCCGGTGCCCCCGCACATTGACTCTGCACCGGTACCCCCCTGTATATATAGCCTCCCTACTGTTACTTTATTTTACTTCTGCTCTTTTTTTCTCAACACTTTTTTGTTGTTGTTTTATTTTACTTTTTTACTTAAAAATAAATGCACTGTTGGTTAAGGGCTGTAAGTAAGCATTTCACTGTAATGTCTGCACCTGTTGTATTCGGCGCATGTGGCCAATAAAATTTGATTTGATTTTATTCATATGGGCCAACAACCAATCAACTGCCTCTTTTCAATGAACAACTAAACCCCCGGGGGCGGTTCAGATGAGCCTTCAGTGGTTTTCCTTTTTGAGAGGGGGTGGGAAGAGAGTAGCGGTTGG
>CM062473.1:2286388-2333888 GCA_031479575.1 Coregonus ussuriensis | reverse complement strand
GGGAAAAGTTGGTCAAATGTTGGTCAGAAATTGGCCAAACACTGGGCATGTTGTTAACCAAAGGAGACACCCTGGTAGAGCCGACAGAATGACCACAGAGTCTGACTAGCTAGCTGTGGAAACTCAAACGTCACAGGAAATGTTCAGTATGTTTCAGCAGAGTGCTGCTAGAACAGAACTTTTTGAGCTTGCTCTCAGAGCAGCAATTTCAGAGCCATTTCGGAGCTGTGTTAGAGCAGAGGGCTGGTGTTGTTGGCTGGCCATCTAGCTGGCCCTGTCCAGAATCTATCTGTCTCTCTGTCTCTCTGTCCAGCAGCCTGGGCCCTGTCCATAATCAATCTGTCTCTCTGTCTCCCTGTCTCTCTGTGTCTCTGTGTGTCTGTGTCTCTGTGTCTCTGTGTCTCTGTGTCTCTGTGTCTCTGTGTCTCTCTGTCTCTGTGTCTCTGTCTCTCTCTCTCTTTCTTTCTCTCTCTCTCTCTCTCTCTCTCTCTCTCTCTCTCTCTCTCTCTCTCTCTCTCTCTCTCTCTCTCTCTCTCTCTCTCTCTCTCTCTCTCTCTCTCTCTCTCTCTCTCTCTCTCTGTCTCTCTCTGGTGGTGAGAGCACTGGGAACAGACAGAGAACATGCTCATAGGATCCCAGCCTGTGGGGGAGGGCCACTGTCAGAGAAAGGGGGGGAGACCATAGAGATACAGTGAATATCCTGTCTCTCCCAGTGCTGAGCTTAGTGGCTTCATCTTAATTAAAATGGAACGACCAGAGATACCAGTGAATATCCTGTCTCTTCCAGTGCTGAGTTAGTGGCTTCATCTTAATTAAAATGGAACGACCAGAGATACCAGTGAATAGCCTGTCTCTCCCAGTGCTGAGCTTAGTGGCTTCATCTTAATGAGAATGGAACGACCAGAGATACCAGTGAATATCCTGTCTCTCCCAGTGCTGAGCTTAGTGGCTTCATCTTAATGAGAATGGAACGACCAGAGATACCAGTGGGACTCTTCCAGTCTGTGTCTAACTGCTTTATGTCACTTACTGCATGTTACAACATTTATCATGAATAGGAAGGGATTCTGTTTCTCAGAATGTCTTTAGATTTGAATATTGAAAAACCGTTCAAGGGGAGATAAATAAAAATACCAAAAGAAAGAAAGAAAAATTATGAAACCTTTATCATCTTCACATTGTTGATATTTTTCCTTCCACTTTTAGAAAAAAACCTGTTCAGACATCATAGCATGTGTGGTTGAACATCATGGCATGTGTGTCTTTAAAGATCATGTAAAAAAAAAAAGGATTATAGTTGAAAATTGATATTCTTGCAAATACCAGATCAAGATATCATCCAGAGTCTGTCTCCCCTGGTGTAAATGAAAAGCACTAGTGTGGTTTCCAAACTCTCACATACCAGACGAATCAGTCATTGGAGTAGAGACTCACGTTTTCTCTACTCTCCACTGCCTCACTGTGGTGACAAATATACAGACGTTTAACTTTGCATGACGCCACAGACTATTGAACACATTGTTCCTTAAAAAAAGCACACGGTCTAAAACTGACACAACAAGAAGACATAGAACAGAATATCTTCATGTTCACTGTGAAAAACGTGCTGTGGTTACTTTTGGCATTTATGACTGCTTTTAGCTGAGGTTGAGTCTACCCTTGTTTCTATGCTCTGCTCTCTCTCTCTCTCTCTCTCTCTCTCTCTCTGTCTCTCTCTCTCTCTTTGTCTCTCTCTCTCTCTCTCTCTCTCTCTCTCTCTCTCTCTCTCTGTCTCTCTCTCTCTCTCTCTCTCTCTCTCTCTCTCTCTCTCTCTCTCTCTCTCTCTCTCTCTCTCTCTCTCTCTCTCTCTCTCTCTCTCTCTCTCTCTCTCTCTGTCTCTCTCTCTCTCTCTCTCTCTCTGTCTCTCTCTCTCTCTCTCTCTCTCTCTCTCTCTCTCTCTCTCTCTCTCTCTCTCTCTCTCTCGCTCTCTCTCTCTCTCTCTCTCTCTCTCTCTCTCTCTCTCTCTCTCTCTCACCGCTGTTACAGTGCAGATCTCGGAAAGGTAACAGAGCTGAGGGCCTTTGAGCTTCTTGTTCTGTTCAGCTCGGAGGTAAAATGATCCAGCTTAGAATTATTCCCCCCCCCCACTCTGCTACAGACTCACAGTATACACAGCAAATTTGCGGGTGTTAAAATCTCAGTGTAGTGATAAAAAGTGTTGTAAGTGTTATATATGATTCTAGTGGGGTTAACACCAGTGTTATATCTCAGTGTTGATTCTAGTGGGGTTAACACCAGTGTTATATCTGTTGATTCTAGTGGGGTTAACACCAGTGTTATATCTGTTGATTCTAGTGGGGTTAACACCAGTGTTATATCTGTTGATTCTAGTGGGGTTAACACCAGTGTTACGGTGCATTCGGAAAGTATTCAGACCCCTTTACTTTTTCCACATTTTGTTACATTACAGCCTTATTCTAAAATTGATTAAATAAAACAAATCCTCATCAATCTACACACAATAAACCATAATGACAAATTTTTTGCAAATGTATTTAAAATAAAAAACAGATACCTTATTGACATAAGTATTCAGACCCTTTGCTATGAGACACGAAATTGAGCTCAGGTGCATCCTGTTTCCATTGATCATCCTTGAGATGTTTCTACAACTTGATTGGAGTCCACCTGTGGTAAATTCAATTGATTGGACATGATTTGGAAAGGCACACACCTGTCTAAATAATTTCCCACAGTCGACAGTGCATATCAGAGCCAAAACCAAGCCATGAGGTCAAAGGAATTGTCCGTAGAGCTCTGAGACAGGATTATGTCGAGGCACAGATCTGGGGAAGGCCTCCATCATTAAATGGAAGAAGTTTGGAACCACCAAGACTCTTCCTAGAGCTGGGGGAGAAGGGCCTTGGTCAGGGAGGTGACCAAGTACCCGATGGTCACTCTGACAGAGCTCCAGAGTTCCTCTGTGAAGATGGGATAATCTTCCAGAAGGACAACCATTTCTGCAGCACTCCACCAATCAGTCCTTTATGGTAGAGTGGCCAGACAGAAGCCACTCCTCAGTAAAATGCACATGACAGCCCACTTGGAGTTTGCCAAAAGGCACCTAAAGGACTCTCAGACCATGAGAAACAATATTCTCTGGTCTGATGAAATCAAGATTGAACTCTCTGGCGTGAATGCCAAGCGTCACGTCTGGAAGAAACCTGGTACCATCAATACGGTGAAGCATGGTGGTGGCAGTATCATGCTGTGGGTATGTTTTTCAGCCGCAGGGACTGGGAGACTAGTCAGGAAAGATGAACGGAGCAAAGTACAGAGAGATCCTTGATGAAAACCTTCTCCAGAGCGCTCAGGACCTCAGACTGGGGCGAAGGTTCACCTTCCAACAGGACAACGACCCTAAGCACACAGCCAAGACAACGCAGGAGTGGCTTCGGGACAAGTCTCTGAATGTCCTTGAGTGGCCCAGCCAGAGCCTGGACTTGAACCCGATCGAACATCTCCAGACAGACCTGAAAATAGCTGTGCAGCGAAGCTCGCCATCCAACCTGACAGAGCTTGAGAGGATATGCAGAGAAGAATGGGGGAACAAATACAGGTGTGCCAGGCTTGTAGCATCATACCCAAGAAGACTTGAGGCTGTAATTGCTGCCAAAGGTGCTTCAACAAAGTACTGAGTAAAATGACTGAATACTTATGAAAATGTGATATTTCAGTAAAAAAAAAAAAATATTTGTTAACATTTCTAAAAAACTGTTTTTGCTTTGTCGTTATGGGGTATCGTGTGTAGATTGAGGGAGGGGGGGGGACAATTTAATCAATTTTATAATAAGGCTGTAACGTAACAAAATGTGGAAAAAGTAAAGGGGTCTGAATACTTTCCGAATGCACTGCATATATAACATTCTGTTGGTGGCCAGAATGTTGTAGAATTATTTAAATTGAAAAACTTGAAGTTTTTGAAATCGAGTGTTGTTTTGTGTGTCAGTTCATAAACCATGTGCCATGGAATCGAAACATCGAAAACCTAATCCCAGCTATTTTGCAACGAATGGTGCAGCTGTCAACATTTTGGTCCTCAAATGAAATTGCTATATTTGTCTGAGAAAAAAATATCGGCCATACATTTAGATTTTTAAGACAAACTTTCTCCCCTTTTTACTCCTCCATTTCTGCGGTTTCATTTGGTTATAACTTTGGATAGAGCAAACATTCCCATATATTGTTTTTGGGGTGGCAGGTAGCTTAGTGGTTAAGAGCGTTGTGCCAGTAACTGAAAGGTCGCCGGTTCTAATCTCCGAGCCGACTAGGTGAAAAATCTGTCGATGTGCTCTTGAGCAAGGCACTTAACCCTAATTGCTCCTGTATGTCGCTCTGGATAAGAGCGTCTGCTAAATGACTTAAATGTAAATAACTGTATGTGTGACATAACTTCACCAGTCCCATTCTTAATGTAATCAGTGAAGATAATACATTTAGTTTTTAGTTTTTCCATTAATAATGTTTCGTTCTCCAGCAGATTAGTTAGAATGGCTCAACCGCTGTTTCAAAAATGGCATTTTTCCTTTTCCAGATTACAAAATCTCATTTCCGGTTAATTGAAAATGAATCCTTGTTCAAAGTATCACCTTTTCTAAAACAAGCAATACAAAGCTGGTTACAATTTCAATGTTATCCTCCTGAAAAGCCAGATCAAATATAACAACCAATATTTTGGTTGTATGCAAATTATACTAAATGATGAAAAGTTTGCATTTAAGTTTAACTTTTGTATGACTAAAGCTTTTAGAGAGAGGTTTAATGGTTTAATATTTAATCATTTTAGCCACCCAAACTCATATTAATTTTAAAAATATGTACATTTAATTTAGTCTGGTTTACTGTTCCAAATAAAGTGAAATATTTTTTAGCTCATAGAATTTGAAAAACAAATCGTCTGGAGTAGGCAGTGACATAAGTAAATACATTAACTGTAATATGACTAAAGAAGTAATCTAATTTGACCACAAATATATATTTACCTCTACATGGATGCAAGATCATGTCTATTTTTGATAACTTTTTATTGACATTTGTTGTAGTGAGTTTATTTATTTCTTTAGGGATATGAATACCAAGTGTGTCTGCTTCACCATCAAACCATTTCATAGGTAAACTACAAGGTAATGTAAAAGTGTTGTATTTTATATATTCAATATTTAATATGGCACAATTATCATAATTAGGTTTTAGTCCAGAGAGGATAGAAGTGATCTAGATCCTCAATGAGATTGCACAGGGATCCAGATGATGGATTTAATAGAAAACTAGAGTCGTCGGCATGCATTGACACTTGTTTTTTAAACCCTGGATTTCTAACCCCTTGATATTATAGTTGGATCTGATTTTAATAGCCAACATTTCAATGGCCGTACAAATATCCCATGTAGCTCAGTTGATAGAGCATGCACACTCTTGAACACTCTTGGTTGTGGGTTCGATTCCCAAGGGGGACCAGTATGAAAAAAGTATGAAAATGTATGGACTCAATACTGTAAGTCCCTCTGGATAAGAGCGTCTGCTAAATGACTTAAAGGTAAATGAGACAGTGGACAACCTTGTTTAAGCCATTTGTATAAGAGATTCACCAAAATTCAAATAGTCCAGGCATTTATATATAAAATCTAGTCATACTTTATCAAAGGCCTTTTCAAAATCTGCTATGAATACCAGGCCTGGTTTCCCAGATTTTTCAGTGTTCTATTGTCTCAAGTAATTGTCTTATATTATTTCCAATGTAAAAAGCCTGTCTGATCAGGATGAATAACATCCGGTAAAATTTTGCCAGGATTTTTGCATCACAATATTGAAGTGTAAGGGGCCTCCAGTTTTTTTTAAGTGGACTGGATCTTTATATTTACCACCTGGGTGCTGTTTCAGTAATTTTGAAATCAGACCATCTAGCTGAGTATCTGATAGTCTATTATGTGTATGGGAGTAGTTACATAATAATGGATATTTTATTCCATCAAAAAAAATGTGGTATACCTCTACTTGAATGCCATCAAGCCCTGGAGTTTTTCTGGACTGAAAAGATTTAATAGCATCAATAAGTTCCTCCTCTGTAATTTGGCCTTCACATTAGTCTTTCTGTACTGTTGTTAATTTTATACTATTATTAGGAAAAAAGTCCTAACAGTTAAAATCATTCAGTGGAGAGGGAGGAGACTGAAAAGAGAACATACGCTTAAAATATTTTGCTTCTTCTTTCAAGAAATCAATCAGTGAATCATGTATGATTCATCATTGATAATGAGTTTCTGTAAATTATTTTTGGTAACATTTCTATTTTGAAGATTCAAAAATAATTTGGTGAATTTTTCAAAAATGTCCATCAAGCTGCTTTATTTTTGTAATATATTACACTTGATCATTCTTGAATAAGTTCCTCCTTTTCTTTTAGTTTTTCCTCTAACTTATTCTGAGCCTCTATGGTACTGTTTTTATTGCTATCTAGCTGTACTGTTAGTCCCTCTATTTCCTTTGTTAATATGGACTCTTTGGACCTAAATCGTTTTTGTTTTAAACATGAGTATTGAATTGCATGGCCTCTGAAGGCACATTTAAACGTGTCCATTACAATAAGGAGATCTGCTGTAACTAGGTTATGTCGGAAAAAGTCAGTTTTAACGTATTTTCTTCTTAGTTAAGAACAGATCGAATTAGATGGTGGTCCGATCGCATTCTGTCCCCTGTCAATACTTTAAAAAACGTTTGGAGAAGGACAATAACACAGTCAAGACAACTAGCTTGATTAAGCCTCCTCCATCTACCCTAACACACACACCTACACATTCAATGGTTTTTCTTTATTTTTTATCAAAACTATGAAATAACACATATGGAATCATGTAGTAACCCCAAAAAAGTGTTCAACAAATCAAAAATATAGTTTATATTTGAGATTCTTCAAAGTAGCCACCCTTTGCCTTGATGACTCATTCTGAAAGACCTTCATGTCATCCTTTTGTGTTGATGTTGATATTCTCTCCTGTTGTTTCTGTTTACATTTAGTTACCTGTATGTTTGTAGTAACACGGCTGTAAAATCAAGTTGTGTCTGCAACCATTTTAAAGATTTTTCAGTTCATATGAGGAAATCAGTCAATTGAAATACATTCATTAGGCCCTAATCTATGGATTTCACATGACTGGGAAGGGGCACATCCCATAGTCCCACCCACTGGGGAGCCAGGCCCATCTATGGGATGTGCATTGGTGTTTCTTAGGTATTACTTTGAAAGAGACTGGTGGGACTAAGTATCAATATGTTGATATAGTTATTACCGTGTACTTAGTTCTACCGACCTTCTTACTTACTTACTTATAGAATTACATTTAGTGTCTTTGTATTGACTAATTAAGTACTTTCTTGCTTTGTTCCTAGTAAGTCTTCTCTCCTCATGCCCTCCACCACCTCCACTACCTTCACCTCCACCACCACCACCTTCACCACTACCACCTCCACCTCCACCACCATCATTACTACCACCACCACCTCCACCATACCACCTCCACCACCACCACCTCCACCACCATCACCATCACCACCACCTCCACCTCCACCACCACCTCCACCTCCACCACCACCTCCACCATCACCACCACCTCCACCACCACCACCACCACCACCACCTCCACCTCCACCACCACCTCCACCTCCACCACCACCTCCACCATCACTACCACCTCCACCATACCACCTCCACCATCACCTCCACCATCACCATCACCTCCACCACCATCACCTCCATCACCACCTCCACCACCATCACCTCCATCACCACCTCCACCACCACCTCCACCACCATCACCTCCATCACCACCTCCACCACCACCTCCACCATCACCACCACCTCCACCACCATCACCACCAGCACCACCACCTCCACCACCATCAGCACCACCTCCACCACCACCTCCACCTCCACCATCACCACCACCACCACCACCTCCACCACCTCCACCACCATCATTTCCACCACCACCTCCACCACCTCCACCACCTCCACCACCATCACCACCACCTCCACCTCCACCACCACCTCCACCATCACCACCACCTCCACCATCACCACAACCACCACCCCTGCAGAAGGAGTCTCCTCTCCTCAGCTACCTAAATAGTGTAGGACATTATGCTACTGCTGATGTCAGCAAAAACACATCTACGAAAGAAACTAGAATCACTATTAAAAAATGTAGCCCAATTTATTTCTTATTTTAAAGAACAGTGTTATGGTGGGTCAACTTTTATGTGGGTAAGAATAGTCAGTTTCCCATTGAGCTTTTCAATAAGCTTTGCAAAGCTTAGCAATTAAGACACATTTGGTTGTAAATGTTAATTGAAATACAAAGGGTTTATGCTTCCAAACATACTGGAATAAAATATACACTGCTCAAAAAAATAAAGAGAACACTTGAACAACACAATGTAACTCCAAGTCAATCACACTTCTGTGAAATCAAACTGTCCACTTAGGAAGCAACACTGATTGACAATACATTTCACATGCTGTTGTGCAAATGGAATAGACAACAGATGAAAATTATAGGCAATTAGCAAGACACCCCCAATAAAGGACTGGATTTGCAGGTGGTGACCACAGACCACTTCTCAGTTCCTATGCTTCCTGGCTGATGTTTTGGTCACTTTTGAATGCTGGCGGTGCTTTCACTCTAGTGGTAGCATGAGACGGAGTCTACAACCCACACAAGTGGCTCAGGTAGTGCAGCTCATCCAGGATGGCACATCAATGCGAGCTGTGGCAAGAAGGTTTGCTTTGTCTGTCAGCGTAGTGTCCAGAGCATGGAGGCGCTACCAGGAGACAGGCCAGTACATCAGGAGACGTGGAGGAGGCCGTACGAGGGCAACAACCCAGCAGCAGGACTGCTACCTCCGCCTTTGTGCAAGGAGGAGCAGGAGGAGCACTGCCAGAGCCCTGCAAAATGACCTCCAGCAGGCCACAAATGTGCATGTGTCTGCTCAAACGGTCAGAAACAGACTCCATGAGGGTGGTATGAGGGCCCGACGTCCACAGGTGGGGGTTGTGCTTACAGCCCAACACCGTGCAGGACGTTTGGCATTTGCCAGAGAACACCAAGATTGGCAAATTCGCCACTGGCGCCCTGTGCTCTTCACAGATGAAAGCAGGTTCACACTGAGCACATGTGACAGACGTGACAGAGTCTGGAGACGCAGTGGAGAACGTTCTGCTGCCTGCAACATCCTCCAGCATGACCGGTTTGGCGGTGGGTCAGTCATGGTGTGGGGTGGCATTTCTTTGGGGGGGCCGCACAGCCCTCCATGTGCTCGCCAGAGGTAGCCTGACTGCCATTAGGTACCGAGATGAGATCCTCAGACCCCTTGTGAGACCATATGCTGGTGCGGTTGGCCCTGGGTTCCTCCTAATGCAAGACAATGCTAGACCTCATGTGGCTGGAGTGTGTCAGCAGTTCCTGCAAGAGGAAGGCATTGATGCTATGGACCGCCCGTTCCCCAGACCTGAATCCAATTGAGCACATCTGGGACATCATGTCTCGCTCCATCCACCAACGCCACGTTGCACCACAGACTGTCCAGGAGTTGGCAGATGCTTTAGTCCAGGTCTGGGAGGAGATCCCTCAGGAGACCATCCGCCACCTCATCAGGAGTATGCCCAGGCGTTGTAGGGAGGTCATACAGGCACGTGGAGGCCACACACACTACTGAGCCTCATTTTGACTTATTTTAAGGACATTACATCAAAGTTGGATCAGCCTGTAGTGTGGTTTTCCATTTAAATTTTGAGGGTGACTCCAAATCCAGACCTCCATGGGCTGATAAATTTGATTTCCATTGATAATTTTTGTGTGATTTTGTTGTCAGCACATTCAACTATGTAAAGAAAAAAAGCATTTAATAAGATTATTTCATTCATTCAGATCCAGGATGTGTTATTTTAGTGTTCCCTTTATTTTGTTGAGCAGTGTATATATATGCTCTAACTTTTATGACCAAAGAAAGATACATAAAATAACTTTTATGGCCAAAGAAAGATACATAAAATAACTTTTATGACCAAAGAAAGATACATAAAATAACTTTTATGGCCAAGGAATTAATATCATGACGTAAATCCACCTCAACGCTGATGGAAAGAGGTCTGAACTGCATTAGTGTGGAATAATGGATCACTGTAAATTGTAAGCTTCATTGTTTTGTGTAGTTTACATTAGATGTATTGTCCTCCGGCTCCGAAGATAATTCTTCCTTGAAATATGTCACTTGTAACTGCACCTTTCACCAGGCGATATGACATTGTGATAGTAACTTAGGCATGATTAACGATATGAGTCTTCAGTCTTCTAACTAATCAACGTCACAAATACATTATAGAGCAAAATATCAATAGGGGAAATAGCTGTTCAGTTGGGTGGTGTGTGGACATTATGACAGGGGAAATAGCTGTTCAGTTGGGTGGTGTGTGGACATTATGACAGGGGAAATAGCTGTCCAGTTGGGTGGTGTATGGACATTATGACAGGGGAAATAGCTGTTTAGTTGGGTGGTGTATAGACATTATGACAGGGGAAATAGCTGTCCAGTTGGGTGGTGTATGGACATTATGACGGGGGAAATAGCTGTCCAGTTGGGTGGTGTATGGACATTATGACAGGAGAAATAGCTGTTTAGTTGGGGGGTGTATGGACATTATGACAGGGGAAATAGCTGTCCAGTTGGGTTGTGTATGGACATTATGACAGGGGAAATAGCTGTCCAGTTGGGTTGTGTATGGACATTATGACAGGGGAAATAGCTGTCCAGTTGGGTTGTGTATGGACATTATGCATTGTGATAGTAACTTAGTCATGATGACTGAGGATATGAGTCTTCTGTCTTCTTGAGAACCAATAAACTCCCAGAACAATAAAAAGGTAGAAGACATATTTCCTGTAAAGCCATCCAGTTGACTGGTGCATAGACACATTGTGATAGTAGGGGAGAGTGGGGTAAGCAGAGATTTTTTTTTACATTCAGCATCCCTCCCATCAAGGGAAATACACTGAGAGTACAAAACATTAGGAACACCTTCCGAACATTGAGTTGCACCGCCCTTTGCCCTCAGAACAGCCTCAACTCGTCGGGGCATGGCCTCCACAAGGTGTCGAAAGAGTTCCACAGGGATGCTGGCCCCATGTTGACTCTGGCTGGATGTCCTTTGGGTGATGGACCATTCTTGATACACACGGGAAACTGTTGAGCATGAAAAACCCAGCAGCGTTGCAGTTCTTGACACAAACCAGTGCGCCTGACACTTAGCCTTCTACCATACCCCGTTCAAAGACATTTAAATATTTTGTCTTGCCCATTCACCCTCTGATTGGCACACATACACAATCCATATCTCAATTGACTCAAGGCTTAAATATCCTTCTTTAACCTGTCTCCTCCCCTTCATCTATACTGATTGAAGTGAATTTAACAAGTGACATCGAAAAGGGATCTTAGCTTTCACCTGGATTCACCTGGTCAGTCTATGTCATGGAAAGAGCAGGTATTCTTAATGTTTTGTACACTCAGTGTACAGTATTCTTTCTAACGAAGATTCTAGATATACTTCAGGATGTTGTGTTTCCCTGGAAATAATCAGAATTCATGCAAACATTACTGTTTTGAAAACATAGCTTGTCCAAAACAAGTGGTCTCTTGGCACAACTTACGAAGAGTTGGGGTAAGATGAGCCACAGGACAGGGTTAAGTTACATTTCTGTACTGAATGAAATATGACCACTACCTTTTTAAAACCATGTCTATCTGTCTATCTTTATTTCCCAAACACAATTCAACACAATCACTTTTATTTATTTATATTTTAATCATTTGAAACATATTTTAACACAAGAACCTAACAAACACTTTGCACTTTTTCTACACTTTTAACATAGTCCCTGTTGTTACCTCATATGCCTTTTAGCAGAAGCTTTTATCCAAAGCAACTTACAGTAACGCCTGCAGATTTTAACGTATGGGTGGTCCCGGGAATCAAACCCACTACCCTGGCGTTGCAAGTGCCATGCTCTACCAACTGAACTACAAAAGACCAGAGGTAATGCTTTGCATTACACCTGGGAAGAAAACACTTTCATTGGCTCAACTTGCCATTGGCTCAACCACTGGGTCAACTTACCCCATGGCCAATGGCTCAACCACTAGGTGAACTTACCACATGGCCATTGGCTCAACCATTGGATCAACTTACCTTATGGCCATTGGCTCAACCATTGGGTCAACTTACCTCATGGCCATTGGCTCAACCATTGGATCAACTTACCACATGGCCATTGGCTCAACCATTGGGTCAACTTACCTCATGGCCATTGGCTCAACCATTGGGTCAACTTACCTTATGGCCATTGGCTCAACCATTGGGTCAACTTACCTTATGGCCATTGGCTCAACCATTGGGTCAACTTACCTCATGGCCATTGGCTCAACCATTGGGTCAACTTACCCCATGGCCATTGGCTCAACCATTGGGTCAACTTACCTCATGGCAATTGGCTCAACCATTGGGTCAACTTACCACATGGCCATTGGCTCAACCATTGGGTCAACTTACCTTATGGCCATTGGCTCAACCATTGGATCAACTTACCACATGGCCATTGGCTCAACCATTGGGTCAACTTACCTCATGGCCATTGGCTCAACCATTGGGTCAACTTACCTTATGGCCATTGGCTCAACCATTGGGTCAACTTACCTCATGGCCATTGGCTCAACCATTGGGTCAACTTACCCCATGGCCATTGGCTAAACCATTGGGTCAACTTACCTCATGGCCATTGGCTCAACCATTGGGTCATCTTACCCCATGGCCATTGGCTCAACCATTGGGTCAACTTACCTCATGGCCATTGGCTCAACCATTGGGTCAACTTACCTCATGGCCATTGGCTCAACCATTGGGTCAACTTACCTCATGGCCATTGGCTCAACCATTGGGTCAACTTACCCCATGGCCATTGGCTCAACCATTGGGTCAACTTACCTCATGGCCATTGGCTCAACCATTGGGTCAACTTACCTCATGGCCATTGGCTCAACCATTGGGTCAACTTACCTTATGGCCATTGGCTCAACCATTGGGTCAACTTACCTCATGGCCATTGGCTCAACCATTGGTTCAACTTACCTCATGGCCATTGGCTCAACCATTGGATCAACTTACCTTATGGCCATTGGCTCAACCATTGGGTCAACTTACCTCATGGCCATTGGCTCAACCATTGGATCAACTTACCACATGGCCATTGGCTCAACCATTGGGTCAACTTACCTCATGGCCATTGGCTCAACCATTGGGTCAACTTACCTTATGGCCATTGGCTCAACCATTGGGTCAACTTACCTTATGGCCATTGGCTCAACCATTGGGTCAACTTACCTCATGGCCATTGGCTCAACCATTGGGTCAACTTACCCCATGGCCATTGGCTCAACCATTGGGTCAACTTACCTCATGGCCATTGGCTCAACCATTGGGTCAACTTACCACATGGCCATTGGCTCAACCATTGGGTCAACTTACCTTATGGCCATTGGCTCAACCATTGGATCAACTTACCACATGGCCATTGGCTCAACCATTGGGTCAACTTACCTCATGGCCATTGGCTCAACCATTGGGTCAACTTACCTTATGGCCATTGGCTCAACCATTGGGTCAACTTACCTCATGGCCATTGGCTCAACCATTGGGTCAACTTACCCCATGGCCATTGGCTCAACCATTGGGTCAACTTACCTCATGGCCATTGGCTCAACCATTGGGTCAACTTACCCCATGGCCATTGGCTCAACCATTGGGTCAACTTACCTCATGGCCATTGGCTCAACCATTGGGTCAACTTACCTCATGGCCATTGGCTCAACCATTGGGTCAACTTACCTCATGGCCATTGGCTCAACCATTGGGTCAACTTACCCCATGGCCATTGGCTCAACCATTGGGTCAACTTACCTCATGGCCATTGGCTCAACCATTGGGTCAACTTACCTCATGGCCATTGGCTCAACCATTGGGTCAACTTACCTTATGGCCATTGGCTCAACCATTGGGTCAACTTACCTCATGGCCATTGGCTCAACCATTGGGTCAACTTACCTCATGGCCATTGGCTCAACCATTGGGTCAACTTACCTCATGGCCATTGGCTCAACCATTGGGTCAACTTACCCCATGGCCATTGGCTCAACCATTGGGTCAACTTACCTTATGGCCATTGGCTCAACCATTGGATCAAGTTACCTTATGGCCATTGGCTCAACCATTGGGTCAACTTACCCCATGGCCATTGGCTCAACCATTGGGTCAACTTACCTCATGGCCATTGGCTCAACCATTGGGTCAACTTACCTCATGGCCATTGGCTCAACCATTGGGTCAACTTACCTCATGGCCATTGGCTCAACCATTGGGTCAACTTACCTCATGGCCATTGGCTCAACCATTGGGTCAACTTACCCCATGGCCATTGGCTCAACCATTGGGTCAACTTACCCCATGGCCATTGGCTCAACCATTGGGTCAACTTACCCCATGGCCATTGGCTCAACCATTGGGTCAACTTACCCCATGGCCATTGGCTCAACCATTGGGTCAACTTACCTCATGGCCATTGGCTCAACCATTGGGTCAACTTACCTCATGGCCATTGGCTCAACCATTGGGTCAACTTACCTCATGGCCATTGGCTCAACCATTGGATCAACTTACCTCATGGCCATTGGCTCAACCATTGGGTCAACTTACCCCATGGCCATTGGCTCAACCATTGGGTCAACTTAACCCATGGCCATTGGCTCAAACATTGGGTCAACTTAACCCATGGCCATTGGCTCAACCATTGGGTCAACTTAACCCATGGCCATTGGCTCAACCATTGGGTCAACTTACCTTATGGCCATTGGCTCAACCATTGGGTCAACTTACCTCATGGCCATTGGCTCAACCATTGGGTCAACTTAACCCATGGCCATTGGCTCAACCATTGGGTCAACTTACCTTATGGCCATTGGCTCAACCATTGGATCAACTTACCTCATGGCCATTGGCTCAACCATTGGGTCAACTTACCTTATGGCCATTGGCTCAACCATTGGATCAACTTACCTCATGGCCATTGGCTCAACCATTGGATCAACTTACCTCATGGCCATTGGCTCAACCATTGGGTCAACTTACCTTATGCCAATTGGCTCAACCATTGGGTCAACTTACCTCATGGCCATTGGCTCAACCATTGGGTCAACTTACCTCATGGCCATTGGCTCAACCATTGGGTCAACTTACCTCATGGCCATTGGCTCAACCATTGGGTCAACTTACCTCATGGCCATTGGCTCAACCATTGGGTCAACTTACCTCATGGCCATTGGCTCAACCATTGGGTCAACTTACCCCATGGCCATTGGCTCAACCATTGGGTCAACTTACCCCATGGCCATTGGCTCAACCATTGGGTCAACTTACCTCATGGCCATTGGCTCAACCATTGGGTCAACTTACCGCATGGCCATTGGCTCAACCATTGGGTCAACTTACCTCATGGCCATTGGCTCAACCATTGGATCAACTTACCTCATGGCCATTGGCTCAACCATTGGGTCAACTTACCTCATGGCCATTGGCTCAACCATTGGGTCAACTTACCTCATGGCCATTGGCTCAACCATTGGATCAACTTACCTCATGGCCATTGGCTCAACCATTGGGTCAACTTACCTCATGGCCATTGGCTCAACCATTGGGTCAACTTACCTCATGGCCATTGGCTCAACCATTGGGTCAACTTACCTCATGGCCATTGGCTCAACCATTGGGTCAACTTACCCCATGGCCATTGGCTCAACCATTGGGTCAACTTACCTCATGGCCATTGGCTCAACCATTGGGTCAACTTACCCCATGGCCATTGGCTCAACCATTGGGTCAACTTACCTCATGGCCATTGGCTCAACCATTGGGTCAACTTACCTCATGGCCATTGGCTCAACCATTGGGTCAACTTACCTCATGGCCATTGGCTCAACCATTGGGTCAACTTACCCCATGGCCATTGGCTCAACCATTGGGTCAACTTACCTCATGGCCATTGGCTCAACCATTGGGTCAACTTACCTCATGGCCATTGGCTCAACCATTGGGTCAACTTACCTTATGGCCATTGGCTCAACCATTGGGTCAACTTACCTCATGGCCATTGGCTCAACCATTGGGTCAACTTACCTCATGGCCATTGGCTCAACCATTGGGTCAACTTACCTCATGGCCATTGGCTCAACCATTGGGTCAACTTACCCCATGGCCATTGGCTCAACCATTGGGTCAACTTACCTTATGGCCATTGGCTCAACCATTGGATCAAGTTACCTTATGGCCATTGGCTCAACCATTGGGTCAACTTACCCCATGGCCATTGGCTCAACCATTGGGTCAACTTACCTCATGGCCATTGGCTCAACCATTGGGTCAACTTACCTCATGGCCATTGGCTCAACCATTGGGTCAACTTACCTCATGGCCATTGGCTCAACCATTGGGTCAACTTACCTCATGGCCATTGGCTCAACCATTGGGTCAACTTACCCCATGGCCATTGGCTCAACCATTGGGTCAACTTACCCCATGGCCATTGGCTCAACCATTGGGTCAACTTACCCCATGGCCATTGGCTCAACCATTGGGTCAACTTACCCCATGGCCATTGGCTCAACCATTGGGTCAACTTACCTCATGGCCATTGGCTCAACCATTGGGTCAACTTACCTCATGGCCATTGGCTCAACCATTGGGTCAACTTACCTCATGGCCATTGGCTCAACCATTGGATCAACTTACCTCATGGCCATTGGCTCAACCATTGGGTCAACTTACCCCATGGCCATTGGCTCAACCATTGGGTCAACTTAACCCATGGCCATTGGCTCAAACATTGGGTCAACTTAACCCATGGCCATTGGCTCAACCATTGGGTCAACTTAACCCATGGCCATTGGCTCAACCATTGGGTCAACTTACCTTATGGCCATTGGCTCAACCATTGGGTCAACTTACCTCATGGCCATTGGCTCAACCATTGGGTCAACTTAACCCATGGCCATTGGCTCAACCATTGGGTCAACTTACCTTATGGCCATTGGCTCAACCATTGGATCAACTTACCTCATGGCCATTGGCTCAACCATTGGGTCAACTTACCTTATGGCCATTGGCTCAACCATTGGATCAACTTACCTCATGGCCTTTGGCTCAACCATTGGATCAACTTACCTCATGGCCATTGGCTCAACCATTGGGTCAACTTACCTTATGCCAATTGGCTCAACCATTGGGTCAACTTACCTCATGGCCATTGGCTCAACCATTGGGTCAACTTACCTCATGGCCATTGGCTCAACCATTGGGTCAACTTACCTCATGGCCATTGGCTCAACCATTGGGTCAACTTACCTCATGGCCATTGGCTCAACCATTGGGTCAACTTACCTCATGGCCATTGGCTCAACCATTGGGTCAACTTACCCCATGGCCATTGGCTCAACCATTGGGTCAACTTACCCCATGGCCATTGGCTCAACCATTGGGTCAACTTACCTCATGGCCATTGGCTCAACCATTGGGTCAACTTACCTCATGGCCATTGGCTCAACCATTGGGTCAACTTACCTCATGGCCATTGGCTCAACCATTGGATCAACTTACCTCATGGCCATTGGCTCAACCATTGGGTCAACTTACCTCATGGCCATTGGCTCAACCATTGGGTCAACTTACCTCATGGCCATTGGCTCAACCATTGGATCAACTTACCTCATGGCCATTGGCTCAACCATTGGGTCAACTTACCTCATGGCCATTGGCTCAACCATTGGGTCAACTTACCTCATGGCCATTGGCTCAACCATTGGGTCAACTTACCTCATGGCCATTGGCTCAACCATTGGGTCAACTTACCTCATGGCCATTGGCTCAACCATTGGGTCAACTTACCTCATGGCAAACGTGTTGACTATTTTAGCCTAAACAGCTACAAAATAATAATAATAAGCCATTTAGCAGACGCTTTTATCCAAAGCGACTTACAGTCATGCGTGCATACATTTTTTTTTGTTGTGTATGGGTGGTCCCGGGGATCGAACCCACTACCTTGGCGTTACAAGCGCCGTGCTCTACCAGCTGAGCTACAGAGGACCACAAGGGTGTACGTATGTGCTAGATTTATGATTTCATATTGAAGCTTGTAGAGACCCCAACTGATGTATAGAACAATCTTTAAATTATCTACTTTATGGTGCAAATCAGTTTTTTTGTACCTAACTTGTTTACCACTTTACAGACTCCATGAAATGTTGACCTCTTCCTAAATATTTGGTTAAAATATTATGATTTCCAAGAAACAAGGTTTGGCTCAACTTACCCCACTCTCCTGTAACTCATAATCATGAATAACTGACAATATGAGTCATGAGTATTTTTGAGAAACAACCTCAATAAAACTCACAGAACAAAATAACTGGTTGGGAAAACCATTCTCTGTTAATCCAATAATTTGGGTGGTGGTGCTGGGGGCATGGTTTTATTCACTTCCCACCTGTCTGACAACAGGACTGGGCCTGTGGCGTGAAAGGCGTGCCATCTGATGCCATAGGGGTGGTGTGTGTGAGCCATGCATCCGCTTGCTGGCCCTGTGGGTGGGTGTGAGCCTGCATCCTCTGGCCTGGGTACACGCCTGCTTCAAAACACTGGGCCTCAACAGGCCCTCCGAAGGTGGGAGGACACTGACTTAGTACATATAGGGATTACGCACAGTCACGCTAACACACCAAATTGTAATTCCACTCCTCCGTGTATGTGTAGTGATTCTGACATTGTCTTTGTTCACCAAAACACGTGTCCTGTTCGATACGGTCAAAGACTAGTGGCGTGTTAAGATTGTATTCCTTTCCTCCAGTTATCACTGTCACTGTGTGGCCCTTTTCAAAGCAGAGCCGCATCTGAACAAGAGACCCTGCTTTCCATATGAAAGGCCTTTAAAAAAAAATCTGCTTCCCAAATGGCACCTTATTTCACTTTGTAGTGCACTACTTTTGACCAGGGCCCCCCATAGGCCTGGTCAAGAGTAGTGTATTATATCGAGAATAGGGTGCCATTTGGGATACGTATTATTCATTTTGAAGTGTTCCTCTGACCCAGAGCAGCAACATGAATAGTGCTCTCTGCTTGCTAAGCAACACAGACTGCAGAGGACACGGTAGCATGGCGTGCGAAGCCACCAGAGCCTATTCAAAGGGTTAGAGCAGTAGCACAGTGCAGTTCCTCCAGACGGTTTGTGGGTGGTTGTTTACCCCCGTCCTGGAACCACGAAGGCTTATCTCTGGATGAAACAGAATACTGAAGGAAAATGTTTACCAATAGTCTCGCTCGGCTTGTCAGACTCACGACATGGCGCCAGCAGATGTGGGAAGAGACTATTTTACCACAGTGAAGAATGAAGAACGTTTGCCAATATGTATTGTGGTTGGTGTCGGACCTGTCTGAGGCTGTCCTGAGTGTGGATCTGAAGACTGCACAGTTTTTTTGGGGGATTGGCACGGCAGACATCACTGCAGTTTCAGAGTGATTGGCTTTATCGGATGAAAGAATGAAGAATGACATGATATTTGCCAATATGACTAGCCTCCTTATGGTCTGAGACGGAGGGTCTTAGGATAGCAGATTTATTGGGATTTGACTGGCAGGGAAGGCATAGCAGACGTGGATGGGGAAACGTTGGTGAAAATACGATCCGTCCATGTTGGAAGCATCAGATCCCCCCCGCGTCTGCTGGATTCATCCGTTCTTTTCTGGGATTGGGAAGACATGGCTTTAGCGATGGAGGCAGAGAGGTTGCACGGGCCCCGTCTCCATCGGTGTCATCCGTGGAGGAAGAACGTGCAACGGCTCACAAGGAGGCTGCTGTGCTGCTGGTCCTGTGTGGGAGGTGAAGACAAGGCCCTGCCACCAGGCCAGAGCCAGAGAGGGCAGAGCGGAGAGAGGGATACCCAGCCTGAGTGGACCAGTCTGGGGGAGCAGGTGGAGGACCAGGGGGTGTCAGAGGAGGGAGAGGCCAGTGCTATCTACATCACTGTGGAGGATCTGAGGGTAGGTCAGGCTCTGGGGCTGGTCAACCCCAGCTTCACCCTGACTGTAGAAGAGGAAGAGGAGGAGGAGGAGGAGGAGGAGGAGGAGGAGGAGGGGGTGAAGGAGGGGGCACTAGTCCAGAGGTTCTGCACTGTTAGTCGATCTGCCAGCTATGGGTCAGCCGTCTGCAGAGCTCTGAAAAAGCCTCTCGCCTCCCTGCCTCTCCAGCCTGGAGGAGACCTTGGGAGGGGGAGCAAGGAGGAACAGGAGGAGAAGATGGAGGTAGAGGAGGACCCAATACTGTTCGACACACCTGTCTACTCAGGTACAGATTGCCTCCTGACTCCGCCTGTCATCAACCTGATCCCGCCCACTCCCTCTGACATCATAAATGACGACCAATTCTTTGACGACATCCTCGTGGTGCAAACGTCTGGGACTGATAGCGATGGGAGGAGCTACGCCGGCGGGGAAGAGCAGGAGGAGAGTGAGGAAGAGGAGAGGATGGAACAGGACGTCTTGGAGCAGGAGACGGAGGAGGAGGAGGAGGAGGGGACCAACACAGACACGGAGACCCAGGAGAGGCAGGCGGTGGATGGGAGGAAAGGGGATCTAGGAGACCCAGACCTGGAGGTGTTCCTCAAAGCTCCAGCCACTGAGAGGGAGCGGGAGGTCAGGGTCAGGGGTGTTGAGGGGGAGAAGGAGAGACCCAAGCCCAGCTTCCTCCGTAGTGCCTACCAGGTGGCTCCTCTACCTGAGTACCCATGCAAGAGTGAGTCCCTCTCACCATTAGGACCTGCCCATCCCTTCTCTCTCTGGTCTGTTATAATAGGACCCATCACTCTACTACAGTCCCAGCAACTCTACACCCTTTCAAAGGAATTCAACCAGTGTGATTTTTTTGTTTAATCTCTGAAATATTTGATCCAAATGGATTTATTTGTCATCTTTTCTATTCTAGGGAGCTTCAACACAACCATCAACCAGCTGTTGTTCACTGAGCACAACCTGGGTGAGTGACACTCAATACTCTGCTGTTCTGTTTGTTTTAATGACGCTGATGGTCGTTGGGGTTGAGGCTAGGGCATTCATCAGGTGATCAGACGGATGTTAGTGTGGTAGATGGGAACACATTGGGCTCCGTCCAGTATGGCTTTTGAGCTCACATTTACCTTTTTGTTTTGATATTGGTACTCCATTCAGAGTCGATTGCAATGATAATGTGACAGTACAGTACCTCAAAGGCCTCTAATGTTGCCTCAAAGGCCTCTAATGTTGTCTCAAAGGCTAATGTTGTCTCAAAGGCCTCTAATGTTGTCTCAAAGGCCTCTAATGTTGTCTCAAAGGCCTCTAATGTTGTCTCAAAGGCCTCTAATGTTGCCTCAAAGGCCTCTAATGTTGTCTCAAAGGCCTCTAATGTTGTCTCAAAGGCCTCTAATGTTGTCTCAAAGGTCTCTAATGTTGTCTCAAAGGCCTCTAATGTTGTCTCAAAGGCCTCTAATGTTGTCTCAAAGGCCTCTAATGTTGTCTCAAAGGCCTCTGATGTTGCCTCAAACACATCTGATTTTGTCTCAAAGGCCTCTAATGTTGTCTCAAAGGCCTCTAATGTTGTCTCAAAGGTCTCTAATGTTGTCTCAAAGGCCTCTAATGTTGTCTCAAAGGACTCTAATGTTGTCTCATCTCAAAGGTCTCTAATGTTGTCTCAAAGGCCTCTAATGTTGTCTCAAAGGCCTCTGATGTTGCCTCAAACACATCTGATTTTGTCTCAAAGGCCTCTAATGTTGTCTCAAAGAACTCTAATGTTGTCTCAAAGGCCTCTAATGTTGTCTCAAAGGTCTCTAATGTTGTCTCAAAGGCCTCTAATGTTGTCTCAAAGGCCTCTGATGTTGCCTCAAACACATCTGATTTTGTCTCAAAGGCCTCTAATGTTGTCTCAAAGGCCTCTAATGTTGTCTCAAATGACTCTAATGTTGTGTCAAAGGCCTCTGATGTTGCCTCAAACACATCTGATTTTGCCTCAAAGGCCTCTAATGTTGTCTCAAAGGCCTCTAATGTTGTCTCAAAGAATGCTAATGTTGTCTCAAAGGCCTCTAATGTTGTCTCAAAGTCTCTAATGTTGTCTCAAAGGCCTCTAATGTTGTATCAAAGGTCTCTAATGTTGTCTCAAAGGCCTCCAATGTTGTCTCAAAGGCCTCTAATGTTGTCTCAAAGTCTCTAATGTTGTTTCAAAGGCCTCTGATGTTGCCTCAAACACATCTGATTTTGTCTCAAATGCCTCTAATGTTGTCTCAAAGGCCTCTAATGTTGTCTCAAAGGCCTCTGATGTTGCCTCAAACACATCTGATTTTGTCTCAAAGGCCTCTAATGTTGTCTCAAAGGCCTCTAATGTTGTCTCAAAGGCCTCTAATGTTGTCTCAAAGGCCTCTAATGTTGTCTCAAAGGCCTCTAATGTTGCCTCAAAGGCCTCTAATGTTGTCTCAAAGGCCTCTAATGTTGTCTCAAAGGCCTCTAATGTTGTCTCAAAGGTCTCTAATGTTGTCTCAAAGGCCTCTAATGTTGTCTCAAAGGCCTCTAATGTTGTCTCAAAGGCCTCTAATGTTGTCTCAAAGGCCTCTGATGTTGCCTCAAACACATCTGATTTTGTCTCAAAGGCCTCTAATGTTGTCTCAAAGGCCTCTCTCTAATGTTGTCTCAAAGGTCTCTAATGTTGTCTCAAAGGCCTCTAATGTTGTCTCAAAGGACTCTAATGTTGTCTCAAAGGTCTCTAATGTTGTCTCAAAGGCCTCTAATGTTGTCTCAAAGGCCTCTGATGTTGCCTCAAACACATCTGATTTTGTCTCAAAGGCCTCTAATGTTGTCTCAAAGGCCTCTAATGTTGTCTCAAAGGCCTCTAATGTTGTCTCAAAGGTCTCTAATGTTGTCTCAAAGGCCTCTAATGTTGTCTCAAAGGCCTCTGATGTTGCCTCAAACACATCTGATTTTGTCTCAAAGGCCTCTAATGTTGTCTCAAAGGCCTCTAATGTTGTCTCAAATGACTCTAATGTTGTGTCAAAGGCCTCTGATGTTGCCTCAAACACATCTGATTTTGCCTCAAAGGCCTCTAATGTTGTCTCAAAGGCCTCTAATGTTGTCTCAAAGAATGCTAATGTTGTCTCAAAGGCCTCTAATGTTGTCTCAAAGAATGCTAATGTTGTCTCAAAGGCCTCTAATGTTGTATCAAAGGTCTCTAATGTTGTCTCAAAGGCCTCCAATGTTGTCTCAAAGGCCTCTAATGTTGTCTCAAAGGCCTCTGATGTTGCCTCAAACACATCTGATTTTGTCTCAAAGGCCTCTAATGTTGTCTCAAAGAACTCTAATGTTGTCTCAAAGGCCTCTAATGTTGTCTCAAAGGTCTCTAATGTTGTCTCAAAGGCCTCTAATGTTGTCTCAAAGGCCTCTGATGTTGCCTCAAACACATCTGATTTTGTCTCAAAGGCCTCTAATGTTGTCTCAAAGGCCTCTAATGTTGTCTCAAATGACTCTAATGTTGTGTCAAAGGCCTCTGATGTTGCCTCAAACACATCTGATTTTGCCTCAAAGGCCTCTAATGTTGTCTCAAAGGCCTCTAATGTTGTCTCAAAGAATGCTAATGTTGTCTCAAAGGCCTCTAATGTTGTCTCAAATCAAAGTCTCTAATGTTGTCTCAAAGGCCTCTAATGTTGTATCAAAGGTCTCTAATGTTGTCTCAAAGGCCTCCAATGTTGTCTCAAAGGCCTCTAATGTTGTCTCAAAGTCTCTAATGTTGTTTCAAAGACCTCTGATGTTGCCTCAAACACATCTGATTTTGTCTCAAATGCCTCTAATGTTGTCTCAAAGGCCTCTAATGTTGTCTCAAAGGCCTCTGATGTTGCCTCAAACACATCTGATTTTGTCTCAAAGGCCTCTAATGTTGTCTCAAAGGCCTCTAATGTTGTCTCAAAGGCCTCTAATGTTGTCTCAAAGGCCTCTAATGTTGTCTCAAAGGCCTCTAATGTTGCCTCAAAGGCCTCTAATGTTGTCTCAAAGGCCTCTAATGTTGTCTCAAAGGCCTCTAATGTTGTCTCAAAGGTCTCTAATGTTGTCTCAAAGGCCTCTAATGTTGTCTCAAAGGCCTCTAATGTTGTCTCAAAGGCCTCTAATGTTGTCTCAAAGGCCTCTGATGTTGCCTCAAACACATCTGATTTTGTCTCAAAGGCCTCTAATGTTGTCTCAAAGGCCTCTAATGTTGTCTCAAAGGTCTCTAATGTTGTCTCAAAGGCCTCTAATGTTGTCTCAAAGGACTCTAATGTTGTCTCAAAGGTCTCTAATGTTGTCTCAAAGGCCTCTAATGTTGTCTCAAAGGCCTCTGATGTTGCCTCAAACACATCTGATTTTGTCTCAAAGGCCTCTAATGTTGTCTCAAAGGCCTCTAATGTTGTCTCAAAGGCCTCTAATGTTGTCTCAAAGGTCTCTAATGTTGTCTCAAAGGCCTCTAATGTTGTCTCAAAGGCCTCTGATGTTGCCTCAAACACATCTGATTTTGTCTCAAAGGCCTCTAATGTTGTCTCAAAGGCCTCTAATGTTGTCTCAAATGACTCTAATGTTGTGTCAAAGGCCTCTGATGTTGCCTCAAACACATCTGATTTTGCCTCAAAGGCCTCTAATGTTGTCTCAAAGGCCTCTAATGTTGTCTCAAAGAATGCTAATGTTGTCTCAAAGGCCTCTAATGTTGTCTCAAAGAATGCTAATGTTGTCTCAAAGGCCTCTAATGTTGTATCAAAGGTCTCTAATGTTGTCTCAAAGGCCTCCAATGTTGTCTCAAAGGCCTCTAATGTTGTCTCAAAGTCTCTAATGTTGTTTCAAAGGCCTCTGATGTTGCCTCAAACACATCTGATTTTGTCTCAAATGCCTCTAATGTTGTCTCAAAGGCCTCTAATGTTGTATCAAAGGCCTCTGATGTTGCCTCAAACACATCTGATTTTGTCTCAAAGGCCTCTAATGTTGTCTCAAAGGCCTCTAATGTTGTCTCAAAGGCCTCTAATGTTGTCTCAAAGGTCTCTAATGTTGTCTCAAAGGCCTCTAATGTTGTCTCAAAGGACTCTAATGTTGTGTCAAAGGCCTCTGATGTTGCCTCAAACACATCTGATTTTGTCTCAAAGGCCTCTAATGTTGTCTCAAAGGCCTCTAATGTTGTCTCAAAGAATGCTAATGTTGTCTCAAAGGCCTCTAATGTTGTCTCAAAGTCTCTAATGTTGTCTCAAAGGCCTCTAATGTTGTATCAAAGGTCTCTAATGTTGTCTCAAAGGCCTCCAATGTTGTCTCAAAGGCCTCTAATGTTGTCTCAAAGTCTCTAATGTTGTTTCAAAGGCCTCTGATGTTGCCTCAAACACATCTGATTTTGTCTCAAAGGCCTCTAATGTTGTCTCAAAGGCCTCTAATGTTGTCTCAAAGGCCTCTGATGTTGCCTCAAACACATCTGATTTTGTCTCAAAGGCCTCTAATGTTGTCTCAAAGGCCTCTAATGTTGTCTCAAAGGCCTCTAATGTTGTCTCAAAGGCCTCTAATGTTGTCTCAAAGGACTCTAATGTTGTGTCAAAGGCCTCTGATGTTGCCTCAAACACATCTGATTTTGTCTCAAAGGCCTCTAATGTTGTCTCAAAGGCCTCTAATGTTGTCTCAAAGAATGCTAATGTTGTCTCAAAGGCCTCTAATGTTGTCTCAAAGTCTCTAATGTTGTCTCAAAGGCCTCTAATGTTGTATCAAAGGTCTCTAATGTTGTCTGAAAGGCCTCTAATGTTGTCTCAAAGTCTCTAATGTTGTCTCAAAGGCCTCTAATGTTGTCTCAAAGCCTCTAATGTTGTCTCAAAGGCCTCTAATGTTGTCTCAAAGGTCTCTAATGTTGTCTAAAAAATGTCTCTAATGTTACCTAAAAGGCCTCTAATGTTGTCTCCTTCTCTCTCAGGGTAGTGTGTGTATTTCCCCGTGTTTGGCCTGGTGTGGCTGTACAGCCTGTTCCCAGGTCTGGTTATACAGCCTGTTCCCAGGTCTGGTTATACAGCCTGTTCCCAGGTCTGGTGTGGCTATACAGCCTGTTCCCAGGTCTGGTGTGGCTATACAGCCTGTTCCCAGGTCTGGTCTGGTTATACAGCCTGTTCCCAGGTCTGGTCTGGCTATACAGCCTGTTCCCAGGTCTGGTGTGGCTACACAGCCTGTTCCCAGGTCTATACAACTATACAAAGGTCTCCACTCCCCACAGAGCTAGTGGCCTTTCTCTCATTTCAACTTCAAACTAAGGGGGGGCAATGTAACGATGCAGAGAAAGATGAGATCAACCATCAATACATACTGTAAAGGTACCGGTATCAAGTACAGGGGAAAAAAACGACAAGGGGCTGTGAGATCTAGATAGTCCCTGAAGAAGGAAGAGAAGAGAGTCGAGTATGTGTTGAAAAATGTTGGGTCTGGTTCCCTTTCTAAACTACTTTCCTTAAAACAGTTATGTGTGTGTGTGTGTCCCTTGGAAGGAACACAGTAAGAACTCTCTCACCCTGTGTGTTCTGACTGAGTAGGCTTCTTGAGGATGATGTTCATCTCTCCATTACCAGTGGTTTCCCTGCTGGCTGCTGGAAACCGGGTCCGCCCAGCTAGAAGCTTGAGGCAACCATGGTGTACATCCTGCCTCAGCATGCCTCAGCCTGCCTCAGCTTGACTCACTCTGCCTCAGCCTGCCTCAGCCCAGACTTTCCTGTCTTACTGTCTTCTGTCTCTGCCTGTACCTCTCAGTGTTCTACTGTCTCTGCCTGGACCTCTCAGTGTTCTACTGTCTCTGCCTGGACCTCTGTGTTCTACTGTCTCTGCCTGGACCTCTGTGTTCTACTGTCTCTGCCTGTACCTCTCAAAGTTCTACTGTCTCTGCCTCGACCTCTGTGTTCTACTGTCTCTTACTGGACCTCTGTGTTCTACTGTCTCTGCCTGGACCTCTCAGTGTTCTACTGTCTCTGCCTGGACCTCTCAGAGTTCTACTGTCTCTACCTGGACCTCTGTGTTCTACTGTCTCTGCCTGTACCTCTCAATGTTCTACTGTCTCTGCCTGGACCTCACAGTGTTCTACTGTCTACTGTCTCTGCCTGTACCTCTCAATGTTCTACTGTCTCTGCCTGGACCTCTCAGTGTTCTACTGTCTCTGCCTGGACCTCTCAGAGTTCTACTGTCTCTGCCTGGACCTCTCAGTGTTCTACTGTCTACTGTCTCTGCCTGTACCTCTCAATGTTCTACTGTCTCTGCCTGGACCTCTCAGTGTTCTACTGTCTCTGCCTGGACCTCTCAGTGTTCTACTGTCTCTGCCTGGACCTCTCAGAGTTCTACTGTCTCTACCTGGACCTCTGTGTTCTACTGTCTCTGCCTGTACCTCTCAATGTTCTACTGTCTCTGCCTGGACCTCACAGTGTTCTACTGTCTACTGTCTCTGCCTGTACCTCTCAATGTTCTACTGTCTCTGCCTGGACCTCTCAGTGTTCTACTGTCTCTGCCTGGACCTCTCAGAGTTCTACTGTCTCTGCCTGGACCTCTCAGTGTTCTACTGTCTACTGTCTCTGCCTGGACCTCTCAATGTTCTACTGTCTCTGCCTGTACCTCTCAATGTTCTACTGTCTCTGCCTGTACCTCTCAATGTTCTACTGTCTCTGCCTGTACCTCTCAGTGTTCTACTGTCTCTGCCTGGACCTCTCTGTGTTCTACTGACTCTGCCTGGACCTCTCAGTGTTCTACTGTCTCTACCTTGACCTCTGTGTTCTACTGTCTCTGCCTGGACCTCTCAATGTTCTTCTGTCTCTGCCTGGACCTCTGTGTTCTACTGTCTCTGCCTGTACCTCTCAATGTTCTACTGTCTCTGCCTGGACCTCTGTGTTCTACTGTCTCTTCCTGGATCTCTGTGTTCTACTGTCTCTGCCTGGACCTCTCAGTGTTCTACTGGCTCTGCCTGGACCTCTCAGTGTTCTACTGTCTCTACCTTGACCTCTGTGTTCTACTGTCTCTGTCTGTACCTCTCAGTGTTCTACTGTCTCTGCCTGTTTCAGTGTTCTACTGTCTCTGCCTGGACCTCTCAGTGTTCTACTGTCTCTACCTGGACCTCTCAGTGTTCTACTGTCTCTGCCTATACCTCTGAGTGTTCTACTGTCTCTACCTGGACCTCTCAGTGTTCTACTGTCTCTGCCTGGACCTCTCAGTGTTCTACTGTCTCTGCCTGTACCTCTGTGTTCTACTGTCTACTGTCTCTGCCTGTACCTCTCAATGTTCTACTGTCTCTGCCTGGACCTCTGTGTTCTACTGTCTCTGCCTGTACCTCTCAATGTTCTACTGTCTCTGCCTGGACCTCTGTGTTCTACTGTCTCTGCATGGACCTCTGTGTTCTACTGTCTTCTGTCTCTGCCTGTACCTCTCAGTGTTCTACTGTCTCTGCCTGTACCTCTCAGTGTTCTACTGTCTCTGCCTGGACCTCTCAGTGTTCTACTGTCTCTGCCTGTACCTCTCAGTGTTCTACTGTCTCTGCCTGTACCTCTCAGTGCAGTGTTCTACTGTCTCTGCCTGGACCTCCCAGTGTTCTACTGTCTCTGCCTGGACCTCTCAGTGTTCTACTGTCTCTGCCTGTACCTCTCAGTGTTCTACTGTCTCTGCCTGGACCTCTCAATGTTCTACTGTCTCTGCCTGGACCTCTCAGGGTTCTACTGTCTCTGCCTGGAGCTCTGTGTTCTACTGTCTCTGCCTGGACCTCTCAGTGTTCTACTGTCTCTGCCTGGACCTCCCAGTGTTCTACTGTCTCTGCCTGGACCTCTCAGTGTTCTACTGTCTCTGCCTGGACCTCTCAGTGTTCTACTGTCTCTGCCTGTACCTCTCAGTGTTCTACTGTCTCTGCCTGGACCTCTCAGAGTTCTACTGTCTCTGCCTGGACCTCTCAGTGTTCTACTGTCTCTGCCTGGACCTCTCAGTGTTCTACTGTCTCTGCCTGGACCTCTCAGTGTTCTACTGTCTCTGCCTGGACCTCTCAGTGTTCTACTGTCTACTGTCTCTGCCTGTACCTCTCAGTGTTCTACTGTCTCTGCCTGGACCTCTCAGTGTTCTACTGTCTCTGCCTGGACCTCTCAGTGTTCTACTGTCTCTGCCTGGACCTCTCAGTGTTCTACTGTCTCTGCCTGGACCTCCCAGTGTTCTACTGTCTCTGCCTGGACCTCTCAGTGTTCTACTGTATCTGCCTGGACCTCTCAGTGTTCTACTGTCTACTGTCTCTGCCTGGACCTCTCAGTGTTCTACTGTATCTGCCTGGACCTCTCAGTGTTCTACTGTCTCTGCCTGGACCTCTCAGTGTTCTACTGTCTCTGCCTGTACCTCTCAGTGTTCTACTGTCTACTGTCTCTGCCTGGACCTCTCAGTGTTCTACTGTATCTGCCTGGACCTCTCAATGTTCTACTGTCTCTGCCTGGACCTCTGTGTTCTACTGTCTCTTCCTGGATCTCTGTGTTCTACTGTCTCTGCCTGGACCTCTCAGTGTTCTACTGGCTCTGCCTGGACCTCTCAGTGTTCTACTGTCTCTACCTTGACCTCTGTGTTCTACTGTCTCTGTCTGTACCTCTCAGTGTTCTACTGTCTCTGCCTGTACCTCTCAGTGTTCTACTGTCTCTGCCTGGACCTCTCAGTGTTCTACTGTCTCTACCTGGACCTCTCAGTGTTCTACTGTCTCTGCCTATACCTCTGAGTGTTCTACTGTCTCTGCCTGGACCTCTCAGTGTTCTACTGTCTCTGCCTGGACCTCTCAGTGTTCTACTGTCTCTGCCTGTACCTCTGTGTTCTACTGTCTACTGTCTCTGCCTGTACCTCTCAATGTTCTACTGTCTCTGCCTGGACCTCTGTGTTCTACTGTCTCTGCCTGTACCTCTCAATGTTCTACTGTCTCTGCCTGGACCTCTGTGTTCTACTGTCTCTGCATGGACCTCTGTGTTCTACTGTCTTCTGTCTCTGCCTGTACCTCTCAGTGTTCTACTGTCTCTGCCTGTACCTCTCAGTGTTCTACTGTCTCTGCCTGGACCTCTCAGTGTTCTACTGTCTCTGCCTGTACCTCTCAGTGTTCTACTGTCTCTGCCTGTACCTCTCAGTGTTCTACTGTCTCTGCCTGGACCTCCCAGTGTTCTACTGTCTCTGCCTGGACCTCTCAGTGTTCTACTGTCTCTGCCTGTACCTCTCAGTGTTCTACTGTCTCTGCCTGGACCTCTCAATGTTCTACTGTCTCTGCCTGGACCTCTCAGGGTTCTACTGTCTCTGCCTGGACCTCTGTGTTCTACTGTCTCTGCCTGGACCTCTCAGTGTTCTACTGTCTCTGCCTGGACCTCCCAGTGTTCTACTGTCTCTGCCTGGACCTCTCAGTGTTCTACTGTCTCTGCCTGGACCTCTCAGTGTTCTACTGTCTCTGCCTGTACCTCTCAGTGTTCTACTGTCTCTGCCTGGACCTCTCAGTGTTCTACTGTCTCTGCCTGGACCTCTCAGTGTTCTACTGTCTAGTCTCTGCCTGGACCTCTCAGTGTTTCTACTGTCTCTGCCTGGACCTCTCAGTGTTCTACTGTCTCTGCCTGGACCTCTCAGTGTTCTACTGTCTCTGCCTGTACCTCTGTGTTCTACTGTCTACTGTCTCTGCCTGTACCTCTCAATGTTCTACTGTCTCTGCCTGGACCTCTGTGTTCTACTGTCTCTGCCTGTACCTCTCAATGTTCTACTGTCTCTGCCTGGACCTCTGTGTTCTACTGTCTCTGCATGGACCTCTGTGTTCTACTGTCTTCTGTCTCTGCCTGTACCTCTCAGTGTTCTACTGTCTCTGCCTGTACCTCTCAGTGTTCTACTGTCTCTGCCTGGACCTCTCAGTGTTCTACTGTCTCTGCCTGTACCTCTCAGTGTTCTACTGTCTCTGCCTGTACCTCTCAGTGTTCTACTGTCTCTGCCTGGACCTCCCAGTGTTCTACTGTCTCTGCCTGGACCTCTCAGTGTTCTACTGTCTCTGCCTGGCCTGTACCTCTCAGTGTTCTACTGTCTCTGCCTGGACCTCTCAATGTTCTACTGTCTCTGCCTGGACCTCTCAGGGTTCTACTGTCTCTGCCTGGACCTCTGTGTTCTACTGTCTCTGCCTGGACCTCTCAGTGTTCTACTGTCTCTGCCTGGACCTCCCAGTGTTCTACTGTCTCTGCCTGGACCTCTCAGTGTTCTACTGTCTCTGCCTGGACCTCTCAGTGTTCTACTGTCTCTGCCTGTACCTCTCAGTGTTCTACTGTCTCTGCCTGGACCTCTCAGTGTTCTACTGTCTCTGCCTGGACCTCTCAGTGTTCTACTGTCTCTGCCTGGACCTCTCAGTGTTCTACTGTCTCTGCCTGGACCTCTCAGTGTTCTACTGTCTCTGCCTGGACCTCTCAGTGTTCTACTGTCTCTGCCTGGACCTCTCAGTGTTCTACTGTCTCTGCCTGGACCTCTCAGTGTTCTACTGTCTCTGCCTGGACCTCTCAGTGTTCTACTGTCTCTGCCTGTACCTCTGTGTTCTACTGTCTACTGTCTCTGCCTGTACCTCTCAATGTTCTACTGTCTCTGCCTGGACCTCTGTGTTCTACTGTCTCTGCCTGTACCTCTCAATGTTCTACTGTCTCTGCCTGGACCTCTGTGTTCTACTGTCTCTGCATGGACCTCTGTGTTCTACTGTCTTCTGTCTCTGCCTGTACCTCTCAGTGTTCTACTGTCTCTGCCTGTACCTCTCAGTGTTCTACTGTCTCTGCCTGGACCTCTCAGTGTTCTACTGTCTCTGCCTGTACCTCTCAGTGTTCTACTGTCTCTGCCTGTACCTCTCAGTGTTCTACTGTCTCTGCCTGGACCTCCCCGTGTTCTACTGTCTCTGCCTGGACCTCTCAGTGTTCTACTGTCTCTGCCTGTACCTCTCAGTGTTCTACTGTCTCTGCCTGGACCTCTCAATGTTCTAATGTCTCTGCCTGGACCTCTCAGGGTTCTACTGTCTCTGCCTGGACCTCTGTGTTCTACTGTCTCTGCCTGGACCTCTCAGTGTTCTACTGTCTCTGCCTGGACCTCCCAGTGTTCTACTGTCTCTGCCTGGACCTCTCAGTGTTCTACTGTCTCTGCCTGGACCTCTCAGTGTTCTACTGTCTCTGCCTGTACCTCTCAGTGTTCTACTGTCTCTGCCTGGACCTCTCAGTGTTCTACTGTCTCTGCCTGGACCTCTCAGTGTTCTACTGTCTCTGCCTGGACCTCTCAGTGTTCTACTGTCTCTGCCTGGACCTCTCAGTGTTCTACTGTCTCTGCCTGGACCTCTCAGTGTTCTACTGTCTCTGCCTGTACCTCTCAGTGTTTTACTGTCTCTGCCTGGACCTCTCAGTGTTCTACTGTCTCTGCCTGGACCTCTCAGTGTTCTACTGTCTCTGCCTGGACCTCTCAGTGTTCTACTGTCTCTGCCTGGACCTCCCAGTGTTCTACTGTCTCTGCCTGGACCTCTGTGTTCTACTGTCTCTTCCTGGATCTCTGTGTTCTACATTCTCTGCCTGGACCTCTCAGTGTTCTACTGGCTCTGCCTGGACCTCTCAGTGTTCTACTGTCTCTACCTTGACCTCTGTGTTCTACTGTCTCTGTCTGTACCTCTCAGTGTTCTACTGTCTCTGCCTGTACCTCTCAGTGTTCTACTGTCTCTGCCTGGACCTCTCAGTGTTCTACTGTCTCTACCTTGACCTCTCAGTGTTCTACTGTCTCTGCCTATACCTCTGAGTGTTCTACTGTCTCTGCCTGGACCTCTCAGTGTTCTACTGTCTCTGCCTGGACCTCTCAGTGTTCTACTGTCTCTGCCTGTACCTCTGTGTTCTACTGTCTACTGTCTCTGCCTGTACCTCTCAATGTTCTACTGTCTCTGCCTGGACCTCTGTGTTCTACTGTCTCTGCCTGTACCTCTCAATGTTCTACTGTCTCTGCCTGGACCTCTGTGTTCTACTGTCTCTGCATGGACCTCTGTGTTCTACTGTCTTCTGTCTCTGCCTGTACCTCTCAGTGTTCTACTGTCTCTGCCTGGACCTCTCAGTGTTCTACTGTCTCTGCCTGGACCTCTCAGTGTTCTACTGTCTCTGCCTGTACCTCTCAGTGTTCTACTGTCTCTGCCTGGACCTCTCAATGTTCTACTGTCTCTGCCTGGACCTCTCAGGGTTCTACTGTCTCTGCCTGGACCTCTGTGTTCTACTGTCTCTGCCTGGACCTCTCAGTGTTCTACTGTCTCTGCCTGGACCTCCCAGTGTTCTACTGTCTCTGCCTGGACCTCTCAGTGTTCTACTGTCTCTGCCTGGACCTCTCAGTGTTCTACTGTCTCTGCCTGTACCTCTCAGTGTTCTACTGTCTCTGCCTGGACCTCTCAGTGTTCTACTGTCTCTGCCTGGACCTCTCAGTGTTCTACTGTCTCTGCCTGGACCTCTCAGTGTTCTACTGTCTCTGCCTGGACCTCTCAGTGTTCTACTACTGTCTCTGCCTGGACCTCTCAGTGTTCTACTGTCTCTGCCTGTACCTCTGTGTTCTACTGTCTACTGTCTCTGCCTGTACCTCTCAATGTTCTACTGTCTCTGCCTGGACCTCTGTGTTCTACTGTCTCTGCCTGTACCTCTCAATGTTCTACTGTCTCTGCCTGGACCTCTGTGTTCTACTGTCTCTGCATGGACCTCTGTGTTCTACTGTCTTCTGTCTCTGCCTGTACCTCTCAGTGTTCTACTGTCTCTGCCTGTACCTCTCAGTGTTCTACTGTCTCTGCCTGGACCTCTCAGTGTTCTACTGTCTCTGCCTGTACCTCTCAGTGTTCTACTGTCTCTGCCTGTACCTCTCAGTGTTCTACTGTCTCTGCCTGGACCTCCCAGTGTTCTACTGTCTCTGCCTGGACCTCTCAGTGTTCTACTGTCTCTGTCTGTACCTCTCAGTGTTCTACTGTCTCTGCCTGGACCTCTCAATGTTCTACTGTCTCTTCTCTGCCTGGACCTCTCAGGGTTCTACTGTCTCTGCCTGGACCTCTGTGTTCTACTGTCTCTGCCTGGACCTCTCAGTGTTCTACTGTCTCTGCCTGGACCTCCCAGTGTTCTACTGTCTCTGCCTGGACCTCTCAGTGTTCTACTGTCTCTGCCTGGACCTCTCAGTGTTCTACTGTCTCTGCCTGTACCTCTCAGTGTTCTACTGTCTCTGCCTGGACCTCTCAGTGTTCTACTGTCTCTGCCTGGACCTCTCAGTGTTCTACTGTCTCTGCCTGGACCTCTCAGTGTTCTACTGTCTCTGCCTGGACCTCTCAGTGTTCTACTGTCTCTGCCTGGACCTCTCAGTGTTCTACTGTCTCTGCCTGTACCTCTCAGTGTTTTACTGTCTCTGCCTGGACCTCTCAGTGTTCTACTGTCTCTGCCTGGACCTCTCAGTGTTCTACTGTCTCTGCCTGGACCTCTCAGTGTTCTACTGTCTCTGCCTGGACCTCCCAGTCCCAGTGTTCTACTGTCTCTGCCTGGACCTCTCAGTGTTCTACTGTATCTGCCTGGACCTCTCAGTGTTCTACTGTCTACTGTCTCTGCCTGGACCTCTCAGTGTTCTACTGTATCTGCCTGGACCTCTCAGTGTTCTACTGTCTCTGCCTGGACCTCTCAGTGTTCTACTGTCTCTGCCTGTACCTCTCAGTGTTCTACTGTCTCTGCCTGGACCTCTGTATTCTACTGTCTCTGCCTGGACCTCTGTATTCTACTGTCTACTGTCTCTGCCTGGACCTCCTAGTATCCTTCTGTAGTCTCAGTGTTCTACTGTCATCCTGAAGTTGCTACCGAAGCGGGCTGGTCGTTTGTTATTTTCTCTTTTTTTTTGGGGGGGGGGGGGGGGGGGGGGGGGTGGATCAACTTAATATTGCAGATAGATTGTATCTTCTATCAATGTAATTGTCTGCATCACTTCCAATCCCCATGTTTTTTTTATATATATACTCCCCTTTATTACTTTTCAATCCCACCATCCTTTCCCTACTTGGGGTAAATTAGTGAACAACAATACCCAGGCCTCTACTTCCAGCCTATACTTACGATCTACACCTTATTTACACAGTCAATTTTACAATAAATCTATATATATATATATTTTATTTTATTTTATTTTTTTGCTCCTGAACTTCCTCTACCCTCAACCTCTCTGATCATCTTAATGATGTCCATCCGGTTTGCTTCTATATGCCATATCTTTCTAACTGTGCTCTTTCCCAAAAGCTCCCAACATACAACCCATATACTTATTATGGACACAGTATGCCTACATTATTAGTTATCTTGTTATTATTTGTTGTTATTTGTTATTAGTCCCATCCTTCAACTCCATTCAACACCTCCCAACTATATCTTAACACCATCCATATAGGATTTCAATTTGCCATATATACACTGCTCAAAAAAATAAAGAGAACACTTAAACAACACAATGTAACTCCAAGTCAATCACACTTCTGTGAAATCAAACTGTCCACTTAGGAAGCAACACTAATTGACAATACATTTCACATCCTGTTGTGCAAATGGGATAGACAACAGGTGGAAATTATAGGCAATTAGCAAGACACCCCCAATAAAGGAGTGGTTCTGCAGGTGGTGACCATAGACCACTTCTCAGTTCCTATGCTTCCTGGCTGATGTTTTGGTCACTTTTGAATGCTGGCGTTGCTTTCACTCTAGTGGTAGCATGAGACGGAGTCTACAACCCACACATGTGGTTCAGGTAGTGCAGCTCATCCAGGATGGCACATCAATGCGAGCTGTGGCAAGAAGGTTTGCTGTGTCTGTCAGCGTAGTGTCCAGAGCAGGGAGGCGCTACCAGGAGACAGGCCAGTACATCAGGAGACGTGGAGGAGGCCGTAGGAGGGCAACAACCTAGCAGCAGGACCGCTACCTCCGCCTTTGTGCAAGGAGGAGCAGGAGGAGCACTGCCAGAGCCCTGCAAAATGACCTCCAGCAGGCCACAAATGTGCATGTGTCTGCTCAAACGGTCAAAAACAGACTCCATGAGGGTGGTACGAGGGCCCGAGGTCCACAGGTGGGGGTTGTGCTTACAGCCCAACACCGTGCAGGACGTTTGGCATTTGCCAGAGAACACCAAGATTGCTGGTGCGGTTGGCCCTGGGTTCCTCCTAATGCAAGACAATGCTAGACCTCATGTGGCTGGAGTGTGTCAGCAGTTCCTGCAAGAGGAAGGCATTGATGCTATGGACTGGCCCGCCCGTTCCCCAGACCTGAATCCAATTGAGCACATCTGGGACATCATGTCTCACTCCATCCACCAACGCCACGTTGCACCACAGACTGTCCAGGAGTTGGCGGATGCTTTAGTCCAGGTCTGGGAGGAGATCCCTCAGGAGACCATCCACCACTTCATCAGGAGCATACCCAGGCGTTGTAGGGAGGTCTTACAGGCACGTGGAGGCCACACACGCTACTGAGCCTCATTTTGACGTGGTTTTCCACTTTAATTTTGAGTGTGACTCCAAATCCAGACCTCCATGGGTTGGTAAATTTGATTTCCATTGATAATTTTTGTGTGATTTTGTTGTCAGCACATTCAACTATGTAAAGAAAAAAGTATTTAATAAGATTATTTCATTCATTCAGATCTAGGATGTGTTATTTTAGTGTTCCTTTTATTTTGTTGAGCAGTGTATTTCAACCGTACTGTGATGTTTTACAAAAGTTTTGAACCTTTCTATTCTCATTGCTTCTACAGATTGTGAATTAAAAATAAACATTTTTGACAAAATTATTATTATGTTATTGATCGATTGACTATGACTTTTCAGATCACCCAGTAATGCTATCTGCAAGGTTAGCTCCGGGTAAATATTGCAATCCTTTAGCCTTTCCTGGACCTGTGTCCAAAAACAAGTTACAAATGGACAGAACCAAAACAAATGATCTAATGATTCTGTCTCTTCACAGCAAAATCTGCAGAGCTGGTTAGATTGTATCCCCCGTATAAATAACATTCTATTGGTAGCAAGAATTTTATATAATAATTTAAATTGAAAGATTCTAATTTTTGAATCCGGTGTCGTTTTGCGTGTCAGTTTTCTCATGTTTTGACATAGTCGTTCATTCTAATCATTCTATTCATTCGACGTTGCTATGCTAAACAAATCATTTGGTATGTAGCTAGCTAGCAGAGATTCAATGATGATGAGAGAGAATAACTTCAATAAATTATGATTTAATCAAATATCCAATAGGCCTACTGAGGCAACAACTATTATGGTTGGCGAGTCCTAGCAAACCAAGTTATTCTCTCTCATCATCATTGAATCTCTGCTAGCTAGCTACATACCAAATGATTTGTTTAGCATAGCAACGTCGAATGAATAGAATGATTAGAATGAACGACTATGTCAAAACATGAGAAAACTGACACGCAAAACGACACCGGATTCAAAAATTAGAATCTTTCAATTTAAATTATTATATAAAATTCTTGCTACCAATAGAATGTTATTTATACGGGGGATACAATCTAACCAGCTCTGCATATTTTGCTGTGAAGAGACAGAATCATTAGATCATTTGTGGTCCTCTGTAGCTCAGCTGGTAGAGCACGGCGCTTGTAACGCCAAGGTAGTGGGTTCGATCCCCGGGACCACCCATACACAAAAAAAAAAAAATGTATGCACGCATGACTGTAAGTCGCTTTGGATAAAAGCGTCTGCTAAATGGCATATTACTATTATTATTATATTATGTTAATAGTGACGTTTTCGTTGATGGCACTGCGGTGGAAGAACTGTCCATGGTCCTGGCACTGGAGGAGAATGGAACGTCCCACTCACCTCGTGGCCAGCTAAAATGGCACTCCGGCGCTTTCTGTTCTCCATGTTAGGGGCTGCCAATAACTCTTGAGTGAGCTCTCACACCAATGGCCACTCACAGCCATGATTTCCCTTGCCTCCAGGCCCGCATCGGATAACTTTTGCATTCTGAAGTTGCTTCCCAAGCGGGCTGGTCGTTAGTTATTTTCTCATGTTTTGACCCAGTCGTTAATTATATTCTATTAATTCAATGTTGCTATGCTAAACAAATCATTTGGTATGTAGCTAGCTAGCAGAGGTTCAATGATGATGAGAGACAAGAACTTCAATAAATTCTGATTTAATCAAATATCCAATAGGCATACGTAGTCCACAATGCGCTGGTTAAGTAATTAATGGAATTCTGAGTGGTTACTGTTTCCATGGTGAATTATTAGTTGCATGTTCATTCTTGGACTAGCTAGCCTGCTGGCACCGGAGAGATGATACATTGTTGCACAGGTCGTGGAGGCAGACAGGTAGGTTTATACAACCCACAACTGTTGCAAACCAAATAGTATCATGGAAGAATAGTGTTTAGAGGGAGATGAAGTTCATTAATTTCCTGCCTGGGCTGCAGGACAGTGGAATTATGAGATTAACACATCATGGTATTTTCAACCAATCAGTATCCAGGATCCAAACAACCCATTTTAGAATTGATCCACTAAACTCAATTATCTGATCCTAACAGAAGGATGGCGCGGGAGGAGATGGCTGCCGTTTTACAGGCTCCTAACCAATTGTGTTATTGTGTGTGTTTTTTCACATTATTTGTAATTTATTTTGTACATAATGTTTCTGCCACCGTCTCTTATGACCGAAAAGAGCTTCTGGATATCAGGACAGCGATTACTCACCTCGTACTGGATGAAGATTTTTTCTTCAACGAGTCGGACGTGAAGGATTTACTTCAGACACCCGACAAGGCCCAAATCCCCGTAATTCGCAGGAGAAAGAGACTGTCACGCTCTGGCTCCGGGACTCTGTATAGTGAGCCAGGGTGTGTTTATTATTTGGGTGTATTTCTATGTTTGTAGTTCTGTTGGGTGCATTTCTATGTTTGGTCAGTGACTCCCAATCGGAGGTAACGAGTGTCAGCTGTCGGCTCGTTATCTCTGATTGGGAGCCATATTTATCTGTATGTTTTCCTGTGGGTGTTGTGGGTTTTTGTTCATTTCGGTTCGTGTGTAACCGTAGACGTCACGTTGTCGTTTTGATCATTTCTATTAATAAAAGATGTTCACATTCAACGCTGCGCCTTGGTCCTCCTCCTCTATGTATGACGATCGTGACAGAAAAACCCACCAAGATGGGACCAAGCAGCGTGTCCAGGAGCCGTCGCCAGGGAGATCCCTCACAGATCTCCTTCGCCTCCTGGACTGGGTCAAGCCGAGTGAGGAGGAGAAGGGCTTGACGCTATGGCAGAAGGGCGAGAGGCTGGAGAGGTCTATGGAGACCTGGTCCACGGGTAGGAGAGACGCCCCGAAAATTTTTAGGGGGGGGCTAGAGACGTCGGACCAGCAGGAGGCCGCGATAGAGCGGCCCAGTGGGTTGCTGGAGAAGGCCGCCGGCGGGTTACGGGGGCCACTGGTCAAAGAGGGGATGGAGGAAGTGGAGGCACGGCGAGAGGTACTGGCGTGTGTTGCCAGTCCGGTCCGGCCCGTTCCAGATCCCGGTGTGGGGCCAGTGGTGTGTGTCCCCAGTACAGTCCGGCCCATCCAAGCTTCCCGCACCAAGCCAGTGGTGTGTGTCGTCAGTCCAGTCCGGCTCGTTCCTGCTCCCCGCATCAAGTCTGTGGTGCGTCTCGTCAGCCCGGCTCTGCCCGTTCCTGTTCTCCGCACCAGATCTGTGGTGCGCGTCGCCAGCCCAGTCCGGCCCATTCCTGCTCCCCGCATCAAGTCTGTGGTGCGTCTCGTCAGCCCGGCTCTGCCCGTTCCTGCTCTCCGCACCAGGTCTGTGGTGCGCGTCGCCAGCCCAGTCCGGCCCATTCCTGCTCCCCGCATCAAGTCTGTGGTGCGTCTCGTCAGCCCGGCTCTGCCCGTTCCTGCTCTCCGCACCAGGTCTGTGGTGTGGTGCGCGTCGCCAGCCCAGTTCGGCCCATCCAAGCTCCCCGCACCAGGTCAGTGGTGCGCGTCGTCGGTCCGGCTCCGGCCAGCGGGGCTGGACAGGACCAGGGGTACTTTGGGGGGTTGGAGAGGAGGTGGGGATCAAGGACGGAGCCAGAGCCACCGCCGAGGAGGTGTGCCCACCCAGCCCTCCCTTGTTTAGCCCGTATTGAGGCGCTGTCGCAGTCCGCGCCTTTAGGGGGGGGTACTGTCACGCTCTGGCTCCGGGACTCTGTATAGTGAGCCAGGGTGTGTTTATTATTTGGGTGTATTTCTATGTTTGTAGTTCTGTTGGGTGCATTTCTATGTTTGGTCAGTGACTCCCAATCGGAGGTAACGAGTGTCAGCTGTCGGCTCGTTATCTCTGATTGGGAGCCATATTTATCTGTATGTTTTCCTGTGGGTGTTGTGGGTTTTTGTTCATTTCGGTTCGTGTGTAACCGTAGACGTCACGTTGTCGTTTTGATCATTTCTATTAATAAAAGATGTTCACATTCAACGCTGCGCCTTGGTCCTCCTCCTCTATGTATGACGATCGTGACAGAGACGGAGGTCGGGGTGCCTTGTAAGGCGAGTGGGTAATCTGCCTCTAACATCAGTCTTATTAGCCAACGTACAATCATTGGATAACAAAATAGACGAACTACGATCACGAATATCCAAAGGGACATTAGAAACTGTAATATCTTATGTTTCACAGAGTCGTGGCTGAAGACGACATAGATGACATACAGCTGGAGGGATATACGCTGTATCGGCAGGATAGAACGGCTGACTCCGATAAGACAAGGGGTGGCGGTCTGTGTATATTTGTAAACAACAGCTGGTGCACGAAATCTAATATTAAGGAAGCCTCAAGGTTTTGCTCACCTGAGGTAGAGTATCTCATGATAAGTTGTAGACCACACTATTTCCCAAGAGTTTTCATCTATATTTTTCGTAGCTGTCTATTTACTTAGGTAGAGTATTTAGTGCACTACTTTTGTACAGACCCAAATGGGCCCTTATCAAAAAGTAGTGCCCTACATTTTAGTAGACGTTCTTATCCAGAGCGATTTACAGGAGCAATTAGGATTAAGTACCTAGCTCAAGGGCAAATCAACAGATTTTTCACCTAGTCGTCTCGGGGATTCAAACCATCAACCTTTCAGCCCAAATCTGGGGTCAGTATGTATCTGATTTACTGGTGGTATTCTCCCATAACCCAAACATTGTCCATGGGGCACATGTCAACCAATAGACCCAGTGTAGTACTGTCAACGTCTTTAGAAAGGACGTAGAATGAACATATATTTTAATATTGACACAGAATTGCAGATTACTGCAACAGGGGACAGCACATCATACAATGGAACTTTAACACATATCAAGTCCAGATCCCGGACGAGCCCCCCCAAAATATGTACATATTTGATACAGCACAGATAAGTTACTGTTTTTACCAGACTTCGACACTTCGTGCAGCGCAATGACTGTAACACGTCTAATATGTCCCTATATACATGAGACATCATTCGGGATCTGAACTGTGGCTAGCTCATTGTTACCGTTATTGCGCTTGTGTAAAGTCTTAAGTTTAATGCTACATGGTACTACCAGGGTTCCGATGACCATGAATATGAATAATAAGGTAATGTCCAGTATGGTCCCCAATCAGAGACAACAAGCAACAGCTACCTCTGATTGGGAACCACCCTGGCCAACATAGAAATACATGAACTAGAACAAAACATAGAAAATGACACATAGAAAATCCACACCCTGGCTCAACATATAAGAGTCCCCAGAGCCAGGGCGTGACAGGTTGACTGCCTAGCATAAACCGTGATAGCAATGATCCACTATGAGGTGTCATATTACACTAGCGCTGTTGTAAACAATGCAATCAATGTTGCCGCACTCTCGTGCCTAAACATTACAGGACATTAAAACGTTTGGTCACAGACGCTCTTATCCAGAGCGACTTACAGTTAGTGAGTGCATACATTATTATTTAATTTTTTCATACTGCCCCCCCCGTGGGAATCGAACCCACAACCCTGGCGTTGCAAGCGCCACGCTCTACCAACTGAGCCTACACGGCACCATATTCGTATCTCATACCAGACTGATTTCCCAGCCTCGTTCATTCTTCATGCTTGTTATTGTAAACGGTCAAAAAAAGAAAGACCTTTTGCAGCTCCACAGATCCAGTGATCTGTTCTGTTGTGGGAATATTAGAAACGTCAGCTTTCTGTGGGAAAGAACCGGGTTTGTGTCACAAAACTATGCCTGCGTCACAAATGGTACCCTATTTCCTATGTAGCGCACTACGTTTGACCAGGGCCCATAGACCAGCCCATAGGGCCCTGGTCAAAAAGTAGTGGATTATATAGTGGATAGGGTGCCTTTCGGGCTCGCTCCTTGTCCTCAGCCAGAAAGAGCTCAGCCGGCCAGTGTGTCCTTCAGTTACAGTACAGGTTGCCATGCAACCACACTCCCTGTGCCACTGTCTATCACAAACCGGTGAAATATGCTGCGAATAAACCCTGTGAAAATATAAAAACAGAGGGTTTGACATGATAAGGGTTATGATAAGGGGTTATGACAACCCCAGGGAGAAGTGACAACTGAGGGAATAGTGACGCCTTTCATCACCCTATTTCCAAACTCCCTATCCTTGCCAAAGTCTAAGAATGACTTGTGAACTCTCAGCTAAAGCCGTATCTACTTGAAAACAATATCCTGAGTGGGGTTCAGTCTGGCTTTAGGTCAGGGCACGGCACCGTAACAGCTGCTGTGGCAAAAATGACATCATCAATGACATCATCAATGCACTTTCACAACACTGTAATGCTTTGTTTTGTTGATTTTATCGAAGGTGTTTGATTCAGTTGACCACTAGCTGTTGCTAACCAGACTCAGTAATAATGGTCTCAGGTAGCTAGGTTTCCATCCACAGATTTTCAAGCGAATATTCTAATATACGCATAAAGAAAATTTGCAAAAATGTTCCTCAGTGGTTCCAACAAGCTGACTTGTCAAATCAGTGTGTGATGACGTAGCGTACACAACATGTAATTTCATGCACCGAATAAAATCTAACGTTCAATGTGTTTTTCCATTGCATTTTTTCAACTCTGCCGATAGTTTTGTCACAAACTTTTGCGTTAAATAGCAAATCTGACTACTCTAGTCATGGCACATGCCTTCTTGCCAACAGCTCGCAGTTACAGTGAGGGTAGACTAGTCTGCATGTCTATAGTGAGGGTAGACTAGTCTACATGATGAGATTATTATGGATAAGAGCGAGAATCTTTGTATTTGTCAAACGACAGCCAAGGGTCGATCATCATGTCACCAGAATAAGATCCTTGATATTTATTGGAAAGGAGCATCAAGCTCATCACCGTGCCCTTTCACCACCCTGTGAAGTTCATCATAACTTATTTAATCTGTAGCTTAATAAACTGCATGGTTTCCCCAGTCCTAGTGGGAGGACCACACAACATGTCATCACGTGACTCCAAGTTTACTTCAATATGATGGTTATTATATCAATATTTGCGCATAAAGGCATTTCCACCGCCATTTCTCGCATAATTAATTTGACAGACAATAAAAGATCCCACCATGTCCGCATTTATAAAATTGTACCAAAACTTCCTTTTTTTTTATTCTTTTTTTTATACGGTATGACTTTACTCACATAGAAACTATGGATGGAAACATGGTTAGTGAAGGGGCTGTCAATTGGTTTAAAAACTATCTTGCTGACAGAACACAATGTGTCTATGTGTCACGGATTCAGCCGAGGCTCCCCCATCCTCCTTGCTCGGGCAGGCTTCGTCACCGGAGTACTAGCTGCTACCGATCCACGTATCTATGTTCGACTTGTTTTGTCTGTATTGGTCACACCTGTTTTCCCATCATGTAGTTATGTCTTCCCTATTTAACCCTCTGTCTCACACTGTGTGTTGTGTGCGTGTTTGTTCATGTTTTGGTTGTCGTTAGTGTGCGGGTTTGTTCCCTCCCTGCGTGGAGGTTGTTGTTCATTTTTTTACCTACGAGTAAAGTACGCCTTCTGATTAGCTCTGTGTCCTGCGCCTGACTTCGCCTACCGCATTACACTGACGCCTTGACACTATGCTGAGAATCACACGTTTAGCTTCCTTGTGATTACATGAGGTGTGCCCCAGAGTTCTAGTTTAGCTCCTGTGTTCCCCATGTTTATTAAATGACCTGGGAAATGGGATACTCACCAGCCAAGTTGCATCCGTATGCAAATGATACGGTCATCTATATCAAATGCTCCTGCTCTGGTTCAGGCTGTTGAATCGCTCCAGACTGCCTTTCATTCACTGCAGGCCTCCCTATATGGTCTTAAACTAGTCTTGAATGCAAAAAAAACCCCGAAATTCATGACCTTTACCAGAGCTCGCTCTCAGCCAGAGAAGGTTAGCATTTTCACATATTAAAAAAGTGTCATCTTACAAATACCTAGGTATACGGTTGGATGACAAGCTGTCCTTCAAAGTTCATATGGATAATCTTGTGAGGAACCTAAAGCTGAAATAGTTTTTTTTTTTTTTTCGTAATAAGGCTACGTTACCATTTGAGGTTAGATAGAAGCTTGTTCAGGCCACTTTTCTTTCTGGAATTGATTATGGTGATGCATTGTACATGCATGCAGCCTCTTCTGTGCTTCAGAGACTGACCTCTGTTGATCTTTTTTTTTTTTTTTTTCACCTTTATTTAACCAGGTAAACCAGTTGAGAACAAGTTCTCATTTACAACTGCGACCTGGCCAAGATAAAGCAAAGCAGTGCGATAAAAACAACAACACAGAGTTACATATGGGGTAAAACAAAACAAAGTCAAAAATACAACAGAAATACATATAATATACAGTGTGGAGGTTATGGAATATACAGTGTACAAGTTATGGAGGTAAGGCAATAAAATAGGCTATAGTGCAAAATAATTACAATTAGTATTAACACTGGAATGATAGATGTGCAAGAGATGATGTGCAAATAGAGATACTGGGGTACAAATGAGCAAAATAAATAACAATATAGGGATGAGGTAGTTGGGCGGGCTAATTTCAGATGGGCTGTGTACAGGTGCAGTGATCGGTAAGGTGCTCTGACAACTGATGCTTAAAGTTAGTGAGGGAGACAAGTGTCTCCAGCTTCAGAGATTTTTGCAATTTGTTCCAGTCATTGGCAGCAGAGAACTGGAAGGAATTGCGGCCAAAGGAGGTGTTGGCTTTGGGGATGACCAGTGAGATATACCCGCTGGAGCGCAGACTACGGGTGCATCATGCATCCTTATGCTTTGTTACTAACGCTGAGTCATTCACCCACCATTGCACCTTGGTGGGTTGGACCTCGCTTTAAATGCGCAGGCAGCTGTACTGAACGAAAAGATAAACGCAACATGTAAAGCGTTGGTCCCATGTTTCATGAGCTGAAATAAAAGATCCCAGAAATGTTTCCATACGCACAAAAAGCTTATTTCTGTTTACAACCCTGTTAGTGAGCATTTCTCCTTTGCCAATATAATCCATCCACCTGACAGGTGTGGCATATCAAGAAGCTGATTAAACAGCATGATAGCACAATCATTACACAGGTGCACCTTGTGCTGGGAACAATACAAGGCCACTTTAAAGTGTGCAGTTTTGTCAGACAACACAATGCCACAGATGTCTCAAGTTTTGAGGGAGCATACAATTGGCATGCTGACTACAGGAATGTCCACCAGAGCTGTTGCCAGATAATTGAATGTTCATTTCTCTACAAAGCCTCACAAAGCCTCCAATGTCATTTTTGGAGAATTTGGCAGTGTGTCCAACCGGCCTCACAACCACAGAACACGTGTAACCACGCCAGCCCAGGACCTCCACATCCGGCTTCTTCACTTGTGGGATCGTCTGAGACCAGCCACCCGGACAGCTGATGAAACTGCGGAGTATTTCTGTCTGTAATAAAGCCCTTTTGTGGGGAAAAACACATTCTGATTGGCTGGGCCTGACTCCCAAGTGGGTGGTCCTATGCCCTCACAGGCCCACCCATGGCTGCACCCCTGCCCAGTCATGTGAAATCCAAAGATTAGGGCCTAATTTATTTATTTCAATTGACTGATTTCCTCATATGAACTGTAACTCAGTAAAATCGTTGAAATTGTTGCATGTTGCATTCATATATTTGTTCAGTATACATTGGTACTTGTTCATTTACAAAGCCTTTCTTTTACCACTAGCAGTTACCAGACGCAGTCTTAAAGTCCCCAGGGCCTTTACCGAGTTAGGCAAGACTCCTTCTCCTATTGGGCACCAGAGGCATGCTTCACCTAGATGTATTAGTGCCCCTAAGGCATGCTTCACCTAGATGTATTAGTGCCCCTAAGGCATGCTTCACCTAGATGTATTAGTGCCCCTAAGGCATGCTTCACCTAGATGTATTAGTGCCCCTAAGGCATGCTTCACCTAGATGTATTAGTGCCCCTAAGGCATGCTTCACCTAGATGTATTAGTGCCCCTAAGGCATGCTTCACCTAGATGTATTAGTGCCCCTAAGGCATGCTTCACCTAGATGTATTAGTGCCCCTAAGGCATGCTTCACCTAGATGTATTAGTGCCCCTAAGGCATGCTTCACCTAGATGTATTAGTGCCCCTAAGGCATGCTTCACCTAGATGTATTAGTGCCCCTAAGGCATGCTTCACCTAGATGTATTAGTGCCCCTAAGGCATGCTTCACCTAGATGTATTAGTGCCCCTAAGGCATGCTTCACCTAGATGTACCCTAAATGTATTAGTGCCCCTAAGGCATGCTTCACCTAGATGTATTAGTGCCCCTAAGGCATGCTTCACCTAGATGTATTAGTGCCCCTAAGGCATGCTTCACCTAGATGTATTAGTGCCCCTAAGGCATGCTTCACCTAGATGTATTAGTGCCCCTAAGGCATGCTTCACCTAGATGTATTAGTGCCCCTAAGGCATGCTTCACCTAGATGTATTAGTGCCCCTAAGGCATGCTTCACCTAGATGTATTAGTGCCCCTAAGGCATGCTTCACCTAGATGTATTAGTGCCCCTAAGGCATGCTTCACCTAGATGTATTAGTGCCCCTAAGGCATGCTTCACCTAGATGTATTAGTGCCCCTAAGGCATGCTTCACCTAGATGTATTAGTGCCCCTAAGGCATGCTTCACCTAGATGTATTAGTGCCCCTAAGGCATGCTTCACCTAGATGTATTAGTGCCCCTAAGGCATGCTTCACCTAGATGTATTAGTTTCACCTAGATGTA
>CM062473.1:2065858-2283358 GCA_031479575.1 Coregonus ussuriensis | reverse complement strand
TACACAGAGGATGTTTTGCAGAATACTGCATGCAGAGTCTCAATTTGGTGTTTGTCCCATTTTGTGAATTATTGGTGGGTGAGCGGACCCCAGACCTCACAACCATAAAGGGCAATGGGTTCTATAACTGATTCAAGTATTTTTAGCCAGATCCTAATTGGTGTGTCAAATTTTATGTTCCTTTTGATGGCATAGAAGGCCCTTCTTGCCTTGTCTCTCAGATCATTCACAGCTTTGTGGAAGTTACCTGTGGCGCTGATGTTTAGGCCGAGATATGTATCGTTTTTGGTTTGCTCTAGGGCAACGGTGTCTAGATGGAATTTGTATTTGTGGGCCTGGGAATTTGACCTTTTTTGGAACACCATTATTTTTGTCTTACTGAGATTTACTGTCAGGACCCAGGTCTGACAGAATCTGTCCAGAAGATCTAGGTGCTGCTGTAGGCCCTCCTTGGTTGGTGACAGAAGCACCAGATCATCAGCAAACAGTAGACATTTGACTTCAGATTCTAGTAGTGTGAGGCCGGGTGCTGCAGACTGTTCTAGTGGCCTCGCCAATGTGTTGATATATATGTTGAAGAGGGTGTGGCTTAAACTGCATCCCTGTCTCACCCCACGGCCCTGTGTAAAGAAATGTGTGTTTTTTGGCAACTTTAAAAGCACACTTGTTGTTTGTGTACGTGGATTTTATAATGTCATACGTTTTTTCCCCCCAAAACCACTTTCCATCTATTTATATGGCAGACCCTCAAAAATCAACAAAGCATGAGAAGACTTTGCCTTTGTTTTGGTTTGTTTGTTTGTCAATTAGGGTCTGCAGGGTGAATACGTGGTCTGTCGTATGGTCATTTCGTAAAAAGCCTATATGATATTTGCTCAGTACATTGTTTTCACTGAGGAAGAGACGGAGAGTGGGAGAGAGAGAGAAAGAGAGAAAGATAGACAGAGACAGACAGAGAGAGTGAGATGGGGAGAGAGAGAGATGGAGAGAGGGAGACAGAGGGAGAGAGGGAGACAGAGGGAGATAAAGAGAGAGAGAGAGTGAGAGAGAGAGACGGACAGAGCGAGAGGGAGACGGAGAGACGAGAGAGGGTGGGAGACAGAGAGAGGGAGGGAGAGAGAGAGACAGAGCGAGAGAGAGGGGAGAAAGACAGAGAGGGGGGAGAGAGACGGAGAGAGGGAGACAGAGAGAGAGAGGGGGGAGAGAGGGAGACAGAGAGAGAGAGAGGGAGACAGAGAGAGAGAGAGAGAGAGAGAGAGAGAGAGAGAGAGAGAGAGAGAGAGAGAGAGAGAGAGAGAGAGAGAGAGAGAGAGAGAGAGAGAGAGAGAGAGAGAGAGAGAGAGAGAGAGAGAGAGAGAGAGAGAGAGAGAGAGAGAGAGAGAGAGAGAGAGAGAGAGAGAGAGAGAGAGGAACTAAGGCTTAACCAGAGTGGTTACTCTACCTAGCACCCTAGTACCTGTCTTCTCCTCACTATGAGATGGAGGAGAGGATCTCCTGTTTGGATTGATACTAACAGAAACATCTGCTAATTTGGTTGGGTTGAAATGGCATGTTAACTAAATCCCTGTTAAAAACGTTCTCAGTTTACATACAGCGGAGCCAGCCAAACACACACACACACACACACACACACACACACACACACACACACATTTAGCCTACATTACTCATGTAGATAAGCTCACACACTGTGAACGTTATAAGTAAACAAACAAGAACAAATTGAAAAAGTGTATTTTCCTCTCGAACCGTGTGAATAATAAACATGTTATCGAGAAAGGCCACGTCTGTCTGATATGGGGTCATTGCAGGGGTCAAGAGAGAGTGAGAAAGCACCATGACACACACTCTCTCTCTCCCTCCCCCACTCCCCCTCTCTCTCCCCCTCCCTCCCTCAGCCGCTCGCTCTCCCTCATCCTCTCTCTCTCTCTCCCTCATCCTCTCTCTCTCTCTCCCTCAGCCTCTCTCTCTCTCTCCCTCAGCCTCTCTCTCTCTCTCTCTCCCTCAGCCTCTCTCTCTCTCTCTCCCTCAGCCTCTCTCTCTCTCTCTCCCTCAGCCTCTCTCTCTCTCTCCCTCAGCCTCTCTCTCTCTCTCCCCCACTCCCCCCCTCCCCCCCTCAGCCGCTCGCTCTCCCTCATCCTCTCTCTCGCCCTCAGCCTCTCTCTCTCTCCTTCAGCTGTAGGGCCTCTCTCTCTCTCCCTCAGCCTCTCTCTCTCGCCCTCAGCCTCTCTCTCTCGCCCTCAGCCTCTCTCTCTCTCGCCCTCAGCCTCTCTCTCTCTCCCTCAGCTGTAAGGCCTCTCTCTCTCTCCCTCAGCTGTAGGGCCTCTCTCTCTCTCCCTCAGCCTCTCTCTCTCTCCCTCAGCCTCTCTCTCTCTCTCCCTCAGCCTCTCTCTCTCTCCCTCAGCCTCTCTCTCTCTCCCTCAGCCTCTCTCTCTCTCTCTCCCTCAGCCTCTCTCTCTCTCTCTCCCTCAGCCTCTCTCTCTCTCTCCCTCAGCCTCTCTCTCTCTCTCCCCCACTCCCCCCCTCCCCCCCTCAGCCGCTCGCTCTCCCTCATCCTCTCTCTCGCCCTCAGCCTCTCTCTCTCGCCCTCAGCCTCTCTCTCTTGCCCTCAGCCTCTCTCTCTTGCCCTCAGCCTCTCTCTCTCTCGCCCTCAGCCTCTCTCTCTCTCGCCCTCAGCCTCTCTCTCTCTCGCCCTCAGCCTCTCTCTCTCTCGCCCTCAGCCTCTCTCTCTCTCGCCCTCAGCCTCTCTCTCTCTCTCCCTCAGCCTCTCTCTCTCTCTCCCTCAGCCTCTCTCTCTCTCTCTCCCTCAGCCTCTCTCTCTCTCTCCCTCAGCCTCTCTCTCTCTCTCCCTCAGCCTCTCTCTCTCTCTCCCTCAGCCTCTCTCTCTCTCTCCCTCAGCCTCTCTCTCTCTCCCTCAGCCTCTCTCTCTCTCCCTCAGCCTCTCTCTCTCCCTCAGCCTCTCTCTCTCTCTCCCTCAGCCTCTCTCTCTCTCTCCCTCAGCCTCTCTCTCTCTCCCTCAGCCTCTCTCTCTCATATTGACATAGAAAACACAGACCAGAGACAGCCTCGGCTATAATCTGTGACTGTGCTCAATTTAAAATCCCCAAGAAGAATGTGGGTGTGACACGGCGAGTATACAAAACCCCTCCAGCCCTCCTTCTCTCATTCATTCCTTTTCTGCATCTTGCCGTCTCTGCTGCCCGTACCACAGAGCAGAGCCAAGATGTTTGGTGGGAAAAGTTCTGTCTGTCCAGCCCTCTCAATAACAGAAATAAATCACATGGCTATGAGCTAATCATCAATTCTAAAGTAGCCTGATAGAGGAAACGGCGTGTGTGTGTGTGTGTGTGTGTGTGTGTGTGTGTGTGTGTGTGTGTGTGTGTGTGTGTATGTGTGTGTGTGTGTAAAGAAAAGCAGGGGAGGAACTGAACTGACATTTGGAAAATGGGACATGCAGCTAAGAGAGGCTGAGATCCAGAGAACCGACCCGCGTCCCAAATGGCAGCCTATTCACTACTTTTCATAGAGCCCTGGTCAAAAGTAGTGCACTAGAAAGTGCACAGGGTGACATTTTGGGACGCACACCTGGTCTGGGTTTATGTTGGCTCTAGATATAGCCTTGTCTGACACGTTCACTGGGTGCTAGATACGCACAACACAACACAACACACACACACACACACACAGGTGGGGATGGAGAATGTTAAAAGCTCATTTTATGTGCCAACAGCTGAGGGTGTTATGCTGTTCTTACCCCAGTAGCTAGCTGAAGCCAACGTGATTCCACACTGGCACCAGCAACAAACGACCATGAATTCCTATAGCCCATAGCCTATAGCCCAGGACCAGACAGAGACAGACATATCCCCGTGCTCACACATACCGCTTTATTATTCCTGGCCCTGAGACCATCTATACTACATACCCACACCCCGCCTCACAACACCCTGTCACACAAATAAGCCTGTCACCACGTCAAAGTTTGCTTTCAGTCTTCCTCGTCACTGCTGCTCAAAACATTCCCACCACAAACATTCTGACTGAATGCTGAATAATGCTGTTTACTTTCTTTTTTCTTTTTTCTTCATATTATGTCTATCTCTGATAAGCTACTCCATATTATGTCTATCTCTGATAAGCTACTCCATATTATGTCTATCTCTGATAAGCTACTCCATATTATGTCTATCTCTGATAAGCTACTCCATATTATGTCCATCTCTGATAAGCTACTCCATATTATGTCCATCTCTGATAAGCTACTCCATTCTATGTCCATCTCTGATAAGCTACTCCATATTATGTCTATCTCTGATAAGCTACTCCATATTATGTTTATCTCTGAAAAGCTACTCCATATTATGTCTATCTCTGATAAGCTACTCCATATTATGTCTATCTCTGATAAGCTACTCCATATTATGTCTATCTCTGATAAGCTACTCCATATTATGTCCATCTCTGATAAGCTACTCCATATTATGTCTATCTCTGATAAGCTACTCCATATTATGTCCATCTCTGATAAGCTACTCCATATTATGTCTATCTCTGATAAGCTACTCCATATTATGTTTATCTCTGAAAAGCTACTCCATATTATGTCTATCTCTGATAAGCTACTCCATATTATGTCTATGTCTGATAAGCTACTCCATATTATGTCTATCTCTGATAAGCTACTCCATATTATGTCCATCTCTGATAAGCTACTCCATTCTATGTCCATCTCTGATAAGATACTCCATATTATGTCTATCTCTGATAAGCTACTCCATATTATGTATATCTCTGATAAGCTACTCCATATTATGTCTATGTCTGATAAGCTACTCCATATTATGTCCATCTCTGATAAGCTACTCCATATTATGTCCATCTCTGATAAGATACTCCATATTATGTCTATCTCTGATAAGCTACTCCATATTATGTTTATCTCTGAAAAGCTACTCCATATTATGTCTATCTCTGATAAGCTACTCCATATTATGTCTATCTCTGATAAGCTACTCCATATTATGTATATCTCTGATAAGCTACTCCATATTATAATAATAATAATAATAATAATATGCCATTTAGCAGACGCTTTTATCCAAAGCGACTTACAGTCATGTGTGCATACATTTTTGTGTATGGGTGGTCCCGGGGATCGAACCCACTACCTTGGCGTATTATGTCTATGTCTGATAAGCTACTCCATATTATGTCCATCTCTGATAAGCTACTCCATATTATGTCCATCTCTGATAAGCTACTCCATATTATGTCCATCTCTGATAAGCTACTCCATATTATGTCTATCTCTGATAAGCTACTCCATATTATGTCCATCTCTGATAAGCTACTCCATATTATGTCTATCTCTGATAAGCTACTCCCTATTATGTCTATCTCTGATAAGCTACTCCCTATTATGTCTATCTCTGATAAGCTACTCCATATTATGTCCATCTCTGATAAGCTACTCCATATTATGTCTATCTCTGATAAGCTACTCCATATTATGTCTATCTCTGATAAGCTACTCCATATTATGTCTATCTCTGATAAGCTACTCCATATTATGTCTATCTCTGATAAGCTACTCCATATTATGTCTATCTCTGATAAGCTACTCCATATTATGTCTATCTCTGAAAAGATACTCCATATTATGTCTATCTCTGATAAGCTACTCCATATTATGTCTATCTCTGATAAGCTACTCCATATTATGTCCATCTCTGATAAGCTACTCCATATTATATCTATCTCTGATAAGCTACTCCATATTATGTCTATCTCTGATAAGCTACTCCATATTATGTCTATCTCTGATAAGCTACTCCATATTATGTCTATCTCTGATAAGCTACTCCATATTATGTCTATGTCTGATAAGCTACTCCATATTATGTCTATCTCTGATAAGCTACTCCATATTATGTCTATCTCTGATAAGCTACTCCATATTATGTCCATCTCTGATAAGCTACTCCATATTATGTCTATCTCTGAAAAGCTACTCCATATTATGTCTATCTCTGATAAGCTACTCCATATTATGTCCATCTCTGATAAGCTACTCCATTCTATGTCCATCTCTGATAAGATACTCCATATTATGTCTATCTCTGATAAGCTACTCCATATTATGTATATCTCTGATAAGCTACTCCATATTATGTCTATGTCTGATAAGCTACTCCATATTATGTCCATCTCTGATAAGCTACTCCATATTATGTCCATCTCTGAAAAGATACTCCATATTATGTCTATCTCTGATAAGCTACTCCATATTATGTCTATCTCTGATAAGCTACTCCATATTATGTCCATCTCTGATAAGCTACTCCATATTATATCTATCTCTGATAAGCTACTCCATATTATGTCTATCTCTGATAAGCTACTCCATATTATGTCTATCTCTGATAAGCTACTCCATATTATGTCTATCTCTGATAAGCTACTCCATATTATGTCTATGTCTGATAAGCTACTCCATATTATGTCTATCTCTGATAAGCTACTCCATATTATGTCTATCTCTGATAAGCTACTCCATATTATGTCCATCTCTGATAAGCTACTCCATATTATGTCTATCTCTGAAAAGCTACTCCATATTATGTCTATCTCTGATAAGCTACTCCATATTATGTCCATCTCTGATAAGCTACTCCATTCTATGTCCATCTCTGATAAGATACTCCATATTATGTCTATCTCTGATAAGCTACTCCATATTATGTATATCTCTGATAAGCTACTCCATATTATGTCTATGTCTGATAAGCTACTCCATATTATGTCCATCTCTGATAAGCTACTCCATATTATGTCCATCTCTGATAAGCTACTCCATATTATGTCTATGTCTGATAAGCTACTCCATATTATGTCTATCTCTGATAAGCTACTCCATATTATGTCCATCTCTGATAAGCTACTCCATTCTATGTCCATCTCTGATAAGATACTCCATATTATGTCTATCTCTGATAAGCTACTCCATATTATGTATATCTCTGATAAGCTACTCCATATTATGTCTATGTCTGATAAGCTACTCCATATTATGTCCATCTCTGATAAGCTACTCCATATTATGTCCATCTCTGATAAGATACTCCATATTATGTCTATCTCTGATAAGCTACTCCATATTATGTTTATCTCTGAAAAGCTACTCCATATTATGTCTATCTCTGATAAGCTACTCCATATTATGTCTATCTCTGATAAGCTACTCCATATTATGTATATCTCTGATAAGCTACTCCATATTATAATAATAATAATAATAATATGCCATTTAGCAGACGCTTTTATCCAAAGCGACTTACAGTCATGTGTGCATACATTTTTGTGTATGGGTGGTCCCGGGGATCGAACCCACTACCTTGGCGTATTATGTCTATGTCTGATAAGCTACTCCATATTATGTCCATCTCTGATAAGCTACTCCATATTATGTCCATCTCTGATAAGCTACTCCATATTATGTCCATCTCTGATAAGCTACTCCATATTATGTCTATCTCTGATAAGCTACTCCATATTATGTCCATCTCTGATAAGCTACTCCATATTATGTCTATCTCTGATAAGCTACTCCCTATTATGTCTATTTCTGATAAGCTACTCCCTATTATGTCTATCTCTGATAAGCTACTCCATATTATGTCCATCTCTGATAAGCTACTCCATATTATGTCTATCTCTGATAAGCTACTCCATATTATGTCTATCTCTGATAAGCTACTCCATATTATGTCTATCTCTGATAAGCTACTCCATATTATGTCTATCTCTGATAAGCTACTCCATATTATGTCTATCTCTGATAAGCTACTCCATATTATGTCTATCTCTGATAAGCTACTCCATATTATGTCTATCTCTGATAAGCTACTCCATATTATGTCTATCTCTGAAAAGATACTCCATATTATGTCTATCTCTGATAAGCTACTCCATATTATGTCTATCTCTGATAAGCTACTCCATATTATGTCCATCTCTGATAAGCTACTCCATATTATATCTATCTCTGATAAGCTACTCCATATTATGTCTATCTCTGATAAGCTACTCCATATTATGTCTATCTCTGATAAGCTACTCCATATTATGTCTATCTCTGATAAGCTACTCCATATTATGTCTATGTCTGATAAGCTACTCCATATTATGTCTATCTCTGATAAGCTACTCCATATTATGTCTATCTCTGATAAGCTACTCCATATTATGTCCATCTCTGATAAGCTACTCCATATTATGTCTATCTCTGATAAGCTACTCCATATTATGTCCATCTCTGATAAGCTACTCCATATTATGTCCATCTCTGATAAGCTACTCCATATTATGTCTATCTCTGATAAGCTACTCCATATTATGTCTATGCCTGATAAGCTACTCCATATTATGTCTATGCCTGATAAGCTACTCCATATTATGTCTATCTCTGATAAGCTACTCCATATTATGTCCATGTCTGATAAGCTACTCCATATTATGTCTATCTCTGATAAACTACTCCATATTATGTCTATCTCTGTCACGACTTTCGCAGAGGCTGCCTCCCCTCCTTGTTCGGGCAGGTTTCGGCATTCGTCGTCACCGGCTTACTAGCTACTGCCGATCCCATTCTCATCACTCCACTTGTCATGTCTTGTCTTGTCAATCACACACACCTGGTGCTAATTCCCCTAATTAGTGTGTGTATAAGTGTTCCCTCTGTTCCCCTTGTCTTTGTGAGTGATTGTTTCATTGTGAGAGCCAGGAGCTCGGTTCAGCTACTCTTCCATTTGTTATTGCCAAGGTGGAATATTTCCCTTGTGATAGTTTCGTTTTGACGCTGGGTGCGTTTTATTTATGTAAACGGAATCAACTCTGGACTTCGGTGTTTTACCTCCTGCGCCTGACTCCTTCATTCACACCTCGTCACAGAATCACTCAACTGCCATATGGAGTCAGCAGGAGAAGACAGCATGCCTGGAGTTGTGGCAAGTGTCCAGGAGCATTCCTCGATGCTGGCCAGCTTGGGGGAAGAGATGGATCGGGTTCTTCAGGTAGTACAACGCCTGGAGAAGAGAGGACTCGATCTATCGAGACCAGCTGGTCAACCGGATCCAGCCACCTACACCCCAGCCCCTGGAGGGATCCAGATATCCCGGCCACCAGCGTTTGATGGGACGGCAGCGCAATGTAAGGGATTTCTGCTCCAACTAGAGTTGTATTTCTCCAGCATCAGGCCGGTGCCACTGGAGCGGGAGAAGGTATCCGTCCTCGTTTCCTGCCTTTGTGGGAGAGCCCTGGAGTGGGCCAACGCGGTGTGGAACGAGGGAGCTGCCGCGTTGGATGACTACGGGGAGTTTGCTCGCCTCTTTCGGACCGTTTTCGATCACCTGCCTGAGGGTCGAGAGGCGGGTGAACGACTGGTCCATCTGAGGCAGGGGACGAGGACCACACAGGACTACGCGCTGGAGTTCCGGACGCTGGCAGCGGGGTCCGGGTGGAACGAGAGGGCCCTGATCGACCATTTCCGGTGCCACCTAAGGGAGGACGTCCGACGGGAGCTAGCCTGCCGTGATGCCATGCTACCGTTCTCCCAACTGGTGGACATAGCCATCCGGCTGGACAATCTGCTAGCAGCCAGAGGACGTCCTGGTAGGGGTCTGCCCATTCCCACTCCGGACGACTCTGACCCCGAGCAGATGGAGCTGGGGGGAGCCGCCGGTCGAAAGAGCGCAGGAGGACAGCGACAGTGCCACTCTGGTGGCACAAAGGACAATCGCCTTACGTCGCAGTCAACGTTCTTTTGGATCTGTAGGCGGTAGGCAGGGTACTCACGCATCACCCCAGGTAACGAACACCCAAACTTGTTCAGAGCCCTTTGCGCCGCACTGTATATTATCTATCTCCTTTCCCGATCACCTGGTAGTTTCCCAGTGTAAGGCGCTAGTCGATTCAGGCGCAGCTGGGAACTTTATGGACAGGGCATTTGCACTCCGTCAAGGCATTTCATTGGTTCCCCTATCCATTCCACTCCCCATCAGAGCACTTGATAGTCGACCATTAGGGTCCGGGTTGGTTAAGGAGGTCACTGTACCAGTCACCATGATTACACAGGAGACTCATGTTGAGCAGATCACTTTTTTGATTATCGAGTCTCCTGCTTACCCTGTGTTCTTAGGTATTCCGTGGTATAACCCCAATTTTTCATGGCCGCAGAGGGTTCTTACGGGGTGGTCGCGTGAGTGTCCGGGTAGGTGTCTAGGTGTTTCCGTTGGTGCGACCACGGTGGAAAGTCCAGACGATACCCCTACCGTGCACATTCCCCACGAATACCATGATCTGGCGCTAGCGTTTTCCAAGACGCAGGCGACTAAATTACCACCTCATCGGGAGGGGGATTGCGCGATAAACCTCCGGGTAGACGCTGTACCTCCCAGGAGTCATGTGTATCCCCTGTCGCAGGCTGAAATGGAGGCTATGGAAACATACATCACCGAGTATCTGTGCCAGGGGTATATATGTCCCTCCACTTCACCTGCTTCCTCGAGTTTCTTCTTTGTGAAAAAGAAAGATGGCGGTTTACACCCGTGCATTGATTATCGACCGCTGAATGAGGTGACGGTACGATTTAGTTATCCTCTTCCCCTCATTCCTTCAGTGATTGAGTCAATGCATGGGGCTCGTTTTTTCACCAAATTAGACCTCAGGAGTGCCTACAACCTGGTGCGTATTCGGGAAGGGGATGAGGGAAAACAGCATTCAGCGCAACTTCGGGGCATTATGAATACCTGGTGATGCCCTACGGTTTGATGAATGCTCCATCCGTCTTCCAGTCCTTTGTGAACGAGGTCTTTATTTTTTATTTTTTCTTCATATTATGTCTATCTCTGATAAGCTACTCCATATTTTGTCTATCTCTGAAAAGCTACTCCATATTATGTCTATCTCTGATAAGCTACTCCATATTATGTATATCTCTGAAAACCTACTCCATATTATGTCTATCTCTGATAAGCTACTCCATATTATGTCTATCTCTGATAAGCTACTCCATATTTTGTCTATCTCTGAAAAGCTACTCCATATTATGTCTATCTCTGATAAGCTACTCCATATTATGTATATCTCTGAAAACCTACTCCATATTATGTCTATCTCTGATAAGCTACTCCATATTATGTCTATCTCTGATAAGCTACTCCATATTATGTATATCTCTGAAAACCTACTCCATATTATGTCTATCTCTGATAAGCTACTCCATATTATGTCTATCTCTGATAAGCTACCCAGGAAAGAGCTAAAGATAGCACAAATTAATATTCACTGAGTGTACAAAACATTAGGAACACCTGCTCTTTCCATGACATAGACTGACCAAGTGAATTCAAGACAGCAAGACAGGACAGGAATGTCAGTGTTCTGCCATGGCCAGCGAACAGCCCGGATCTCAATCCCATTGAGCACGTCTGGGACCTGTTGGATCGGAGGGTGAGGGCTAGGGCCATTCCCCCCAGAAATGTCCGGGAACTTGCAGGTACCTTGGTGGAAGAGTGGGGTAACATCTCACAGTAAGAACTGGCAAATCTGATGCAGTCCATGAGGAGGAGATGCACTGCAGTACTTAATGCAGCTGGTGGCCACACCAGATACTGACTGTTACTTTAGATTTTGACCCCCCGTTTGTTCAGGGACACATTATTCAATTTCTGTTAGTCACATGTCTGTGGAACTTGTTCAGTTTATGTCTCAGTTGTTGAATCTTGTTATGTTCATACAAATATTTACACATGTTAAGTTTGCTGAAAATAAACGCAGTTGAAAGTGAGAGGACGTTTCTTTTTTTGCTGAGTTTATATATATATATATGTATATACATACACACATATACACTACCGTTCAAACGTTTGGGGTCACTAAGAAATGTCCTAGTTTTCGAAAGAAAAGCAATGTTTTTGTCCATTAAAATAACATCAAATTGATCAGAAATACAGTGTAGACATAGTTAATGTTGTAAATGGCTATTGTAGCTGGAAACGGCAGATTTTTAATGGAATATCTACATAGGAGTACAGAGGCCCTTTATCAGCAACCATTAATCCTGTGTTCCAATGGCACGTTTTGTTTGCTAATCCAAGTTTATCATTTTAAAAGGCTAATTGATCATTAGAAAACCCTTTTGCAATTATGTTAGCACAGCTGAAAACTGTTGTGCTGATTAAAGAAGCAATAAAACTGGCCTTCTTGAGACTAGTTGAGTATCTGGAGCATCAGCAATTGTGAGTTTGATTACAGGCTCAAAATGGCCAGAACTGTCTTCTGAAAATATTATATTCTTGTTCTGAGAAATGAAGGCTATTCTCTGCGAGAAATTGCCAAGAAACTGAAGGTCTCGGACAACGCTGTGTACTACTCCCTTCACAGAACAGTGCAAACTGGCTCTAACCAGAATAGAAAGAGGAGTGGGAGGCCCCGGTGCACAACTGAGCAAGAGGACAAATACATTAGAGTGTCTAGTTTGAGAAAAAGGCGGCTCACAGGTCCTCAACTGGCAGCTTCATTAAATAGTACCCGCACACCGCCCCAGTTTTCCGTTTTTTTTGTATTATTTCTTGTTGTTTCACAACAACAAAAATATTTTGCATCTTCAAAGTGGTAGGCATGTTGTGTAAATCAAATGATACAACCCCCCCCCAAAAAAATCCATTCTAATTCCAGGTTGTAAGGCACCAAAATAGGAAAAATGCCAAGGGGGGGTGAATACATTCGCAACCACTGTAGACAGGTTTGTGCCTTTCCAAATCATGTCCAATTAATTGAATTTACCACAGGTGGACTCCAATCAAGTTGTAGAAACATCTTAAGGATGATCAATGAAAACAGGATGCATCTGAGCTCAATTTAGAGTGTTATAGCAAAGGGTCTGAATACTTATGCAAACTAAAAGGTATTTCTGTTTTTCATTTGTAATACAGTCGCAAAAATTTTCTACAAACCTGTTTTCGCTTTGTCATTATGGTGTATTGTGTGAAGAGGGCCTTTTATTGTCCCCAGCAATTTATTTTTATTGTATTTTCCCAAAATGGCCGCCAATCAGCTCCATGGGGGCAAATAGGACCGGTTTCACAAGACTGTATTTCAATTAGAGCTTCTATACCAAAGCGAACAATATGGTGTTTTTGGGGAGCTTCTCTACTGGACTATAGAGCACCCACCCACAGTGTTGGTATCTGTAGGACACAAACAGCGCCACAGACACATGTTCTATGTCCTCACCTCTGTTACCTCTGCGAGAACTGAAGGAAGGGACTAAATGTGTAACCATGGCTACGGGCTGACTAGGACTTGCCAAGTGAAACAGTGGTATACAAAACTCCATATCACACTCACGCAAGCACACACACACACTCACGCACACACACACACACACACACGCAAGCACACACACACACACACACACACACACGCAAGCACACACACACACGCACACACACACACACACACACACACACACACACACACACACACACACACACACACACACACACACACACACACACACACACACACACACACACACACACACACACACACACACACCTCCATATCAACCCCTTGGGTTGGGTCACATGTTGGGTGTAGGAACAAAGCCACCAAGTCCCAACTAGTCATGTTTTTTTTCATTCCATCTCCTCCCACGCTGGTTCTTTCCTATTCCTTATGTAGTGCACTACTTCTGACCAGAGCCATATGGGACCTTTTAAAAAGCAGTGCACTGTATAGGGTGCCATTTGGGACAAATCCCTAGAAGCCACAGACCGTCTCTATGACGAGTTAACACACATTCTTTTTTGCAACTGAATTCCCACCTTGACTGTTGTTGTGGTTTTATGATGGTGATTGTGTTAGGTTACTGATTGTTATGTGGTTTTATGATGGTGATTGTGTTAGGTTACTGATTGTTATGTGGTGTTAAGATGGTGATTGTGTTAGGTTACTGATTGTTGTGGTTTTATGATGGTGATTGTGTTAGGTTACTGATTGTTATGTGGTTTTATGATGGTGATTGTGTTAGGTTACTGATTGTTATGTGGTTTTATGATGGTGATTGTGTTAGGTTACTGATTGCTGTGGTTTTATGATGGTGATTGTGTTAGGTTACTGATTGTTATATTATGTGGTGTTATTTACATTTTACATTTTAGTCATTTAGCAGACGCTCTTATCCAGAGCGACTTACAGTTAGTGAATACATATTTTTTTATACTGGCCCCCCGTGGGAATCGAACCCACAACCCTGGCGTTGCAAACGCCATGCTCTATCAACTGAGCTACATCCTGGCCGGCCATTCCCTCCCCTACCCTGGACGACGCTGGGCCAATTGTGCGCCGCCCATGAGTCTCCCGGTCGCGGCCGGCTGCGACAGAGCCTGGATTCGAACCAGGATCTCTAGTGGCACATTTAGCACTGCGATGCAGTGCCTTTAGACCACTGCGCCACTCAGGAGTACATGATGGTGATTGTGTTAGGTTACCGACTGTTATATTATGTGGTTATGTATTATGGTGAGTGTAAAAGCTAGCATCCCCGTGCTCTTGCAAAAATAAATCTACTTTTGAACGAGAGGGTCAGTATAGGTACTCTATGGCTTTATGATTATATAGACAGGACAGCTGGCTCAAAGGACCAACTAAGATTACACACCTCCAATCCAGTTGGGGGCACTATGATATCAAAAGCCGAATAGAAACCAATAAAAAGCTTTTCTTTACTGGGGGTTGCAGCTTTCTCTTGTGTTTGGGCTGTCCTCTCCTGTGAAGGGTTAGGGGGTCAAAGGTTGCAGATGAGAAGCCTACCTTTCATACAGAGGGGGTTGTCTTGTGGCAGCTCTCTCTTGTGTTTGGGCTGTCCTCTCTTGTGAAGGAAGTCTATGTAGAGCCTCACCCTCCGGTCCACAGCATCTCTCACCAGACTAGTGACCTCCTACGGGGGGGGGGGGGGGGGGGGGGGGGTACAGGTACAATCACACCAGGTCCAGCAGTCTAATGAGCAAAGACAAGGAGACGATACTAAGAGAGTAGTGGAGTGGGGTATGGTGGTGATGGTTTCTGTCTCTAATAATACACATCTCAGTGAGGTGGTGATGGTTTCTCTCTCAGTGAGGTGGTGATGGTTTCTATCTCAGTGAGGTGGTGATGGTTCCTCTCTCAGTGAGGTGGTGATGGTTTCTCTCTCAGTGAGGTGGTGATGGTTTCTATCTCAGTGAGGTGGTGATGGTTCCTCTCTCAGTGAGGTGGTGATGGTTTCTCTCTCAGTGAGGTGGTGATGGTTTCTCTCTCAGTGAGGTGGTGACGGTTTCTCTCTCAGTGAGGTGGTGATGGTTTCTCTCTCAGTGAGGTGGTGATGGTTTCTCTCTCAGTGAGGTGGTGATGGTTTCTCTCTCAGTGAGGTGGTGATGGTTTCTCTCTCAGTGAGGTGGTGACGGTTTCTCTCTCAGTGAGGTGGTGACGGTTTCTCTCTCAGTGAGGTGGTGATGGTTTCTCTCTCAGTGAGGTGGTGATGGTTTCTCTCTCAGTGAGGTGGTGATGGTTTATGTCTCAGTGAGGTGGTGATGGTTTCTCTCTCAGTGAGGTGGTGATGGTTCCTCTCTCAGTGAGGTGGTGACGGTTTCTCTCTCAGTGAGGTGGTGACGGTTTCTCTCTCAGTGAGGTGGTGATGGTATCTATCTCAGTGAGGTGGTGACGGTTTCTCTCTCAGTGAGGTGGTGATGGTTTCCCTCTCAGTGAGGTGGTGATGGTTCCTCTCTCAGTGAGGTGGTGATGGTTTCTCTCTCAGTGAGGTGGTGACGGTTTCTCTCTCAGTGAGGTGGTGATGGTTTCTCTCTCAGTGAGGTGGTGATGGTTTCTCTCTCAGTGAGGTGGTGATGGTTTCTCTCTCAGTGAAGTGGTGATGGTTTCTCTCTCAGTGAAGTGGTGATGGTTTCTCTCTCAGTGAGGTGGTGACGGTTTCTATATTGTTGATGTTGACGTTATTATTTTATTCTACTGAATGAAAGGTTCCTCCCTCCAACCCCCACCCCCACCCCTCACCTCCAACCCCCACCCCTCATCTCCAACCCACACCTTCAACCCCCCCACACCTCACCTCCAACCCCCACCTCCGACACCCATCTCCAACCCCCACCCCTCACCGCCAACCCCCACCCCTCACCTTCAACGCCCACCTCCAACCCCCAGCTCAACACACACACACACCATGTTTCCCATATCTCCATACCTCAGTGTGCTCCGCAGTGAACCACCTTGTTTCCTGTGTTGCTCTGTGGCCCAGAGGCCCCATGATCTGGAGATCCACCAACACTGCATAGCTCCCGCACTGTAAAACACACAAGAGGTTGCTGAGAGGCACACACATACACACACAGTGTGGGTGATGGACAGGGAGACAAATCACTACTACAGTGGCATAGCCTTAGACCACTGCGCCACTCTCTAGTCATATCTCTAGAAACTAGACCCATCTCTCTAGTCATATCTCTAGAAACTAGACCCATCTCTCTAGTTATATCTCCAGAAACTAGACCCATCTCTCTAGTCATATCTCTAGAAACTAGACCCATCTCTCTAGTCATATCTCTAGAAACTAGACCCATCTCTCTAGTCATATCTCTAGAAACTAGACCCATCTCTCTAGTTATATCTCCAGAAACTAGACCCATCTCTCTAGTCATATCTCTAGAAACTAGACCCATCTCTCTAGTCATATCTCTAGAAACTAGACCCATCTCGCTCTAGTCATATCTCTAGAAACTAGACCCATCTCTAGTCATATCTCTAGAAACTAGACCCATCTCTCTAGTCATATCTCTAGAAACTAGACCCATCTCTCTAGTCATATCTCTAGAAACTAGACCCATCTCTCTAGTCATATCTCTAGAAACTAGACCCATCTCTCTAGTCATATCTCTAGAAACTAGACCCATCTCTCTAGTCATATCTCTAGAAACTAGACCCATCTCTCTAGTCATATCTCTAGAAACTAGACCCATCTCTCTAGCCATATCTCTAGAAACTAGACCCATCTCTAGTCATATCTCTAGAAACTAGACCCATCTCTCTAGCCATCTCTCCAGAAACTAGACCCATCTCTCTAGCCAACTCATTAGAAACTAGACCCATCTCTTTAGTCGTATCTCTAGAAACTAGACCCATCTCTAGTCATATCTCTAGAAACTAGACCCATCTCTCTAGCCATATCTCTAGAAACTAGACCCATCTCTCTAGTCATATCTCTAGAAACTAGAACCATCTCTCTAGTCATATCTCTAGAAACTAGACCCATCTCTCTAGTCATATCTCTAGAAACTAGACCCATCTCTCTAGCCATATCTCTAGAAACTAGACCCATCTCTCTAGTCATATCTCTAGAAACTAGACCCATCTCTCTAGTCATATCTCTAGAAACTAGACCCATCTCTCTAGTCATATCTCTAGAAACTAGACCCATCTCTCTAGTCATTTCTCTAGAAACTAGACCCATCTCTCTAGCCATCTCTCCAGAAACTAGACCCATCTCTCTAGCCATTTATCCAGAAACTAGACCCATCTCTCTAGCCAACTCATTAGAAACTAGACCCATCTCTCTAGTCATATCTCTAGAAACTAGACCCATCTCTCTAGCCATCTCTTTAGAAACTAGACCCATCTCTCTAGCCATCTCTTTAGAAACTAGACCCATCTCTCTAGCCATCTCTCTAGAAACTAGACCCATCTCTCTAGTCATATCTCTAGAAACTAGACCCATCTCTCCAGTCATATTTCTAGAAACTAGACCCATCTCTCTAGTCATATCTCTAGAAACTAGACCCATCTCTCTCGTCATATCTCTAGAAACTAGACCCATCTCTCCAGTCATATCTCTAGAAACTAGACCCATCTCTCTAGTCATATCTCTAGAAACTAGACCCATCTCTCTAGTCATATCTCTAGAAACTAGACCCATCTCTCTAGTCATATCTCTAGAAACTAGACCCATCTCTCTAGTCATATCTCTAGAAACTAGACACATCTCTAGTCATATCTCTAGAAACATCTCTCTAGTAATATCTCTAGAAACTAGACCCATCTCTCTCGTCATATCTCTAGAAACTAGACCCATCTCTCTAGTCATATCTCTAGAAACTAGACCCATCTCTCTAGTCATATCTCTAGAAACTAGACCCATCTCTCTAGCCATCTCTCTAGAAACTAGACCAATCTCTCTAGCTAGACCCATCTCTCTAGTCATATCTCTAGAAAGTAGACCCATCTCTCGTCATATCTCTAGAAACTAGACCCATCTCTCTAGTCATATCTCTAGAAACTAGACCCATCTCTCTAGTCATTTCTCTAGAAACTAGACCCATCTCTCTAGCCATCTCTCCAGAAACTAGACCCATCTCTCTAGCCATTTCTCCAGAAACTAGACCCATCTCTCTAGCCAACTCATTAGAAACTAGACCCATCTCTCTAGTCATATCTCTAGAAACTAGACCCATCTCTCTAGTCATATCTCTAGAAACTACACCCATCTCTTTAGTCATATCTCTAGAAACTAGACCCATCTCTCTAGTCATATCTCTAGAAACTAGACCCATCTCTCTAGTCATATCTCTAGAAACTAGACCCATCTCTAGTCATATCTCTAGAAACTAGACCCATCTCTTTAGTCATATCTCTAGAAACTAGACCCATCTCTCTAGTCATATCTCTAGAAACTAGACCCATCTCTCAAGTCATATGTCTAGAAACTAGACCCATCTCTAGTCATATCTCTAGAAACTAGACCCATCTCTCTAGCTAGACCCATCTCTCTAGTCATATCTCTAGAAAGTAGACCCATCTCTCGTCATATCTCTAGAAACTAGACCCATCTCTCTAGTCATATCTCTAGAAACTAGACCCATCTCTCTAGCCATCTCTCTAGAAACTAGACCAATCTCTCTAGCTAGACCCATCTCTCTAGTCATATCTCTAGAAAGTAGACCCATCTCTCGTCATATCTCTAGAAACTAGACCCATCTCTCTAGTCATATCTCTAGAAACTAGACCCATCTCTCTAGTCATATCTCTAGAAACTAGACCCATCTCTAGTCATATCTCTAGAAACTAGACCCATCTCTCTAGTCATATCTCTAGAAACTAGACACATCTCTCTAGACATCTCTCTAGCCATCTCTTTAAAAAATAGACCCATCTCTCTAGACATCTCTTTAGAAACTAGACCCATCTCTCTAGTCATATCTCTAGAAACTAGACCCATCTCTCCAGTCATATCTCCAGAAACTAGATCCAACTCTCTAGCCATCTCTCTACAAACTAGACCCATATCTCTAGTCATATCTCTACAAACTAGACCCATCTCTCTAGTCATATCTCTAGAAACTAGACCCATCTCTCTAGTCATACCTCCAGAAACTAGATCCAACTCTCTAGCCATCTCATTAGAAATGAGACCCATCTCTCTAGTCATATCTCTAGAAACTAGACCCATCTCTCTAGTCATATCTCTAGAAACATCTCTCTAGTCATATCTCTAGAAACTAGACCCATCTCTCTAGTCATATCTCTAGAAACTAGACCCATCTCTCTAGTCATATCTCTAGAAACTAGACCCATCTCTCTAGTCATATCTCTAGAAACTAGACCCATCTCTCTAGTCATATCTCTAGAAACTAGACCCATCTCTCTAGTCATATCTCTAGAAACTAGACCCATCTCTCTAGCCATATCTCTAGAAACTAGACCCATCTCTAGTCATATCTCTAGAAACTAGACCCATCTCTCTAGCCATCTCTCCAGAAACTAGACCCATCTCTCTAGCCAACTCATTAGAAACTAGACCCATCTCTTTAGTCGTATCTCTAGAAACTAGACCCATCTCTAGTCATATCTCTAGAAACTAGACCCATCTCTCTAGCCATATCTCTAGAAACTAGACCCATCTCTCTAGTTATATCTCTAGAAACTAGAACCATCTCTCTAGTCATATCTCTAGAAACTAGACCCATCTCTCTAGTCATATCTCTAGAAACTAGACCCATCTCTCTAGTCATATCTCTAGAAACTAGACCCATCTCTCTAGTCATTTCTCTAGAAACTAGACCCATCTCTCTAGCCATCTCTCCAGAAACTAGACCCATCTCTCTAGCCATTTCTCCAGAAACTAGACCCATCTCTCTAGCCAACTCATTAGAAACTAGACCCATCTCTCTAGTCATATCTCTAGAAACTAGACCCATCTCTCTAGCCATCTCTTTAGAAACTAGACCCATCTCTCTAGCCATCTCTTTAGAAACTAGACCCATCTCTCTAGCCATCTCTCTAGAAACTAGACCCATCTCTCTAGTCATATCTCTAGAAACTAGACCCATCTCTCCAGTCATATTTCTAGAAACTAGACCCATCTCTCTAGTCATATCTCTAGAAACTAGACCCATCTCTCTCGTCATATCTCTAGAAACTAGACCCATCTCTCCAGTCATATCTCTAGAAACTAGACCCATCTCTCTAGTCATATCTCTAGAAACTAGACCCATCTCTCTAGTCATATCTCTAGAAACTAGACCCATCTCTCTAGTCATATCTCTAGAAACTAGACCCATCTCTCTAGTCATATCTCTAGAAACTAGACCCATCTCTAGTCATATCTCTAGAAACATCTCTCTAGTCATATCTCTAGAAACTAGACCCATCTCTCTCGTCATATCTCTAGAAACTAGACCCATCTCTCTAGTCATATCTCTAGAAACTAGACCCATCTCTCTAGTCATATCTCTAGAAACTAGACCCATCTCTCTAGCCATCTCTCTAGAAACTAGACCAATCTCTCTAGCTAGACCCATCTCTCTAGTCATATCTCTAGAAAGTAGACCCATCTCTCGTCATATCTCTAGAAACTAGACCCATCTCTAGTCATATCTCTAGAAACTAGACCCATCTCTCTAGTCATATCTCTAGAAACTAGACCCATCTCTCTAGTCATATCTCTAGAAACTACACCCATCTCTTTAGTCATATCTCTAGAAACTAGACCCATCTCTCTAGTCATATCTCTAGAAACTAGACCCATCTCTCTAGTCATATCTCTAGAAACTAGACCCATCTCTAGTCATATCTCTAGAAACTAGACCCATCTCTTTAGTCATATCTCTAGAAACTAGACCCATCTCTCTAGTCATATCTCTAGAAACTAGACCCATCTCTCAAGTCATATGTCTAGAAACTAGACCCATCTCTAGTCATATCTCTAGAAACTAGACCCATCTCTCTAGCTAGACCCATCTCTCTAGTCATATCTCTAGAAAGTAGACCCATCTCTCTAGTCATATCTCTAGAAACTATAACCCATCTCTCTAGTCATATCTCTAAAAACTAGACCCATCTCTCTAGCCATCTCTCTAGAAACTAGACCAATCTCTCTAGCTAGACCCATCTCTCTAGTCATATCTCTAGAAAGTAGACCCATCTCTCGTCATATCTCTAGAAACTAGACCCATCTCTCTAGTCATATCTCTAGAAACTAGACCCATCTCTCTAGTCATATCTCTAGAAACTAGACCCATCTCTAGTCATATCTCTAGAAACTAGACCCATCTCTCTAGTCATATCTCTAGAAACTAGACACATCTCTCTAGACATCTCTCTAGCCATCTCTTTAAAAAATAGACCCATCTCTCTAGACATCTCTTTAGAAACTAGACCCATCTCTCTAGTCATATCTCTAGAAACTAGACCCATCTCTCCAGTCATATCTCCAGAAACTAGATCCAACTCTCTAGCCATCTCTCTAGAAACTAGACCCATCTCTCTAGTCATATCTCTACAAACTAGACCCATATCTCTAGTCATATCTCTACAAACTAGACCCATCTCTCTAGTCATATCTCTAGAAACTAGACCCATCTCTCTAGCCAACTCTTTAGAAACTAGAACCATCTCTCTAGCCATCTATTTAGAAACTAGACCCATCTCTCTAGCCATCTCTCTAGAAACTAGACCCATCTCTCTAGTCATATCTCTTTAGAAACTAGACCCATTTCTCTAGCCATCTCTTTAGAAACTAGACCCATCACTCTAGTCATATCTCTAGAAACTAGACCCATCTCTCCAGTCATATCTCTAGAAACTAGACCCATCTCTCTAGTCATATCTCTAGAAACTAGACCCATCTCTAGTCATATCTCTAGAAACTAGACCCATCTCTTTAGTCATATCTCTAGAAACTAGACCCATCTCTCTAGTCATATCTCTAGAAACTAGACCCATCTCTCTAGCCATCTCTCCAGAAACTAGACCCATCTCTCTAGCCATCTCTCCAGAAACTAGACCCATCTCTCTAGCCAACTCATTAGAAACTAGACCCATCTCTCTAGTCATATCTCTAGAAACTAGACCCATCTCTCTAGCCATCTCTTTAGAAACTAGACCCATCTCTCTAGCCATCTCTTTAGAAACTAGACCCATCTCTCTTGTCATCTCTCTAGAAACTAGACCCATCTCTAGTCATATCTCTAGAAACTAGACCCATCTCTCTAGTCATATCTCTAGAAAATAGACCCATCTCTCCAGTCATATTTCTAGAAACTAGACCCATCTCTCTAGTCATATCTCTAGAAACTAGACCCATCTCTCTAGTCATATCTCTAGAAACTAGACCCATCTCTAGTCATATCTCTAGAAACTAGACCCATCTCTCTAGTCATATCTCTAGAAATGAGACCCATCTCTAGTCATATCTCTAGAAACTAGACCCATCTCTCTAGTCATATCTCTAGAAATGAGACCCATAGCCATCTCTCTAGAAACTAGACACATCTCTCAAGCCAACTCTTTAGAAACTAGAACCAGCTCTCTAGTCATCTCTTTAGAAACTAGAACCATCTCTCTAACCATCTCTTTAGAAACTAGACCCATCTCTCTAGTCATATCTCTAGAAACTAGACCCATCTCTCTAGTCATATCTCTAGAAACTAGACCCAGCTCTCTAGTCATATCTCTAGAAACTAGACCCATCTCTCTAGTCATATCTCTAGAAACTAGACCCATCTCTCTAGTCATATCTCTAGAAACTAGACCCAACTCTCTAGCCAACTCTTTAGAAACTAGAACCATCTCTCTAGCCATCTCTTTAGAAACTAGACCCATCTCTCTAGTCATATCTCTAGAAACTAGACCCATCTCTCTAGCCATCTATTTAGAAACTAGACCATTCTCTCTAGTCATATCTCTAGAAACTAGACCCATCTCTCTAGTCATATCTCTAGAAACTAGACCCATCTCTCTAGTCATATCTCTAGAAACTAGACCCATCTCTCTAGCCATCTCTCCAGAAACTAGACCCATCTCTCTAGCCATCTCTCCAGAAACTAGACCCATCTCTTTACCCAACTCATTAGAAACTAGACCCATCTCTTTAGTCATATCTCTAGAAACTAGACCCATCTCTCTAGAAACTAGACCCATCTCTCTAGTCATATCTCTAGAAACTAGACCCATCTCTCTAGCCATCTCTCCAGAAACTACACCCATCTCTCTAGCCATTTCTCCAGAAACTAGACCCATCTCTCTAGCCAACTCATTAGAAACTAGACCCATCTCTCTAGTCATATCTCTAGAAACTAGACCCATCTCTCTAGTCATATCTCTAGAAACTAGACCCATCTCTCTAGCCATATCTCTAGAAACTAGACCCATCTCTCTAGTCATATCTCTAGAAACTAGACCCATCTCTCTAGTCATATCTCTAGAAACTAGACCCATCTCTAGTCATATCTCTAGAAACTAGACCCATCTCTCTAGTCATATCTCTAGAAACTAGACCCATCTCTCTAGTCATATCTCTAGAAACTACACCCATCTCTCTAGCCATCTCTCCAGAAACTAGACCCATCTCTCTAGCCATCTCTCCAGAAACTAGACCCATCTATCTAGCCAACTCATTAGAAACTAGACCCATCTCTTTAGTCATATCTCTAGAAACTAGACCCATCTCTCTATTCATATCTCTAGAAACTAGACCCATCTCTCTAGACATATCTCTAGAAACTAGACCCATCTCTCTAGCCATCTCCCCAGAAACTAGACCCATCTCTCTAGCCATTTCTCCAGAAACTAGACCCATCTCTCTAGCCAACTCATTAGAAACTAGACCCATCTCTCTAGTCATATCTCTAGAAACTAGACCCATCTCTCCAGTCATATCTCTAGAAACTAGACCCATCTCTCTAGTCATATCTCTAGAAACTAGACCCATCTCTAGTCATATCTCTAGAAACTAGACCCATCTCTTTAGCCATATCGCTAGAAACTAGACCCATCTCTCTAGTCATATCTCTAGAAACTAGACCCATCTCTCTAGCCATCTCTCCAGAAACTAGACCCATCTCTCTAGCCATCTCTCCAGAAACTAGACCAATCTCTCTAGCCAACTCATTAGAAACTAGACCCATCTCTCTAGTCATATCTCTAGAAACTAGACCCATCTCTCTAGTCATATCTCTAGAAACTAGACCCATCTCTAGTCATATCTCTAGAAACTAGACCCATCTCTCTAGTCATATCTCTAGAAATGAGACCCATCTCTAGTCATAACTCTAGAAACTAGACCCATCTCTCTAGTCATATCTCTAGAAACTAGCCCCATCTCTCTAGCCATCTCTCTAGAAACTAGACACATCTCTCAAGCCAACTCTTTAGAAACTAGAACCAGCTCTCTAGCCATCTCTTTAGAAACTAGAACCATCTCTCTAACCATCTCTTTAGAAACTAGACCCATCTCTCTAGTCATATCTCTAGAAACTAGACCCATCTCTCTAGTCATATCTCTAGAAACTAGACCCATCTCTCTAGTCATATCTCTAGAAACTAGACCCATCTCTCTAGTCATATCTCTAGAAACTAGACCCATCTCTCTAGTCATATCTCTAGAAACTAGACCCAACTCTCTAGCCAACTCTTTAGAAACTAGAACCATCTCTCTAGCCATCTCTTTAGAAACTAGACCCATCTCTCTAGTCATATCTCTAGAAACTAGACCCATCTCTCTAGCCATCTATTTAGAAACTAGACCCATCTCTCTAGTCATATCTCTAGAAACTAGACCCATCTCTCTAGTCATATCTCTAGAAACTAGACCCATCTCTCTAGTCATATCTCTAGAAACTAGACCCATCTCTCTAGCCATCTCTCCAGAAACTAGACCCATCTCTCTAGTCATATCTCTAGAAACTAGACCCATCTCTCTAGTCATATCTCTAGAAACTAGACCCATCTCTTTAGTCATATCTCTAGAAACTAGACCCATCTCTCTAGAAACTAGACCCATCTCTCTAGTCATATCTCTAGAAACTAGACCCAACTCTCTAGCCATCTCATTAGAAATGAGACCCATCTCTCTAGTCATATCTCTAGAAACTAGACCCATCTCTCTAGTCATATCTCTAGAAACATCTCTCTAGTCATATCTCTAGAAACTAGACCCATCTCTCTAGTCATATCTCTAGAAACTAGACCCATCTCTCTAGTCATATCTCTAGAAACTAGACCCATCTCTCTAGTCATATCTCTAGAAACATAGAACCATCTCACTAGTCATATCTCTAGAAACTAGACCCATCTCTCTAGTTCATATCTCTAGAAACTAGACCCATCTCTCTAGTCCTTATCTCTAGAAACTAGACCCATCTCTCTAGTCATATCTCTAGAAACTAGACCCATCTCTCAAGTCATATCTCTAGAAACTAGACACATCTCTCTAGTCATATCTCTAGAAACTAGACCCATCTCTCTAGCATATCTCTAGAAACTAGACCCATCTCTCTAGCATATCTCTAGAAACTAGACCCATCTCTCCTAGTCATATCTCCTAGAAACTAGACCATCTCTCTAGTCATATCTCTAGAAACTAGACCCATCTCTCTAGTCATCATCTCTAGAAAACTAGACCCATCTCTCTAGTCATATCTCTAGGGAAAACTAGACCCCATCTCTCTAGCCAATCTCTAGAAACTAGGACCCCATCTCTCTAGTCATATCTCTAGAAACTAGACCCATCTTCTCTAGTCATATCTCTAGAAACTAGACCCATCTCTCTAGTCATATCTCTAGAAACTAGACCCATCTCTCTAGCCTTCTCCAGAAACTAGACCCATCTCTCTAGCCATCTCTCCAGAAACTAGACCCATCTCTCTAGCCAACTCATTAGAAACTAGACCCATCTCTCTAGTCATATCTCTAGAAACTAGACCCATCTCTCTAGCCATCTCTTTAGAAACTAGACCCATCTCTCTAGCCATCTCTTTAGAAACTAGACCCATCTCTCTAGCCATCTCTCTAGAAACTAGACCCATCTCTCTAGTCATATCTCTAGAAACTAGACCCATCTCTCCAGTCATATTTCTAGAAACTAGACCCATCTCTCTAGTCATATCTCTAGAAACTAGACCCATCTCTCTCGTCATATCTCTAGAAACTAGACCCATCTCTCCAGTCATATCTCTAGAAACTAGACCCATCTCTCTAGTCATATCTCTAGAAACTAGACCCATCTCTCTAGTCATATCTCTAGAAACTAGACCCATCTCTCTAGTCATATCTCTAGAAACTAGACCCATCTCTCTAGTCATATCTCTAGAAACTAGACCCATCTCTCTAGTCATATCTCTAGAAACTAGACCCATCTCTCTAGTCATATCTCTAGAAACTAGACCCATCTCTCTAGTCATATCTCTAGAAACTAGACCCATCTCTCTAGTCATATCTCTAGAAACTAGACCCATCTCTCTAGTCATATCTCTAGAAACTAGACCCATCTCTCTAGTCATATCTCTAGAAACTAGACCCATCTCTCTAGTCATATCTCTAGAAACTAGACCCATCTCTCTAGTCATATCTCTAGAAACTAGACCCATCTCTCTAGTCATATCTCTAGAAACTAGACCCATCTCTCTAGTCATATCTCTAGAAACTAGACCCATCTCTCTAGTCATATCTCTAGAAACTAGACCCATCTCTCTAGTCATATCTCTAGAAACTAGACCCATCTCTCTAGTCATATCTCTAGAAACTAGACCCATCTCTCTAGTCATATCATATCTCTAGAAACTAGACCCATCTCTCTAGTCATATCTCTAGAAACTAGACCCATCTCTCTAGTCATATCTCTAGAAACTAGACCCATCTCTCTAGTCATATCTCTAGAAACTAGACACATCTCTCTAGTCATATCTCTAGACCCATCTCTCTAGTCATATCTCTAGAAACTAGACCCATCTCTCTAGTCATATCTCTAGAAACTAGACCCATCTCTCTAGCCTTCTCCAGAAACTAGACCCATCTCTCTAGCCATATCTCTAGAAACTAGACCCATCTCTCTAGTCATATCTCTAGAAACTAGACCCATCTCTCTAGTCATATCTCTAGAAACTAGACCCATCTCTCTAGTCATATCTCTAGAAACTAGACCCATCTCTCTAGCCATATCTCTAGAAAACTAGACCCATCTCTCTAGTCATATCTCTAGAAACTAGACCCATCTCTCTAGTCATATCTCTAGAAACTAGACCCATCTCTCTAGTCATACATATCTCTAGAAACTAGACCCATCTCTCTAGTCATATCTCTAGAAACTAGACCCATCTCTCTAGTCATATCTCTAGAAACTAGACCCATCTCTCTAGTCATATCTCTAGAAACTAGACCCATCTCTCTAGCCATCTCTCTAGAAACTAGACCCATCTCTCTAGTCATATCTCTAGAAACTAGACCCATCTCTCTAGTCATATCTCTAGAAACTAGACCCATCTCTCTAGTCATATCTCTAGAAACTAGACCCATCTCTCTAGTCATATCTCTAGAAACTAGACCCATCTCTCTAGTCATATCTCTAGAAACTAGACCCATCTCTCTAGTCATATCTCTAGAAACTAGACCCATCTCTCTAGCCATCTCTAGAAACTAGACCCATCTCTCTAGCCATCTCTCCAGAAACTAGACCCATCTCTCTAGCAATCTCTAGAAACTAGACCCATCTCTCTAGTCATATCTCTAGAAACTAGACCCATCTCTAGTCAAGCCATATCTCTAGAAACTAGACCCATCTCTCTAGTCATATCTCTAGAAACTAGACCCATCTCTCTAGTCATATCTCTAGAAACTAGACCCATCTCTCTAGTCATATCTCTAGAAACTAGACCCATCTCTCTAGTCATATCTCTAGAAACTAGACCCATCTCTCTAGTCATATCTCTAGAAACTAGACCCATCTCTCTAGTCATATCTCTAGAAACTAGACCCATCTCTCTAGTCATATCTCTAGAAACTAGACCCATCTCTCTAGTCATATCTCTAGAAACTAGACCCATCTCTCTAGTCATATCTCTAGAAACTAGACCCATCTCTCTAGCCATATCTCTAGAAACTAGACCCATCTCTCTAGTCATATCTCTAGAAACTAGACCCATCTCTCTAGTCATATCTCTAGAAACTAGACCCATCTCTCTAGTCATATCTCTAGAAACTAGAACCTCTCCTAGCTCTCCTCTAGTCATATCTCTAGAAACTAGACCCATCTCTCTAGTCATCTCTCTAGAAACTAGACCCATCTCTCTAGTCATATCTCTAGAAACTAGACCCATCTCTCTAGTCATATCTCTAGAAACTAGACCCATCTCTCTAGTCATATCTCTAGAAACTAGACCCATCTCTCTAGTCATATCTCTAGAAACTAGACCCATCTCTCTAGTCATATCTCTAGAAACTAGACCCATCTCTCTAGTCATATCTCTAGAAACTAGACCCATCTCTCTAGTCATATCTCTAGAAACTAGACCCATCTCTCTAGTCATATCTCTAGAAACTAGACCCATCTCTCTAGTCATATCTCTAGAAACTAGACCCATCTCTCTAGCCTATCTCAAGAAACTAGACCCATCTCTCTAGCATATCTCTAGAAACTAGACCCATCTCTCTAGTCATATCTCTAGAAACTAGACCCATCTCTCTAGTCATATCTCTAGAAACTAGACCCATCTCTTCTCTCTAGTCATATCTCTAGAAACTAGACCCATCTCTCTAGTCATATCTCTAGAAACTAGACCCATCTCTCTAGTCATATCTCTAGAAACTAGACCCATCTCTCTAGCATATCTCTAGAAACTAGACCCATCTCTCTAGTCATATCTCTAGAAACTAGACCCATCTCTCTAGTCCATATCTCTAGAAACTAGACATCTCTAGTCATATCTCTAGAACTAGACCCATATCTCTAGAAACTAGACCCATCTCTCTAGTCATATCTCTAGAAACTAGACCCATCTCTCTAGCTAGACCCATCTCTCTAGTCATATCTCTAGAAACTAGACCCATCTCTCTAGCCATCTCTCTAGAAACTAGACCCATCTCTCTAGTCATATCTCTAGAAACTAGACCCATCTCTCTAGTCATATCTCTAGAAACTAGACCCATCTCTCTCTAGTCATATCTCTAGAAACTAGACCCATCTCTCTAGTCATATCTCTAGAAACTAGACCCATCTCTCTAGTCATATCTCTAGAAACTAGACCCATCTCTCTAGTCATATCTCTAGAAACTAGACCCATCTCTCTAGTCATATCTCTAGAAACTAGACCCATCTCTCTAGTCATATCTCTAGAAACTAGACCCATCTCTCTAGTCATATCTCTAGAAACTAGACCCATCTCTCTAGTCATATCTCTAGAAACTAGACCCATCTCTCTAGTCATATCTCTAGAAACTAGACCCATCTCTCTAGTCATATCTCTAGAAACTAGACCCATCTCTCTAGTCATATCTCTAGAAACTAGACCCATCTCTCTAGCCATCTCTCTAGAAACTAGACCCATCTCTCTAGCCATATCTCTAGAAACTAGACCCATCTCTCTAGTCATATCTCTAGAAACTAGACCCATCTCTCTAGTCATATCTCTAGAAACTAAACTAGACCCATCTCTCTAGTCATATCTCTAGAAACTAGACCCATCTCTCTAGTCATATCTCTAGAAACTAGACCCATCTCTCTAGTCATATCTCTAGAAACTAGACCCATCTCTCTAGTCATATCTCTAGAAACTAGACCCATCTCTCTAGTCATATCTCTAGAAACTAGACCCATCTCTCTAGTCATATCTCTAGAAACTAGACCCATCTCTCTAGTCATATCTCTAGAAACTAGACCCATCTCTCTAGTCATATCTCTAGAAACTAGACCCATCTCTCTAGTCATATCTCTAGAAACTAGACCCATCTCTCTAGTCATATCTCTAGAAACTAGACCCATCTCTCTAGTCATATCTCTAGAAACTAGACCCATCTCTCTAGTCATATCTCTAGAAACTAGACCCATCTCTCTAGTCATATCTCTAGAAACTAGACCCATCTCTCTAGTCATATCTCTAGAAACTAGACCCATCTCTCTCTAGTCATATCTCTAGAAACTAGACCCATCTCTCTAGTCATATCTCTAGAAACTAGACCCATCTCTCTAGTCATATCTCTAGAAACTAGACCCATCTCTCTAGTCATATCTCTAGAAACTAGACCCATCTCTCTAGTCATATCTCTAGAAACTAGACCCATCTCTCTAGCTAGACCCATCTCTCTAGTCATATCTCTAGAAACTAGACCCATCTCTCTAGCCATCTCTCTAGAAACTAGACCCATCTCTCTAGTCATATCTCTAGAAACTAGACCCATCTCTCTAGTCATATCTCTAGAAACTAGACCCATCTCTCTAGTCATATCTCTAGAAACTAGACCCATCTCTCTAGTCATATCTCTAGAAACTAGACCCATCTCTCTAGTCATATCTCTAGAAACTAGACCCATCTCTCTAGTCATATCTCTATATCTCTGAGAACTTATGAACCCCATCTCTCTAGCATATCTCGAGAACTACACATCTCTCCTAGTCATAATCTCTAGACCCTAGACATCTCTCTTTCAATCTCTAAAACTAGACCCATCTCTCTAGTCATTTCTCTAGAAACTAGACCCATCTCTTAGCCATATCTCTAGAAACTAGACCCATCTCTCTAGCCATATCTCTAGAAACTAGACCCATCTCTCTAGTCAAATCTCTAGAAACTAGAACCATCTCTCCTAGGTCATATCTCTAGAAACTAGACCCATCTCTCTAGTCATATCTCTAGAAAACTAGACCCCCATCTCTCTAGCCATATCTCTAGAAACTAGACCCATCTCTCTAGTCATATCTCTAGAAACTAGAACCATCTCTCTAGTCATATCTCTAGAAACTAGACCCATCTCTCTAGTCATATCTCTAGAAACTAGACCCATCTCTCTAGCCATATCTCTAGAAACTAGACCCATCTCTCTAGCTAGACCCATCTCTCTAGTCATATCTCTAGAAACTAGACCCATCTCTCTAGCCATCTCTCTAGAAACTAGACCCATCTCTCTAGCCATCTCTCCAGAAACTAGACCCATCTCTCTAGCCAACTCATTAGAAACTAGACCCATCTCTCTAGTCATATCTCTAGAAACTAGACCCATCTCTCTAGTCATATCTCTAGAAACTAGACCCATCTCTCTAGTCATATCTCTAGAAACTAGACCCATCTCTCTAGTCATATCTCTAGAAACTAGACCCATCTCTCTAGTCATATCTCTAGAAACTAGACCCATCTCTCTAGTCATATCTCTAGAAACTAGACCCATCTCTCTAGTCATATCTCTAGAAACTAGACCCATCTCTCTAGTCATATCTCTAGAAACTAGACCCATCTCTCTAGTCATATCTCTAGAAACTAGACCCATCTCTCTAGTCATATCTCTAGAAACTAGACCCATCTCTCTAGTCAGTCATATCTCTAGAAACTAGACCCATCTCTCTAGTCATATCTCTAGAAACTAGACCCATCTCTCTAGCCATATCTCTAGAAACTAGACCCATCTCTCTAGCCATCTCTCTAGAAACTAGACCCATCTCTCTAGTCATATCTCTAGAAACTAGACCCATCTCTCTAGTCATATCTCTAGAAACTAGACCCATCTCTCTAGTCATATCTCTAGAAACTAGACCCATCTCTCTAGTCATATCTCTAGAAACTAGACCCATCTCTCTAGTCATATCTCTAGAAACTAGACCCATCTCTTCTAGTCCATCTCTGCATCTGAAACTAGACCCATCTCTCTAGTCATATCTCTAGAAACTAGACCCATCTCTCTAGCCATCTCTCTAGAAACTAGACCCATCTCTCTAGTCATATCTCTAGAAACTAGACCCATCTCTCTAGTCATATCTCTAGAAACTAGACCCATCTCTCCTCTCTAGTCATATCTCTAGAAACTAGACCCATCTCTCTAGTCATATCTCTAGAAACTAGACCCATCTCTCTAGTCATATCTCTAGAAACTAGACCCATCTCTCTAGTCCATATCTCTAGAAACTAGACCCATCTCTCTAGTCATATCTCTAGAAACTAGACCCATCTCTCTAGTCATATCTCTAGAAACTAGACCCATCTCTCTAGTCATATCTCTAGAAACTAGACCCATCTCTCTAGTCATATCTCTAGAAACTAGACCCATCTCTCTAGCTAGACCCATCTCTCTAGTCATATCTCTAGAAACTAGACCCATCTCTCTAGCCATATCTCTAGAAACTAGACCCATCTCTCTAGTCATATCTCTAGAAACTAGACCCATCTCTCTAGTCATATCTCTAGAAACTAGACCCATCTCTCTAGTCATATCTCTAGAAACTAGACCCATCTCTCTAGTCATATCTCTCTAGAAACTAGACCCATCTCTCTAGTCATATCTCTAGAAACTAGACCCATCTCTCTAGTCATATCTCTAGAAACTAGACCCATCTCTCTAGTCATATCTCTAGAAACTAGACCCATCTCTCTAGTCATATCTCTAGAAACTAGACCCATCTCTCTAGTCATATCTCTAGAAACTAGACCCATCTCTCTAGTCATATCTCTAGAAACTAGACCCATCTCTCTAGTCATATCTCTAGAAACTAGACCCATCTCTCTAGTCATATCTCTAGAAACTAGACCCATCTCTCTAGTCATATCTCTAGAAACTAGACCCATCTCTCTAGTCATATCTCTAGAAACTAGACCCATCTCTCTAGTCATATCTCTAGAAACTAGACCCATCTCTCTAGTCATATCTCTAGAAACTAGACCCATCTCTCTAGTCATATCTCTAGAAACTAGACCCATCTCTCTAGTCATGTCATATCTCTAGAAACTAGACCCATCTCTCTAGTCATATCTCTAGAAACTAGACCCATCTCTCTAGTCATATCTCTAGAAACTAGACCCATCTCTCTAGTCATATCTCTAGAAACTAGACCCATCTCTCTAGTCATATCTCTAGAAACTAGACCCATCTCTCTAGTCATATCTCTAGAAACTAGACCCATCTCTCTAGTCATATCTCTAGAAACTAGACCCATCTCTCTAGTCATATCTCTAGAAACTAGACCCATCTCTCTAGTCATATCTCTAGAAACTAGACCCATCTCTCTAGTCATATCTCTAGAAACTAGACCCATCTCTCTAGTCATATCTCTAGAAACTAGACCCATCTCTCTAGCATATCTCTAGAAACTAGACCATCTCTCTAGTCATATCTCTAGAACTAGACCCATCTCTCTAGTCATATCTCTAGAAACTAGACCCATCTCTCTAGTCATATCTCTAGAAACTAGACCCATCTCTCTATCTCTAGTCATATCTCTAGAAACTAGACCCATCTCTCTAGTCATATCTCTAGAAACTAGACCCATCTCTCTAGTCATATCTCTAGAAACTAGACCCATCTCAGTCATATCTAGAACTAGACCATCTCTCTAGTCATATCTCTAGAAACTAGACCCATCTCTCTAGTCATATCTCTAGAAACTAGACCCATCTCTCTAGTCATATCTCTAGAAACTAGACCCATCTCTCTAGTCATATCTCTAGAAACTAGACCCATCTCTCTAGTCATATCTCTAGAAACTAGACCCATCTCTCTAGTCATATCTCTAGAAACTAGACCCATCTCTCTAGTCATATCTCTAGAAACTAGACCCATCTCTCTAGTCATATCTCTAGAAACTAGACCCATCTCTCTAGTCATATCTCTAGAAACTAGACCCATCTCTCTAGTCATATCTCTAGAAACTAGACCCATCTCTCTAGTCATATCTCTAGAAACTAGACACATCTCTCTAGCCAACTCATTAGAAACTAGACCCATCTCTCTAGTCATATCTCTAGAAACTAGACCCATCTCTCTAGTCATATCTCTAGAAACTAGACCCATCTCTCTAGTCATATCTCTAGAAACTAGACCCATCTCTCTAGTCATATCTCTAGAAACTAGACCCATCTCTCTAGTCATATCTCTAGAAACTAGACCCATCTCTCTAGTCATATCTCTAGAAACTAGACCCATCTCTCTAGTCATATCTCTAGAAACTAGACCCATCTCTCTAGTCATATCTCTAGAAACTAGACCCATCTCTCTAGTCATATCTCTAGAAACTAGACCCATCTCTCTAGTCATATCTCTAGAAACTAGACCCATCTCTCTAGTCATATCTCTAGAAACTAGACCCATCTCTCTAGTCATATCTCTAGAAACTAGACCCATCTCTCTAGTCATATCTCTAGAAACTAGACCCATCTCTCTAGTCATATCTCTAGAAACTAGACCCGACCCATCTCTCTAGTCATATCTCTAGAAACTAGACCCATCTCTCTAGTCATATCTCTAGAAACTAGACCCATCTCTCTAGTCATATCTCTAGAAACTAGACCCATCTCTCTAGTCATATCTCTAGAAACTAGACCCATCTCTCTAGTCATATCTCTAGAAACTAGACCCATCTCTCTAGTCATATCTCTAGAAACTAGACCCATCTCTCTAGTCATATCTCTAGAAACTAGACCCATCTCTCTAGTCATATCTCTAGAAACTAGACCCATCTCTAGTCATATCTCTAGAAACTAGACCCATCTCTCTAGTCATATCTCTAGAAACTAGACCCATCTCTCTAGTCATATCTCTAGAAACTAGACCCATCTCTCTAGTCATATCTCTAGAAACTAGACCCATCTCTCTAGTCATATCTCTAGAAACTAGACCCATCTCTCTAGTCATATCTCTAGAAACTAGACCCATCTCTCTAGTCATATCTCGAAACTAGACCATCTCTCTAGTCATATCTCTAGAAACTAGACCCATCTCTCTAGTCATATCTCTAGAAACTAGACCCATCTCTCTAGCCATATCTCTAGAAACTAGACCCATCTCTCTAGTCATATCTCTAGAAACTAGACCCATCTCTCTAGTCATATCTCTAGAAACTAGACCCATCTCTCTAGTCATATCTCTAGAAACTAGACCCATCTCTCTAGTCATATCTCTAGAAACTAGACCCATCTCTCTAGCCATCTCTCTAGAAACTAGACCCATCTCTCTAGCCATCTCTCTAGAAACTAGACCCATCTCTCTAGCCATCTCTCTAGAAACTAGACCCATCTCTCTAGTCATATCTCTAGAAACTAGACCCATCTCTCTAGCCATATCTCTAGAAACTAGACCCATCTCTCTAGTCATATCTCTAGAAACTAGACCCATCTCTCTAGTCATATCTCTAGAAACTAGACCCATCTCTTCTCTAGTCATATCTCTAGAAACTAGACCCATCTCTCTAGTCATATCTCTAGAAACTAGACCCATCTCTCTAGTCATATCTCTAGAAACTAGACCCATCTCTCTAGTCATATCTCTAGAAACTAGACCCATCTCTCTAGTCATATCTCTAGAAACTAGACCCATCTCTCTAGTCATATCTCTAGAAACTAGACCCATCTCTCTAGTCATATCTCTAGAAACTAGACCCATCTCTCTAGTCATATCTCTAGAAACTAGACCCATCTCTCTAGTCATATCTCTAGAAACTAGACCCATCTCTCTAGTCATATCTCTAGAAACTAGACCCATCTCTCTAGTCATATCTCTAGAAACTAGACCCATCTCTCTAGTCATATCTCTAGAAACTAGACCCATCTCTCTAGTCATATCTCTAGAAACTAGACCCATCTCTCTAGTCATATCTCTAGAAACTAGACCCATCTCTCTAGTCTAGTCATATCTCTAGAAACTAGACCCATCTCTCTAGTCATATCTCTAGAAACTAGACCCATCTCTCCAGTCATATCTCTAGAAACTAGACCCATCTCTCGAGTCATATCTCTAGAAACTAGACCCATCTCTCTAGTCATATCTCTAGAAACTAGACCCATCTCTCCAGTCATATCTCTAGAAACTAGACCCATCTCTCTAGTCATATCTCTAGAAACTAGACCCATCTCTCCAGTCATATCTCTAGAAACTAGACCCATCTCTCTAGTCATATCTCTAGAAACTAGACCCATCTCTCTAGTCATATCTCTAGAAACTAGACCCCTCTCTCTAGTCATATCTCTAGAAACTAGACCCATCTCTCTAGTCATATCTCTAGAAACTAGACCTCTAACCATCTCCTTTGCTCTCTTTAGCCTCTCTCTCTCTCTCTCTCTCTCTCTCTCTAGCCTCTCTCTCTCTAGCCTCTCTCTCTCTCTATAGCCTCTCTCTATATATAGCCCCTCTCTCTCTCTCTATAGCCTCTCTCTCTCTCTCTCTAGCCTCTCTCTTTATAGCCTCTCTCTCTCTTTCTCTCTATAGCCTCTCTCTCTAGCCTCTCTCTCTATTTACTCTCTCTCTCTCTCTCTCTCTCTCTAGCCTCTCTCTCTCTAGCCTCTCTCTCTCTATCCTCTCTCTCTCTATTTACTCTCTCTAGCCTCTCTCTCTCTATTTACTCTCTCTCTCTATTTACTCTCTCTAGCCTCGCTCTCTCTCTCTAGCCTCTCTCTCTCTCTATTTACTCTCTCTCTCTCTAGTCTCTCTCGTCTCTCTCTCTGTCTCAAGCCTCTCTCTCTCAGTACATTAAAGCAATAGTAGTCGACCAGTCTCAACATGACTGAGAAGACACATTACATGGTATGAAAGCCAAAACAGGAAATATTATAGACATTACATTACACTCTCTCTCTCTCCCTAGCCTCGCTCTCTCTCCCTCGCTCTCTCTCCCTCTCCAGCCTCGCTCTCTAGCCTCTCTCTTTCTCTAGCCTCTCTCTCTCTCTCTCTAGCTCTCTCATTCTCTAGCCTCGCGCTCGCTCCCTCTAGCCTCGCGCTCGCTCCCTCTAGCCTCGCGCTCGCTCCCTCTAGCCTCGCGCTCGCTCTCTCTCTCTCTCTCTCTCTCTCTCTCTCTAGCCTCTCTCTCTAGCCTCTCTCTCTAGCCTCTCCCTCTCTAGCCTCGCTCTCTCTCCCTCAATAGCCTCTCTCTCTAGCCTCTCCCTCTCTAGCCTCGCTCTCTCTCCCTCTCTAGCCTCGCTCTCTCTCCCTCTCTAGCCTCGCTCTCTCTCCCTCTCTAGCCTCGCTCTCTCTCCCTCTCTAGCCTCGCTCTCTCTCCCTCTCTAGCCTCGCTCTCTCTCCCTCTCTAGCCTCGCTCTCTCTCCCTCTCTAGCCTCGCTCTCTCTCTCGTCTCTCTAGCCTCTTGCTCTCTCTCCCTCTCTAGCCTCGCTCTCTCTCTCGTCTCTCTAGCCTCTTGCTCTCTCTAGCCTCTCGCTCTCTCTCTCTAGCCTCTCGCTCTCTCTCTCTAGCCTCTCGCTCTCTCTCTAGCCTCTCTCTAGCCTCTCCCTCTCTCTCTAGCCTCTCTCTCTCTCTCTCTCTCTCTAGCCTCGCTCTCTCTCCCTCCCCCTCTGCCTGATTCTGCTTCCGTCATGAATGAGAAAGCTGCCCTGCCTGCCCCTCAGCGTGTGGGACCACCCAGGATGCAACTCAACGCGGAGCAGGGAGACAGACAGAATGAGGACAAAGTAATAATGCACTAACCAATGAAATCATAAACCTGAACAGGGATAAGCAGGGAAGATATAGAAAGAGAAAACCAGACAGTGTGTAAGGGTCCGGGGAATACGCAGGAAGACGATGATGCAGAAAGTGATTGTGAGTTTGTAGTGAGTCAATCCACAGAGCAATCATTCAGAGGTGCCGTATGTGTGTGTGTGCGAGTTGGAGTGTGTAGACAGGCTGGAAAGTGGGAGTAATAACACCAGACTGGGTCAGCGTCTCTCTGTTCCCAAAGAGCTAGCTGTGACGAGGAAGGATGGATTGAGAAAGGGGTTAGCAGCTAGGGTGTGTTGTGTTGGGGAAGGAAGGAAGGACCTTTCTCTGTTGTGGCCTACCGTTACATTCTCCTTCCTGTACCACTCTCCCTCACTCTGCTTCCTTCTCCTCTCTCTGTTCCAATCTCAGTGTCTCCTCTGCCTCTCCTCTCTCTGTTCCAATCTCAGTGTCTCCTCTGCCTCTCCTCTCTCTGTTCCAATCTCAGTTTATCCTCTGCCTCTCCTCTCTCTGTTCCAATCTCAGTGTCTCCTCTGCCTCTCCTCTCTCTGTTCCAATCTCAGTGTCTCCTCTGCCTCTCCTCTCTCTGTTCCAATCTCAGTGTCTCCTCTGCCTCTCCTCTCTCTGTTCCAATCTCAGTGTCTCCTCTGTCTCTCCTCTCTCTGTTCCAATCTCAGTGTCTCCTCTGTCTCTCCTCTCTCTGTTCCAATCTCAATGTCTCCTCTATCTGTTCCAATCTCAGTGTCTCCTCTGCCTCTCCTCTCCTCTCCTCTCTCCCTCCTGTCTCTCCCCCCTCTCTCTGCTTCTCCTCTCTCTGTTCCAATCTCAGTGTCTCCTCTGCCTCTCCTCTCTCTGTTCCAATCTCAGTGTCTCCTCTGCCTCTCCTCCTCTCCTCTCCTCTCCTCTCATCTCTCCCTCCTGTCTCTCCCCCCTCTCTCTGCTTCTCCTCTCTCTGTTCCAATCTCAGTGTCTCCTCTGCCACTCCTCTCTCTGTTCCAATCTCAGCATCTCCTCTGCCTCTCCTCCTCTCCTCTCCTCTCTCCTCTCCCCCTCCTGTCTCTCCCCCCTCTCTCTGCTTCTCCTCTCTCTTTCCCTCCGTCCCTCCACGTTCCACTCTCTCTCCTTTTATATGTTAGAATGCAATCCCTCCGTCCCTCCCAGCTTGGAAAGAAGTTTGAAACACCCAAAAACAATCCTCTCAGAAAAACTCCTCTCCTACAATGAAATCCTACTCATTACTAGAGACTTTGAAGACAAGTACTGTTGTGTTGGGAAGAATCTCCAGTCAAGTGGGATTAAAATATCATATTAGTAAAGGGACAGTTCTGAGTGAATTACTCTGGAAAAATAGTTTATTTTGCACATGAAAGCATTTTTCCTTCTAATTGACTGCATAAACAGGAACGTAAGAGAGGAGCTGCTGTGACTTGTTTTACTCAGAGAGCAGTGAGTGGGAAGAGTGCCCCCATTTGGTTGAAAAGGAAATAACACTTTCTGACCATATTTTTTATTTATTTTTTTACACAGAGACAATCTTCCTATAGCTCATCCAACCAGCCTCCACCGGTGGGAATACTATAGGACAGCTCTTCTCTCTGTCAGACTCAGCCTCTCTCCGTGTCCCCCTCTCTCTCTCTCTGTGTCCCCCTCTCTCTCTCTCTGTGTCCCCCTCTCGCTCCGTGTGTCCCCCTCTCGCTCCGTGTGTCCCCCTCTCGCTCCGTGTGTCCCCCTCTCGCTCCGTGTGTCCCCCTCTCGCTCCGTGTGTCCCCCTCTCGCTCCGTGTGTCCCCCTCTCGCTCCGTGTGTCCCCCTCTCGCTCCGTGTGTCCCCCTCTCGCTCCGTGTGTCCCCCTCTCGCTCCGTGTGTCCCCCTCTCGCTCCGTGTGTCCCCCTCTCGCTCCGTGTGTCCCCCTCTCGCTCCGTGTCCCCCTCTCGCTCCGTGTCTCCCTCTCGCTCTCTGTGCGTCTCCCTCTCGCTCTCTGTGCGTCTCCCTCTCGCTCTCTGTGCGTCTCCCTCTCGCTCTCTGTGCGTCTCCCTCTCGCTCTCTGTGCGTCTCCCTCTCGCTCTCTGTGCGTCTCCCTCTCTGTGCGTCTCCCTCTCGCTCTCTGTGCGTCTCCCTCTCGCTCTCTGTGCGTCTCCCTCTCGCTCTCTGTGCGTCTCCCTCTCGCTCTCTGTGCGTCTCCCTCTCGCTCTCTGTGTGTCTCCCTCTCGCTCTCTGTGTGTCTCCCTCTCGCTCTCTGTGTGTCTCCCCCTCTCTCTCTGTGTGTCCCCCTCTCGCTCTCTGTGTGTCTCCCTCTCGCTCTCTGTGTGTCTCCCCCTCTCTCTCTCTGTCTCCCCCTCTCTCTCTCTGTCTCCCCCCCTCTCTCTCTCTCTCTGTGTGTCTCCCTCTCGCTCTCAATGTGTCTCCCTCTCTCTCTCTGTGTGTCTCCCTCTCTCTCTCTCTGTGCCTCCCTCTCGCTCTCTGTGTGTCTCCCTCTCGCTCTCTGTGTGTCTCCCTCTCGCTCTCTGTGTGTCTCCCTCTCGCTCTCTGTGTGTCTCCCTCTCGCTCTCTGTGTGTCTCCCTCTCGCTCTCTGTGTGTCTCCCTCTCTCTCTCTCTGTGCCTCCCTCTCGCTCTCTGTGTCTCCCTCTCGCTCTCTGTTTCAGCCGTTCTCACTCTTCCTCTCTTTGTCTCTCATGTGTGTAAAATTGTGGGAACTGACATCTCTGTTATAGTATGACAGGCCAGGACAGACTCTGCAGCAAAAAAAGTAATGTATATTCACCAAATCCTGCAATTTGTTCTTCAAATTTTAGAAGCTAAATACCACTGATTGAGTCATATGTGGAGCAGTGGACCAGGAAGAGCTGCTCCACCTCTACCACAGTGCTTACAAAGTCTGCTCTGGCCGTCCATGTTTGTTTATGGCGTCCTGTCTCTATTGCCAGGCTATGGTCACTCAGTCTGTACATTGTTCATGTCTTTCTTTGTTTGAAATATTTTATTTTGACGAGGTGTTGTGCTAATTTGATATCTCGGTTTGTAATTTGGTAACATTGAAGTTTATATGATTAAATAGAATTTCATTTTGCCAATAATTAGTGTATTAATAATGCACAGAGATTTCTATTTTTTTAATTTTGTTATTCAAAACTGTTATTCCCCCCTCTTTCGCTCTCCCTTCCTGTGGCCTTTGTCCGGTGGTGATCCATGGATGACCGGTGTTTTCAGCTCACTGCTTTCGACAATTACCCCAGTGCAGCGTGGGAACGTCAGGCTGAAGAGGGCAGGGGCCTGTCAATCACACGTGCACGCGTGTGTGTGTGTGTGTGTGTGTGTGTGTTTGTGTGTGTGTGTGTGCGTGTGTCGACTGCCACATAAGACTTCCTGGACCAGACCAGACCAGTCCTACTGCTGCTCCTTGGGATCAGTCTCTCGCTCTGCCTTCTGAGATGTGAAAACACTGTTTACACCATTACAGCTGGGGGATAGGAATGTTCCCAGTGCTAAACTGATGTTCAGCTGGTAGAGATTTTGAATTGAAGGCATGGTAGCCAACAAACAGCAATACAATTTTGACTGGACATAAGGAAATCAATGTATGTAGAATTAGTCCCGACGGCTAGCCAACCACATGGTACAGCCCATATCCTAGGACTGACAGAAGGCTTAAGGGATCAATAGGGTCTCTGTGTGAATGGATGGTCCCCATGGACGATAGACCTGAGTCACTGACGGTGAAACCCCTTAAAGATGGTGGTCTGATTAAGTTTGTGTTTGTTTGGGCAGAGAGCCAGACAGCTCATCCGATTCCCAAACAACACCCTATTCACTGAGCAGACAAAACATTGACAGACTAAAAAGGTGAATCCAGGTGAAAGCTATGATCCGTATTGATGCCACTTGTTAAATCCACTTCAAATCAGTGTAGGTGAAAGGGAGGAGACAGGTTAAAGAAGGATTTTTAAGCCTTGAGACAACTGAGACATGGATTGTGTATGTGCGCCATTCAGAGTTTGAATGGGCAAGACAAAAGATTTAAAGGGCCTTTTGAACGGGGTATGGTAGTAGGTGCCAGGCGCACCGGTTTGTGTCAAGAACTGCAACGCTGCTGTTTTTTCTTCTTCTCCAAGCTCAACCGTTTCCCGTGTGCATCAAGAAGGGTCCACCCAGAGAACATCCACAACTGACACAACTGTGGGAAGCATTAAGAGTCAACATTGGGCCAGCATCCCCTGTGTCCACGCCCCGACGAATTGAAGCTGTTCTGAGGGCAAAAGGGGGTGGGTGCAACTCAATATTAGAAAGGGTGTTCTTAATGTTTTGTACACAATGTCTAGTGCACTACTTTTGACCACAACCCATAGGGAAACCCATAGCACTCCAGGTAAAAAGTAGTGCACTATATAGGAGATAGGTAGTGCCGAGAACCCCTACAGGGTTTAGTTCTTCCTGGTGTGCAGCCAATCAGCCCAGCCGGTAACAGAATACACTTCAACTTAGCTGAATTAAAATAGAACATTATATTTTTTCCCCATTCCCGGAGCGAGTGCGCATACGAAGTGGCTATGTTGAGCGTAAAAGGCATCATTTGAAACGGGTCCCCGTGTAGCTCAGTTGGTAGAGCATGGCGCTCGCAACGCCAGGGTTGTGGGTTCGATTCCCACGGGGGGCCAGTATGATTTTTTTTTAATGTATGCACTCACTAACTGTAAGTCGCTCTGGATAAGAGCGTCTGCTAAATGACTAAAATGTAAATGTAAAATGTCCTATACGCTAGATTCAGTTATTAGGCAACTTTAGTTGTGAATGATACAAACCATAGAATGATGTGACTACAGGCTGTTGACCATTTAAGAAAGTGCCAAAAAAAAGCTCTGTTCCTTGCCTCAGGCTGCACAGCTGTTCTCTCATCAAGTGATCATATTTTCACCCATCAGACTATTCTCAATTTAATCTAGTCTTTACTAATATGTAAAATGAGTTTCTATTTAGGATGGCCCATTATCAAATGGGAAGGAACAGGGACAAGGGAAAAAAGACGTCATCTGGAATAGCGAACGGAGGCCGTGTGCTTTCCTGCCCGTCCGTTTGTCAAGGATGCACATTAGGCTACTACGGTTTTATAGCGGAGCTAAATATGAACAGCTGAGAAATAAATATAATAGCACTCATTTCACTCCACACTTCAACCACATGCTCTCGCTGAGCGACAGGTGATATTCTGCCCAAACTCTGTATGCCATGGGCTCTCCAACCCTGTTCCTCCAGCTACCCAGTACTCTGTATGCCATGGGCTCTCCAACCCTGTTCCTCCAGCTACCCAGTACTCTGTATGCCATGGGCTCTCCAACCCTGTTCCCCCAGCTACCCGGTACTCTGTATGCCATGGGCTCTCCAACCCTGTTCCTCCAGCTACCCAGTACTCTGTATGCCATGGGCTCTCCAACCCTGTTCCTCCAGCTACCCAGTACTCTGTATGCCATGGGCTCTCCAACCCTGTTCCTCCAGCTACCCAGTACTCTGTATGCCACGGGCTCTCCAACCCTGTTCCTCCAGCTACCCGGTACTCTGTATGCCATGGGCTCTCCAACCCTGTTCCTGCAGCTACCCGGTGCTTAATTTGGGAAACGAAGTGAAATCTGTTTGGGAACATCAATAGTAACATGGTTTTCGCAACTAAACAGATTTAGGACCGGATAAAAGTACACTGCAGTTGAGGAACAATGGGAAAATAATTCTGCTTTGAAAGTTGATAAACCTGTAACCTCACTTTTGAGAAAGTGGCCCTTGAATGTTTTGGTACCTAGTGAAGAGCTCTTCTTTGTCTACACCCATTCAGCATCGTTCACACCCTCTTAAGCTTTAGCCCCAGCCATCTCTTTAAGGATTCACATGTGAGGCCATGTGCTAAACAGAGTGAGTAAGGTAGTATAGTAAACAACCAAAGACTTCAAGACTAAAAGTGGTTAAAGTAGTAGCAAAAATCTAGTCCTTGGCCTATATCCTAATTTGACTTTGGTGCAGGTCATGTTGTTCTTCACATTACGGTCTCTGATAAACACACACTATATCAAATAAAACCAACGTTTATTTGTCACATGCACAGGATACAGAAGGTGTAAACGGTACAGTGAAATGGTTATTTGCATGTTCGCATAGTAGCAATATCGAAAATAGCATGTGTCCCTAGAAATATTTTATCATTATTAGATGATGCTTACCCAGACACACTTGTCTAAATTGATGGGTCATGTGAAAGAAATGCTATAACCACCCCCCCCCCCCCCCCCCCAGCCACATCTAGCTAAGTGGATGGGTCACTATTGTCTAGACGTGTACACATGTTCATGAAATACAATAGATTACCGTAATCACACCCAGACACACCTGGCTAACTTGATGGGTCATGTAATCATCTGATGAAGTCGAGTCTTTTGTTAAGACATGAAGCTAAACAATTACCTAATGCTGCTTTCAAGACAACTGTGAACTTGGAAAAATACGAGGTCAAATCACGACGTCAGGTGATCTTCAGGTCGGAAAGTTGATGCTCTAGTTCAAGTTCCCGAGTTGGAATTCCGAGTTGGATGACCGTTCAAAATTATTTTTTCTCAGTCTAAGCTAGTTTTTTTTTGTTGAGTTCCCAGTTGTCTTGAATGCACTAAAACACGGAAGTCTGAGATTTCCGAGTTCCCAGTTGTTTTGAACGCGGCAATAATCCCAACCCATACCACTAGCAATACAAACTGATTGTCATAGCTAGCCACCAGGCATTAGTCTGCAGCTAGCTAGCTAACATTAGGCTTTAACTAGCAATGCAAATGGCTCTGTGATACTAATAATATTACTACACAGCTCATACATGTAACATTAGCTAGTGAGCCAGCAAACGTTAGCTTGCTAGCTAGCTAGCTAACAGTACGCTTTAACTTGAAATGAAATCAACATTCTGACAAAATTAAAAACGTATAATATCTGAAAATGTAGCTAGCTAGACTGTCTTACCCGTATACATGGAGGGACGCTTCTCCCTCTCTGTCACGGATGCCATGGTTGCCCTTTAGTTTGAAGATGTAATCCGGAGACAGGTGTTTTATACAACAGCATATTTGCAATCAAACACCTGAATTTTCTCCATCTCCTTAGCTATCATACTCCACCGGGCATTCCACTGATTTCAAAACTCGTTCAACTTCTTCAATGACAACAACACTGTTGATCGCCGTTTCTTCCTACATCACTGTCATCAGAAGATTCTACAATGTCTGGTTCAATTATATATATTTTTTAACCTAAATCAGGGATTCTCATCGTCAGATTCATTTTCAGAGTCAGAGAGAGTCAGCACGGCAACGATCGTCCTCCAGAAAGTGGAGAGCAACACTTTTGCAGTTCTTCATGATATCTTTCAAAAAAGTTGTGGTAGAAAGGATTATCTACACATACAGCTCACATTATAGACAGAAGCGTGCTACATGGCAGACCAATCGAAACTCATCTCTCGGCATGTCCAGCCCTATCCATTATCTCAGTCAATCATGGCTAGCGGGAAGGTTCCTATCTTTTTCCGCGGCTAAACAAACTAGGCTCGTAATTTAACAATTTTATACGTATTTACAGATGGCATACAAGTTTGATATTAAGGCTCATGAAAGTGCATATGTTCCAGAAGGCATTTCTGCCAAAAAAACGAATTTTGCTAAAATAATACATGTTTACATTCAAAAGACTCTCCTGTGAAGTTGTGACGTGCGACATCCTCCTAGTTTCCTGAAACAAGTCACATTTCATTAAACTATTCCTCGAGAAAGGAATAAAGGAGAGAGGAGGAGGAGATGGGAACGCACGGTGGCGAGATATTCTGTATAGCTAAAAGGTAATGTGTCACCCAATTAATTATAAATAATTCCCTACTACTAGGCTATTCAAAATCAATGAACCGACTGCATCACCCAGGACTATACGTTCTATCCCAGGATCATGGATAGAAATGTTGGAGCATAGCATAACCGGTCCATCCAGTAAAAATACAGTCAAAGGCCATAACTCAAATGTGTTTCATTGTCGAGTATAGGGTAGACCAATTATGTACCAAAGACATCTTCAATCAGTTTTTTTTGTTTTTGTTTTTCTGCCATGCGTAACAGGTAGACTATAATAATAATAATAATATGCCATTTAGCAGACGCTTTTATCCAAAGCGACTTACAGTCATGCGTGCATAATTTTTTTTTTTTGTGTGTATGGGTGGTCCCGGGGATCGAACCCACTACCTTAGCGTTACAAGCGCCGTGCTCTACCAGCTGAGCTACAGAGGACCACAGACTACGTATTGTATAAGGCACAATCATAATATACAAAATAAAAAATAACAGCCTTGGGCTCATAAAGGTCTATGGATGTTTTGAATGAATCATCACCTTAGAAAGCGCTGTCCATTTCGTTGTGTTAGGGTTTGAAACAACATCCACATCGACCATGTTTTCCACTCAGTTTCAACCTGCTGTTGATCTTCTTTATTCAACTTGATCGATCACAGTGAGGCAGGTGAGTTTTAGAAGCGTAATACTGTTTTGATGATAAGTGTTTGATGTGATTTTCGATTGCATTTGCATTGATGTCAGTCAGAGTGGTTAGAGGGGACAATAGAGCCCAGAGTACCATGCCGTTAGCGACCTGATGGTAGTTTGGGTACTACCAACGCATGTCCAGAGTGCATAAAAGGAGATTACCGTGACTCAATAATATGCCATTTAGCAGACGCTTTTATCCAAAGCGACTTACAGTCATGTGCGCATACATTTTTACGTATGGGTGGTTCCCGGGGGATCGAACCCACTACCCTGGCGTTACAAGCGCCGTGCTCTACCCATTGAGCTACAGAGGACCACTCAACAGTCACGTGGAATTTGACTGCGGTCATGACTCGTGACTGCCGGCGTGGCGGTAATAGGGTCACCGCAACAGCTCTAAATGTATTTGGGGGTCTTTGGGAGAAAGGAAGGAACGGCTTCAGGACAAACTAACACACTTGGCCTACATTCCAGATGTGTATTGATCATTCAATAATCAAAATCAGCTGATCAGCGTCAGGAGTAGGTCATGCACAATAGAGTTAGATATGGTTAGGGTTGTATGCTAACACAATTGACATTGGTCTGGTCTGGTCCTCTCCTCAGTCACACACAACAACAGCATGATTCTCAGAAGCTTCAGCAGGAAGTCATTGGAATGGCATCAGGACAAACTAACACACTTAGCCTACATTCCAAATGAGTAGGGCCTATTGATTACTCAATAATCAATTACTCAATCTGGTGATCAGCTTCGAGGGTATCAATCATTTCCACTGGGCAACCCAACCAAAGGCTGCATTGGACTATGAACATGTGATCAGGGTGTTCCATCGTCAGCCGACCACAGAGGGTGACCTGCCTGACCCTGAGGTGACCTCAGGTTTTGACTTATGACCCCCACGTGATCAGGCCTCCTAATGAGGGCAGCCATGATGTCTGTTCACCGGGGGGGGGGGGGGGGAGCCAGACTGCAGTAATAGAAACCACAAGAGCCTTAATATTCCTCCTAGACAGGAGCTAGCTACTGACACACAGAGCTACTGACCACACAGAGCTACTGACCACACAGAGCTACTGACAACACAGAGCTACTGACCACACAGAGCTACTGACAACACAGAGCTACTGACAACACAGAGCTACTGACACACAGAGCTACTGACAACACAGAGCAACTGACAACACAGAGCTACTGACACACAGAGCTACTGACACACAGAGCTACTGACAACACAGAGCTACTGACAACACAGAGCTACTGACACACAGAGCAACTGACAACACAGAGCAACTGACAACACAGAGCAACTGACAACACAGAGCTACTGACAACACAGAGCTACTGACACACAGAGCTGCTGACAACACAGAGCTACTGACAACACAGAGCTACTGACACACAGAGCTACTGACACACAGAGCTACTGACAACACAGAGCTACTGACAACACAGAGCTACTGACACACAGAGCTGCTGACAACACAGAGCTACTGACACACAGAGCTACTGACAACACAGAGCTACTGACAACACAGAGCTACTGACAACACAGAGCTACTGACACACAGAGCTGCTGACACAGAGAGCTACTGACAACACAGAGCTACTGACAACACAGAGCTACTGACAACACAGAGCTACTGACACACAGAGCTACTGACACACAGAGCTACTGACAACACAGAGCTACTGACAACACAGAGCTACTGACAACACAGAGCTACTGACAACACAGAGCTACTGACAACACAGAGCTCCAATACTACATTATGGGTCTAAATCTTCTTCTTGTTTCAGACTTTCATGTTACTACTACAAAAATAGTGGAATACAGTAGGTGTGTCTGCTCGAGGACATTCAAACAAGACATTACAGGCTGCTGTTCCTGGGAAGAGAGAAACGATTAAGGGCCAACTCCAGGAGGAGTCACCCTTTTCACACGGGGTGGACTAAACTGGGCCACCACTGTTTTGATCTCTCCTCAACACGGGCCTCCTCCGGTTGTGTAGAGGGCGTGAGGGCCCAACGATTTAACAGCAGAGAGCTACTTAACACCAAGTCCTGTATTGTGTTCTGTCACCGTAGCGTGAATACACCGGAGTCCTTCTGTATGTCGGGGCTCAACCTCTCTATCCTAAAACTCTCTTCTCTGCCAAGTCTCTGATTAGCCGAGACCTGACAGAGGACAAACAAACACACACCAGGCACGTGTCCCAAATGGCACCCTATTCCCAATATAGTGCACTACTTTTGTCCAGTGCCCATGGGGACTATAGGAATAAGGTACCATTAGGATGCCACTTGGGATACAACACAAAAAAGTGAAAAGCTGAACATGTAGGTACACACTAAAAACAAATTGTTCTATATTAGTGCCAAATAAGGGTTGTTAGGCTCGTAACCATAGCAGATCACTTGATGGTGCTAGACAGAACCCTGTGTTATAAAGTTATATAAAATAACCCTTTCCTAAGGTTCTACAAATAACCATTTTAAAAAAAGGTTATATTTAGCACCAAAAAGGGTTGTAACGATAGCGGAACCGTTTTTGGTTCTAAAGAGAACCTTTCTTAAAATGGTTCTTTATAGAACCATAATGGAGAATGTGATTGAAAAAAGGTTTTTAATATAACCTAAGGTTCAACAAATAACAGTTTGAAGAACCGGACATGGTTTTTTTATTCAGGTCATATTATATTGTTAAAATTCCCAGAGGTGTTATTATTGTGTTAATAATTGACTAGCTAATCAGGTGTGCTAGTTCTGGAACAGATGAGGAGAGAATTGACACAAGACCATACATGAGTCTTTCAGAAGACACCATTACTGGCCATAGTCATACAGTTGAAGTCGGAAGTTTACATACACGGAGGTTGGAGTCATTAAAACTTGTTTTTCAACCACTCCACAAATGTATTGTCAACAAACTATAGTTTTGGCAAGTCGGTTAGGACATCTACCTTGTGCATGACACAAGGAATTTTTCCAACAATTGTTTACAGACAGATTATTTCACTTATAATTCACTGTATCACAATTCCAGTGGGTCTGAAGTTTACATACACTAAGTTGACTGTGCCTTTAAACAGCTTGGAAAATTCCAGAAAATGATGAAGTGGCTTTACAAGCTTCTGATAGGCAAATTGACATAATTGTCACAAATGGGTCTTCCAAATGGACAATGACCCCAAGCATACTTCCAAAGTTGTGGCAAAATGGCTTAAGGACAACAAAGTCAAGGTATTGGAGTGGCCATCACAAAGCACTGACCTCAATCCTATAGAACATTTGTGGGCAGAACTGAAAAAGCATGTGCGAGCAAGGAGGCCTACAAACCTGACTCAGTTACACCAGCTCTGTCAGGAGGAATGGGCCAAAATTCACCCAACTTATTGTGGGAAGCTTGTGGAAGGCTACCTGAAACATTTGACCCAAGTTAAACAATTTAAAGGCAATGCTACGAAATACTAATTGAGTGTATGTAAACTTCTGACCCACTGAATGTGATGAAAGAAATAAAAGCTGAAATAAATAATTCTCTCTACTATTATTCTGACATTTCACATTCTTTAAAATAAAGTGGTGATCCTAACTAACCTAAGACAGGGAATTTTTACTAGGATTAAATGTCAGGAATTGTGAAAAACTGAGTTTAAATGTATTTGGCTAAAGGTGTATGTAAACTTCCGACTTCAACTGTATATACCATGTAACGGCATTACACAACACATTAAATAAACTGGAATGACACTCTCTCTCACGGTTGCACAAAAAGAGCTGTGAGCAAACCACGCCCCAAAATATTCGAATGAGCTGCCGCCCCTACATTTGAATTACACTAAAAGAGCAAATAACCCTTTTCTAATCTGTAATGAACCATTCAAATCAAATCAAATTTTATTGGTCACACACACACACACACACACACACACACACACACACACACACACACTACCAGTCAAAAGTTTGAACATACCATTCAAGGGTTTTTCTTTATTTTTACTATTTTCTACATTGTACAATAATAGTGAAGACATCAAAACTATGAAATAACACATATGGAATCATGTAGTAACCAAAAAAGTGTAGATGTCCTGGAGGGCAGGCAGTGTGCCCCCGGTGGTCCGTTGGGCAGACCGCACCACCCTTTGTAGAGCCCTGCGGTTGTGGACGGTGCAGTTACCCTACCAGGCGGTGATACAGGCTGACAGGATGCTCTCAATGTAAAAGTTTTTGAGGGCCTTATGGTCCAAGCTGAATTTCTTCAGCCTCCTGAGGTTGAAGAGGCTCTGTTGCGCCTTCTTCACCACACTGAATGTGTGGTTGGATCATTTCAGATTGTCAGTGATGTGTACGCCGAGGAACTTGAAGTTTTTTTAACCTTCTCCACTGCGGCCCCATCGATGTGGATGGGGGCTTCTGGCACCACTCTGCCAGGGCCCTCACCTTCTCCCTTCAGGCTGTCTCGTCGTTGTTGGTAATCAGGCCTACGACTGTTGTGTCGTCTGCAAACTTGATGGTGCGATGGCGATTGAGTCATCCGTGGATCTATTTGAGAGGTATAGAAATTGCAGTGGGTGTCGGGTAAGGTGGAGGTGATATGATCCTTAACTAGCCTCTCAAAGCACTTCATGATGACCGAAGCGACTGCTACGGGGCGACAGTCATTCAGTTCAGTTACCTTCGATTTCTTGGGTACAGAAACAGTGGTGGGCATCTTGAAGCATGTGGGGGACAACAGACTGGGATCGGGAGAGATTGAATATGTCCGTAGACACTCCAGACAGCCGGTCTGCGCGTGCTCTGAGGAAGAGGTTAGGGATGCCGTCTGGGCCTTTGCGAGGGGTTAACATGCTTAAAGGTCTTACTCACGTCAGCCACGGAGAATGAGAGCTCACAGTCCACAAAGCGGGCAAAGAAGGTGTTTAGCTTGTCCGGGAGCAAGACGTTGGTGTCCGTGACGTGGCAGATTTTCTTTTTATAATCCGTGACTGTCTGGAGTCCCTGCCACATACATCTCGTGTCTGAGCCGTTGAATTGCGACTCGACTTTGTCTCTGTACTGACTTTTTGCCTGTTTCACTGCCTTACGTAGGGCATAGTTGGACTGTTTGTATTCGACCACATTCCCAGTCACCTTGCCGTTGTTAAATGTGGTGGTTCACGCTTTCAGTTTTACGCAAATGCTGCCATGTATCCACAGTTTTTGGTTTGGATAGGTTTTAGTCATCACAGTGGGAACAACATCCCCTATACACTTCCTGATGAACTCAGTCACCGTGTCAGCGTATACGTCAATGTTATTCTCAGAGACGACCCGGAATACGTCCCAGTCCGCGTGATCAAAACAATCTTGAAGCACGGATTCCGATTGGTCAGACCAGCGTTGAACAGTCCTTACTACGGGTACTTCCTGTTTAAGTTTCTGACTACAGGAAGGGAGAAGCAGGAGGCGTGATCTGATTTGCCGAAGGGAGGGCCTTGTAGCCTTCAACAAGCAGTTGATTGTGGCCTGTGGAATGTTGTCCCACTCCTCTTCAATGGCTGTGCTAAGTTGCTGGATCACTAACAGGGATGTAAACTAATTTGTGCACAACACTTGAGAGAAATAAGTAATTTTTGTGTGTATGGAACATTTCTGGGATCTTTTATTTCAGCTCATGAAACATGGGACCAACACTTTACATGTTGCGTTTATATTTTTGTTCAGTATAAATAAAACTTTTCTACCCAGTCAGTCTAAATCACTCAGTAAATGAAGCAGTGGAATGGAGTCCTTCTATTTTCTACCCAGTCAGTCTAAATCACTAATTAAATGAAGCAGTGGAATGGAGTCCTTCTATTTTCTACCCAGTCAGTCTAAATCACTCAGTAAATGAAGCAGTGGAATGGAGTCCTTCTATTTTCTACCCAGTCAGTCGAAATCACTCAGTAAATAAAGCAGTGGAATGGAGTCCTTCTATTTTCTACCCAGTCAGTCTAAAGCACTAATTAAATGAAGCAGTGGAATGGAGTCCTTCTATTTTCTACCCAGTCAGTCTAAATCACTAATTAAATGAAGCAGTGGAATGGAGTCCTTCTATTTTCTACCCAGTCACTAATTAAATGAAGCAGTGGAATGGAGTCCTTCTATTTTCTACCCAGTCAGTCTAAATCACTCAGTAAATGAAGCAGTGGAATGGAGTCCTTCTATTTTCTACCCAGTCAGTCTAAATCACTAATTAAATGAAGCAGTGGAATGGAGTCCTTCTATTTTCTACCCAGTCAGTCTAAATCACTCAGTAAATGAAGCAGTGGAATGGAGTCCTTCTATTTTCTACCCAGTCAGTCGAAATCACTCAGTAAATAAAGCAGTGGAATGGAGTCCTTCTATTTTCTACCCAGTCAGTCTGAAATCACTAATTAAATGAAGCAGTGGAATGGAGTCCTTCTATTTTCTACCCAGTCAGTCTAAAGCACTAATTAAATGAAGCAGTGGAATGGAGTCCTTCTATTTTCTAACCAGTCAGGCTAAATCACTAATTAAATGAAGCAGTGGAATGGAGTCCTTCTATTTTCTACCCAGTCAGTCTAAATCACTCAGTAAATGAAGCAGTGGAATGGAGTCCTTCTATTTTCTACCCAGTCAGTCTAAATCACTAATTAAATGAAGCAGTGGAATGGAGTCCTTCTATTTTCTACCCAGTCAGTCTAAATCACTCAGTAAATGAAGCAGTGGAATGGAGTCCTTCTATTTTCTACCCAGTCAGTCGAAATCACTCAGTAAATAAAGCAGTGGAATGGAGTCCTTCTATTTTCTACCCAGTCAGTCTAAAGCACTAATTAAATGAAGCAGTGGAATGGAGTCCTTCTATTTTCTACCCAGTCAGTCTAAATCACTAATTAAATGAAGCAGTGGAATGGAGTCCTTCTATTTTCTACCCAGTCACTAATTAAATGAAGCAGTGGAATGGAGTCCTTCTATTTTCTACCCAGTCAGTCTAAATCACTCAGTAAATGAAGCAGTGGAATGGAGTCCTTCTATTTTCTACCCAGTCAGTCTAAATCACTAATTAAATGAAGCAGTGGAATGGAGTCCTTCTATTTTCTACCCAGTCAGTCTAAATCACTCAGTAAATGAAGCAGTGGAATGGAGTCCTTCTATTTTCTACCCAGTCAGTCGAAATCACTCAGTAAATAAAGCAGTGGAATGGAGTCCTTCTATTTTCTACCCAGTCAGTCTGAAATCACTAATTAAATGAAGCAGTGGAATGGAGTCCTTCTATTTTCTACCCAGTCAGTCTAAAGCACTAATTAAATGAAGCAGTGGAATGGAGTCCTTCTATTTTCTAACCAGTCAGGCTAAATCACTAATTAAATGAAGCAGTGGAATGGAGTCCTTCTATTTTCTACCCAGTCAGTCTAAATCACTCAGTAAATGAAGCAGTGGAATGGAGTCCTTCTATTTTCTACCCAGTCAGTCTAAATCACTAATTAAATGAAGCAGTGGAATGGAGTCCTTCTATTTTCTACCCAGTCAGTCTAAATCACTAATTAAATGAAGCAGTGGAATGGAGTCCTTCTATTTTCTACCCAGTCAGTCTAAATCACTAATTAAATGAAGCAGTGGAATGAAGTTCTTCTATTTTCTACCCAGTCAGTCTAAAGCACTAATTAAATGAAGCAGTGGAATGGAGTCCTAATATCTACCCAGTCAGTCTAAATCACTAATTAAATGAAGCAGTGGAATGGAGTCCTTCTATTTTCTACCCAGTCAGTCTAAATCACTAATTAAATGAAGCAGTGGAATGGAGTCCTTCTATTTTCTACCCAGTCAGTCTAAATCACTCAGTAAATGAAGCAGTGGAATGGAGTCCTTCTATTTTCTACCCAGTCAGTCTAAATCACTCAGTAAATGAAGCAGTGGAATGGAGTCCTTCTATTTTCTACCCAGTCAGTCTAAATCACTAATTAAATGAAGCAGTGGAATGGAGTTCTTCTATTTTCTACCCAGTCAGTCTAAAATCACTAATTAAATGAAGCAGTGGAATGGAGTCCTTCTATTTTCTACCCAGTCAGTCTAAATCACTCAGTAAATAAAGCAGTGGAATGGAGTCCTTCTATTTTCTACCCAGTCAGTCTAAATCACTCAGTAAATGAAGCAGTGGAATGGAGTCCTTCTATTTTCTACCCAGTCAGTCTAAATCACTAATTAAATGAAGCAGTGGAATGGAGTTCTTCTATTTTCTACCCAGTCAGTCTAAAATCACTAATTAAATGAAGCAGTGGAATGGAGTCCTTCTATTTTCTACCCAGTCAGTCTAAATCACTCAGTAAATAAAGCAGTGGAATGGAGTCCTTCTATTTTCTACCCAGTCAGTCTAAATCACTCAGTAAATGAAGCAGTGGAATGGAGTCCTTCTATTTTCTACCCAGTCAGTCTAAATCACTCAGTAAATGAATAATGAAGCAAACCTTTCCCTTTTCTTACACACACTTCCCTTTTCTTCCTACTGGAGGGTCTCCATGGCTCTGGTCTCTGGTTAGTATCACTCTTTACCTTCTCTTATCTCTGTCCCAGACCCTCCCTCTCCCTCCTCCACTACCCCAGCGCAGCCCACCCCGCCTCCCCACCCTCTGCCATGGCTATCGCTGCGTATGAGAACCAGACCCCCTTCTATTCCCCTGCACTTAGCTCACATGCTAACAGTTCTAACATTATCCAGCCGTTAGCTCACAGGGGGGCGCGTCGCAAATGGCACCGTATTCCCTATACAGTGCGCTGCTTTTGACCAGACAATCCCTGGTCCTCGTCAAAAGAAGTGCACTATGTAGGGGATAGGGTGCCATTTGGGAAGCAAAAGTCTAACATTAACCAGCCACATGTTTCCATTATACAGAGAGGGCAGCAGATGCGGTCACACTCAATAAAACTGCATTTGTCTACTTCATTCCTCCTTTATCCCCTTTCCATTCCCCCTCCATCACAGAGTACCACATTGCCATTCCCCCCTCCACCACAGAGTACCACATTGCCATTCCCCCCTCCATCACAGAGTACCACATTGCCATTCCCCCTCCATCACAGAGTACCACATTGCCATTCCCCCTCCATCACAGAGTACCACATTGCCATTCCCCCTCCATCACAGAGTACCACATTGCCATTCCCCCTCCACCACAGAGTACCACATTGCCATTCCCCCTCCACCACAGAGTACCACATTGCCATTCCCCCTCCACCACAGAGTACCACATTGCCATTCCCCCTCCACCACAGAGTACCACATTGCCATTCCCCCTCCACCACAGAGTACCACATTGCCATTCCCCCTCCACCACAGAGTACCACATTGCCATTCCCCCTCCACCACAGAGTACCACATTGCCATTCCCCCTCCACCACAGAGTACCACATTGCCATTCCCCCTCCATCACAGAGTACCACATTGCCATTCCCCCTCCATCACAGAGTAGCACATTGGCCAAGCTGTATGCTAGGAGTCCAGGGGAGGTCCTTAGATCTCCCTCGCTCTGTGTGTGTGAGAGAGAGCGAGAAGGCTACTTAAATGATTTCTCAGCGTTGTTCCCAGCCTACTACTGTTCTCTGTGTGCTGTGACCTGGCATCCAGCCTACTACTGTTCTCTGTGACCTGGCATCCAGCCTACTACTGTTCTCTGTGACCTGGCATCCAGCCTACTACTGTTCTCTGTGACCTGGCATCCAGCCTACTACTGTTCTCTGTGTGCTGTGACCTGGCATCCAGCCTACTACTGTTCTCTGTGTGCTGTGACCTGGCATCCAGCCTACTACTGTTCTCTGTGACCTGGCATCCAGCCTACTACTGTTCTCTGTGACCTGGCATCCAGCCTACTACTGTTCTCTGTGTGCTGTGACCTGGCATCCAGCCTACTACTGTTCTCTGTGTGCTGTGACCTGGCATCCAGCCTACTACTGTTCTCTGTGACCTGGCATCCAGCCTACTACTGTTCTCTGTGTGCTGTGACCTGGCATCCAGCCTACTACTGTTCTCTGTGACCTGGCATCCAGCCTACTACTGTTCTCTGTGACCTGGCATCCAGCCTACTACTGTTCTCTGTGACCTGGCATCCAGCCTACTACTGTTCTCTGTGTGCTGTGACCTGGCATCCAGCCTACTACTGTTCTCTGTGTGCTGTGACCTGGCATCCAGCCTACTACTGTTCTCTGTGACCTGGCATCCAGCCTACTACTGTTCTCTGTGTGCTGTGACCTGGCATCCAGCCTACTACTGTTCTCTGTGACCTGGCATCCAGCCTACTACTGTTCTCTGTGACCTGGCATCCAGCCTACTACTGTTCTCTGTGACCTGGCATCCAGCCTACTACTGTTCTCTGTGTGCTGTGACCTGGCATCCAGCCTACTACTGTTCTCTGTGTGCTGTGACCTGGCATCCAGCCTACTACTGTTCTCTGTGACCTGGCATCCAGCCTACTACTGTTCTCTGTGACCTGGCATCCAGCCTACTACTGTTCTCTGTGACCTGGCATCCAGCCTACTACTGTTCTCTGTGACCTGGCATCCAGCCTACTACTGTTCTCTGTGACCTGGCATCCAGCCTACTACTGTTCTCTGTGACCTGGCATCCAGCCTACTACTGTTCTCTGTGACCTGGCATCCAGCCTACTACTGTTCTCTGTGACCTGGCATCCAGCCTACTACTGTTCTCTGTGTGCTATGACCTGGCATTCCCCACAAAAGGACACCTTTCTATTCTGACCTTTCAGTGGCTTACATCATGATACAAGGCATGTATAAATATGCCGCAGGCCCACATTATGATATTTCCAGACTGTTTGTTTGCGGAGGAGTAAACTCCTGAGCAAAACCTCTTCTCATTCAGATGGATGTTAGCATCACACCTGAGCGCTCGGTCTGTATTTCATATAGAAAAAGACATAACCCAGTGGAGGAATTCACACAGCAAGAACCAATAGGACTCTACCTGAACAGCTAACCCTCCTCAGCAAACATCCTGAAGACTTTACCTGAACAGCTAACCCTCCTCAACAAATATCCTGAAGACTTTACCTGAACAGCTAACACTCCTCAGCAAACATCCTGAAGACTTTACCTGAACAGCTAACACTCCTCAACAAATATCCTGAAGACTTTACCTGAACAGCTAACCCTCCTCAACAAATATCCTGAAGACTTTACCTGAACAGCTAACACTCCTCAGCAAACATCCTGAAGACTTTACCTGAACAGCTAACACTCCTCAGCAAATATCCTGAAGACTTTACCTGAACAGCTACCCTCCTCAGCAAACATCCTGAAGACTTTACCTGAACAGCTAACACTCCTCAGCAAATATCCTGAAGACTTTACCTGAACAGCTACCCTCCTCAGCAAACATCCTGAAGACTTTACCTGAACAGCTAACACTCCTCAACAAATATCCTGAAGACTTTACCTGAACAGCTAACACTCCTCGGCAAACATCCTGAAGACTTTACCTGAACAGCTAACACTCCTCGGCAAACATCCTGAAGACTTTACCTGAACAGCTAACACTCCTCGGCAAACATCCTGAAGACTTTACCTGACTCCTCAGCAAACATCCTGAAGACTTTACCTGAACAGCTAACACTCCTCAGCAAACATCCTGAAGACTTTACCTGAACAGCTAACACTCCTCGGCAAACATCCTGAAGACTTTACCTGAACATCTAACACTCCTCTGGACAGAGACAAAGATCAGGGCTCATTAGGAGAATGGTCATCCTTTAACAAACAGCTAACTGTAAGGGAATGTAAATGGAGGGATAAGGTGAATTATGGAGCGAGACAGAGAGGAGCAAGAGAGAGTGAAGAGAGGGATCAAAAGCACACAGGGATTGATACTGGAAATGACCATGATCTGCATCAGATATATTATTCATTGTGTCCATGTGTTTGTTCCTGTCCCTATTCAAATTAGCCATAAATAAAGGACATTAAATGAGCACAGAAACAGTGCTCCTTCCTTCCCCAACGTAGTTTCTGCTCCCGTCCCAAATGGCACCCTATTCCCAATATAGAGCCCTGCAGGCCCTAGTCCAAAGTCGTGCACTATAAAAAGGATAGGGTGCCATTTAGGAGCACTACAGGACCCCAGCAGTCACAGTGTGTGGTCTAACTAACATCAATCTGTTCATCTATCTGTAACTGTAGAGGACACAACCCTCTGAGATTACACTACTACTGTACTGACCCTCCTGCTACTGGACTGACCCTCCTGCTACTGGACTGACCCTCCTGCTACTGGACTGACCCCCCTGCTACTGGACTGACCCCCCTGCTACTGGACTGACCCTCCTGCTACTGGACTGACCCTCCTGCTACTGGACTGACCCCCCCTGCTACTGGACTGACCCTCCTGCTACTGGACTGACCCTCCTGCTACTGGACTGACCCTCCTGCTACTGGACTGACCCTCCTGCTACTGGACTGACCCCCCTGCTACTGGACTGACCCCCCTGCTACTGGACTGACCCTCCTGCTACTGGACTGACCCTCCTGCTACTGGACTGACCCCCCCTGCTACTGGACTGACCCCCCTGCTACTGGACTGACCCTCCTGCTACTGGACTGACCCTCCTGCTACTGTACCCTCCTCCAGGAGAGTGGAGACAGGTGGTACAAGGGGACACCAGCTTCCTGGACCCAAGAAACATGTCGGCAGACAGGGCAACCGGAGTTGCTATAGACGCGTGCAACAATCTCAAGGACTACTTCCTCACACCAGCAGGTCAAGTGTCTTCCCAGGATGCTGCTATCAGCACGTGGCACCCTACAGGTAAATGTTGGAGTGTGGTTTTGGAAAACATGTGCACACATACAGTACGTTCTCTTCTGGGTGATGACTGTTTATGTGTCATGTTGTGAGCTACACAAATTTATTTTTTCTTCTCACACTTTACAAATCACAATAAAAAGAAAAACTATAACGACAGTCACTTCATCCTTGTTGTTTTAGTTTGTCATATTTCTTGGAGGCCCTCAAGACATTTACCGAGCCTTGTGTTGTGTTGTGTAGTGGTATTTCAGTGGAGACCTTCCTGCTATGGTCCATGGTCATGTGTAGTGGTATTTCAGTGGAGACCTTCCTGCTATGGTCCATGGTCATGTGTAGTGGTATTTCAGTGGAGACCTTCCTGCTATGGTCCATGGGGGACAGTCCAGCTGTAGACAGTAAGGACACGAACCTCATCTGCAGAGCTCATGTACAAAGCAGCACAGGTTTACTGAGTGACTGATTCAAAACAAATAACCAGACAAATACATTTGCAGACCTTTTTAGATATGTAAATACATATCAGATGAGGAAAATAGTTCAATGTAAAACAATGTAATACACAGGTGGTGAAAGAATAAACAAGAGAAAATAACTAAGTAAACATGGAGGAAGAATAAGTATTAAAAAACATGCAGTAAATTACCCACCACACTAATGTAAATTCAGCAAAAAAAAGAAATGCCGCTTTTTCAGGACTGTCTTTCAAAGATAATTAGTAAAAATCCAAATAACTTCACAGATCTTCATTGTAGAGGGTTTAAACACTGTTTCCCATGCTTGATCAATGAACCATAAACAATTAATGAACATGCACCTGTGGAACGATCGTTAAGACACTAACAGCTTACAGACGGTATGCAATTAAGGACACAGTTATGAAAACTTAGGACACTAAAGAGGCCTTTCTACTGACTCTAAAAAACACCGAAAGAAAGATGCCCAGGGTCCCTGCTCATCTGCGTGAACGTGCCTTAGGCATGCTGCAAGGAGGCATGAGGACTGCAGATGTGGCCAGGGCAACAAATTGCACTGTATGTACTGTGAGACGCCTAAGACAGCGCAACAGGGAGACAGGACGGACAGCTGTTCGTCCTCGCAGTGGCAGACCACGTGTAACAACACCTGCACAGGATCGGTACATCCTGAACATCACACCTGCGGGACAGGTACAGGATGGCAACAACAACTGCCCGAGTTACACCAGGAACGCAAAATCCCTCCATCAGTGCTCAGACTGTCCGCAACAGGCTGAGAGAGGCTGGACTAAGGGCTTGTAGGCCTGTTGTAAGGCAGGTCCTCACCAGACATCACCGGCAACAATGTCGCCTATGGGCACAAACCCACCGTCGCTGGACCAGACAGGACTGGCAAAAAGTGCTCTTCACTGACGAGTCGCGGTTTTGTCTCACCAGGGGTGATGGTCGGATTCGCGTTTATCGTCGAAGGAATGAGAGTTACACCGAGGCCTGTACTCTGGAGCGGGATCAATTTGGAGGTGGAGGGACCGTCATGGTCTGGGGCGGTTTGTCACAGCATCATCGGACTGAGCTTGTTGTCATTGCAGGCAATCTCAACGCTGTGCGTTACAGGGAAGACATCCTCCTCCCTCATGTGGTACCCTTCCTGCAGGCTCATCCTGACATGACCCTCCAGCATGACAATGCCACCAGCCATACTGCTCGTTCTGTGCGTGATTTCCTGCAAGACAGGAATGTCAGTGTTCTGCCATGGCCAGCGAAGAGCCCTGATCTCAATCCCATTGAGCACGTCTGGGACCTGTTGGATCGGAGGGTGAGGGCTAGGGCCATTCCCCCCAGAAATGTCTGGGAACTTGCAGGTGCCTTGGTGGAAGAGTGGGGTAACATCTCACAGCAAGAACTGGCAAATCTGGTGCAGTCCATGAGGAGGAGATGCACTGCAGTACTTAACGCAGCTGGTGGCCACACAAGATACTGACTGTTACTTTTTCTACCCACTGGCAGAGCAGAGCAACTGCAGTATTATGTTACAGTATCTACCCACTGGGAAGGAACCTTTATTGAACCTCCAGGGCTTTACTCTCCCAGAGAGAGAGAGAGTATTCTATATGAACTGATGAGAGAGTGATGAGGCCTTTCTGAACTGTGCGTATGCAGGCAGGCATGCATGTGAAACAGATAGAGGGTGAACGCCACGTCTAGTCAATTGGGCATAATGGAGGATGTGAGAGACCAGTGCAGACGTCCATTGTTCCTTATCCTAAACTTTAATTAATGAAACATCAACAAAAGAAGGAGACTGGTGGGCTTTCCTGCCCTTCACTTAACAAAACACATTACTCCTGATAATTATGAGGGCTAGTTAGAGGATGGACAGGGCTAGTCAGGGGATGGACAGGGCTAGTTAGAGGATGGACAGGGCTAGTTAGGGGATGGACAGGGCTAGTTAGAGGATGGACAGGGCTAGTTAGGGGATGGACAGGGCTAGTTAGAGGATGGACAGGGCTAGTTAGGGGATGGACAGGGCTAGTTAGGGGATGGACAGGGCTAGTTAGAGGATGGACAGGGCTAGTTAGGGGATGGACAGGGCTAGTTAGAGGATGGACAGGGCTAGTTAGAGGATGGACAGGGCTAGTTAGAGGATGGACAGGGCTAGTTAGGGGATGGACAGGGCTAGTTAGAGGATGGACAGGGCTAGTTAGAGGATGGACAGGGCTAGTTAGGGGATGGACAGGGCTAGTTAGGGGATGGACAGGGCTAGTTAGAGGATGGACAGGGCTAGTTAGAGGATGGACAGGGCTAGTTAGGGGATGGACAGGGCTAGTTAGAGGATGGACAGGGCTAGTTAGGGGATGGACAGGGCTAGTTAGGGGATGGACAGGGCTAGTTAGGGGATGGACAGGGCTAGTTAGAGGATGGACAGGGCTAGTTAGGGGATGGACAGGGCTAGTTAGAGGATGGACAGGGCTAGTTAGGGGATGGACAGGGCTAGTTAGGGGATGGACAGGGCTAGTTAGGGGATGGACAGGGCTAGTTAGAGGATGGACAGGGCTAGTTAGGGGATGGACAGGGCTAGTTAGGGGATGGACAGGGCTAGTTAGAGGATGGACAGGGCTAGTTAGGGGATGGACAGGGCTAGTTAGAGGATGGACAGGGCTAGTTAGGGGATGGACAGGGCTAGTTAGAGGATGGACAGGGCTAGTTAGAGGATGGACAGGGCTAGTTAGAGGATGGACAGGGCTAGTTAGGGGATGGACAGGGCTAGTTAGGGGATGGACAGGGCTAGTTAGGGGATGGACAGGGCTAGTTAGGGGATGGACAGGGCTAGTTAGAGGATGGACAGGGCTAGTTAGAGGATGGACAGGGCTAGTTAGAGGATGGACAGGGCTAGTTAGAGGATGGACAGGGCTAGTTAGAGGATGGACAGGGCTAGTTAGAGGATGGACAGGGCTAGTTAGAGGATGGACAGGGCTAGTTAGAGGATGGACAGGGCTAGTTAGAGGATGGACAGGGCTAGTTAGGGGATGGACAGGGCTAGTTAGGGGATGGACAGGGCTAGTTAGGGGATGGACAGGGCTAGTTAGGGGATGGACAGGGCTAGTTAGAGGATGGACAGGGCTAGTTAGGGGATGGACAGGGCTAGTTAGGGGATGGACAGGGCTAGTTAGGGGATGGACAGGGCTAGTTAGGGGATGGACAGGGCTAGTTAGGGGATGGACAGGGCTAGTTAGAGGATGGACAGGGCTAGTTAGGGGATGGACAGGGCTAGTTAGAGGATGGACAGGGCTAGTTAGAGGATGGACAGGGCTAGTTAGGGGATGGACAGGGCTAGTTAGGGGATGGACAGGGCTAGTTAGGGGATGGACAGGGCTAGTTAGAGGATGGACAGGGCTAGTTAGAGGATGGACAGGGCTAGTTAGAGGATGGACAGGGCTAGTTAGAGGATGGACAGGGCTAGTTAGGGGATGGACAGGGCTAGTTAGAGGATGGACAGGGCTAGTTAGGGGATGGACAGGGCTAGTTAGGGGATGGACAGGGCTAGTTAGAGGGATGGACAGGGCTAGTTAGGGGATGGACAGGGCTAGTTAGGGGATGGACAGGGCTAGTTAGGGGATGGACAGGGCTAGTTAGGGGATGGACAGGGCTAGTTAGGGGATGGACAGGGCTAGTTAGGGGATGGACAGGGCTAGTTAGAGGATGGACAGGGCTAGTTAGAGGATGGACAGGGCTAGTTAGGGGATGGACAGGGCTAGTTAGGGGATGGACAGGGCTAGTTAGAGGATGGACAGGGCTAGTTAGAGGATGGACAGGGCTAGTTAGAGGATGGACAGGGCTAGTTAGGGGATGGACAGGGCTAGTTAGAGGATGGACAGGGCTAGTTAGAGGATGGACAGGGCTAGTTAGGGGATGGACAGGGCTAGTTAGGGGATGGACAGGGCTAGTTAGAGGATGGACAGGGCTAGTTAGGGGATGGACAGGGCTAGTTAGGGGATGGACAGGGCTAGTTAGGGGATGGACAGGGCTAGTTAGAGGATGGACAGGGCTAGTTAGAGGATGGACAGGGCTAGTTAGGGGATGGACAGGGCTAGTTAGGGGATGGACAGGGCTAGTTAGAGGATGGACAGGGCTAGTTAGGGGATGGACAGGGCTAGTTAGAGGGATGGACAGGGCTAGTTAGGGGATGGACAGGGCTAGTTAGGGGATGGACAGGGCTAGTTAGAGGATGGACAGGGCTAGTTAGGGGATGGACAGGGCTAGTTAGGGGATGGACAGGGCTAGTTAGAGGATGGACAGGGCTAGTTAGAGGATGGACAGGGCTAGTTAGGGGATGGACAGGGCTAGTTAGAGGATGGACAGGGCTAGTTAGAGGATGGACAGGGCTAGTTAGGGGATGGACAGGGCTAGTTAGGGGATGGACAGGGCTAGTTAGGGGATGGACAGGGCTAGTTAGAGGATGGACAGGGCTAGTTAGGGGATGGACAGGGCTAGTTAGAGGATGGACAGGGCTAGTTAGGGGATGGACAGGGCTAGTTAGGGGATGGACAGGGCTAGTTAGAGGATGGACAGGGCTAGTTAGGGATGGACAGGGCTAGTTAGAGGATGGACAGGGCTAGTTAGGGGATGGACAGGGCTAGTTAGGGGATGGACAGGGCTAGTTAGAGGATGGACAGGGCTAGTTAGGGGATGGACAGGGCTAGTTAGGGGATGGACAGGGCTAGTTAGAGGATGGACAGGGCTAGTTAGAGGATGGACAGGGCTAGTTAGAGGATGGACAGGGCTAGTTAGAGGATGGACAGGGCTAGTTAGGGGATGGACAGGGCTAGTTAGGGGATGGACAGGGCTAGTTAGCTAGTTAGGGGATGGACAGGGCTAGTTAGGGGATGGACAGGGCTAGTTAGAGGATGGACAGGGCTAGTTAGGGGATGGACAGGGCTAGTTAGGGGATGGACAGGGCTAGTTAGGGGATGGACAGGGCTAGTTAGGGGATGGACAGGGCTAGTTAGGGGATGGACAGGGCTAGTTAGGGGATGGACAGGGCTAGTTAGGGGATGGACAGGGCTAGTTAGAGGATGGACAGGGCTAGTTAGGGGATGGACAGGGCTAGTTAGAGGATGGACAGGGCTAGTTAGAGGATGGACAGGGCTAGTTAGAGGATGGACAGGGCTAGTTAGGGGATGGACAGGGCTAGTTAGGGGATGGACAGGGCTAGTTAGGGGATGGACAGGGCTAGTTAGAGGATGGACAGGGCTAGTTAGGGGATGGACAGGGCTAGTTAGAGGATGGACAGGGCTAGTTAGAGGATGGACAGGGCTAGTTAGAGGATGGACAGGGCTAGTTAGAGGATGGACAGGGCTAGTTAGGGGATGGACAGGGCTAGTTAGAGGATGGACAGGGCTAGTTAGGGGATGGACAGGGCTAGTTAGGGGATGGACAGGGCTAGTTAGAGGATGGACAGGGCTAGTTAGGGGATGGACAGGGCTAGTTAGGGGATGGACAGGGCTAGTTAGAGGATGGACAGGGCTAGTTAGAGGATGGACAGGGCTAGTTAGAGGATGGACAGGGCTAGTTAGGGGATGGACAGGGCTAGTTAGGGGATGGACAGGGCTAGTTAGGGGATGGACAGGGCTAGTTAGGGGATGGACAGGGCTAGTTAGAGGATGGACAGGGCTAGTTAGGGGATGGACAGGGCTAGTTAGGGGATGGACAGGGCTAGTTAGAGGATGGACAGGGCTAGTTAGGGGATGGACAGGGCTAGTTAGGGGATGGACAGGGCTAGTTAGGGGATGGACAGGGCTAGTTAGAGGATGGACAGGGCTAGTTAGGGGATGGACAGGGCTAGTTAGAGGATGGACAGGGCTAGTTAGAGGATGGACAGGGCTAGTTAGAGGATGGACAGGGCTAGTTAGAGGATGGACAGGGCTAGTTAGGGGATGGACAGGGCTAGTCAGGGGATGGACAGGGCTAGTTAGGGGATGGACAGGGCTAGTTAGAGGATGGACAGGGCTAGTTAGGGGATGGACAGGGCTAGTTAGAGGATGGACAGGGCTAGTTAGAGGATGGACAGGGCTAGTTAGAGGATGGACAGGGCTAGTTAGAGGATGGACAGGGCTAGTTAGGGGATGGACAGGGCTAGTTAGGGGATGGACAGGGCTAGTTAGGGGATGGACAGGGCTAGTTAGAGGATGGACAGGGCTAGTTAGGGGATGGACAGGGCTAGTTAGGGGATGGACAGGGCTAGTTAGAGGATGGACAGGGCTAGTTAGAGGATGGACAGGGCTAGTTAGAGGATGGACAGGGCTAGTTAGGGGATGGACAGGGCTAGTTAGGGGATGGACAGGGCTAGTTAGGGGATGGACAGGGCTAGTTAGGGGATGGACAGGGCTAGTTAGAGGATGGACAGGGCTAGTTAGGGGATGGACAGGGCTAGTTAGGGGATGGACAGGGCTAGTTAGAGGATGGACAGGGCTAGTTAGAGGATGGACAGGGCTAGTTAGAGGATGGACAGGGCTAGTTAGAGGATGGACAGGGCTAGTTAGAGGATGGACAGGGCTAGTTAGGGGATGGACAGGGCTAGTTAGAGGATGGACAGGGCTAGTTAGAGGATGGACAGGGCTAGTTAGAGGATGGACAGGGCTAGTTAGGGATGGACAGGGCTAGTTAGGGGATGGACAGGGCTAGTTAGGGGATGGACAGGGCTAGTTAGAGGATGGACAGGGCTAGTTAGAGGATGGACAGGGCTAGTTAGAGGATGGACAGGGCTAGTTAGGGGATGGACAGGGCTAGTTAGAGGGATGGACAGGGCTAGTTAGAGGATGGACAGGGCTAGTTAGAGGATGGACAGGGCTAGTTAGGGGATGGACAGGGCTAGTTAGAGGATGGACAGGGCTAGTTAGAGGATGGACAGGGCTAGTTAGAGGATGGACAGGGCTAGTTAGGGGATGGACAGGGCTAGTTAGGGGATGGACAGGGCTAGTTAGGGGATGGACAGGGCTAGTTAGGGGATGGACAGGGCTAGTTAGGGGATGGACAGGGCTAGTTAGGGGATGGACAGGGCTAGTTAGGGGATGGACAGGGCTAGTTAGGGGATGGACAGGGCTAGTTAGGGGATGGACAGGGCTAGTTAGAGGATGGACAGGGCTAGTTAGGGGATGGACAGGGCTAGTTAGGGGATGGACAGGGCTAGTTAGGGGATGGACAGGGCTAGTTAGAGGATGGACAGGGCTAGTTAGAGGATGGACAGGGCTAGTTAGAGGATGGACAGGGCTAGTTAGAGGATGGACAGGGCTAGTTAGGGGATGGACAGGGGCTAGTTAGGGGATGGACAGGGCTAGTTAGAGGATGGACAGGGCATAGTTAGGGATGGACAGGGCTAGTTAGAGGGATGGACAGGGCTAGTTAGAGGATGGACAGGGCTAGTTAGGGGATGGACAGGGCTAGTTAGGACAGGGCTAGTAGGAGGATGGACAGGGCTAGTTAGAGGATGGACAGGGCTAGTTAGAGGATGGACAGGGCTAGTTAGGGGATGGACAGGGCTAGTTAGGGGATGGGAAGGGCTAGTTAGAGGATGGACAGGGCTAGTTAGAGGATGGACAGGGCTAGTAGGGATGGACAAGGGCTAGTTGGGATGGACAGGGCTAGTTAGGGGATGGACAGGGCTAGTTAGAGGATGGACAGGGCTTGTTAGGGGATGGACAGGGCTAGTTAGGCGGATGGACAGGGCTAGTTAGAGGATGGACAGGGCTAGTTAGGGGATGGGACAGGGCTAGGGCTAGTTAGGGGATGGACAGGGCTAGTTAGGGGATGGACAGGGCTAGTTAGAGGGATGGACAGGGCTAGTTAGGGGATGGACAGGGCTAGTTAGGGGATGGACAGGGCTAGTTAGAGGATGGACAGGGCTAGTTAGAGGGATGGACAGGGCTAGTTAGAGGATGGACAGGGCTAGTTAGGGGATGGACAGGGCTAGTTAGGGGATGGACAGGGCTAGTTAGAGGGATGGACAGGGCTAGTTAGGGGATGGACAGGGCTAGTTAGGGGATGGACAGGGCTAGTTAGAGGATGGACAGGGCTAGTTAGGGGATGGACAGGGCTAGTTAGAGGATGGACAGGGCTAGTTAGGGATGGACAGGGCTAGTTAGGGGATGGACAGGGCTAGTTAGGGGATGGACAGGGCTAGTTAGGGGATGGACAGGGCTAGTTAGGGGATGGACAGGGCTAGTTAGAGGATGGACAGGGCTAGTTAGAGGATGGACAGGGCTAGTTAGGGGATGGACAGGGCTAGTTAGGGGATGGACAGGGCTAGTTAGAGGATGGACAGGGCTAGTTAGAGGATGGACAGGGCTAGTTAGGGATGGACAGGGCTAGTTAGGGATGGACAGGGCTAGTTAGGGGATGGACAGGGCTAGTTAGGGGATGGACAGGGCTAGTTAGAGGATGGACAGGGCTAGTTAGGGGATGGACAGGGCTAGTTAGGGGATGGACAGGGCTAGTTAGGGGATGGACAGGGCTAGTTAGAGGATGGACAGGGCTAGTTAGGGGATGGACAGGGCTAGTTAGAGGATGGACAGGGCTAGTTAGAGGATGGACAGGGCTAGTTAGAGGATGGACAGGGCTAGTTAGGGGATGGACAGGGCTAGTTAGGGGATGGACAGGGCTAGTTAGGGGATGGACAGGGCTAGTTAGGGGATGGACAGGGCTAGTTAGGGGATGGACAGGGCTAGTTAGAGGATGGACAGGGCTAGTTAGGGGATGGACAGGGCTAGTTAGGGGATGGACAGGGCTAGTTAGGGGATGGACAGGGCTAGTTAGAGGGATGGACAGGGCTAGTTAGGGGATGGACAGGGCTAGTTAGGGGATGGACAGGGCTAGTTAGGGGATGGACAGGGCTAGTTAGAGGATGGACAGGGCTAGTTAGAGGATGGACAGGGCTAGTTAGGGGATGGACAGGGCTAGTTAGGGATGGACAGGGCTAGTTAGAGGATGGACAGGGCTAGTTAGAGGATGGACAGGGCTAGTTAGAGGATGGACAGGGCTAGTTAGGGGATGGACAGGGCTAGTTAGAGGATGGACAGGGCTAGTTAGAGGATGGACAGGGCTAGTTAGAGGATGGACAGGGCTAGTTAGAGGATGGACAGGGCTAGTTAGGGGATGGACAGGGCTAGTTAGGGGATGGACAGGGCTAGTTAGGGGATGGACAGGGCTAGTTAGGGGATGGACAGGGCTAGTTAGGGGATGGACAGGGCTAGTTAGAGGATGGACAGGGCTAGTTAGGGGATGGACAGGGCTAGTTAGGGGATGGACAGGGCTAGTTAGAGGATGGACAGGGCTAGTTAGGGGATGGACAGGGCTAGTTAGGGGATGGACAGGGCTAGTTAGAGGATGGACAGGGCTAGTTAGGGGATGGACAGGGCTAGTTAGAGGATGGACAGGGCTAGTTAGAGGATGGACAGGGCTAGTTAGGGGATGGACAGGGCTAGTTAGGGGATGGACAGGGCTAGTTAGGGATGGACAGGGCTAGTTAGGGGATGGACAGGGCTAGTTAGAGGATGGACAGGGCTAGTTAGGGGATGGACAGGGCTAGTTAGGGGATGGACAGGGCTAGTTAGAGGATGGACAGGGCTAGTTAGGGATGGACAGGGCTAGTTAGGGATGGACAGGGCTAGTTAGGGGATGGACAGGGCTAGTTAGAGGATGGACAGGGCTAGTTAGAGGATGGACAGGGCTAGTTAGAGGATGGACAGGGCTAGTTAGAGGATGGACAGGGCTAGTTAGAGGATGGACAGGGCTAGTTAGGGGATGGACAGGGCTAGTTAGAGGATGGACAGGGCTAGTTAGAGGATGGACAGGGCTAGTTAGGGGATGGACAGGGCTAGTTAGAGGATGGACAGGGCTAGTTAGGGGATGGACAGGGCTAGTTAGGGGATGGACAGGGCTAGTTAGAGGATGGACAGGGCTAGTTAGAGGATGGACAGGGCTAGTTAGAGGATGGACAGGGCTAGTTAGGGGATGGACAGGGCTAGTTAGGGGATGGACAGGGCTAGTTAGAGGATGGACAGGGCTAGTTAGGGATGGACAGGGCTAGTTAGAGGATGGACAGGGCTAGTTAGGGATGGACAGGGCTAGTTAGGGATGGACAGGGCTAGTTAGGGGATGGACAGGGCTAGTTAGAGGATGGACAGGGCTAGTTAGAGGATGGACAGGGCTAGTTAGAGGATGGACAGGGCTAGTTAGGGGATGGACAGGGCTAGTTAGAGGATGGACAGGGCTAGTTAGAGGATGGACAGGGCTAGTTAGGGGATGGGACAGGGCTAGTTAGAGGATGGACAGGGCTAGTTAGGGGATGGACAGGGCTAGTTAGGGGATGGACAGGGCTAGTTAGAGGATGGACAGGGCTAGTTAGAGGGATGGACAGGGCTAGTTTAGAGGATGGACAGGGCTAGTTAGGGGATGGACAGGGCTAGTTAGGGGATGGACAGGGCTAGTTAGGGGATGGACAGGGCTACGTTAGGGATGGACAGGGCTAGTTAGGGGATGGACAGGGCTAGGTTAGGGGATGGACAGGGCTAGTTAGGGGATGGACAGGGCTAGTTAGGAGGACAGGCTAGTTAGGATGGACAGGGCTAGTTAGAGGATGGACAGGGCTAGTTAGGGGGATGGACAGGGCTAGTTAGAGGATGGACAGGGCTAGTTAGAGGATGGACAGGGCTAGTTAGGGATGGACAGGGCTAGTTAGAGGATGGACAGGGCTAGTTAGGAGGATGGACAGGGCTAGTTAGAGGATGGACAGGGCTAGTTAGGAGGATGGACAGGGCTAGTTAGAGGATGGACAGGGCTAGTTAGAGGATGGACAGGCTAGTTAGGGATGGACAGGGCTAGTAGGGGATGGACAGGGCTAGTTAGAGGGATGGACAGGGCTAGTTAGGGGATGGACAGGGCTAGTTAGGGGATGGACAGGGCTAGTTACGGGATGGACAGGGCTAGTTAGAGGATGGACAGGGCTAGTTAGAGGATGGACAGGGCTAGTTAGGGGATGGACAGGGCTAGTTAGAGGATGGACAGGGCTAGTTAGAGGATGGACAGGGCTAGTTAGGAGGATGGACAGGGCTAGTTAGGGGATGGACAGGGCTAGTTAGGGGATGGACAGGGCTAGTTAGGGATGGACAGGGCTAGTTAGGGATGGACAGGGCTAGTTAGAGGATGGACAGGGCTAGTTAGAGGATGGACAGGGCTAGTTAGAGGATGGACAGGGCTAGTTAGAGGATGGACAGGGCTAGTTAGAGGATGGACAGGGCTAGTTAGGGGATGGACAGGGCTAGTTAGAGGATGGACAGGGCTAGTCAGGGGATGGACAGGGCTAGTTAGGGGATGGACAGGGCTAGTTAGAGGATGGACAGGGCTAGTTAGGGGATGGACAGGGCTAGTTAGGGGATGGACAGGGCTAGTTAGAGGATGGACAGGGCTAGTTAGAGGATGGACAGGGCTAGTTAGAGGATGGACAGGGCTAGTTAGAGGATGGACAGGGCTAGTTAGAGGATGGACAGGGCTAGTTGATGAGAATAAGATTCGTCAGGCTCAGCCTTGCGCTGGTTAAACCAGAATGAATGCCCTAGGAGAACTAAAGCCCCCCAATATACATTTAACGCTGTAAAAACCCCTAGAGTCAGTTTCAGCTGATGACGGCATCCGCCGACAGAGCTACAGCTGTGTTTGTCAGACCAGGAGACATCCAGAAAAATCTCACAAAAACGTCTGTAGCTTCCGAACGGTTTGGGCTACAAAACTCATACGACCCGACCATTGAAAGATGAGACTCTCACGAACATGTCGGTACCAGGTACAACCCGGTACCAGGGGTGTAATCATTATTCCAAAATGTTCCGTTTAGCAACTAAAATGAGAATTTCTATTGGACAAATTCAGGTAGGTCCCTCCCCGTTCCGATTGCTTCCATTTAAGAAACGTTTTGCAAAATCGGCATAATGAATACACCCCATTTTGGAATGGAAGTACTTTAGTGCCCAAAAAAAACGGGTTAAATATTGTTTTTATATATATATATCCTGAGCTTTTTTATATGTCAGATATAGGACAGAAACTTCAGAACAAACATCCTTTTGATTTATTTTTGGACTGTCTGTTTTTCCATGTATGAATATTTTATTCAATGCATTTCTATGGACTAAAAGCAGTAAGGACAAATCCAATGGTTCATTAAATTAAAAATGTATATATATATTTTAATACCTGCAGGGGTCCTATATTTCAAAATCAAATAGCTAAATTATCCTTGGTATGACCATCTTAAAACAATTCCATATGTTAGCTTGGTAGAAACCCAGCCCCGACTATGGAAAAGGAACAGCAGACATTTGACAAAACCAGGGTGGAAGCTTAAAGTGGGCAGACGCTATAAAAACAAGACAAGACACTGAAAAGCTCTAGACCACTAGCCAAGGGTTTCCTATGTCGTTCACTTGAGTTCTTGGAATCGCAGTTGGTCTCAAATTAAGTAAATTGAGAGACAAGTCCCTAGAATTTAATTGAACAAAAACACATTGCTTACAAACTTGACTTATAAATGAACTGCTTTAGGGCTGCTGAGATGCCCTGTGGATGTGAGGCATGCCTTCTCAAATGTAGAGCAACAGCTCCCTCTAGTGGTAGTCTAAATAATAAACAAATCAATGACAAGTACTAACTGAAGAGTGTGTGTGTGTGTATATATATATAAATAAAGGTCAGTCAATAAGGAACATTTCAAGAACTTTTAAAGTTTCTTCAAGTGCAGTCGCAAAAACCATCAAGCGCTATGATGAAACTGGATCTCATGAGGACCGCCACAGGAATGGAAGACCCAGAGTTACCTCTGCTGAAGAGGATAAGTTCATTCGAGTTAGCAGCCTCAGAAATTGTAGCCAAAATAAATGCTTCACAGACTTCAAGTAACAGACACATCTCAACATCAACTGCTCAGAGGAGACTGTGTGAATCAGGCCTTCATGGTCGAATTTCTGCAACGAAACCACTACTAAAGGACACCAATAAGAAGAAGAGACTTGCTTGGGCCAAGAAACACGAGCAATGGACATTAGACTGGTGGAGATTTGTCCTTTGGTCTGATGAGTCCAAATTGGAGATTTTTGGTTCCAACCGCTGTGTCTTTGTGAGACGCAGTGTGGATGAAAAGATGATCTCTGCATGTGTAGTTCCCACCGTAAAGCATGGAGGAGGAGGTGTTATGGTGTGGGGGTGCTTTGCTGGTGAGACTGTCTGTGATTTATTTAGAATTCAAGGCACACTTAACCAGCATGGCTACCACAGCATTCTGCAGCGATACGCCATCCCATCTGGTTTGGGCTTAGTGGGACTATCATTTGTTTTTCAACAGGATAATGACCCAACACACCTCCAGGCTGTGTAAGGGCTATTTTACCAAGAAGGAGAGTGATTGAGTGCTGCATCAGATGACCTGGCCTCCACAATCCCCCGACCTCAACCCAATTGAGATGGTTTGGGATGAGTTGGACCGCAGAGTGAAGGAAAGCAGCAAACAAGTGCTCAGCATATGTGGGAACTCCTTCAAGACTGTTGGAAAAGCATTCCAGGTGAAGCTAGTTGAGAGAATGCCAACAGTGTGCAAAGCGGTCATCAAGGCAAAAGGTGGCTATTTGAAGAATCTCAAATATAAAATATATTTTGATTTGTTTAACACTTTTATGGTTACTACATGATTCCAACATAGTTTTGATGTCTTCACTATTATTCTACAATGTAGAAAATAGTAAAAATAAAGAAAAACCCTTGAATGAGTAGGTGTGTCCAAACTTTTGACTGGTAGTGTGTGTGTGTGTATATATATATATATATATATATATATATATGTTTTTATGCATGTATGTATGCATATATATATATATACACACACACACACACAGTGGGGAGATTAAGTATTTGATACACTGCCGATTTTGCAGGTTTTCCTACTTACAAAGCATGTAGAGGTCTGTAATTTTTATCATAGGTACACTTCAACTGTGAGAGACGGAATTTAAAACAAAAATCCAGAAAATCACATTGTATGATTTTTAAGTAATTAATTTGCATTTTATTGCATGACATAAGTATTTGATCACCTACCAACCAGTAAGAATTGCGGCTCTCACAGACCTGTTAGTTTTTCTTTAAGAAGCCCTCCTGTTCTCCACTCATTACCTGTATTAACTGCACCCGTTTGAACTCGTTACCTGTATAAAAGACACCTGTCCACACACTCAATCAAACAGACGCCAACCTCTCCACAATGGCCAAGACCAGAGAGCTGTGTAAGGACGTCAGGGATAAAATTGTAGACCTGCACAAGGCTGGGATGGGCTACAGGACAATAGGCAAGCAGCTTGGTGAGAAGGCAACAACTGTTGGCGCAATTATTCGAAAATGGAAGAAGTTCAAGATGACGGTCAATCACCCTCGGTCTGGGGCTCCATGCAAGATCTCACCTCGTGGGGCATCAATGATCATGAGGAAGGTGAGGGATCAGCCCAGAACTACACGGCAGGACCTGGTCAATGACCTGAAGAGAGCTGGGACCACAGTCTCAAAGAAAACCATTAGTAACACACTACGCTGTCATGGAATAAAATCCTGCAGCGCACGCAAGGTCCCCCTGCTCAAGCCAGCGCATGTCCAGGCCCGTCTGAAGTTTGCCAATGACCATCTGGATGATCCAGAGGAGGAATGGGAGAAGGTCATGTGGTCTGATGAGACAAAAATAGAGCTTTTTGGTCTAAACTCCACTCGCTGTGTTTGGAGGAAGAAGAAGGATGAGTACAACCCCAAGAACACCATCCCAACCGTGAAGCATGGAGGTGGAAACATCATTCTTTGGGGATGGTTTTCTGCAAAGGGGACAGGACGACTGCACCGTATTGAGGGGAGGATGGATGGGGCCATGTATCGCGAGATCTTGGCCAACAACCTCCTTCCCTCAGTAAGAGCATTGAAGATGGGTCGTGGCTGGGTCTTCCAGCATGACAACGACCCGAAACACACAGCCAGGGCAACTAAGGAGTGGCTCCGTAAGAAGCATCTCAAGGTCCTGGAGTGGCCTAGTCAGTCTACAGACCTGAACCCAATAGAAAATCTTTGGAGGGAGCTGAAAGTCCGTATTGCCCAGCGACAGCCCCGAAACCTGAAGGATCTGGAGAAGGTTTGTATGGAGGAGTGGGCCAAAATCCCTGCTGCAGTGTGTGCAAACCTGGTCAAGACCTACAGGAAACTTATGATCTCTGTAATTGCAAACAAAGGTTTCTGTACCAAATATTAAGTTCTGCTTTTCTGATGCATCAAATACTTATGTCATGCAATAAAATGCAAATGAATTACTTACAAATCATACAATGTGATTTTCTGGATTTTTGTTTTAGATTCCGTCTCTCACAGTTGAAGTGTACCTATGATAAAAATTACAGACCTCTACATGCTTTGTAAGTAGGAAAACCTGCAAAATCGGCAGTGTATCAAATACTTGTTCTCCCCACTGTATATTCACAGTGTATTTATTTTTTGTGGCACTATTTTTAGTTTTTTATTTAACTGTGTATTGTTAGAAAATAACTATAAGTAAGCATTTCACTGTTAGCCTACACCTGTTGTCTACAAAGCATGTGACAAATACAATTTTATTTTATTTGTTGTCCACAAGCGAAGGGAAAGAGGAGGAGAGCAAGTGATGAGGCTGTATGTGGCTGCTATTACAAGTGAACTGTGTGATCAGGAGTGTATTCATTCCGCCAATTCTGTTGCAAAATGTTTCCTAAACGGAAGCAAACGCAACGAAATGGTGAGGGACATACCTGAATTTGTCCAATAGAAACTCTCGTTTTAGTTGCAAAAAGGAATGGTTTTCGCAACTGTTTGGACTAATGATTACACCCCAGATCAGCTAGATGCAGGGAAGAGTGTGCAAGGTGGTATTGAATGTGTCACTGTCTGCCACCTTGATTACTCCAACTTGTCTCTCGACCTGCGCACCTACATTATAAACTTTAATTTGTAAGCTAGGTTTTAGCAGCCTTTTGATGGGTATAGGGCAAATTCAAGTATCATGTTGCAGCCTAAACCCATCGATGTTTCATTGAGCTGGGTGAATGGAATATGAATGACAGTCATCCATTATGCTGTAATAGAAATAAAGCCATACTCATTTATTCATTTTTATCGTCCTCCCTAATCTTGAACGGCACTAACCGCCACTGCTTAGTAGTTGCCAAAGTTCTGGAGCATGTCTTTAACCATTTTAAATGTCAACTTCAATGGAGTAGGGATGTCCCAAGGATCCCGAATTACAAAGACCACATCCAATCATCGAATGCATCAAACATTACAGAATAAACTTGCTTATTATCAGTTACCCCAAGACAAAGATATAACAGTCAGATGAAAAAAAAAAAACTTTAGTCCACCTGTTTATGGTGTTGGGCAGGGCTGCCCAAACCTCTTCCTGGAGATATACCATCCTGTGGGTTTTCAGTCCAACTCTAATTTAAAACACACCTGATTCTACTTATTAGCTGCTCAACAAGACCTTAACTTGCTGAATCAGATATGTTAAATTTGGGTTGGACTGAAAACCTACAGGACAGTAGATCTCCGTGAAGAGGGTTGGGCAGCCCTGGTGTAAGGTGTTCAGGGTCTTTCCACTTACCTTGACAACAAACTTGTGAGGAGACATTCTTGTTGCTGTATCTAGCTGTGGCTAATTGTAGTAACGTTAACTACGACCTGAAACAAACATTTAAAGTTCTTTAGATTTGCCCACCATATGCGTTCATAAAGATGACAATGGTTTATGTGACCTGGTGGGGAAATCACAAAGTAGCCTAACTGTGGTTTTTGCTTGAGTCACAATAGCTAGCATTCATTAGATATCCAGCTATGGAATAACGGATAGTAATTGCAATACTTATTTTAACAGAGTAATAACTTACTGTAGTTGCGTTTGGGGCTAACGTTAGCTACAACACTTTGCTTGCTGAACATAACATACAAGCTAAACTAGTTAACGTTAGGTAGCTTGTAAGACGTGTTTGTTGAATTTACCGTAGCTTGCGAGCAAGAAACCGACTGTTATGCAATCCTCGGACTTCAGGACGAGCTGTAACGTTAGCTAATTCCTCTAGCTACTTTTATTTAATACCTGCATATCAACTCATTTTCCGTCACTAGTTACCACAGCCACAAAGTAAAAATGGGCTATAACGTAAAAAATTAATTAAAACAAAGGTTAGGGTTAGGCATACGGTTAGCATTGTGGTTAGGGTTAGGTTTAAAATCAGAATTGAAAAATATGAATTGTAGAAATAGGCAGGGTTTAGCCCTAATTATGACTTTGTGGCTGTGGTAACTAGTAACGACCATTTTCCGCCGAATGTTTTGAAAATGTATCACGTGACTTTTAGGACCCCATAGCGGGTCTAAGCTGTCATGGAAATGGTTTGGCTGTCCAAGAGAAGCCTGTGTTTCTTATCAAATAACCTCCAGGAAAATACACATTTCACCATTGACAACTAATAGAATAATTCATACACTATTATAATACACATTTCACCGAGTATAGGTACAGTCATTTCTGAGTAATAGGATTTAATCAACGTAATATATTGTATTGTAATCAGGCATTTTTCAATATACCTGAAACGGTCAAAGAAAGTAACGCACTGTTGCTCTTTCGCAGCTCTAAAATGTGAGTTAAAGACAGAAGTCCAAGGCTTTATGTAGCAATACCAAAGGGTGGGGTAAACATTTATAATCGAGCAAAATCACACCCGAATTGATCAGAATGTGTGCTATTATAGTAGCTAGCTAACGCTGGCTAGCTATGCAACAATTACGTTTTCATTTGGATGGCTTCTCGTCTTGTGTCTTCAGCTCCAATGATTTGTGCATGAAATAATACATAAATAACTATGTCTCGAGTTACAAAGAAAGCGTCGTCTGTGTGTACAGACAGCCCGCTGAGCATGAGTGAAGTCTGTCGGAAGATGACACTGATGAGGCAGATCCTCACCTCTTGTTTCGGACCCAATGGTAGACTGAAGCAAGTCCATAACAACGTTGGCGGACACGTCCTGACCACATCCACCTCTACTTCCCTACTTCAAGCTGTCTCCTCATCGGAGCCATTACTCAAACTCATAACTGCCTCCATCCTAAATCACCTGTCTCGGTTCAGTGACTGTGGTCTGTACACTGGCATCCTCTGTCTTTCCCTCATTGACCATGTTCAGAAGTCTGGCTTGAGACCAAGTGTTGCGATCAAAATCAACAAACAACTATTGGGGGTTTGCACCAGTTTCCTCAACCAGGAGGACTGTGGCTGTAAAGTGAATGTCGATTTCAACAGCTGCCAGACCTTGGTGACACTAGCCAGGAGTGTAATCTCTAGCAAACCTGCTTGTGTGTTGACTGAGAGAGAGCAACAGCATATCAGCACATTGGCTGTCCATGCCTTTCTACTGACTGTCCCCTGTGGTGACACCCGGGGCTCCCCAGACAGAGTCCGTCTCGGTAGGACTGTGACCGTCTCCAGCGAGGGACACTTTGTGCTAGACTCTGCCGTGTTTCCAGGTCTGCTGGTGAATGCCCCAGACATGCAGCTTCACCCCACAGACTCGGAGAGAACCAGACGGGGGCCCGGTCCCTTCCGACTGGCCCTGTTCACGGTGTCTCTCTCAGGGGATCTATCTGAGCTCGGAGTGGAGACCCTGGAGGTAATGGTATACCTTGCTTTTGCCACTAAATGCAATCTTTTAGTGTCCCCAAAACATAAATGCACATATTGTCAAGGATTTTATTCAAAAACGCGTTTTAACTTGAATGTTTTCTTTGTCTGGTTATCAATGCAATATCCATGCATTTTCAATGTATATGACTGCCACGTGGGTGTTATTAAACACTTGATCTTGAAAGGTGCACCGTGGAGCCCCTGACCCAGAAGAGCTGCTCCTGGATCAGTTACTGAGGCTGGGCGAGCAGGCCGTTACGGACCAGGTGGAGGTGTTTATGTGTCAGAGAGTGATACACCCTGTACTGCAGCATTACCTCCGGAGGCACGGGGTCCTGGTCATAGAGAGACTCGGCATTGCAGTCATCGAGCCCATTGTTCAAATGACAGGTAATGTAATATACTGTAGTTGTCGGTAATGCTTTTACCCAGCATAGATATATTTGTATTTTGTAGTAGGTGAGAATTCATGTTGAGAATAAAATACATTTAGGGGCCTATTTTCTATTTTGTGGTAATACGGGTATATGTATGTATATATAATATGGGTTTTATACAGCGCTTTTTATGGACCTAAAGACGCTAAATATAATCCAACTAGATTCAAGAAAGCACCGGTTTTCATCTCTCCTTCTGTTCCAGGTGCTCAAGCAGTGGCTTTGTACCAGACCCCTATCCCTCCTGAGGCCTATGGCCAGGTGAAAGGCTGCTGTGTCAGGACCATTGGATCCAGAGAGATGCTGCACCTCATTCCCCCTCAGGAACCAGCACCAGCTGTCTGCACTATGGTCCTCTTCCACAGGAACGAGACCATGCTCAACGAACTGAAGGTAGACTAGGCTGAGCCTATTCTGTTCTATGTGTAACGGAGATAAGAACGTGAAGTAAGCTCGCTCCACAGCTAGCTTGAAATGTTGCCAACGGTGCTATGGAATTGGAGGCGGGCTGACCCTGGTTTAAGCCCAGTCAGAGGCTTGTTCAGGGAGGCAGCGCTAAGCTAGCCTCCTTTACATATGCTCAATGAACTGAAGGTAGGAACACTGACACCCATCTTTTCAGATAGTATTCAATACCAATCCATCTGGCTTAGTAACAACAGGCAAGTAACTACAGGCAAGTAACTACAGGCAAGTAACTACAGGCAAGTAACTACAGGCAAGTAACTACAGGCAAGTAACTACAGGCAAGTAACTACAGGCAAGTAACTACAGGCAAGTAACTACAGGCAAGTAACTACAGGCAAGTAATTACAGTCAAGTAACTACAGTCAAGTATAGCCTACCTATACTCTGAATGTATTCCAGGCCTTTGCTGTCTTAGAAGTGTAATCTAGTTCCTCACATGTTTTAGATAATGTTAGAATGTTGATTTAGGTTTTTCTTGGAGGCAATGATCTGTCTGTGTCTGTGATGTTCCAGACTGCCTGTCAGAGGGCAGAGCATGTGTTGAGGCTGACCCTGAGAGACCCAGTCGCTCTGCTGGGAGGAGGATGCACTGAGACACACCTGGCAGCCTACGTCCGTAACAAGGTCTGGACCACAATCACATCTCACATAACACTATACCTGGCAGCCTAGGTCCGTAACAAGATCTGTACCACAATCACATCTCTCATAACACTATACCTGGCAGCCTACGTCCGTAACAAGATCTGTAGGACACCATTCTTCCATCTTATAGCTTAGCACGTGTGACACATAAGCCTTTATAAATGCATCAGTGTTATTAACACCCATAAGGTCGACGTCTGCGCCCCTGCGGCAATCTAATTAGCATAATACAAATATCCCCATACAAATGTGTCAATTTAAGTTGGATAATTTTATTTTTTCATTCGATGGGTCTCAATCCACCGCCGATGTAACACTTCCGCATCTGCGGTGGAAAGTGACAGAGCTGGAGCGATTATTTGTCAGACCATGAGACGTCCAGAAAATCAGTCTTCTCACAAAATCATCTGTAGCGTCCGAACGGTTTCGGCCTACAAACTATCATGACCCCTCTATGGAGAGATGAGACTCTCACCAACACCACGGTCGTCTTGGGACTCGTCTTGGGAGTCCGTACAGCCGATCATCCAACTTCTGTCTGTAGCGTCCGAACAGTTTGGGAAACACACTAATATGTGTAAAGGTGAGACTCTCACCAACACGTACGTATCGGTGGTTGTTGTGCTCTTGGACGTCCACAGGCCTCACAAGACCCGTCTGAAGGTCCCCCGGTACCAGATGAAAAGATTAATGGAAGTCTATATGGAGACTGTTTAGTGCCATAAATAAGGGGTTAAATACATGTAAACGTGCAGGTATTCAGACCCCTTGACTTTTTCCACATTTTGTTAGATACTTCAAGGGGTCTTAAAATTCAAAATCAAATAGCTAAATTATCCTTGGTATGACCCTCTTAAAACAATTCCATATAGCTTATTAGAACCCCCCCGGCTTAGACGCTGATGGGTTAAGCACTAATAACACAATAACAGTTATTACTGTTAACCAATAAGGTATAGAACATTGTAATTACATACTGCTCGATAACACTGATCCAGAAATACTCATATTTACGACTGATTTCATGTTGGTCCTCTGTAGCTCAGTTGGTAGAGCATGGCGCTTACAACGTCAAGGGTTCAATTCCCGCCGGGGCTACGCGCTGAAAAATGCATTCACGGATGATTAAGTCGCTTTGGATAAAAGGGTCTGCTAAATGTCATATATAGTAATATTATTATTATATTATGTTTGCTGATTTTGAGTGATTGAAATCTAACGTTATCCAATCACAGGGCACTACTGAAGCAGCGGAGGCAGCGTTATCCCTGGGAGTCTCCCGGTCTCAGTACCTACTGGGACTGAACGGGTTCTGCTCCTCCCTGGAGACTGTAGCCCTGGCCCTGGAGCACGATGGAGGAACCAGCCTCGTAGACCTGACCCACGCCCACCACTGGTCTGTGCCCCAGGGAGAGGGCCTCCAGTGGGGCGATGGAGGCGAGGTGCCAGCCTCCTGTGGCTGTGGCCTGGTGGAGAGGAGGGCCAGGCCTGGGCTGGAGTGGACCTCCCTCAACACCAGGTACCCACCGTAGATCCGTTAATATGTCGATGTTGGGCGTTGTATGTTATTGTGTGTGATGTATGTTATTGTGTGTGGTGTATGTTATTGTGTGTGGTGTATGTTATTGTGTGTGGTGTATGTTATTGTGTGTGGTGTATGTTATTGTGTGTGGTGTATGTTATTGTGTGTGATGTATGTGGTGTATGTTATTGTATGTGGTGTATGTTATTGTGTGTGGTGTATGTTATTGTGTGTGGTGTATGTTATTGTGTGTGGTGTATGTTATTGTGTGTGATGTATGTGGTGTATGTTATTGTATGTGGTGTATGTTATTGTGTGTGGTGTATGTTATTGTGTGTGATGTATGTGATGTATGTTATTGTATGTGATGTATGTTATTGTGTGTGATGTATGTTATTGTGTGTGGTGTATGTTATTGTGTGTGGTGTATGTTATTGTGTGTGATGTATGTTATTGTGTGTGGTGTATGTTATTGTATGTGGTGTATGTTATTGTGTGTGATGTATGTGGTGTATGTTATTGTGTGTGGTGTATGTTATTGTGTGTGGTGTATGTTATTGTGTGTGATGTATGTGGTGTATGTTATTGTATGTGGTGTATGTTATTGTGTGTGGTGTATGTTATTGTATGTGATGTATGTTATTGTATGTGGTGTATGTTATTGTATGTTATTGTGTGTGATGTATGTTATTGTATGTGGTGTATGTTATTGTGTGTGGTGTATGTTATTGTATGTGGTGTATGTTATTGTGTGTGATGTATGTTATTGTGTGTGGTGTATGTTATTGTGTGTGATGTATGTTATTGTGTGTGGTGTATGTTATTGTGTGTGATGTATGTTATTGTGTGTGGTGTATGTTATTGTGTGTGATGTATGTGGTGTATGTTATTGTGTGTGGTGTATGTTATTGTGTGTGGTGTATCAAATCAAATCAAATGTTATTTGCCACATGCGCCGAATACAACAGGTGTAGACATTACCGTGAAATGCTTACTTAAAAACCCTTAACCAACAATGCATTTATTTTTTTATTAAAAAGTAAAATAAAACGACAACAACAAAAAAGTGTTGAGAAAAAAAGAGCAGAAGTAAAATAAAATAACAGTAGGGAGGCTACATATACAGGGGGGTACCGGTGCAGTATATAGAAGAGGATGTGTGCATGTCCTCTTGTGTTATCTTGTGACTGAATAAACAAACTTTATGTTCACCAGGTACCCTTTTCGTCCTGCCCCCCTGGTTGTGGATAAGGACACTGCCCCTACCCCTACCCCTATGCTCAGGGTGCTGGACTCCTTCACAGCCAAACTCAATGCTCTGCAGGTTGCCGTGGAAATGGCTAATCTGGTACTGGACATTAGATACGTCATCCAAGATGTCAACTGACACCGACCTCTGTCTCTCTCTCTCTCTCTCTCTCTCTCAATTCAATTGAAAGGGGCTTTATTGGCATGGAATGTGTTTACGTTGAAACAAACAAAACAATGACAATCAGCCTTTGACAGTAAACACACAACTTTCAAGAGAATAACAGCGTTTCAAATATGATATTACTAGCGGTTAAAACATCTAGTATAACATTTAAAATGTTACATAAGCTAGGTGTTTTGACAATGTGAATATAGTAGAATGTACGAATGACGGGGGGGGGGGGGGGGTGGATATGCAGATAAATATAGGTTATATTACACTGGTGTTTCTGACCCACTGGTTGACCTTCTCTTGTGGCAGCAGGTCAACACACGTTGCTGCTGTCTTCTCTTGCGATCCAGGTCTGCCAACGGCGGCCTCTCTCAATAGCAAGGCTATGCTCACTGAGTCTATACATAGTCAAAGATTTCCTTCAGTTTGGGTCAGTCACAGTGGTCAGGTATTCTGCCACTGTGTACTCTCTGTTTAGGGCCAAATAGCATTCCAGTTTGCTCTGTTTTTCTTTTGTTAATTCTTTCCAATGTGTCAAGTAAATCTCTTTTTGTTTTCTCATGATTTGGTTGGGTCTAATTGTGTTGCTGTCCTGGGGCTTTGTGGGGTCCGTTTGGGTTTGGGAACAGAGCCCGAAAACCAGCTGGCTGAGTCAAATTGTATGTTCATTTTGATGGCGTAGAAGGCCCTTCTTGCCTCTCAGATCATTCATAGCCTTGTGGAAGTTACATGTGGTGCTGATGTTTAGGCTGAGGTACTCTATGTGTATTTATTTGTGGGCAACGGTGTCTAGATAGAATTAATGTTCGCTCTCTCTATATAATTATTTATTGAGGTCAGTATTTCAGCATATAAAACAGGACTGGAGCCTGCTGTTTTGCAGTACTTCACTTTCAACACTAGATGTTAGCATTTTCTATCTGTTGTCATACCTAGATTAGAACGTTCTATGACTGTAAGTCGCTTTGGATAAAAGCGTCTGCTAAATGGCATATTATTATTATTATATTATTAGTTACGTCTTTTATAGGTCAAAACATTTGCTGGTATATTTCAGAGTTGCATATCAACGTTTAAATATGTTCACATCACGACAAGAAAACCACCGTTGTTGATGAAAAATAAACATGTTATTTCCTGGTCTTCTGTCTCCCATCCTTTTCCCTGCTATCATTCCGGTGTAGTTTGACAACCCAGAGAGCTGCACTGGGTGTGTTTTACTGAGAAAGACACAAACTGGTTGTACTTAACTTGTAGGGATGTTCTACACTACATTGCCAAAAGTATGTGGACATCCCTTCAAATGAGTGGATTTGGATATTTCAGCCACACCCATTGCTGACATAGACAAACATTGGCAGTGGGGATGGCCTTACTGAAGAGCTCAGTGACTTTCAAGGTGGCACTGTCATAGGATGCCACCTTTCCAACAAGTCAGTTCGTCAAATTTCTGCCCTGCTAGAGCTGCCCTGGTCAACTGTAATTGCTGTTATTGGGATGTGGAAATGTCTAGGAGCAACAGCTGCTCAGCCCCGAAGTGGTCGGCCACACAAGCTCACAGAACGGGACCGCCGAGTGCTGAAGCGTGTAGAGCATCAAAATCGTCTGTCCTCGGTTGCAACACTCCAAACTGCTTCTGGAAGCAACGTCAGCACAAGAACTGTTTGTCTGGAGCTTCATGAAATGGGTTTCCATGGCCAAGCAGCCGCACACAAGCCTAAGATCACCATGCGCAATGCCAAGCGTCGGCCGGAGTGGTGTAAAGCTCACCGCCATTGGACTCTGGAGCAGTGGAAACGCGTTCTCTGAAGTGATGAATCACGCTTCACCATCTGGCAGTCCGATGAACGAATCAGGGTTTGATGGATGCCAGGAGAACTCTACCTGCCCCAATGCACAGTGCCAACTGTAATGTTTGGTGGAGGAGGAATAATGGTCTGGGGCTGTTTTTCATGGTTCAGGCTCCATAGTTCCAGTGAAGGGAAATCTAAACGCTACAGCATACAATGACATTCTAGATTATTCTGTGCTTCCAACTTTGTGGCAACAGTTTGGGGAAAGCCCTTTCCTGTTTCAGCATGACAATGCCCCCGTGCACAAAGCGAGGTCCATACTGAAATGGTTTGTCGAGATCGATGTGGAAGAACATAACTGGCCTGCACAGAGCCCTGACCTCAACCCCATCTAACACCTTTGGGATTCATTGGAACGCCGACTGCGAGCCAGGCCTAATCGCCCAACATCAGCGCCCGACCTCACTAATGCTCTTGTGGCTGAATGGAAGCAAGTCCCCGCAGCAATGTTCCAACATCTAGTGGGAAGCCTTCCCAGAAGAGTGGAGGCTGTTATAGCAGCAAAGGGGGGACCAACTCCATATTAATGCCCATGATTTTGTAATGAGATTTTTGACGAGCAGGTGTCCACATACTTTTGGTCATGTAGCATATATTTAGCTATGCTGGTTGTGTTTACAGTTGTAATCAATGAGCCAAACATACTGTATACTGTGGTGCTATGATTAACAATGATGATTGAAGGGAATACTTCTAGAAGAATTGGAAGGATTCTACTGGAACATGTTCATTAAAGATATGGCTCTATTGCAATAAATTAAGTGCAGTTTTGCTCTGGTATAAAAACAATTAAAAAGGTAAAATATGAAAGTGCCTATGAAGTAGATCTCTACTGGCTATATGCAGACATCTTCAGTGAGGGAAAAAAGTATTTGATCCCCTGCTGATTTGTAAAGTGCGGTGGGATTGAATCCTGGTCTTAGTGCTGTTACTCTAACTTAAAAACATCTAAAACATTTTATTAAGTTTACTATGAACAAGTATGATGAATGCTTTAAGAAAAAGACACCAGAGAATAAATATTTTCAGTCAATTTTACTCTTTTTTTTTTTGTAACATGAATCCTACGTAAATAGTCTTAGAGATGCTTTAATCAGTTTAACCTGAGATTAAAAAACTCCTTCTGGGGAGTTATACTTCATTATTTTTATAAATGGAGGTTTAATGTGAATCTGAGGAGTAACTTTCATTCTCTTTACGCAACAGAATACAAAAAAAATACAAAAAACAATAACAGTTAAACATAAGGAACAAAAATATGAATCCTCCTGAACAGGGACAGTAAATTGAGGGCCAGTCCCAATTCGCTCCCTAGCACTTCCCTTTGGCCCTTCGATGTTTGTAGATCTGCAAGGTGTTAGCAAAGTCTTAGCCGAGGGGAAAGGGTGGGGAGAGAATTGGTACCGATTGGTTGAATACACTTCTCCCATGCTGAAGTAAGGGGACAACAGGTGGATACCATCTCAGACAGAGGTAGAGGGGGACAACAGGCGATACCATCTCAGACAAAGGTAGAGGGGGGACAACAGGTGGATACCATCTCAGACAGAGGTAGAGGGGGACAACAGGTGGATACCATCTCAGACAGAGGTAGAGGGGGGACAACAGGTGGATACCATCTCAGACAAAGGCAGAGGGGGACAACAGGTGGATACCATCTCAGACAAAGGCAGAGGGGGGACAACAGGTGGATACCATCTCAGACAAAGGCAGAGGGGGACAACAGGTGGATACCATCTCAGACAAAGGCAGAGGGGGGACAACAGGTGGATACCATCTCAGACAAAGGTAGAGGGGGGACAACAGGTGGATACCATCTCAGACAAAGGTAGAGGGGGACAACAGGCGATACCATCTCAGACAAAGGTAGAGGGGGACAACAGGCGATACCATCTCAGACAGAGGTAGAGGGGGACAACAGGCGATACCATCTCAGACAAAGGTAGAGGGGGACAACAGGCGATACCATCTCAGACAAAGGTAGAGGGGGACAACAGGTCAGAACAGGTCATATACTCTACAGTGTACTGGTGGACATATTGGGATATATTATATTTCTGGGCACTAGGTGAGAGCAGACCTACACGAGTAGAATCATTACGCTAGGAGGTAAACAGTCTCAAAGACAAATTAAAAAGCAAACATACTATACGTCTAATATATGTGTTGTATTGTACAGCAGAGGGTTAGTTAGTGAACTGGTTGGCCGTATCCCAAATAGCACCTTATTCCCTTTGGAGTGCACTACCTTTGACCTGATCCTCCGTCCTGACCGCTGTTCTCTCGTTTCACTTCGTCCATCTTTCATAAGGTCCGCATAGCAGAATGTAAGCTTGCGAGATCAGGATGTCCGAACGACACTAATTAGGGAAGTGCACTATATAGGCAACAGGGTGCCATTTGGGAACGACACTAATTAGGGAAGTGCACTATATAGGCAACAGGGTGCCATTTGGGAACGACACTAATTAGGGAAGTGCACTATATAGGCAACAGGGTGGCATTTGGGAACGACCCTAACTAGGGAAGTGCACTATATAGGCAACAGGGTGGCATTTGGGACGCTCCTTGTGTGCAACCCTTTGTTAGCAACTACAATAGTAGGCTTCATTATGTTAAACAACGGTGGTAGCTAGTAGCTACCTGGGATGCTATTCTCAGTGTGTCCCAAATTGCACCCTAAGGGGGCCGGTCAAAGGTTGTGCGAATAGGGTGGCATTTGGGACTCTAGCCAGGGTATTATTACTGGGACATTATCATAGCTTGTAAAGCAGTCAGTCAAAACACTATTTTCCATTTCCATCTGCAGTTCATTTATTATTCATTTAGTAAGTCCTACAAGACCCCCAAATACACCCCCCTTAACCCCCTACAAGACCCCCAAAACCCCTCCCACTTACAAGACCCCAAATACACCTCCCTTAACCCCATACAAGACCCCAAATTCACCCTCTTACCCCCTACAAGACCCCCAAATACACCCCCTTACCCCCTACAAGCCCCCCAAAACCCCCCCATACACCCCCTTACAAGACCCCCAAATACACCCCTGCAACTTCAAGCAAACGTTTTAAGACTGAAAGAAAAAAACTCTCCCGACTCACAACTGGGGAGAGGGGGAGGCAGGGAGGGGTGCTGTGGATATAATAGCTCTTCTCATTGGCTAGCGGAGTTAGGGTGTGTCCAGGTCGTCGTTATGACGATAGAGGTTCAGGGGTTCAGAGCTGCAGTAGCCCTTCGAAAGGGATACGTCCCAAATTGCACCCTATTACCTAGTGCACTATGACCAGAGTCCTATGGACCCTGCGATAAGACTAGCGTCCTGTCCAGGGGGGGTGGACTTGTATATCAAGCTGCCTCACACTACAGAATCAGGAGATAGGCGGAATGGCCCATAGGGCAGGAGGCTAGGACAAGGCTACCATGGGCCCTGGTCTAAAGTAGTGCAGTGTAATGGGGAATAGGGTGCCAATGGGAACACGTTTGAGGTGGACCACATCAATGTACAATGAGGGCCCCGGCTGCGTAGCTAACAGAGCTGTCCTGCCAGTTCCTGCACTGGGACGACTGGGCATAGTTTAGGAAGGAGAAGTTCATCTCTGTTCCACTCTTCCTCAGCTCAGACACAGCCTGGAAAACACAACCAATCACATGACACAGGAACAGTCAGATACACGTCACATGACACAGGAACAGTCAGATCCACGTCACATGACACAGGAACAGTCAGATACACGTCACATGACACAGGAACAGTCAGATATACGTCACATAACACAGGAACAGTCAGATATACGTCACATGACACAGGAACAGTCAGATATACGTCACAGGAACAGTCAGATATACGTCACATGACACAGGAACAGTCAGATATACGTCACATGACACAGGAACAGTCAGATACACGTCACATGACACAGGAACAGTCAGATACACGTCACATGACACAGGAACAGTCAGATATACGTCACATGACACAGGAACAGTCAGATATACGTCACATGACACAGGAACAGTCAGATACACACTACCAGTCAAAAGTTTGGACACACCTACTCATTCAAGGGTTTTTTTATTTGTACTATTTTCTACATTGTAGAATAATAGTGAAGACATCAAAACTATGAAATAACACATATGGAATCATGTAGTAACCAAAAAAGTGTTAAACAAATCAAAATATTATTTTATATTTCAGAATCTTCAAATAGCCACCCTTTGCCTTGATGACAGCTTTGCACACTCTTAACCAGCTTCACCTGGAATGCTTTTCCAACAGTCTTGAAGGAGTTCCCACATATGCTGAGCACTTATTGGCTGCTTTTCCTTCACGCTGTGGTCCGACTCATCCCAAACCATCTCAATTGGGTTGAGGTCGGGTGATTGTGGAGGCCAGGTCATCTGATGCAGCACTCCATCACTCTCATTCTTGGTCAAATAGCCCTTACACAGCTTGGAGGTGTGTTGGGTCATTGTCCTGTTGAAAAACAAATGATAGTCCCACTAAACCCAAACCAGATGGGATGGCGTATCGCTGCAGAATGCTGTGGTAGCCATGCCGGTTAAGTGTGCCTTGAATTCTAAATAAATCACAGACAGTGTCACCAGCAAAGCACCCCCACACCATAACACCTCCTCCTCCATGCTTTACGGTGGGAATAACACGTGGAGATCATCCGTTCACCCACACCGCGTCTCACAAAGACACGGCGGTTGGAACCAAAAATCTCCAATTTGGACTCCAGACCAAAGGACAAATCTCCACCGGTCTAATGTCCATTGCTCGTGTTTCTTGGCCCAAGCAAGTCTCTTCTTCTTATTGGTGTCCTTTAGTAGTGGTTTCTTTGCAGCAATTCGACCATGAAGTTCTGATTCACACAGTCCCCTCTGAACAGTTGATGTTGAGATGTGTCTGTTACTTGAACTCTGTGAAGCATTTATTTTGGCTGCAATTTCTGAGGCTGGTAACTCGAATGAACTTATCCTCTTCGGCAGAGGTAACTCTGGGTCTTCCATTCCTGTGGCGGTCCTCATGAGAGCCAGTTTCATCATAGCGCTTGATGGTTTTTGCGACTGCACTTTAAGAAACTTTCAAAGTTCTTGACATTTTACGTATTGACTGACCTTCATGTCTTAAAGTAATGATGGACTGTCGTTTCTCTTTGCTTATTTGAGCTGATCTTGCAATAGTATGGATTTGGTCTTTTACCAAATAGGGCTATCTTCTGTATACCAACCCTATCTTGTCACAACACAACTGATTGGCTCAAACACATTAAGAAGGAAAGAAATTCCACAAATTAACTTTTAACAAGGCACACCTGTTAATTGAAATGCATTCCAGGTGACTACCTCATGAAGCTGGTTGAGAGAATGCCAAGAGTGTGCAAAGCTGTCATCAAGGCAAAGGGTGGCTATTTGAAGAATCTCAAATGTAAAATATATTTTGATTTGTTTAATACTTTTTCGGGTTACTACATGATTCCATATGTGTTATTTCATAGTTTTGATGTCTTCACTATTATTCTACAATGTAGAAAATAGTACAAATATAGAAAAAAAAACTATTGAATGAGTAGGTGTGTCCAAACTTTTGACTGGTACATCACATAACACAGCCCTGTGTGCAAGAAGACGTGTGTAACTAAGAAAAGGTGAATGCCTGATGCTATACTGATATGCCCGTTGTTGTACCCGTATGCCCGTTGTTGTACCCGTATGGTCGTTGTTGTACCCGTATGGTCGTTGTTGTACCCGTATGGTCGTTGTTGTACCCGTATGGTCGTTGTTGTACCCGTATGGTCGTTGTTGTACTCGTTATGACTCACGTTTAGCAGCACTCCAATAGGATGACGTCCACAGATGGTGTTGTGGTATTTCTTCAAGTAGTTGGTGAAGGACATGGGGTCCAGTGTTTCTATAATGCCCATACCCTGGAGAGACAAGACAGAGGGGTTCAGAACCCAGTCTGATACACCTAACAGTTAGCTATCTAACCCTAACCCTGGAGAGACAAGACAGAGGGGTTCAGAACCCAGTCTGATACACCTAACAGTTAGCTATATCACCCTAACCCTGGAGAGACAAGACAGAGGGGTTCAGAACCCAGTCTGATACACCTAACAGTTAGCTATCTAACCCTAACCCTGGAGAGACAAGACAGAGGGGTTCAGAACCCAGTCTGATACACCTAACAGTTAGCTATCTAACCCTAACCCTGGAGAGACAAGACAGAGGGGTTCAGAACCCAGTCTGATACACCTAACAGTTAGCTATCTAACCCTAACCCTGGAGAGACAAGACAGAGGGGTTCAGGACCCAGTCTGATACACCTAACAGTTAGCTATCTAACCCTAACCCTGGAGAGACAAGACAGAGGGGTTCAGAACCCAGTCTGATACACCTAACAGTTAGCTATATCACCCTAACCCTGGAGAGACAAGACAGAGGGGTTCAGAACCCAGTCTGATACACCTAACAGTTAGCTATCTAACCCTAACCCTGGAGAGACAGAGGGGTTCAGAACCCAGTCTGATACACCTAACAGTTAGCTATATCACCCTAACCCTGGAGAGACAAGACAGAGGGGTTCAGAACCCAGTCTGATACACCTAACAGTTAGCTATCTAACCCTAACCCTGGAGAGACAGAGGGGTTCAGAACCCAGTCTGATACACCTAACAGTTAGCTATATCACCCTAACCCTGGAGAGACAAGACAGAGGGGTTCAGAACCCAGTCTGATACACCTAACAGTTAGCTATCTAACCCTAACCCTGGAGAGACAAGACAGAGGGGTTCAGAACCCAGTCTGATACACCTAACAGTTAGCTATCTAACCCTAACCCTGGAGAGACAAGACAGAGGGGTTCAGAACCCAGTCTGATACACCTAACAGTTAGCTATCTAACCCTAACCCTGGAGAGACAAGACAGAGGGGTTCAGGACCCAGTCTGATACACCTAACAGTTAGCTATCTAACCCTAACCCTGGAGAGACAAGACAGAGGGGTTCAGAACCCAGTCTGATACACCTAACAGTTAGCTATCTAACCCTAACCCTGGAGAGACAAGACAGAGGGGTTCAGGACCCAGTCTGATACACCTAACAGTTAGCTATCTAACCCTAACCCTGGAGAGACAAGACAGAGGGGTTCAGAACCCAGTCTGATACACCTAACAGTTAGCTATATCACCCTAATCCTGGAGAGACAAGACAGAGGGGTTCAGAACCCAGTCTGATACACCTAACAGTTAGCTATCTAACCCTAACCCTGGAGAGACAAGACAGAGGGGTTCAGAACCCAGTCTGATACACCTAACAGTTAGCTATCTAACCCTAACCCTGGAGAGACAGAGGGGTTCAGAACCCAGTCTGATACACCTAACAGTTAGCTATCTAACCCTAACCCTGGAGAGACAGAGGGGTTCAGAACCCAGTCTGATACACCTAACAGTTAGCTATATCACCCTAATCCTGGAGAGACAAGACAGAGGGGTTCAGAACCCAGTCTGATACACCTAACAGTTAGCTATCTAACCCTAACCCTGGAGAGACAAGACAGAGGGGTTCAGAACCCAGTCTGATACACCTAACAGTTAGCTATCTAACCCTAACCCTGGAGAGACAGAGGGGTTCAGAACCCAGTCTGATACACCTAACAGTTAGCTATCTAACCCTAACCCTGGAGAGACAGAGGGGTTCAGAACCCAGTCTGATACACCTAACAGTTAGCTATATCACCCTAATCCTGGAGAGACAAGACAGAGGGGTTCAGAACCCAGTCTGATACACCTAACAGTTAGCTATCTAACCCTAACCCTGGAGAGACAAGACAGAGGGGTTCAGAACCCAGTCTGATACACCTAACAGTTAGCTATCTAACCCTAACCCTGGAGAGACAGAGGGGTTCAGAACCCAGTCTGATACACCTAACAGTTAGCTATCTAACCCTAACCCTGGAGAGACAAGACAGAGGGGTTCAGAACCCAGTCTGATACACCTAACAGTTAGCTATATCACCCTAACCCTGGAGAGACAAGACAGAGGGGTTCAGAACCCAGTCTGATACACCTAACAGTTAGCTATCTAACCCTAACCCTGGAGAGACAAGACAGAGGGGTTCAGAACCCAGTCTGATACACCTAACAGTTAGCTATCTAACCCTAACCCTGGAGAGACAAGACAGAGGGGTTCAGAACCCAGTCCGATACACCTAACAGTTAGCTATCTAACCCTAACCCTGGAGAGACAAGACAGAGGGGTTCAGGACCCAGTCTGATACACCTAACAGTTAGCTATCTAACCCTGGAGAGACAAGACAGAGGGGTTCAGAACCCAGTCTGATACACCTAACAGTTAGCTATATCACCCTAACCCTGGAGAGACAAGACAGAGGGGTTCAGAACCCAGTCTGATACACCTAACAGTTAGCTATCTAACCCTAACCCTGGAGAGACAAGACAGAGGGGTTCAGAACCCAGTCTGATACACCTAACAGTTAGCTATCTAACCCTAACCCTGGAGAGACACGACAGAGGGGTTCAGAACCCAGTCTGATACACCTAACAGTTAGCTATCTAACCCTAACCCTGGAGAGAGAGAGGTGGTCTCAATCAAGCGATATGAGAAGTGTGGTGTTACAACCTAGTGTGGAAGTGAATATCAGAATGTGTTGTTAACCATTTTATCAAGGTGTTCAATGGATCTGTGGATCTCTCCTTGAGCCTCGTCATAGTAGGTGTAGCGGAACCGTTGGCCTGTTGGGAGGAGGGAAAGATATTAAGTCAGACCCAACCCTGAAGGAGACAGAACCATTGTTTCTATATTTAGAACGCCTTTCACACGATTGCCCTCAACCAAACTAAACTGTGCTGGCTTTTCTTTTCACGTTATCTTTCCAGCACAGTTCCAGCAACTACGGTGGATAGATGTATAGCCAGACTAGCTCAACTCAGTAGCGTGAACAGGGTATAATATCGATCTCTACCAGTCCTGCTCAGTACGTACCCCAGTGGCAGAAGTCAGAGGAGATGATGAACAAGTTGGAGGGATCAGCCAGATACCTGCTGAGCAGTTTCCCATAGTCCTGTTCTTTAGACTCACTGAGGGCTCCCACCAGCACCGGGACAATGCTGAGCTCATCTTTATGACTGTAGTAGGAGAGGGAGACGACATATTACAGGTCTGTATGTGTGTGATGTACTGGGGACAGTTACCTGACCAAGATGGTAGAAGCTTTTACAGGGACTGAACACTTGTAAACCAACCTAATAAAAAAGGTGAGTGTGTGTGTGTTTATTAAACCAACCTAATAAAAAGGTGTGTTTATTAAAACCAACCTAACACAAGGTACAGTTAAGGTACAAGGTACTACTCTGTTAAGTATTTATGCATAGTCACTTTAACTCTACCCACATGTACATATTACCTCAACTACCTCAACTAGCCGGTGCCCCCGCACATTGACTCTGCAACGGTACCCCCCTGTATATATAGCCTCCCTACTGTCACTTTATTTTACTGTATATATAGCCTCCCTACTGTCACTTTATTTTACTGTATATATAGCCTCCCTACTGTCACTTTATTTTACTTCTGCTCTTTTTTTCTCAACACTTTTTTTGTTGTTTTATTCTTACTTTTTTTGTTTAAAATAAATGCACTGTTGGTTAAGGGCTGTAAGTAAGCATTTCACTGTAATGTCTGCACCTGTTGTATTCGGCGCATGTGACCAATACAATTTGATTTGATTTGATTTGAAGTCGGAAGTTTACATACACCTTAGCCAAATACATTTAAACTCTGTTTTTCACAGTTCCTGACATTTAATCCTAGTAAGAATTCCCTGTCTTAGGTCAGTTAGGATCACCACTTTATTTTAAGAATGTGAAATGTCAGAATAATAGTAGAGAGAATTATTTATTTAAGCTTTTATTTATTTCAATACATTCCCAGTGGGTCAGAAGTTTACATACACTCAATTAGTATTTGGTAGCATTGTCTTTAAATTGTTTAACTTGGGTCAAACGTTTTGGGTAGCCTTCCACAAGCTTCCCACAATAAGTTGGGTGAATTTTGGCCCATTCCTCCTGACAGAGCTGGTGTAACTGAGTCAGGTTTGTAGGCCTCCTTGCTCGCACACGCTTTTTCAGTTCTGCCCACAAATGTTCTATAGGATTGAGGTCAGGGCTTTGTGATGGCCACTCCAATACCTTGACTTTGTTGTCCTTAAGCCATTTTGCCACAACCTTGGAAGTACGCTTAGGGTCATTGTCCATTTGGAAGACCCATTTGCGACCAAGCTTTAAACTTCCTGACTGATGTCTTGAGATGTTGCTTCAATATATCCACATAATTTTCCTTCCTCATGATGCCATCTATTTTGTGAAGTGCACCAGTCCCTCCTGCAGCAAAGCACCCCCACAGCATGATGCTGCCACCCCCTGTGCTTCACGGTTGGGATGGTGTTCTTCGGCTTGCAAGCATCCCCCTTTTTCCTCCAAACATAACAATGGTCATTATGGCCAAACGGTTCTATTTTTGTTTCATCAGACCGAGGACATTTCTCCAAAAAGTACGATCTTTGTCCCCATTTGCAGTTGCAAACAGTAGTCTGGCTTTTTAATGGCGGTTTTGGAGCAGTGGCTTCTTCCTTGCTGAGCGGCCTTTCAGGTTATGTTGATATAGGACTTGTTTTACTGTGGATATAGATACTTTTGTACCTATTTCCTCCAGCATCTTCACAAGGTCCTTTGCTGTTGTTCTGGGATTGATTTGCACGTTTCGCACCAAAGTACGTTCATCTCTAGGAGACAGAACGCATCTCCTTCCTGAGCGGTATGACGGCTGCGTGGTCCCATGGTGTTTATACTTGCGTACTATTGTTTGTACAGATGAACGTGGTACCTTCAGGCATTTGGAAATTGCTCCCAAGGATGAACCAGACTTGTGGAGGTCTACCATTTTTTTTCTGAGGTCTTGGATGATTTCTTTTGATTTTCCCATGATGTCAAGCAGAGGCACTGAGTTTGAAGGTAGGCCTTGAAATACATCCACAGGTACACCTCCAATTGACTCAAATGATGTCAATTAGCCTATCAGAAGCTTCTAAAGCCATGACATCATTTTCATGAATTTTCCAAGCTGTTTAAAGGCACAGTCAACTTAGTGTATGTAAACTTCTGACCCACTGGAATTGTGATACAGTGAATTATAAGTGAAATAATCTGTCTGTAAACAATTGTTGGAACAATTACTTGTGTCATGCACAAAGTAGATGCCCTAACCGACTTGCCAAAACTATAGTTTGTTAACAAGAAATGTGTGGAGTGGTTGAAAAACTAGTTTTAATGACTCCAACGTAAGTGTATGTAAACTTCTGACTTCAACTGTATGTGTGTGTTTATTAAACCAAACTAACACAAGGTGTGTGTGTGTGTGTTTATTGAGTGGGTCCATTAATTGAGCATGCAGGCCTTATTTCATTAGTAAACAATCAATCATAAACCATAGTAATGACTCAAACCATCCTGGGGCTGGGGGAGACCGAGAGAGAGAACTACACAAAATGTCAAGGCAAACCAGTCATTACTGACCCACAGCTCTCCTCTATTGGTCACGAATCCCTGCAGCCTCTCAGGCCTGTCCTACTGTCCTCTCTGCTTGTGATTATTGAAGCAGACATCCTTTTAGCTAGTTCCTCTGTCTTACCTCTCCATGGCTTTAGCAGTGTAAGGCAGGTGCATTTCAATGCTGTGCTCATCCTCGTCTGTCTGAAGACTCATCCTCTCAAACATCCCAGTCTTCCAGAGGTCAGCATAGACTAGAGACAGAGACAGAGAGAGAGAGAGAGAGAGAGAGGTGAGGATTCAATATGCACATTAATTATTACTGGCCAAGTAAGGCTTGAATTAGCATATTACTGCTAGTCATTAGCATGTATTTGTACTGAACCGTTCTGGTACGGGGACCTGGGTTCGGTCCGCACTGTGAACCCAAATGAATACATAACAATAAGAACCCTCAGCCAATAGACTACGCTGCCTTGTGCGCTGCCGAGTACATCTGAGCTGAAAAAACATTTCAGGCTATTCAGTTAAAAACAACTACAGCCTATGCAGACATTGTAATCAAATCTTAACTGGTGCATTTCAAACTGTCCTTTTGTGAGGCGCAGCGGGGAACTAGTTCTGTACAATGGCGAGTGGTGGGGGGGTCGATAAACCAGGAGGATTTCTCCATCATCGTTTAAAATCTCCAGTTTGGGAACATTTTGGCTTCCCAGTAGATTCCAACGCCGATGGACAGAGAGTTGTGGATAAAAGGTTAACAGTATGTCGCCACGCTCAACGAGAATAGCCTCTGCAGCTGCCAACACCTCAAAACAGGTTGACACATTTAGGCCGACATCACCCCAGTATACCGGAGCATGACGGAAACGCAAAGACACTACAACACAACATCGTCTCCCCTCTGCAGTCAAGCAGCCCTTGGCAGCTAATTCTGACCGGGCCGAAGAAATTACGAGAGCGACAGGTGTTTTTGCCGTGGATATGCCACGCCTTTCTCAGTGGTCGAGAGGAACAGGAGGCTTCAGCTCGAGCCACGTTAGGAACTTCCTTCTCCCACCCATTTCAGCAAACAGCTATTACCTGCTTCTATATAAGCAAGCTAAAGCCGAAGTTGTCAGTGAATTGGCCAACGCACCCTGTGTTGCCTTTACTACAGATGGACGGACCTGCGGGGCTACAGAGAGCTACATCACATGACCCTGGAGTGGGAAATGACAAGTACCAGCGTGCGTCGTCTTGTCTTTGTAAGAAAAACGTTACAGCCTTTACACACGCATATCGCACTTTATTTTAGTGTTGTTGATGAGTAATCGTGTGTTTTCACAAAATCAGGAATACCAACACTTTGTATTTTATTTTATTTTTTAATAAACTATAATGAACTACAGTAACTGTTGGCATTTCATTTTCCCGCTGTACTGAAACCGAACCGTGATCCCAAAACCGCAATACATACCGAACTGTAGGTTTGGTGAACCGGTCCACACCTACTAGACACACTGCAGCTTGTTTGGTTTGTTCGTCAGTGAGAATGTCTCTTTTCCAGTGTCAGTCTGATGGTTGGTCCCCTGAGGACATTTAAGTTTTTTGTTTTCTACAAGTGTCAAGCTTCGAAGTTTAAAAAGGCAAAATACAACACAGAAACATCAAAAACAAGGTTCTTGACATTAGGAAAACTAGAAAATTACCCCCGTCTGGTCAATCCGGAGGTCGTCGAGCAGTGTTATAAACCTCAGCAGAGGAAAGGGCACAGAACGTGTGTGTGTGTGTGTGCGCGTGTGTGTGTGTACCTACCATTCTGGTCAATCCGGAGGTCGTAGAGAGGGGTTTTATAAACCTCAGCAGAGGAGAGGGCACAGCGGGACAGAGGAACGTGGTGAGACGGACCCAAGATGAACACCCTGCGACTACAGGGGGGAAGAGAGGACTCCGTCACCTCACTCTGTCACCTTTTACCTCTCTGACTCACATTAGCAGCTCAGTGGACCATTCACCGGGCCATTAGTAGCCAGGCTTTTCGCTCACGTTGTTCCAAGGTGAAGCCGTGACAGAGGCTAGGCCAATACCGCTAAATACTCTCTGTCTGAGGTAACTAAGGGCGGATAGTTCCTTCAGGGTGAAACAGGGCAGGCAGATCTAAGGTTTGATAAGGAGGGAAAATGTAGAAACGAAAACAATACATTTACATTTTAAAACCATCTAAATTTCGATATATAATATGATGATACTTTACATGGAAATTCATTTCGTTACTGACAAAAAAGTTGTTTTATTTATTAAAAAATTCACTGAACATTTGTAATGTAACTGCAAACGAGGTTAAATTACTTACGTCACAGAAGGGTCTATCTGTTTGTATGCGTGTGCAGCACAAGCGCCACAGTAGGAATACCCTGCATGCCTGAAATCACAGATATCTGTTAGGAGGAAGTGACATCATGGCAGCAAGACACCATTACATTTACATTTTTTAGTCATTTAGCAGACGCTCTTATCCAGACCGACTTACAGTTAGTGAGTGCATACATTTTTGTAATATTTTTTTTTTTTCATACTGGCCCCCTGTGGGAATTGAACCCACAACCCTGGCGTTGCAAACGCCATGCTCTACCAACTGAGCTACATCCCTGCCGGCCATTCCCTCCCCTACCCTGGACGACGCTGGGCCAATTCTGCGCCGCCCCATGGGTCTCCCGGTCGCGGCCGACTACGACAGAGCCTGGATTCGAACCAGGATCTCTAGTGGCACAGCTAGCACTGCGACGCAGTGCCTTAGACCACAGCGCCACTCGGGAGACTGGAACTATAGAAAAGACGACATCCTTTGAGGACGACCTTTGACCTGCCACTGACCCCATCACTACATTTACATTTGAGTCATTCATACGCCGTTATCAAAAATCATATTTAGAGAGTGACTCTTGACGACAAGATGAGGCCTTTTCACATGACAGATATCACAACGACCAGTGGTGCTTACGGTGCTATGATTGCTCTGGCTGGTGTGACAGTGGACTGGGCTTGAGACAACCAACCTTCCAGTTGTGTATTCAGCTGGGAGCCTGAAAGGGAAGCGACGGAACAAATTAAAAGAAAAATAACACTTTCCGTACGAAACAGAAATTGGTCTTCTGCTGGACCCAACCGCTCTTATACAGTGCCTTCCGAAAGTGGATTACATTGAGATTTTGTGTCACTAGCCTACACACAATACCCCATAATGTCAAAGTCGAAATATGTTTTCATATATATATATTTTTTTTTTGTTGATGAATTACAAATTAAAAGCTTAAATGTTTTGAGTCAATAAGTATTCAACCCCTTTGTTATGGCAAGCCTAAATAAGTTCAGGGGTAAAAATGGGCTTAACAAGGTCACCTAATAAGTTGCATGGACTCACTCTGTGTGCAAGACATAACATTATCTGTAAGGTCCCTCAGTCGAGCAGTGTATTTCAAACACAGATTCAACCACAAAGACCAGGGAGGTTTTCCAATGCCTCACAAAGGGCACCTATTAGTAGATGAGTAAAAATAAAAAAAAGCGGACATTGAAATTCCCTTTGAGCATGGTGAAATTATTAATTACACTTTGAATGGTGTATCAATACACCCAGCCACTACAACGATACAGGTGTCCTTCCTAACTCAGTTGCCGGAGAGGAAGGAAACTGCTCAGGGATTTCACCATGAGGCCAATGGTGACTTTAAAACAGTTACAGAGTTTAATGGCTGTGATAGGAGAAAACTGAGGATGGATCAACAACATTGTAGTTACTTCACAATACTAACCTAAATGACAGAGTGAAAAGAAGGAAGCCGGTACAGAATAAAAAAATACCAACAGTGCATTTATTTTTAATAAAAAAGTAAAATAAAAACAACAAAAAAGCGTTGAGAAAAAAGAGCAGAAGTAAAATAAAATAAGAGTAGGGAGGCTATATATACAGGGAGGGTACCGGTGCAGAGTCAATGTGCGGGGGCACCGGCTAGTTGAGGTAGTTGAAGTAATATGTACATGTGGGTAGAGTTAAAGTGACTATGCATAAATAATTAACAGAGTAGCAGCAGCGTAAAAAGATGGGGTGGGGGGGCAGTGCAAATAGTCTGGGTAGCCATGATTAGCTGTTCAGGAGTCTTATGGCTTGGGGGTAGAAGCTGTTGAGAAGTATTTTGGACCTAGACTTGGAGCTCCGGTACCGCTTGCCGTGCGGTAGCAGAGAGTGACTAGGGTGGCTGGAGTCTGACAATTTTGAGGGCCTTCCTCTGACACCGCCTGGTATAGAGGTCCTGGATGGCAGGAAGCTTGGCCCCAGTGATGTACTGGGCCGTACACACTACCCTCTGTAGTGCCTTGCGGTCGGAGGCCGAGCAGTTGCCATACCAGGCGGTGATGCAACCAGTCAGGATGCTCTCGATGGTGCAGCTGTAGAATTTTTTGAGGATCTGAGGACCCATGCCAAAACTTTTCAGTCTCCTGGGGGGGAATAGGCTTTGTCGTGCCCTCTTCACAACTGTCTTGGTGTGTTTGGACCATGATAGTTTGTTGGTGATGTGGACACCAAGGAACTTGAAGCTCTCAACCTGTTCCACTACAGCCCGGTCGATGAGAATGAGGGCGTGCTCAGTCCTCTTTTTTTTCCCTGTAGTCCACAATCATCTCCTTTGTCTTGGTCACATTGAGGGAGAGGTTGTTATCCTGGCACCACACGGCCAGGTCTCTGACCTCATCCCTATAGGCTGTCTCATCGTTGTCTGTGATCAGGCCTACCACTGTTGTGTCATTGGAAAACTTAATGATGGTGTTGGAGTCGTGCCTGGCCATGCAGTCATGGGTGAACAGGGAGTACAGGAGGGGACTGAGCACGCACCCCTGAGGGGCCCCCGTGTTGAGGATCAGTGTGGCAGATGTGTTGTTACCTACCCTTACCACCTGGGGGCGGCCCGTCAGGAAGTCCAGGATCCAGTTGTAGAGGGAGGTGTTTAGTCCCAGGATCCTTAGCTTAGTGATGAGCTTTGAGGGCACTATGGTGTTGAATGCTGAGCTGTAGTCAATGAATAGCATTCTCACGTAGGTGTTCCTCTTGTCCAGGTGGGAAAGGGCAGTGTGGAGTGCAATAGAGATTGCATCATCTGTGGATCTGTTGGGGCGGTATGCAAATTGGAGTGGGTCTAGGGTTTCTGGGATAATGGGATAATGGTGTTGATGTGAGCCATGACCAGCCTTTCAAAGCACTTCATGGCTACAGACGTCAGTGCCATGGGTCGGTAGTCATTTAGGCAGGTTATCTTAGTGTCCTTGGGCACGGGGACTATGGTGGTCTGCTTGAAACATGTTGGTATTACAGACTCAGTCAGGGACATGTTCAAAATGTCAGTGAAGACACTTGCCAGTTGGTCAGCACATGCTCGGAGTACACGTCCTGGTAATCCGTCTGGCCCTGCGGCCTTGTGAATGTTGACCTGCTTAAAAAGTCTTACTCACATCGGCTACGGAGAGCGTGATCACACAGTCATCCGGAACAGGTGGTGCTCTTCTTGGCAGGAAGTAATGGGGGTCCATAATAAATACAAATAGGATGCGCAGAAGGGAACCACAATTTTGGCCCCCATAACAATATAGTTAAATAGCCCCATCATAGCCATTCTAAGGATAGCTTTCCCACCTTGTTGTGACTAACTGGGTTTGAACCAGCGCTCCTGCATGTCACAAGACTATGTTATCCCGCTTAGCTAAAGCCCACAGGGATGAGATCTGGAAGTTAATGTAAAGGACGACATGCTGCTTACTCAGCGAGTACCGCTTCTTCCTGATTCAGCTCATACAGAGACTGAAACTCAGGACCTTTACCTTGAAAACAAACGCGACCCCCCCACCTCCGGTTGCATACTTCAAACTTTTTTTTTAAAGGCCTTCTTCAATTGCGCAAGGGGCGAAACTTCAGGCTGAGGAGTGAGTTGTCACAGATCCCCATCTGCTACACTAATACCAGTCTTCAAGATCCAGCAAGGTTACTCATCACAACAGCGTGGTTTGGTGACCCATGTTTACGTGATGAGATACTTGCCGGAGACCTGAAGACGTGTTAGTTAGACACGTCGCCGGCGACGGTACACATTATAAGGGTAACGTGACTGACTGGGTTAAGACTGTTAGCCTACTGAGCTAAAGCCTAGGCATTGGTTCTGTGACTTGGATGGGTCTCTTCGAGGAGGTCAAAGGGGGGGGGGGGGTGAAGTGTAACAGGTGGTTTGGGGACCACACTCGCGTGATGAGAAGTTAAATTGTCTGACGCACAGGAGACCTGGCTTAGAACTCCATCAGTCGAACTAAACACGTCTAAACAGGTCTCAGGCGATAATGTTACTCACCAAATGCACAGATCACCAAACCACCTTCTGTTGCACTGTCATTGGGGTGATCGCCAAACGATCACCAAACCACCTTCTGTTGCACTGTCATTGGGGTGATCGCCAAACGATCACCAAACCACCTTCTGTCAGATATTTCTGCTTCTGTTCGAAAGTGTTGTTGACTGAGTTGGATCCCAGTCAGCTATATCCAGTCAGCTATATCCAGTCAGCTATATCCAGTCAGCTATATCCAGTCAGCTATATCCAGTCAGCTATATTGGTGCCGTGATCTCTGAGTAGGAGGTCAAAGGGGGGGGGGGTGAAATGTATCCGGGGTCCACGCTCTTTTCATGAGTAACCTTGCCGAAGACTTGTGTTAGCTTCCTGAACTCGTCCCTATCGGCTTTAGCTAAGTGGGCTAACACAGTCGTGACATTAATTAGGAAGTGCTATGGGGCTAAGACAGGGCTATTCTTTTTACTCCCTAATTAATTATTTTTTACTCCCTTATAAACGTGCCTAGAGGGGAACAGAAGGCACGGCCATGCTCCAGAGAGTCTTAGCTTTCAGGAATGGGGTCATAGTAGCTTATAGTCCAAACGCTAGAGCCAAATTCACAGGAAGAAAATAAATTAAACATGCCACATTGGCTTCAGGAACCACCAGAAACCTGTTTAATACAGAGAGCGTTTTTGATTCTATCTGTTCTCTTCTATCATTCCTTGCTGGAAACGTACCAGAATGTTGTCTCTGGTTTTAATCTGAATTTATTGAACTTTTTTTGATGAATCTGAATGCGTCTGAGAAGTTGAATATATTAAACTTTGAGAAACTTGAAATTATAGTTTGTAAACTCGATACAAACAATTGTATCGAGACCATACTGAACCTGAATAAATATTGAATTTGAAAATGTAATTAAAAACATTTAAAACTGAATGCAATGTTAATTCAATTCAGTTTCAAAACCATGAAATACAAATTCAATTTATGAATTCAATTAATCAATTTGTGCATTACAAATTCCAAAATATTACATTCAAATTCCAAATGCATAAAATATTTAATTCAAATGCTGTTTCTGTTGGCACTGAAATCGCTCCCGTTTTTAGTCATTTATATGCTCTTATCCAGAGCGACTTACAGTTAGTGAGTGCATACATTTTCCATACTGGTCCCCCGTGGGAAACGAACCCACAACCCTGGCGTTGCAAGTGCCACCCTCTACCAACTGAGCTACACGGGGGCATATGGGGCTCTGTGTTGAAGCCACTGTGACTCCATATTGGCACTCCCCCACAATTGTAAAAAATATTTTGGACGCTTTAGAAATGCATTTATTAATTTCTGCATTCGTTTTTGCCACATTCTATTATAGACACTGTAATGCTTACTTTTAACTGTGAGCTAAACAAAAAAAAATTACAAATATATTAAAACATTTCCTAAAGTATAATTTTTTGAGATGATTCATGTTACTGTCCCCACTAAAACAAAAAAAATACTTAAATACATTTAAATGTTGTCCTTGAAACAATGAATTCCATTCATTCCTATGGAGGACTGCTCCTACTGGGAGTGCCAATATGGCTGACCGGTGGCTTCAAAGCCTCTCCATGGCCAATACACAGCATCAGCAACCCAGGGTTTATATGATTAGGCCATTTCATCTCACCAGGACAGGAGAAAAAACAAACCAATGCAGGCTTTGTTGCTCTGAGACAGCTGATAGGGAGAGCACGGCCTGTTGTACTTTCCTATAATATAAAATAATTCCTCACCTCTCTCCTACTCAATTAGCCAACTAGCTAGCTGAACAAAAATATAAACGCAACATATAAAGTGTTGGTTTCATGAGCTGAAATAAAAGATCTCAGACATTTTTCTATATGCACAAAAAGCTTTAGCTCAAATTTGTTTACATTCCTGTTAGTGAGCATTTCTCCTTTGCCAAGATAATCCATCCACCTGACAGGTGCGGCATATCAAGAAGCTGATTAAATAGCTTGATCATTACACAGGTGCACCTTGTGCTGGGGACAATAAAAGGCCACTAAAATGTGCAGTTTTGTCAATGCCACAGATGTCTCCAGTTTTGAGGGAGCGTGTAATTGATATGCTGACTGCAGGAATGTCCACCAGAGCTGTTGCCATTGAATTTAATGTTAATTTCTCTACCATAAGCCGCCTCCAACATCATTTTAGAGAACTTGGCTGTATGTCCAACCTGCCTCACAACACCAGCCAGCATCAGTCATGTGAAATCCATAGATTAGGGCTTTATTTATTTCAATTGACTGATTTCCTTATATGAACTGTAACTCAGTAAAATCGTTGAAATTGGTGTGTTTATATTTTTGTTCAGTATAGTTACTTCCCAGGACAACAGCCCAAAGAGAGACCAGTCTCAACCCAAACACTACAGAGACCTGTCTGCAGCTAGCTAGCTAGCTAGCTTGGTTAGATAACCCCTGGTCTCTAGCCCAAACCCCGGTTCAGTTCTCTACCTGAGGCGGCGTACCAACTGCCAGCGTGACTTGCTTCTCTGCACACTGTTCGGTTCGACATCTCAACTCCCGAGCTGCCTGTTGGAACCTGGTCAGGAAGAAAAAGTCAAAACCCAGGGGGAAAACAACTGGCCAGAAAGAAACCACCAACAAAAAACAAACGTCGGCTAGACAAAGAAGGAATGCAAAAAATAGGAAGTTAGCCAGCTAGATAAAAATGCTGAGAAAAGTTAGTCTGTTTGATAGCTAGCCAGCAGGCTACTTTAAAATACGATATTTGAAACGATAGTTACGGACGAACAAAAGCTCAATGCAGTGTGTCTGTCGGTTGCCAAAATATCACCACTGACTTGACTAAAACTGGGGGTTGCGTAACTCGGGATCGCTCGTAGCGTCTTGTTACGCCTGTTACGTTAGTGCGTCAGAATCGACCTAACAGCCATTGGCTGGCAGCATATTTCAGAGGACGCCGATTCGTTGCTTCTTCGTGGCAGGTAAAGGGCGGGGTTAAACGTTTTCTAAAAATGACGTAAGGCTGCGTGGATTGGTTGCTCGAAGAGAATGCAAAGAAACTATTCGTAAAAAAATGTTGTAGGCGTGGCTATGACCCACCTGTAGAAAGTGGGTATACTCGGTTTCGCCGGCACGCAAATATGATATTACTTGAATAGATGTGATTACATAATTATGAAGTTTTGAACCCATTCATAAAGAGCCCTTTTGCCGTAATATTGTGTACCGCAATGCCGTGACCCGGAATCGAACCGGGGTTGCAGCGGCCACAACGCAGAGTACTAACCACTACATTTTAGTCATTTAGCAGACGCTCTTATCCAGAGCGATTTACACTTAGTGAGTGCATACATTTTTTCCCATTATTTTTTTATTCATACTGGTGGGAATCGAACCCACAACCCTGGCGTTGCAAGCGCCATGCTCTACCAACTGAGCTACACGAGACCACTATAAGGTCACGGCAAACTACCAGGTCTTGCACATGCATGGGAGACATTCCCCGCATAGAACTCGCGTGAAGGTGTTGCTTATCCTGTAATTCTCAATTAATTGAAATCATGGTACAAGGTTGATTTTGCCGAATGCAAACCGTGCACTTTCTGGCCTTCTTCAGGACGGCATAGCCCGGTGCCCCCGGGTGCCTGGAGAGTTCACTTAAGGACCAATGGAATGGTCTAAAATATACAAACTCCGCCCTAAAATATACAAACTCCGCCCACCAGGGGCACTGGACCATGCAAAACGAACTCGCCCATTGTTGTGTATAAATGGGCGGATTCGGTAATGCTGAGCGGCGGGCACCGGCCCGTTACATTATCGGGGTAATCTGTGCCACTCGGCCATTTTGCCAACAAGGCAGCATGGTGCATCATCCAGAAACATACAACATCTCTTTACCATTAAATAAATGTTTTAATTTTCTATCTCGTCTTCATTCGGGAAGGCAGATAAAGCTAAAAAGCAATCACTTTTGCATGTGAAAACAAACAATCCTACTCATTACTCCACGTGCCCCCACGTCACTTTGTTTGAACCGATTTCGCAGTGGGTTTTAGTTAAATAAATGGTCATTTAGCAGACGCTCTTATCCAGAGCAATTTACAGGAGCAATTAGGGTTAAGTGCCTTGCTCAAGGGCACATCGACAGATTTTTCACCTAGTCGGCTCGGGGATTAGAACCAGCGACCTTTCGGTTACTGGCACAACGCTCTTAACCACTAAGCTACCTGCCGCCCGTTCCAAAAGGAATGCAATGAACTTTCAACCGGTGCAAAACAGGCCTAAATGGGCGCCTGGGCGACATTAATGGTCCAAAGAAAAGCGTTAGGATTGGTCGATTCTCTTACGAGCGTTGCAGCAGCAGAGTTTAGGTCTAAACTAAGGCAAGGAAACATAAAACCATTAGGTATTCACACACCACTGTCAATTCCATGTACGTTTTCTTTTATAATACTGTACAATGGAAATAAAACCATATATTTGGCATATTAGTGGCGTCATAACACTTGATGCACTTGTCTTTTCTTACTGACAGTGATTGACTTGGGCCAGAGCTGTCCAGAGCGCTGTAGCAGCATGTCTACTTTTGGGGGAATTGTACGGATGTCCAGTACGGAAGTCCAGAGAGGACATATTAATAACAAAAAAACAATATAATATTCCCTTGTTATGTCAGATTACAATTTATTTATCTCATGATCACAACATAACAAAAGTTGTTTTGTCGAGATCACAAGATACATTTCTCGTGACGATATAACAAAAGTTGTTTTCTCAAGATCATGAGTAAAACTCTATAAATAGAAGTGGATGTCTTGATGATAGATTGCCAGTATGGATGAGGCAGCAGAGCCCACTGTGTAGCAGCGCATACGTTTTTATTGATTGCTACACTAAAGGGATGGTACATTTCATGCTAACACCATGCTTTAATTTGTGTTTGGAGCTCATTATCAATTTATAAATTAGAACGTTAGCAAGCGTGAACGTGCCACCCCGAAGTCCACAGCCAATTGCATGCAATCAACAATGCAGCTAACGTGGCTAGTCTTGTTATCTATGCAGGTTCTTAGCTTGCCTAACTGATATGTGTATAACTATTAGGGACACTTAATGGTTTGAGGATAATATTAAAATTTACAGAGTGGGTGGGATCCACTCCTGGCAGGCTGATCAGATTCAATTTCAGCCTCAGAGGCTGATAAGTCAGAATGTTGCCTTGTAGGCAGATTAGTTGTCAAAGTGCTTTATAGGCAGATGCATATCTGATCCAGGGGGTGAGCTCTATTCCTGGCAGGCTGATCAGATTCATTAGCAGCCTCAGAGGCTGATAAATCAGGAGGCTGCCTTGTAGACTGTTTCATATTTACATTTCAGTCATTTAGCAGACACACTTATCCAGAGCGACTTACAGTTAGTGCATACATTATTATTCTTTTATTTTTTTTCATACTGGCCCCCCGTGGGAATCGAACCCACAACCCTGGTGTTGCAAACGCCATGCTCTACCAACTGAGCTACATCCCTGCCGGCCATTCCCTCCCCCTACCCTGGACGACGCTGGGCCAATTGTGCGCCGCCCCACGGGTCTCCCGGTCGCGGCCGGCTACGACAGAGCCTGGATTCGAACCAGGATCTCTAGTGGCACAGCGCCACTCGGGGAGGTTGTAAGGCTCCTTGCAGACAGCCTACAAGGCAGCATCCTGACTTATCAGCCTCTGAGGCTGATAATGAATCTGATCAGCCTGCCAGGAATAGACCCCAACCAGACTTGATCATATATAACGCACTGACTGCTAATCTACCTGCAAAGAGCTTTACCTATGAAACAGCCTACAAGGTGGCGAGCGACATTTCAGCAGCAGGTATAAAATAATGACAGACAGACTAACCAGATAACCAATTCAAAACATAACTTGTAGCAGTTATCGTGCTAGTTAACTAGCCAACTGTATATAAACGTGTCTAGTTAGATACTGTTCCTTGCTTTGAAGTAGCCCACCTTTTCCATTTCATCCCTGAAATGAGGGAATCATTTTTATAAAGAAAAGTATTTGGTTATATTTTATATCAAGTGTGGCAGCCGTCCTCCAGATAGCTACTGGGCGTGCAGGCTTTTGTTCCAAGTCCTGGTCTAACCACATTGTAGCCTAAACATCAGCTGCTCAACAGGACCTTGATAAGCAGACTTGGGTGTTTCAGGGCCGGATCAAAAGGCCAAGCCTGCACACCCAGGAGCTCGCCAGATGGAAGGGTTGACCACATGTTGACAAGGGCACCAGCGCAGGAGACAAGACACAGCAGCCTTCCACTGTCAACAATGTAGACTATAATAATAGCCATGACAATGTGGTTAAAAGTCATGGACATGGAGAAGTCATGGAGAAGTCATGGAAAATGTGTACGAACCCTTAACAGTGAATAATCAGAGGTCTGTATATAGCATAATGACATTTGTGAATTTCAATGAACATAGTTTAAATGGACCGACTTGGAAAATGACAGCTATTTTAGTCCCAAGTCAAGCACAGTTTACTAGCAATGATTTAGCTGACAGTTGCTTTAACGAGGAACGTTTTACTTCCAATGACTGACATTTGGTTGTCTTATGAGAATGCAGAATGCTCTGACACGGTAAATCTCTCAGAATATCAAGACATTTGATATCAGTCATGGATGTTTAATGGGTACACATGGGGAAGGAACACGCTCCGTAACATGTACAGTCAATTACAGAAACCCCCCCAAAAAAAAGAAGTTTCTTCAACAAAAATAATAAAATCAGTACACAGTAATAATAATAAAATAAAAACACTTTACAATTCGGATGCAGAATGAAACACATCTCGTCTCGGATGACAAGTCCACCAGTGTCGTCTCTTCAGAGACGTCTAGATGCGGTCCTCATATTGAGACTTGTTCTGGAGGAGATGTGCAGCTAGAAATTCAATGGGATTACGAGGCCTGGAAGGGAAAGAGGATGAATACAAAAATCATCAAATAACACGATACAATATCTTTACTGCTCCATTATACAGAGACAACTGAAATGGGTTTTTATTTATTTTGGCACAGCAGCCAATAAAAACAACAAGGGGTATTCTTCAGGTGTGCGGGTATCTGTGGTCCTCTGTAGCTCAGCTGGTAGAGCACGGTGCTTGTAACGCCAGGGTAGTGGGTTCGATCCCCGGGACCACCCATACACAAAAAAAATTTATGCACGCATGAAAAAGCGTCTTCTAAATGGCATATTATTATTATTATTTATTTCAGAGCCCAGCCTCACCACACAACACAGGCTGATGTTGCGAGACAGGAGGTTATACAGCATGTGAGACAGGGAAAGGAAATGTATTGGAGCCTGCTTCCTCCGTTTCTTCCTAGGTTCCTGCCTTCTAGGGTGTTTTTCCCTAGCCATCGTGCTTCTGCACTGCTTGCTCTTTCAGGTTTTTAGGCTGGGTATCTGTAAAGCATTTTTGATGTACCAAAAAATGACTTTTATAAAAATTTGATTTATTGTAGCCCACCTCTCTTTGGCTAGCACAGAGAGCCCCTGTAGAAGGACCGGCACCACAGTCTGGTCCAGATATGCCCGTGTTGGGAGAGACTGAAGATCCACCTTCTGTTTAGACATCTTCTCGGTGTTGGACCTCTCGGTATCCTCGATCTTCTGGAGGGGAGGAGTAATGTACAAGCACGTCAGCATGTAAGCCTACATTTCCCTAGCCCCCCCCACAAGTTCACCATCATCATGTATACAGTTAGTAACTTGTAAGTTCAGTTATTATTAACAGTAACGTCGAGGTCTATACCATTGGCTAATGTTTCCCTAACCTCGGCTCAAGGCTTCATTCACTTTGAGGTGAAAGGCTGTAGCAGAGGCTTAATATGTCCCTAAAACAGTCACACACAAACCAGAGTCTGGGCTTACAGGAGACGTTGAATATGGCGATTCTCCTTTAAGCCCAGGAAGCAGCCGTTCAACTTGCCGTTCACCAGCTTTTCAAGCTTAATAATGTCAAAATATGTTCAAATAATGGAGTTTCGCTGAGCAACTATCGTCATTACTGCCACTAAGGCCGGTATGTACTTCCAAAACAGGTCTAAGTAACAAGTTATATGCAACCGGAAAAATGCCTTGTCGGGAAAGAATATAAGTATTGTTTTTGACCATCCGCCAAATCTACCTCCTTCAATATTAGTAATGTAATTAAAATACACTAAATAAAGCCTATCTAGAAATATACAGTCACTGTAAAAACATAGGCTTTATTTAGTTGACAATAGGCTACGTTTTTACAGTGACTGTATATTTCTAGATAGGCTTTATTTAGTTGACACTAGGCTATCTAGAAATATACAGTCACTGTTTGAGGTTGTGGACAGGTGTCTTTTATACTGATAACAAGTTCAAACAGGTGCCATTAATACAGGTAACGAGTGGAGGACATAGGAGCCTCTTAAAGAAGAAGTAACAGGTCTGTGAGAGCCAGAAATCTTGCTTGTTTGTAGGTGACCAAATACTTATTTTCCACCATAATTTGCAAATAAATTCATAAAAAATCCTACAATGTGATTTTCTGGATTTTTTTCTCAATTTGTCTGTCATAGTTGACGTGTACCTATGATCAAAATTACAGGCCTCTCATCTTTTTAAGTGGGAGAACTTGCACAATTGGTGGCTGACTAAATACTTTTTTTCCCCACTGTATACAGTCACTGTAAAAATTTAGCCTATAGTGTCTACTAAATCTACTTACATGAAATCGTATTCTGTGTAGCACGGCTGAAACAGATTGATATGACATTAATACACTGTTGTTGGTGATATAAACCAATGACCTTTCCTGCTGCTGGATCAGCCGACCTGTGCGTGGCAGTAACGAGTGATTTCATTGGATCAGCCGACCTGTGCGTGGCAGTAATGAGTGATTTCATTGGATCAGCCGACCTGTGCGTGGCAGTAACGAGTGATTTCATTGGATCAGCCGACCTGTGCGTGGCAGTAATGAGTGATTTCATTGGATCAGCCGACCTGTGCGTGGCAGTAACGAGTGATTTCATTGGATCAGCCGACCTGTGCGTGGCAGTAACGAGTGATTTCATTGGATCAGCCGACCTGTGCGTGGCAGTAATGAGTGATTTCATTGGATCAGCCGACCTGTGCGTGGCAGTAACGAGTGATTTTATTGGATCAGCCGACCTGTGCGTGGCAGTAACGAGTGATTTTATTGGATCAGCCGACCTGTGCGTGGCAGTAGCGAGTGACTTTATTGGATCAGCTGACCTGTGCGTGGCAGTAGCGAGTGATTTTATTGGATCAGCCGACCTGTGCGTGGCAGTAACGAGTGATTTTATTGGATCAGCCGACCTGTGCGTGGCAGTAACGAGTGATTTTATTGGATCAGCCGACCTGTGCGTGGCAGTAACGAGTGATTTTATTGGATCAGCCGACCTGTGCGTGGCAGTAACGAGTGATTTTATTGGATCAGCCGACCTGTGCGTGGCAGTAACGAGTGATTTTATTGGATCAGCCGACCTGTGCGTGGCAGTAACGAGTGATTTTATTGGATCAGCCGACCTGTGCGTGGCAGTAGCGAGTGATTTTATTGGATCAGCCGACCTGTGCGTGGCAGTAGCGAGTGATTTCATTGGATCAGCCGACCTGTGCGTGGCAGTAACGAGTGATTTTATTGGATCAGCCGACCTGTGCGTGGCAGTAACGAGTGATTTTATTGGATCAGCCGACCTGTGCGTGGCAGTAACGAGTGATTTTATTGGATCAGCCGACCTGTGCGTGGCAGTAACGAGTGATTTTATTGGATCAGCCGACCTGTGCGTGGCAGTAACGAGTGATTTTATTGGATCAGCCGACCTGTGCGTGGCAGTAACGAGTGATTTTATTGGATCAGCCGACCTGTGCGTGGCAGTAACGAGTGATTTTATTGGATCAGCCGACCTGTGCGTGGCAGTAACGAGTGATTTTATTGGATCAGCCGACCTGTGCGTGGCAGTAACGAGTGATTTTATTGGATCAGCCGACCTGTGCGTGGCAGTAACGAGTGATTTTATTGGATCAGCCGACCTGTGCGTGGCAGTAGCGAGTGATTTTATTGGATCAGCCGACCTGTGCGTGGCAGTAGCGAGTGATTTCATTGGATCAGCCGACCTGTGCGTGGCAGTAACGAGTGATTTTATTGGAGGTGCTGAAGAGGTGTGCATGTGCCAAATCCACTTGGTCAAAAACAATACTTATAATTTTTCCAGACAAGGCATTTTTCCAGGTGCATGTAACTTATTTAAAACCTTTTGTGGAAGTACATACCGGCCGTAACGGCAGTAATGACGGTAGTTGCTCAGCGAAACTCCATTATTTGAACATATTTTCACATTATTAAGCTTGAAAAGCTGGCGAATGGCAAGTTGAACGGCTGCTTCCTGAGCTTAAAGGAGAAATCGCCATATTCAACGTCTCCTGTATGCCCAGACTCTGGCAGGTAGCTTAGTGGTTAAGAGCGTTGTGCCAGTAACCGAAAGGTCGCTGGTTCTAATCCCCGAGCTGACTAGGTGAAAAATCTGTCGATGTGCCCTTGAGCAAGGCACTTAACCCTAATTGCTCCTTTAAGTCGCTCTGGATAAGAGCGTCTGCTAAATGACTAAAATGTAAAAATTCAACACGCAGTACAGTAAACTTACAGCTGTATGACTCGCCATGCTCTGGTCCATGCCTGCGTGATCTGAACGTAAACACAACAATGGGAGTAAAAGGTGTTAATCAGGTATCCAGGTAAGGGCTTGAAACAAAGTGACTAGCTATTCTGTTTCTATGATTGTGATAGCATTGTTCTGGTCTAGATGTCAAAGCTAACCAACCGTCTGCAGCAAACAGTTGGAATTGATTCTAGTAGCTAGTCTCTCCCAACTTTACATGACAACGACGGCAGGGTTGGGGAAGCTACTCTGAACATGACGACGACGGCAGGGTTGGGGAAGCTACTCTGAACATGACGACGACAGCAGGGTTGGGGAAGCTACACTGAACATGACGACGACGGCAGGGTTGGGAAAGCTACACTGAACATGACGACGGCAGGGTTGGGGAAGCTACACTGAACATGATGACGACGGCAGGGTTGGGGAAGCTACTCTGAACATGACGACGACGGCAGGGTTGGGGAAGCTACTCTGAACATGACGACGACGGCAGGGTTGGGGAAGCTACTCTGAACATGACGATGACGGCAGGGTTGGGGAAGCTACACTGAACATGACAACGACGGCAGGGTTGGGGAAGCTACTCTGAACATGACGACGACGGCAGGGTTGGGGAAGCTACACTGAACATGACGACGGCGGCAGGGTTAGGGAAGCTACTCCTGAACATGACGACGACGGCAGGGTTGGGGAAGCTACTCTGAACATGACGACGACGGCAGGGTTGGGGAAGCTACACTGAACAAGACGACGACGGCAGGGTTGGGGAAGCTACTCCTGAACATGACGACGACGGCAGGGTTGGGGAAGCTACTCCTGAACATGACGACGACGGCAGGGTTGGGGAAGCTACTCTGAACATGACGACAGCAGGGGAAGAAAATGACTTTATTATAAAGGAAATTACTTCACACTGGAGGAAGTTATGCTACACTAAAGCTATCCTTAAGAAAAGTGTAGTTTACTGAACTAAAGTTACTTTGAACAAACATCAAAATCAAGCTTTATTTATACAGCACATTTCAGACATGGAATGCAACACAATGCACTTTACAGGAAAAAAAAACTTGTAAAAATATGTTTTTTTTATTCCACAAACATAAGAGGATAAAAACTAAAGAATAACTAAAACTGAACTATAAAAAGCATCCTGAGGAAAAGCAAAGCTAAAAAAAAGGGGTGTTTTAAGATCTTTTAAATATGCCCACAGTTTCAGCCCCCCTCAGGTTCTCTGGCAGGCTATTCCAGAGGCTGGGGGCATAGTAACTAAAGGCTGCCTCTCCATGCCTCTTGGTCCTGGCTTTGGGATAGTTAAAAGGCCAGTGCCAGAGGACCTGAGGGACCTACTGGGTACACAACATAAAAGCATGTCTGACATGTATTGGGGTCCAAAATCGTGGATTGATTTAAAAACCAATAGAAGAATCTTAAAAGTAATTCTAAAACTCAGGCAGCCAGTGCAGAGACCTTATAACCGGTGTAATGTGTGCTCTCCGTCTGGTCTTGGTCAGTACCCGTGCTGCAGCATTCTGGTTGTTTTGCAGTTGACCGATGGCTTTCTTAGGTAGACCAGACAGGAGAGCATTACAGTAGTCAAGCCTGCTTGTAATAAAAGCATGGATGAGTCTCTCTGTATCCGCCTGAGAGAGAAACGGCCGCACCTTGGCAATGTTCCTCAGGTGGTAAAAAGCTATTTTGGTCACATTCCTAATGTGTGATTCAAAGTTGAGTTCAGAATCTACAATAACACCCAGGTTTTCTACCTGCTGTTTTATCTATATTGCCTGTGAATTAAAATGTTCGGCCAGATTCTCTATGTGCTTTGGCTCCAATAATAAAAACCTTGTCTTGATTTAGCTGGAGGAAGTTGTGAGCCATCCAAGTATTTAAATCACTAATACATCTGTGGAGCTAAAATCATCTGGTGACACAGAAATGTAAAGTTGTGTATCCTCTGCGTAGCAGTGAAAATCAATGCTGTGCTTTCTGATAACGCTGCCAAGGGGTAACATATATAAACTGAACAGTACCGTACCCAAAATCAAACCTTGCGGAACGCCACACGTGATATCTATTTTCTCTGAGTTATGTTCACCAAGGGTGACAAAACTCTCGACCGGTTAAATAGGTCCTAAACCAATTTATAACTGGACCGTAGAGGCCAACCCACCTCTCCAGTCTGTCCAGAAGGACATCATGGTCAACAGAGGCCAACCCACCTCTCCAGTCTGTCCAGAAGGACATCATGGTCAACAGAGGCCAACCACCTCTCCAGTCTGTCCAGAAGGACATCATGGTCAACAGAGGCCAACCACCTCTCCAGTCTGTCCAGAAGGACATCATGGTCAACAGAGGCCAACCACCTCTCCAGTCTGTCCAGAAGGACATCATGGTCAACAGAGGCCAACCACCTCTCCAGTCTGTCCAGAAGGACATCATGGTCAACAGAGGCCAACCCACCTCTCCAGTCTGTCCAGAAGGACATCATGGTCAACAGAGGCCAACCCACCTCTCCAGTCTGTCCAGAAGGACATCATGGTCAACAGTGTCGAATGCGGCGCTTAAATCCAAGAGTACAAGGACAGAGAGCTGTTTGGCATCGGTATTGGCTCTAAGATCATTTACCACTTTAACTAAGGCTGTCTCTGTGCTGTGCTGGGCACGAAAATCAGATTGGAATTTTAACAGTTTTAACAGTTTTTTACAGTTGGCACTTCAATCATTTAGCTGTTTGAAGACCAATTTCTCCAGAATTTTGTTTAAGAATGGAAGGTTGGAGATTAGCCGAAAATTGCTAAAAACGGAAGATTCTAGATTACTTTTCTCCAGAAGGATTTCACCATAGCAGTGGGGAAAGTGCCCGTAAACAGGGAGTGATTAACAATAGCTTGCACTTCTTCAGATATGCAATTAAAAACTGTTTTGAAGAAGGTGGTGGGGACAGGATCGAGAAGGCAGGTAGAAGGCTTAAGTTGTGATATCACTTTCCTGAGCATGTCTGTGTCAACCAGGGAAAATAATCAATAGTGCCTTTGCGTGGTAGGCTAGGGCACATAAACTTCTCATCAGGTCTTTCTTGACTGATAGCAAACATTAAGCTGGGTATCTTATTTCTGAAATATGCCGCAATATACTGGTAAAACAGTAGTGTTTAGTTCCAATAGTTAGCTACACCGCTACATGGTAAAACAGTAGTGTGTAGTACCAGTAGTTAGCTACACCGCTACACGGTAAAACAGTAGTGTGTAGTACCAGTAGTTAGCTACACCGCTACACGGTAAAACAGTAGTGTGTAGTACCAGTAGTTAGCTACACCGCTACACGGTAAAACAGTAGTGTGTAGTACCAGTAGTTAGCTACACCGCTACATGGTAAAACAGTAGTGTGTAGTTCCAGTAGTTAGCTACACCGCTACATGGTAAAACAGCAGTGTGTAGTACCAGTAGTTAGCTACACCGCTACATGGTAAAACAGTAGTGTGTAGTACCAGTAGTTAGCTACACCGCTACATGGTAAAACAGTAGTGTGTAGTACCAGTAGTTAGCTACACCGCTACATGGTAAAACAGTAGTGTGTAGTACCAGTAGTTAGCTACACCGCTACATGGTAAAACAGTAGTGTGTAGTACCAGTAGTTAGCTACACCGCTACATGGTAAAACAGCAGTGTGTAGTACCAGTAGGTAGCTACACCGCTACATGGTAAAACAGCAGTGTGTAGTACCAGTAGGTAGCTACACCGCTACATGGTAAAACAGCAGTGTGTAGTACCAGTAGTTAGCTACACCGCTACATGGTAAAACAGTAGTGTGTAGTACCAGTAGTTAGCTACACCGCTACATGGTAAAACAGTAGTGTGTAGTACCAGTAGTTAGCTACACCGCTACATGGTAAAACAGTAGTGTGTAGTACCAGTAGTTAGCTACACCGCTACATGGTAAAACAGTAGTGTGTAGTACCAGTAGTTAGCTACACCGCTACATGGTAAAACAGTAGCGTGTAGTTCCAGTAGTTAGCTACACCGCTACATGGTAAAACAGTAGCGTGTAGTACCAGTAGTTAGCTACACCGCTACATGGTAAAACAGTAGCGTGTAGTTCCAGTAGTTAGCTGCACCGCTACATGGTAAAACAGTAGCGTGTAGTTCCAGTAGTTAGCTGCACCGCTACATGGTAAAACAGCAGTGTGTAGTACCAGTAGTTAGCTACACCGCTACATGGTAAAACAGTAGTGTGTAGTTCCAGTAGTTAGCTACACCGCTACATGGTAAAACAGCAGTGTGTAGTTCCAGTAGTTAGCTACACCGCTACATGGTAAAACAGTAGTGTGTAGTACCAGTAGTTAGCTACACCGCTACATGGTAAAACAGTAGCGTGTAGTTCCAGTAGTTAGCTGCACCGCTACATGGTAAAACAGTAGCGTGTAGTTCCAGTAGTTAGCTGCACCGCTACATGGTAAAACAGCAGTGTGTAGTACCAGTAGTTAGCTACACCGCTACATGGTAAAACAGTAGTGTGTAGTTCCAGTAGTTAGCTACACCGCTACATGGTAAAACAGCAGTGTGTAGTTCCAGTAGTTAGCTACACCGCTACATGGTAAAACAGTAGTGTGTAGTACCAGTAGTTAGCTACACCGCTACATGGTAAAACAGCAGTGTGTAGTACCAGTAGTTAGCTACACCGCTACATGGTAAAACAGCAGTGTGTAGTACCAGTAGTTAGCTACACCGCTACATGGTAAACAGCAGTGTGTAGTTCCAGTAGTTAGCTACACCGCTACATGGTAAAACAGCAGTGTGTAGTTCCAGCAGTTAGCTACACAGTAAAACAGTAGTGTGTAGTTCCAGTAGTTAGCTGCACCGCTACATGGTAAAACAGTAGTGTGTAGTTCCAGTAGTTAGCTGCACCGCTACATGGTAAAACAGCAGTGTGTAGTACCAGTAGTTAGCTACACCGCTACATGGTAAAACAGTAGTGTGTAGTTCCAATAGTTAGCTACACGGTAAAACAGTAGCGTGTAGTTCCAATAGTTAGCTACACCGCTACATGGTAAAACAGCAGTGTGTAGTTCCAATAGTTAGCTACACCGCTACATGGTAAAACAGTAGTGTGTAGTACCAGTAGTTAGCTACACCGCTACATGGTAAAACAGTAGTGTGTAGTACCAGTAGTTAGCTACACCGCTACATGGTAAAACAGCAGTGTGTAGTTCCAGTAGTTAGCTACACCGCTACATGGTAAAACAGCAGTGTGTAGTTCCAGTAGTTAGCTACACCGCTACATGGTAAAACAGTAGTGTGTAGTACCAGTAGTTAGCTACACCGCTACATGGTAAAACAGTAGCGTGTAGTTCCAGTAGTTAGCTGCACCGCTACATGGTAAAACAGTAGCGTGTAGTTCCAGTAGTTAGCTGCACCGCTACATGGTAAAACAGCAGTGTGTAGTACCAGTAGTTAGCTACACCGCTACATGGTAAAACAGTAGTGTGTAGTTCCAGTAGTTAGCTACACCGCTACATGGTAAAACAGCAGTGTGTAGTTCCAGTAGTTAGCTACACCGCTACATGGTAAAACAGTAGTGTGTAGTACCAGTAGTTAGCTACACCGCTACATGGTAAAACAGCAGTGTGTAGTACCAGTAGTTAGCTACACCGCTACATGGTAAAACAGCAGTGTGTAGTACCAGTAGTTAGCTACACCGCTACATGGTAAACAGCAGTGTGTAGTTCCAGTAGTTAGCTACACCGCTACATGGTAAAACAGCAGTGTGTAGTTCCAGCAGTTAGCTACACAGTAAAACAGTAGTGTGTAGTTCCAGTAGTTAGCTGCACCGCTACATGGTAAAACAGTAGTGTGTAGTTCCAGTAGTTAGCTGCACCGCTACATGGTAAAACAGCAGTGTGTAGTACCAGTAGTTAGCTACACCGCTACATGGTAAAACAGTAGTGTGTAGTTCCAATAGTTAGCTACACGGTAAAACAGTAGCGTGTAGTTCCAATAGTTAGCTACACCGCTACATGGTAAAACAGCAGTGTGTAGTTCCAATAGTTAGCTACACCGCTACATGGTAAAACAGTAGTGTGTAGTTCCAGTAGTTAGCTACACCGCTACATGGTAAAACAGTAGTGTGTAGTTCCAGTAGTTAGCTACACCGCTACATGGTAAAACAGTAGTGTGTAGTTCCAGTAGTTAGCTACACCGCTACATGGTAAAACAGTAGTGTGTAGTTCCAGTAGTTAGCTACACCGCTACATGGTAAAACAGTAGTGTGTAGTTCCAGTAGTTAGCTATACCGCTACATGGTAAAACAGTAGTGTGTAGTTCCAATAGTTAGCTACACGGTAAAACAGTAGTGTGTAGTACCAGTAGTTAGCTACACCGCTACATGGTAAAACAGCAGTGTGTAGTACCAGTAGTTAGCTATACCGCTACATGGTAAAACAGTAGTGTGTAGTACCAGTAGTTAGCTACACCGCTACATGGTAAAACAGTAGTGTGTAGTACCAGTAGTTAGCTACACCGCTACATGGTAAAACAGCAGTGTGTAGTTCCAGTAGTTAGCTACACCGCTACATGGTAAAACAGTAGTGTGTAGTACCAGTAGTTAGCTACACCGCTACATGGTAAAACAGTAGTGTGTAGTACCAGTAGTTAGCTACACCGCTACATGGTAAAACAGCAGTGTGTAGTTCCAGTAGTTAGCTACACCACTACATGGTAAAACAGTAGTGTGTAGTACCAGTAGTTAGCTACACCGCTACATGGTAAAACAGTAGTGTGTAGTACCAGTAGTTAGCTACACCGCTACATGGTAAAACAGCAGTGTGTAGTTCCAGTAGTTAGCTACACCGCTACATGGTAAAACAAGTAATTAACTACTGAAAACACTAAACACTACCTCGATTTGAATGTAGTTCCACTACCACCAAGCTACTGCTAAATGTAGTTAAATTACTATTTTAACTATTTTGTTCTTATTATACCCCAGTGGTTGAACTACACTGAACAAAAATATAAAGCGCAACATGTAAAGTGTTGGTCCCATGTTTCATGAGCTGAACTTTTTCATATGCACAAAAAGCGTATTTCGCTCAAAGTTTGTGCACAAATTTGTTTACATTCCTGTTAGTGAGCATTTCTCCTTTGCCAAGATAATCCATCCACCTGACAGGTGTGGCATTTCAAGGTGATTAAACAGCATGATCATTGCACAGGTGCATCTTGTGCTGGGGACAATAAAAGGCCACTAAAATGTGCAGTTCTGTCATACAACACAATGCCACAGATGTCTCAAGTTGAGGGAGCGTGCAATTGGCATGCTGACTGCAGGACTGTCCACCAGAGCTGTTGCCAGAGAAATGTATGTTATTTTCTCTAAGCCGCCTCCAACGTCGTTTTAGAGAATTTGGCAGTATGTCCAACCGGCCTCACAACCGCAGACCACGTGTATGGCGTCGTGTGGGCGAGCGGTTTGCTGATGTAAACGTTGTGAACAGAGTGCCCCATAGTGGCGGTGGGGTTATGGTATAGGCAGGCAGAAGTTACGGACAATGAACACAATTGCATTTTATCGATGGCAATTTGAATGCATAGAGATACCGTGAAGAGATCCTGAGACCCCATTGTCATGCCAGTCATCCGCCGCCATCACCTCATGTTTCAGCAAAATGATGCACGGCCCCATGTTGCAAGGATCTGTACACAATTCCTGGAAGTTGAAAATGTCCCAGTTCTTCCAAGGCCTGCATACTCACCAGACATGTCACCCATTGAGCATGTTTGGGATGCTCTGGATCGACATGTATGACAGCATGTTCCAGTTTCCGCCAATATCCAGCAACTTTGCACAGCTATAGAAGAGGAGTGGGAAAACATTCCACAGGCCACAATCAACTCTGTGTGAAGGAGATGTGCTGCATGAGGCAAATGGTGGTTACACCAGTTACTGACTGGTTTTCTGATCCATGCACCTACTTTTTTATTTATTTAAAGGTCTCTGACCAGCAGATGCATATCTGTATTCCCAGTCATGTGAAATCCATATATTAGCGCCTAATCTATTATTTAAATTGACTGACTTCCTTATATGAACTGTAATACAGTAAAATCTTCGAAATTGTTGTGTTTATATTTTTGTTCAGTTAACATGTATTCACTATACATTCATTACTCCCCAACACTGGACAAGTCACCAGCTTTGAGCTAGCTTGTGTTAGCTTGCTAGCTACTAGATGTGGTCCCTAGTCTTCCGTCTCCCAAGACGCTTATAAATCTGAAAACCACTGCAAATAAATATTTGCTACATAATGTTAGGCGTTAGATATCGTATAATCGTATCTTTGGTTACCTTCTGCCATGGTTTATGCTGGTTTCTAAATTGATGTCACCGCCGAAACAACAACAGCCAGAGAGCGCTAACGAAGCAGTCGTCAGAAAATTAGGCGCCTTTTGATTGGCTATCCAAATTCCGGAAATGTGACTTTTAAAGGGCTAGCGCCGAAATTCCTGAACGGAAGTTCAACAGATTATCCATTATATTGACCAGATGCTCGAGTGACCGCTCTAACAATGAAAATACATGTCTTCAGAAATGGAAGGCAGTCGGGAGGAGGCGAGATCTCCCGAGTGGCGCAGTGGACTAAGGAGGGTTTGGCCGGCAAGGGATGTGGGTTCGTTTCCCACGGGGGGCCAGTATGAAAAATAATGGAAAAAAACATGTGTGCACTCACTAACTGTTAGTCGCTCTGGATAAGAGCGTCTGCTAAATGACTGAAACGTAAACGTAAACGTAAGATCAGGTGGGACCATTCTAGCCAATGAGAGGGTAGATATGCGCTTGAACAACGGGAAGAACTCCGATATAAAGTGTTTTTTTTTCTCTCAAAGTTGGCGTGTCCTACTTATATCAGTACACTCGTAACAACCTAAACATTACGAAACTTTCATTCGATTAAATAAGCCACACGTAACAAAATAAGCCATTCAATTTTGTGTTAATTAACCAAACGCGACACTCATTGACCTTCATACAAAAACTCGCCGGTTGTTGAGCAAAAAAATAAAAAATAAAAAGAGAAGCTGGAGAAGACAGATTTTGGGCCCAGTTATCCCTCTCGCTTCGCCTTATCCTCTCTGGTATTTCTTAAAAAAGAATGAATATAACATTACTTTTGGTATGCCACGGTAAACTTCCACACTTTATCTACTCTCAGTGCTTGTCGATTTACTTGTCTGTATACCATTATCTATACACTTATTACCGTATTTGGGGGCTTGTTTACGTGTTAGACAAGTCCGGTGTTCCACGCATGCGTAGCGCCAACTTCCTGTTACAACAAGACACCGATGTCTTGGAACTTGTGGACTGGATCTCTACAGTGGTTTTGTTATTATGATAAAATAGACAGGTTTACGATCACCTCCTGGATATGACAATGGTAACTAGCTACTGTAACTAGTTGTGTAGAGTTGTAACGTTACAGTATTTCACTACCATGTCGGACAAAGTTAGGGCTGGGGACGGCAAAGACAACGGAGATCTCATTAGAAGCTACCATAAACAGGCATTTCAATACATATCCGTGGCACTCAAGATCGATGAAGATGACAAAGGTTGAATGCATCTCATCTTTTTTTATATTTTTTATATTGTAGATGTTTATCATACATTAGCTTCGATGAAACCAAGAGAGTTTTACAATGTCAAAACTCTTGGTTGCATCGAAGCTAATCATACATGTTGTGTGACTGTATGCAAGCATATGCAATGGCTCACTGGGAGTGTGTGTGTGTGTGTGTGTGTGTGTGTGTGTGTGTGTGTGTGTGTGTGTGTGAGTGAGAGTGTGTGTGTGTGTCTGTCTGTGTACTCGCTCTCTCTCTCTCTCTCTATCTGTGACTCTGAGCCTGTGGGTTTGTGATGGCAGGTGTCAAGGAGGAGGCAGTCCAGTGGTATCAGAAAGGCATTTCAGAGCTTCAAAAGGGGATTGCTATTGAAGTCATAGGACAAGGTAAACTAATTCCTACCTCATCGTCTTTCAAGGTAATACGAGGTGGTTTGTGTTTTGGCCAGTTACCATGTTTCTCTTTCTTTCACTTTCACTTTAGGAGAACATTATGATCGGGCAAAGAGGCTTCAAACTAAGATGATCACCAATCTCACCATGGCAAAGGACCGACTCGCTCTTTTAGGTCAGCTGTCTGACGTTTTTTTTAGATTATATCAGATCATGATAACTTCCCATACTGGTACTATATGAGTCATGCTGCAGTCTTCTCTCACAACACATTTGAAGTGATGCCACTCTTAGATTTGAGCTATAAAGATTTGTGCTGTAAAGAAATCCCTGACTAAGATCAGTACTTTTATCTCTCTTTCTCTCTCTCCCCCTCACTCAACAAGGTTTAAAAAAGAGACATTTCAAGTGTTATATTACCAGCTATGTGTTTTAGCAATGTGCAAATAGTTGTAGTGCGTATAGTAGGGTCTCTCTCTCTCTCTCTCTCCCTCTCTCTCTCTACATCCTCTCTCTCTCTCCATCCTCTCTCTCTCTCCATCCTCTCTCTCTCACCACAGAAGGTGCATTGGCGTCTAAAAAGAGAAACAGCTCTCAGAGTCCATCAGGCCATCTCCCTACCCCTCCAGTGAGGCCTACTGGTCCAAAGAACCAGCCAGGTCCAGGTGGTTCCATGTCCAGTCACAGCAAGCCAGCGAGCACTGGAAGAACTGTCTCAAGCAAGACTAACAATATCAAGGTATCCCTGGTCCAATTAAAGTACAGGCCTTGTCCTATACTGTCTCTTATACCTGGTCCCATAAACGATTTAGTCCTAGTCTTACAACCTCCCCGAGTGGCGCAGCTGTGCCACTAGAGATCCTGGCTCGAATCCAGGCTTTGTTGTAGCCGGCCGCGACCGGGAGACCCATGGGGCGGCGCACAATTGGCCCAGCGTCGTCCAGGGTAGGGGAGGGAATGGCCGGCAGGGATGTAGCTCAGTTGGTAGAGCATGGCGTTTGCAATGCCAGGGTTGTGGGTTCGATTCCCACGGGGGGCCAGTATGAAAAAAAAAATAACGAAAAAATAAAATAAATAGATAATAAAAACAAAAAATGTATGCACTCACTAACTGTAAGTCGCTCTGGATAAGAGCGTCTGCTAAATGACTAAAATGTAAATGTAACAGTTTACAGAAAACAACGTTTCTGAGTAGTACTGTTTCAAATGGGACATTGTTGCTCATAGTGTAGGCTTTTTGTTTTATGTGAAGTGTATTTTTATGGTCTTATGGAGTGCTCTCTTTAAGGTTGTCCCTCGGGCCGCAGGAAGAGGACAGAATGGCAGACCGGCAGCAGCGTCAAAGGAACCACAGAGGAGGGATATGAAGAACTTTAAGAATGTGGACAGCAAGCTGGCCAACCTCATACTGAATGAGATCGTGGACAGGTAGGGTAGAGAAGTAGCCTAGCCTGGATCTATCCGTGTAGTCTTTTGATCATTGTCTAGGGAGTTGGCTATACAGTACAAACAGATGTATGACCAGGCTATGATAGAGAAGACCCTCAGCACATTCAATGGAGGGATTCTAGATACGATGATAGTGGACTGCAGTCAGGATCAAATTATACATAGACTCTTGGGGATGCCCTGACGTCAAAATCTTCGACTTTTGAGGGGGCCCACACTGGTACCTTTGTTAAGGCGGTGCCTAGCTCTCCTGTAATTTTAACCCATGACTGTAATTGAGACTGCTGTGGTTCCGGAGTCATTCAAACATGTGTGTCTGTGTATTTCAGTGGGTCAGCAGTGAGTTTTGAAGACATAGCAGGACAGGAGCTGGCTAAACAGGCTCTCCAGGAGATAGTTATCCTGCCTGCACTCAGACCTGAGGTGAGATTGTTTCCTTTCTACTCTGTGTTATGAGCTGCTATCTGTCAGTGATGAGCTGCTATCTGTCAGTGATGAGCTGCTATCTGTCAGTGATGAGCTGCTCTCTGTCAGTGATGAGCTGCTATCTGTCAGTGATGAGCTGCTATCTGTCAGTGATGAGCTGCTATCTGTCAGTGATGAGCTGCTATCTGTCAGTGATGAGCTGCTATCTGTCAGTGATGAGCTGCTATCTGTCAGTGATGAGCTGCTATCTGTCAGTGATGAGCTGCTATCTGTCAGTGATGAGCTGCTATCTGTCAGTGATGAGCTGCTATCTGTCAGTGATGAGCTGCTATCTGTCAGTGATGCCTGATTCACATTCTAGGGTCAAACCTACCCAAGCCAAGCTGAGCTGCATTGGTCTGGTCTGGTTACACATCCACCATATTTGCTGAAACCGTGCTGAAAAGGACAATTTGAAATGAAAATATCAGAGCCAGCACAGTACGGTTGAGGTCGGCCCTATTGTGGGAATCAGGCTTCACAGTTGTGTAGTTGTCTCTACTCCAGTCTATGGCGTTGTCTCTACTCCAGTCTATGGTGTTGTCTCTACTCCAGTCTATGGTGTTGTCTCTACTCCAGTCTATGGCGTTGTCTCTACTCCAGTCTGGTGGCGTTGTCTCTACTCCAGTCTATGGCGTTGTCTCTACTCCAGTCTATGGTGTTGTCTCTACTCCAGTCTGGTGGCGTTGTCTCTACTCCAGTCTATGGTGTTGTCTCTACTCCAGTCTATGGTGTTGTCTCTACTCCAGTCTGGTGGCGTTGTCTCTACTCCAGTCTGGTGGTGTTGTCTCTACTCCAGTCTATGGTGTTGTCTCTACTCCAGTCTATGGCGTTGTCTCTACTCCAGTCTGGTGGCGTTGTCTCTACTCCAGTCTATGGCGTTGTCTCTACTCCAGTCTATGGCGTTGTCTCTACTCCAGTCTATGGCGTTGTCTCTACTCCAGTCTATGGCGTTGTCTCTACTCCAGTCTATGGCGTTGTCTCTACTCCAGTCTATGGTGTTGTCTCTACTCCAGTCTATGGTGTTGTCTCTACTCCAGTCTATGGTGTTGTCTCTACTCCAGTCTATGGTGTTGTCTCTACTCCAGTCTGGTGGCGTTGTCTCTACTCCAGTCTGGTGGCGTTGTCTCTACTCCAGTCTATGGTGTTGTCTCTACTCCAGTCTATGGTGTTGTCTCTACTCCAGTCTATGGTGTTGTCTCTACTCCAGTCTATGGTGTTGTCTCTACTCCAGTCTGGTGGCGTTGTCTCTACTCCAGTCTGGTGGCGTTGTCTCTACTCCAGTCTATGGTGTTGTCTCTACTCCAGTCTATGGTGTTGTCTCTACTCCAGTCTATGGTGTTGTCTCTACTCCAGTCTGGTGGCGTTGTCTCTACTCCAGTCTGGTGGCGTTGTCTCTACTCCAGTCTGGTGGCGTTGTCTCTACTCCAGTCTATGGTGTTGTCTCTACTCCAGTCTATGGCGTTGTCTCTACTCCAGTCTGGTGTTGTTGTCTCTACTCCAGTCTGGTGGTGTTGTCTCTACTCCAGTCTATGGTGTTGTCTCTACTCCAGTCTGGTGGTGTTGTCTCTACTCCAGTCTATGGCGTTGTCTCTACTCCAGTCTATGGTGTTGTCTCTAATCCAGTCTGGTGGCGTTGTCTTTACTCCAGTCTATGGTGTTGTCTCTACTCCAGTCTATGGCGTTGTCTCTACTCCAGTCTATGGTGTTGTCTCTACTCCAGTCTATGGTGTTGTCTCTACTCCAGTCTATGGTGTTGTCTCTACTCCAGTCTGGTGGTGTTGTCTCTACTCCAGTCTGGTGGCGTTGTCTCTACTCCAGTCTGGTGGCGTTGTCTCTACTCCAGTCTATGGTGTTGTCTCTACTCCAGTCTATGGTGTTGTCTCTACTCCAGTCTGGTGGCGTTGTCTCTACTCCAGTCTGGTGGCGTTGTCTCTACTCCAGTCTATGGCGTTGTCTCTACTCCAGTCTGGTGGTGTTGTCTCTACTCCAGTCTATGGCGTTGTCTCTACTCCAGTCTATGGCGTTGTCTCTACTCCAGTCTGGTGGTGTTGTCTCTACTCCAGTCTATGGTGTTGTCTCTACTCCAGTCTATGGCGTTGTCTCTACTCCAGTCTATGGCATTGTCTCTACTCCAGTCTATGGTGTTGTCTCTACTCCAGTCTATGGCGTTGTCTCTACTCCAGTATATTGTGTTGTCTCTACTCCAGTCTATGGTGTTGTCTCTACTCCAGTCTGGTGGTGTTGTCTCTACTCCAGTCTGGTGGCGTTGTCTCTACTCCAGTCTATGGTGTTGTCTCTACTCCAGTCTATGGTGTTGTCTCTACTCCAGTCTATGGCGTTGTCTCTACTCCAGTCTGGTGTTGTTGTCTCTACTCCAGTCTGGTGGTGTTGTCTCTACTCCAGTCTATGGCGTTGTCTCTACTCCAGTCTGGTGGTGTTGTCTCTACTCCAGTCTATGGTGTTGTCTCTACTCCAGTCTGGTGGTGTTGTCTCTACTCCAGTCTATGGTGTTGTCTCTACTCCAGTCTGGTGGCGTTGTCTCTACTCCAGTCTATGGTGTTGTCTCTACTCCAGTCTATGGTGTTGTCTCTACTCCAGTCTGGTGGCGTTGTCTCTACTCCAGTCTATGGTGTTGTCTCTACTCCAGTCTGGTGGTGTTGTCTCTACTCCAGTCTATGGTGTTGTCTCTACTCCAGTCTGGTGGTGTTGTCTCTACTCCAGTCTATGGTGTTGTCTCTAATCCAGTCTGGTGGCGTTGTCTTTACTCCAGTCTATGGTGTTGTCTCTCCTCCAGTCTGGTGGCCTTGTCTCTACTCCAGTCTATGGTGTTGTCTCTACTCCAGTCTATGGCGTTGTCTCTACTCCAGTCTATGGTGTTGTCTCTACTCCAGTCTGGTGGCGTTGTCTCTACTCCAGTCTATGGTGTTGTCTCTACTCCAGTCTATGGCGTTGTCTCTACTCCAGTCTATGGTGTTGTCTCTACTCCAGTCTATGGTGTTGTCTCTACTCCAGTCTATGGCGTTGTCTCTACTCCAGTCTGGTGGCGTTGTCTCTACTCCAGTCTGGTGGTGTTGTCTCTACTCCAGTCTGGTGGTGTTGTCTCTACTCCAGTCTATGGTGTTGTCTCTACTCCAGTCTATGGCGTTGTCTCTACTCCAGTCTATGGCGTTGTCTCTACTCCAGTCTGATGGCGTTGTCTCTACTCCAGTCTATGGTGTTGTCTCTACTCCAGTCTGTGGCGTTGTCTCTACTCCAGTCTGGTGGTGTTGTCTCTACTCCAGTCTATGGCGTTGTCTCTACTCCAGTCTATGGTGTTGTCTCTACTCCAGTCTATGGTGTTGTCTCTACTCCAGTCTATGGTGTTGTCTCTACTCCAGTCTATGGCGTTGTCTCTACTCCAGTCTGGTGGTGTTGTCTCTACTCCAGTCTATGGTGTTGTCTCTACTCCAGTCTATGGTGTTGTCTCTACTCCAGTCTGGTGGCGTTGTCTCTACTCCAGTCTGGTGGCGTTGTCTCTACTCCAGTCTATGGTGTTGTCTCTACTCCAGTCTATGGTGTTGTCTCTACTCCAGTCTGGTGGTGTTGTCTCTACTCCAGTCTGGTGGCGTTGTCTCTACTCCAGTCTATGGTGTTGTCTCTACTCCAGTCTATGGTGTTGTCTCTACTCCAGTCTATGGTGTTGTCTCTACTCCAGTCTATGGTGTTGTCTCTACTCCAGTCTGGTGGTGTTGTCTCTACTCCAGTCTATGGTGTTGTCTCTACTCCAGTCTGGTGGCGTTGTCTCTACTCCAGTCTGGTGGCGTTGTCTCTACTCCAGTCTGGTGGCGTTGTCTCTACTCCAGTCTATGGTGTTGTCTCTACTCCAGTCTATGGTGTTGTCTCTACTCCAGTCTATGGTGTTGTCTCTACTCCAGTCTATGGCTGTTGTCTCTACTCCAGTCTATGGTGTTGTCTCTACTCCAGTCTGGTGGTGTTGTCTCTACTCCAGTCTGGTGGTGTTGTCTCTACTCCAGTCTGGTGGCGTTGTCTCTACTCCAGTCTATGGCGTTGTCTCTACTCCAGTCTGGTGGTGTTGTCTCTACTCCAGTCTATGGTGTTGTCTCTACTCCAGTCTGGTGGTGTTGTCTCTACTCCAGTCTGGTGGTGTTGTCTCTACTCCAGTCTGGTGGCGTTGTCTCTACTCCAGTCTATGGTGTTGTCTCTACTCCAGTCTGGTGGTGTTGTCTCTACTCCAGTCTATGGCGTTGTCTCTACTCCAGTCTATGGTGTTGTCTCTACTCCAGTCTGGTGGTGTTGTCTCTACTCCAGTCTATGGTGTTGTCTCTACTCCAGTCTATGGTGTTGTCTCTACTCCAGTCTATGGTGTTGTCTCTACTCCAGTCTGGTGGCGTTGTCTCTACTCCAGTCTATGGTGTTGTCTCTACTCCAGTCTATGGTGTTGTCTCTACTCCAGTCTGGTGGCGTTGTCTCTACTCCAGTCTATGGTGTTGTCTCTACACCAGTCTGGTGGCGTTGTCTCTACTCCAGTCTATGGCGTTGTCTCTACTCCAGTCTGGTGGTGTTGTCTCTACTCCAGTCTGGTGGTGTTGTCTCTACTCCAGTCTATGGTGTTGTCTCTACTCCAGTCTATGGTGTTGTCTCTACTCCAGTCTGGTGGTGTTGTCTCTACTCCAGTCTGGTGGTGTTGTCTCTACTCCAGTCTATGGTGTTGTCTCTACTCCAGTCTATGGTGTTGTCTCTACTCCAGTCTATGGCGTTGTCTCTACTCCAGTCTGGTGGTGTTGTCTCTACTCCAGTCTATGGTGTTGTCTCTACTCCAGTCTATGGTGTTGTCTCTACTCCAGTCTATGGCGTTGTCTCTACTCCAGTCTGGTGGTGTTGTCTCTACTCCAGTCTGGTGGTGTTGTCTCTACTCCAGTCTGGTGGTGTTGTCTCTACTCCAGTCTATGGTGTTGTCTCTACTCCAGTCTATGGCGTTGTCTCTACTCCAGTCTGGTGGTGTTGTCTCTACTCCAGTCTGGTGGTGTTGTCTCTACTCCAGTCTGGTGGCGTTGTCTCTACTCCAGTCTGGTGGCGTTGTCTCTACTCCAGTCTATGGTGTTGTCTCTACTCCAGTCTATGGTGTTGTCTCTACTCCAGTCTATGGTGTTGTCTCTACTCCAGTCTATGGTGTTGTCTCTACTCCAGTCTATGGTGTTGTCTCTACTCCAGTCTATGGCGTTGTCTCTACTCCAGTCTATGGTGTTGTTTCTACTCCAGTCTATGGTGTTGTCTCTACTCCAGTCTATGGCGTTGTCTCTACTCCAGTCTATGGCGTTGTCTCTACTCCAGTCTATGGTGTTGTTTCTACTCCAGTCTATGGTGTTGTCTCTACTCCAGTCTATGGTGTTGTCTCTACTCCAGTCTATGGCGTTGTCTCTACTCCAGTCTATGGTGTTGTTTCTACTCCAGTCTATGGTGTTGTCTCTACTCCAGTCTATGGCGTTGTCTCTACTCCAGTCTGGTGGTGTTGTCTCTACTCCAGTCTGGTGGTGTTGTCTCTACTCCAGTCTGGTGGTGTTGTCTCTACTCCAGTCTGGTGGCGTTGTCTCTACTCCAGTCTGGTGGCGTTGTCTCTACTCCAGTCTATGGTGTTGTCTCTACTCCAGTCTATGGTGTTGTCTCTACTCCAGTCTATGGTGTTGTCTCTACTCCAGTCTATGGTGTTGTCTCTACTCCAGTCTATGGCGTTGTCTCTACTCCAGTCTATGGTGTTGTTTCTACTCCAGTCTATGGTGTTGTCTCTACTCCAGTCTATGGCGTTGTCTCTACTCCAGTCTATGGCGTTGTCTCTACTCCAGTCTATGGTGTTGTTTCTACTCCAGTCTATGGTGTTGTCTCTACTCCAGTCTATGGTGTTGTCTCTACTCCAGTCTATGGCGTTGTCTCTACTCCAGTCTATGGCGTTGTCTCTACTCCAGTCTATGGCGTTGTCTCTACTCCAGTCTATGGTGTTGTCTCTACTCCAGTCTATGGTGTTGTCTCTACTCCAGTCTATGGTGTTGTCTCTACTCCAGTTTGGTGTTGTGTTGGTCCCCTCTAGCTGTTCACTGGTCTCAGATCCCCGGCACGAGGTCTGCTCCTCTTCGGCCCCCCAGGCAACGGAAAGACCATGCTGGTGAGTCAAACGTTTTGTGACCATGACATCGCATGGTGTTGAGGAATAGGTTATTCCTCCTTCTCTTGATAATGATTGGTCTCTTTTGTCCCCCTACCCAGGCCAAAGCAGTAGCCATGGAATCCCACGCCACCTTCTTTAACATCAGTGCCGCCACTCTGACCTCTAAATGGGTGAGTGGTCTGAAGAGTGTTGTCATTTTTCTGAGTCCCAAATGGCACCCTATTCTCTAAGTAGTGCACTACTTCAGACCAGGACCCAGAGGGTAGTGCACTACTTTTGACCAAGACCTATAGGGTAGTGCACTACTTCAGACCAGGACCCAGGTAGAGCGATGTCTCACCTAGTGGATTAGCTAACGTTAGTGGTAGCCTTTTTATACACTCTTTACAACCACTTTATAAAGTATACTTGAGTGACCTTTGACCTGTATCTCTCCTTTCCAGGTGGGAGAGGGAGAGAAGCTGGTCAGAGCTTTGTTTGCTGTGGCCAGAGAACTACAGCCTGCCATCATCTTCATTGGTTGGTTTGATTGATTTTATTGAATGTCTGACGTCTAACATTGATCTGACGTCCAACAGTGATCTGACGTCTAACAGTGATCTGACGTCCAACAGTGATCTGACGTCTAACAGTGATCTGACGTCTAACAGTGATCTGACGTCTAACAGTGATCTGACGTCTAACAGTGATCTGATGTCTAACAGTGATCTGACGTCTAACAGTGATCTGACGTCTAACAGTGATCTGACGTCTAACAGTGATCTGAGGTCTAACAGTGATCTGACGTCTAACAGTGATCTGACGTCTAACAGTGATCTGACGTCTAACAGTGATCTGACGTCTAACAGTGATCTGACGTCTAACAGTGATCTGACGTCTAACAGTGATCTGATGTCTAACAGTGATCTGACGTCTAACAGTGATCTGACGTCTAACAGTGATCTGACGTCTAACAGTGATCTGAGGTCTAACAGTGATCTGATGTCTAACAGTGATCTGACGTCTAACAGTGATCTGACGTCTAACATTGATCTGACGTCCAACAGTGATCTGACGTCTAACAGTGATCTGACGTCCAACAGTGATCTGACGTCTAACAGTGATCTGACGTCTAACAGTGATCTGAGGTCTAACAGTAATCTGAGGTCTAACAGTGATCTGAGGTCTAACAGTGATCTGAGGTCTAACAGTGATCTGACGTCTAACAGTGATCTGACGTCCAACAGTGATCTGAGTTACATATTGCAGTTTTATATTTAATTGTATAATTTTTTTTCCTGGTTGTGTTTGTTTCTGAGAGACTGAACAGACAGTTAGCTGTTCACTGACCTTGTGGTGATGCTGTTTGCCGTCCTCCCAGATGAGATCGACAGCCTTCTGTGTGAGAGGAGGGAAGGGGAACACGATGCCAGCCGACGGTTAAAAACCGAGTTCCTCATCCAGTTTGATGGGGTAAGACCCCTTTGTTATGTCACAGTAATGTTACTCATACTGCAATTATCAATGGCAGTTGCAATGCCTATGTACTGTTTTATTCATGTTTTATGTATGGGTTATCAATGAGCTATAAAAAGACCTTGTGTACACTACACTACGTGACCAAAAGTACGTGGACACCTGCTCCTCGAACATCTCATTCCAAAATCATGGCCATTAATATGGAGTTGGTCCCCCCACCCCTTTGCTGCTATAACAGCCTCCACTCTTCTGGGAAGGCTTTCCACTAGATGTTGGAACATTGCTGCGGGGGACTTGCTTCCATTCAGCCACGAGAGCGTTAGTGAGGTCAAAGAAAGAATAAATATCAATATCATATTGTATTTGTCACATACACGTGTTTAGCAGATGTTATAGTGGGTGTAGTGAAATGCTTGTGCTTCTAGCTCCGACAGTGCAGTAATATCTAACAAGTAATATCTAACAATTTCACAACATATACCCAATACACACAAATCTAAGTAAGGAATGGAATTTAAGAAAATATACATATATGGACAAGCAATGACAGAGCGGCATGGACTAAGATACAGTAGAATATTATAGAATACAGTATATACATATGAGATGAGTAGTGCAAGATATGTAAACATTATTAAAGTGACTAGTGTTCCATTTCTTAAAGTGGCCAGTGATTTCAATAGGCAGCAGCAGCCTCTAATGTGCTAGTGATGGCTATTTAACAGTCTGATGGCCTTGAGATAGAAGCTGTTTTTCATTCTCTCGGTCCCAGCTTTGATGCACCTGTACTGGCCTCGCCTTCTGGATGATAGCGGGGTGAACAGGCCGTGGCTCGGATGGTTGATGTCCTTGATGATCTTTTTGGCCTTCCTGTGACATTGGGTGCTGTATGTGTCTTGGAGGGCGGGTAGTTTGCCCCCGTTAATGCGTTCGGCAGACGGCACCATCCTCTGGAGAGCCCTGTGGTTGCGGGCGGTGCAGTTGCCGTACCAGGCGGTGATACTGCCCGACAGGATGCTCTCAATTGTCGTGCACTGATGTTGGGCGATTAGGCCTGGCTCGCAGTCTGCGTTCCCATACATCCCAAAGGTGTTCGATGGGGTTGAGGTCAGGGCTCTGTGCAGGCCAGTCAAGTTCTTCCACACTGATCGCGACAAACCATTTCTAAATGGACCTCGCTTTGTGCATGGGGGCATTGTCATGCTGAAACAGGAAAGGGCCTTCCCCAGACTGTTGCCACAAAGTTGGAAGCACAGAATAGTCTAGAATGTAATTGTATGCTGTAGCGTTTAGATTTCCCTTCACTGAAACAAAGGGGCCCAGCCCGAACCATGAACAGACCCAGACCATTATTCCTCCTCCATCAAACTTTACAGTTGGCACTATGCATTTGGGCAGCTTGCGTTCTCCTGGACATTGCGCATGGTGATCTTAGGCTTGTGTGCGGCTGCTCGGCCATGGAAACCCATTTCATGAAGCTCCTGACAAACAGTTATTGTGCTGACGTTGCTTCCAGAGGCAGTTTGGAACTCGGTAGTGAGTGTTGCAACCGAGGACAGACAATTGTTATGCGCTTCAGCACTCTGTGGTCCCGTTCTGTGTGCTTGTGTGGCCTACCACTTTGCGGCTGAGCCATGATCATAGACGTTTCCACTTCACAATGTTTCCACTTCAGAGTTGACCGGGGCAGCTCTAGCAGGGCAGAAATTTGACGAACTGACTTGTTGGAAAGTTGGCATCCTGTGACGGTGTCATGTTGAAAGTCACTGAGCTCTTCAGTACGGGCCATTCTACTGCCAATGTTTGTCTACGGAGATTGCATGGCAGTGTGCTCGATTTTATACACCTGTCAGCAACGGGTGTGGATGAAATGGCTGAATCCACTAATTTGAAGTGGTGTCCACATACTTTTATATATATATATAGTGTAGGTATCCTTCAACAACACTAGTCTCCTGATTAGTCTCCACTAATGTCCTGCAGGTGCAGTCAGAAGGTGCAGAGAGGGTCCTGGTGATGGGAGCTACCAACAGGCCACAGGAGCTGGACGAAGCTGTACTCAGGTACTGAATATGATACACAAAATAAAGTTCTGAACCGGTTCAAACCCCCAAAAATAAGTAACATTTTATATGGTTCATTTCTGTTCCTTTTTTTTTTAAACCTCTGAAATATATATATTTTTAAACATTTAGCTCAACATTAAATTAACACTGTGCGGATAGAGCAGCAAGCCATGTACAGTATATGCATTGGACAGACAAGTGTAGGGCGCGAGATGTGACTAAAGTTTTGCGGGTGGTGATAGAGGGTGGAGGAGGCAGCCTAAAACAACCGGGAAAATAACGGTTCTGTTCCGGAACAGTATAGATCACTTTCGTTCCCAGTTCTGATTCTGTTCCTTGAAAAAATGTCCTTCTTTTCCGGGTTTTCTGTTCTGTTCTGTTCCCTGAACCGGTTCTAACCCCTGGTGACAATACATAATTTGTTATTTTATTTGTCCTTTTTATAGGCGATTTGCCAAACGGGTGTACGTGTCCTTGCCAACAGAGGAGGTAAACCCACGTTGCATGTTTCTGAACTTTGCTATGGCTTGAGTAGTTTTTCTTTTTAACCAATGTTATGTTTGCTATCGCCACAGACGCGTTTCAAGTTGCTGAATAATCTATTGGGAAAGCATGGACACCCACTCAACCAGAAGGAATTAGCCCATCTAGCAAAGTAAGTTCTCACACTACGCTACACTTGGCCACATTTTTTCCCCCCCAAAGCATAAAACCGTAAAACTATACAACCGAAACATGCTCTAACCTCCTCAGAATGACAGGGGGCTATTCAGGAAGTGATCTTACCTCATTGGCTAAGGATGCTGCTCTTGGACCAATCAGGGGTGAGTAAAGGCCGATCTTTCAGCCTGTACCAATGCCCAAAGGTTATGGCTATATGCAATAGACAATGTATCTATTATACCTATATATACACTCACCGGACAGTTTATTAGGTACACCCCGGATCGCACCTACTATATAAAAACAGGCATCGAGGCATCCAGTTACTGTTCGACTGAATGTTAGAATGGGCAAAACAAGTGACCTAAGCGACTTTGAGCCTGGTATGATCGTCGGTGCCAGGCACGCCGGGTCCAGTACCTCTGAAACGGCCGACCTCCTGGGCTTTTAATGCACGACAGTGTCTAGGGTTTACCAAGAATGGTGGGACAAACAAAACATCCAGTCAGCGTCAGTCCTGTGGGGGAAAACAGCTCGTTGATGAGAGGGGTCGAAGGAGAATCGCAAGAATTGTGCAAGCTAACAGGCGGGTCACAAACAGACAAATAACATGTTTACATTTTAGTCATTTAGCAGACGCTCTTATCCAGAGCGACTTACAGTTAGTGAGTGCACACATTTTCATACTGGCCCCCCCGTGGGAATCGAACCCACAACCCTGTCGTTGCAAGCGCCATGCTCTACCAACCGAGCTACACGGGACACTAAGTATTTATAACGGTGCAGTACAACAGTGGTGTGCAGAACGGCATCTCGGAATGCACAACTCGTCGATCCTTGTCACAGATGGACGACCACACCGGGTTCCACTCCTATCAGCTAAAAACAAGAAGAAGCGGCTCCAGTGGGCACGCCATCACCACCACTGGACAACTGAGGAGTGGAAAAACATAGCCTGAAACATGACAGTGAGTTTCAGTTTACTTGAGTTGCCTGCACAGTCCCCAGACCTCAACCCAATAGAGCGTCTTTGGGATGAGATGGAACGGCCTGTTCGCAGAATGAATGTACCACCGTCCAATCTGTAGCATGGACCGACATCCTTGTGGAACTTTTCCGACACCTTGTAGAATGCCCCGAAGACATCAGGCTGTTCTGGAGGCAAAGTGGGGTCCGAACCCGGTACTAGTTGGGTGTACCTAATAAACTGTCCGGTCAGTGTATATTATAATATTGTAGCAGACCTGATGGGTAGCCCCGACCAGGACTCAAACCCAGGTCCAGCGACTGTCAACAGCTTAACCGTTACGCCAAGAGGTCCGAACCCCTTGACGAGGTCGCTAGGTGTTGGGTTAAGGTCTCCACAATATCGTTATGCCTGGTGCCTGATCATGTTTGTTTTGTCTGTTTACACAGAACTGGGACCAGAGCAAGTGAAAAACATGGCTGCTAGTGACGTAAGTTGTAACAGCTAAAAGCTAGAATAGACTATATCTGACATGAATAGAGAATATATTTCTGTGTCTGAATAGAGAATATACACTATATATACAAAAGTATGTGGACACTCCTTCAAATGAGTGGATTTGACATTTTCAGCCACACCCGTTGCTGACAGGTGTATAAAATCGAGCACACAGCTATGCAATCTCCATAGACAAACATTGGCAGTAGAATGGCCTTACTGAAGAGCTCAGTGACTTTCAACGTGGCACTGTCATAGGATGCCACCTTTCCAACAAGTTAGTTCGTCACACAAGCTCACAGAACGGGACCGGCGAGTGCTGAAGCGCGTTAAAATGGTCTGTCCTCGGTTGCAACGCTCACTACCGAGTTCCAAACTGCCTCTGGAAGCAACGTCAGCACAAGAACTGTTCATCGGGAGCTTCATGAAATGGGTTTCCATGGCCGAGCAGCCGCACACAAGCCTAAGATCACCATGCGCAATGCCAAGCGTCGGCCGGAGTGGTGTAAAGCTCGCCGCCATTGGACTCTGGAGCAGTGGAAACACTTTCTCTGGAGTGATGAATCACGCTTCACCATCTGGCAGTCGGACGTACGAATCTGTGTTTGGTGGATGCCAGGAGAACTCTACCTGCCCCAATGCACAGTGCCAACTGTAACGTTTGGTGGAGGAGGAATAATGGTCTGGGGCTGGGCCCCTTAGTTCCAGTGAAGGGAAAGCGTAATGCTACAGCATACAATTACATTCTAGACGATCCTTCCCAGAAGAGTGGAGGCTGTTATAGCAGCAAAGGGGGGGGACCAACTCCATAGTAATGCCCTTGATTTTGGAATGAGACGTTCGAAGAGCAGATGTCCACATACTTTTGGTCATGTAGTGTATTTCTGTGTATGAAGAGAGAATATATTTGTGTCTGAATAGAGAATATATTTATGTGTCTGAATAGAGAATATATTTATGTGTCTGAATAGAGAATATATTTATGTGTCTGAATAGAGAATATATTTATGTGTCTGAATAGAGAATATATTAATGTGTCTGAATAGAGAATATATTTCTGTGTATACTGATGCTTTTTGCATTTACAGATGCGTAACATCCGCTGCCGGGACTTTGAGGATTCTCTGAAGCGTATCAAGCCCAGTATCAGTCCCACAACCCTGGACGCGTATGTTAGGTGGAACACTGACTATGGAGACACTACGGTCTTCTAGAACCGTGGAACTAACTCACTTCCCAGCTAGCGCATAACGTTCTAAGAACCATATGTTTCTTCGAGCTTGGTGAGAGCGTGGTTGTCCTATGGTTATTTTGCATTAAAACCTTTCCACAACTTTCTGGGAACGGTGCAGGTAGTTGCTTGGCTTTGGAACGTTCTTTTATTGGTATTTCAATACTTTAACCAGAACGTTTCCTAAAAGTTCAAACATGGTTGCATTTAATCTCAATTTTGGTAATGTTCTAGGAACGTTCTCCAACTGGTTTGACGTTGGGAATGTTCTCAAATAGTTCAGTGAACGTTAAGAAACAACGTGGGAATTTCAGTACTTCAGCATAACGTGTCCTACAGGTTGCCTCCTGGTTCTATTTAAAGTCATGTTAAAAAAATAATCTGAGAGCGTTAAGAAAACTTTCCATAAAAAAACCCACAAGAAAACTTTAACGTTCAGAGAACGTTCTAAGAATGTTATTTAAAAACATATACATTCTGTTCTCAGCATCAACAAAACTGTCTCTATCTATCTTGTTAAGTGTGTTCAGGTGTGTTGGCCGCGCACACTAATTGGCCACACCTAATCTTAATGAGTGCTTGTTTCCTTTAAAAAAGTGGTCTGTTTGAATAGACTTAAATGAACAGCTTTGTATGCGTAAAAAACTTAACATGCTAACTCCATCCTGGTGGTGCAGTGGACTAATTCCATGGATAGAGAACAGAAGATGATGGGTTCGAATCTCACTGATGCTGTGCCACAATAAAAAATTAATGTGTTTGCCTGATTAATGTCAAAGGAAATGAATGTCCGTGTGTCCGATGTGTGCTGGGAGTTCAAAACAGTTAACCTGAGCTAGCAGTGTTATTAAAAGTCTTATTGAAATATTCAGTGAAAGTTTTAAGGACGTTTTTCAGAAACCTCCAAATAACCTATAATTTCCATTCTCACAGCATTAATAAAACCTCCCGGGAAAGATGCGCCGAATACAGCAAGTATAGACTTTACCGTTTAAATGCTTACATACGAGCCCTTTCCCAACAATGCAGTTAAAAAGTACTACAATTAACAAATAGATACAAAATAAAATAGTGACACAATAAATAAAAATAAACGTTTTAAAAAAAACTATCAAGGAACCAGAGTAAAACGTTCTCAGAACCTCCCTGCAACCTAAAAATGAACCCAACCTAAAAATAAACCCGGAACAGTCAACATTTTCACTTCTTTTCTCAGAAGGTAAAAAAAAAAAAAAACGTACATTTTTACCACTCAGGAAGCATATGGCTTCGTTCCCACAACCAATGTGAAACCTTAAAGCATATGTTCCCATAACGCCAAACGAACCGAATGTGCTAGCTGGGTTAGTTCCATCTGAGATGTGATGCAACCAGGGATATATTCATTAGTGAATACATACAGTTTTGCAACGGAAAACGTATTGCACCGAAAACCACAGTTTCTTATTGGACAAGTTCAGGGTTAGTCTCTCCCTGTTTCAGCGTTTGCTTCAGTTTTGTTTCAAGTGAATACATCCCTGAGTAGTGGGAGGGAAATACAGATAAATAGAATAAATATAGAATCGGCTCTGTCGTAGCCGGCCATGACCGGGAGACCCATGGGGCGGTGCACAATTGGCCCAGCGTTGTCCAGGGTAGGGGAGGGAATGGCCGGCAGGGATGTAGCTCAGTTGGTAGAGCATGGCGTTTGCAACACCAGGGTTGTGGGTTCGATTCCCACGGGGGGTATGAAAAAAATAATAATAATGTATGCACTCACTAACTGTAAGTCGCTCTGGATAAGAGCGTCTGCTAAATGACTAAAATGTAAAAATGTAGAATCACTGTTGAATTTGATGGATTGGAAATGTAGCAAATTTGCATAGCAACATGAATGGCATTCTGATTTGTTGATATTGTTGATTGACAGCTTTGAGAGTTTAAATTATACTACTGCGTATATAGCTACTGCATGAAGACTAAGGAGTGAACAATGATATGCACTCTACAAGGTGTCGAAAGCGTTCCACAGGGAAGCTGGCCCACGTTGACTCCAATGCTTCCCACAGTTCTGTTAAGTTGGCTGGACGGGTGGTGGACCATTCTAGATACACATGGGAAACTGTCGAGTGTGGAAAAACCCAGCAGCGTTGCAGTTGTTCTTACAAACCGGTGCGCCTGGCACCTACTACCATACCCCTGTTCAAAAGGCACTTAAATATTTTGTCTTGCCCATGCACCCTCTGAATGGCGCACATACACAATCCATGTCTCAGGGCTTAAAAATCCTTCTTTAACCTGATTGAAGTGGAGTTAACAAGTGACATCAATAAATGATCAAAGCTTTCAACTGGATTCTCTTGGTCAGTCTGTCATGGGAAAAAAGCAGTTGTTCCTAATTTTTTGTCCATTCAGTGTACGTGTCAGCAACCACAGCTAGTGAAATCACGGCAACCCTAAACAAAGAGTTGCAGTCCGTTTTGGAATGGGGTGGCTGGTGATACAGTGGTCCTGAACATCTCTAAAACTAAGAGCATTTTATTTGGTACAAATCATTCCCCAAGTTATAGACCTCAGCTGAATCTGGTAATGAATGGTGTGGCTGTTGAACAAGTTGAGGAGACTTAACTTCTTGGTGTCACCTTAAACCAGGGATCATCAACTAGATTCAGCCGCGGGCCGACACAACGCCTCTCTCTATCGGAGCTAGTATCCTAGTTAAGTCATATGTTCAGTACATGTAGTAAATGATGAATGCATGTAAGTCTGTCTATGTTAATGTTTTTAAATGTATGTAAATTGTAAAGTCTTTTAGTCTGTAATGTATTTTTCGTTATGTGTCGGACCCCAGGAAGACTAGCTGTCGCTATTGGCGTCGGCTAACGGGGATCCCAATTAAATGTATAAATGTATTATAAGGTTGCATTCTACAGCTCCAGATTTCTGATCAATCTAATTGGATTGGATGGATCAGATTGATTGATTGACGATTGGGAAAAGATGGTATGATATTAATAACTTATTTTGGAAAGTAACTGATGATCAGTTTTAGTTTTCTGCCATCCCCCCCAAAAAAAGTATTATATGATTGTTGTTGTTGCATACTTCATCTAGGGCAGGGGTGTTCACCTCATCCCCATGGAGGGCTGAAAGGCTGCTGCTGTCAGCGGTTTCCTTTCACTTCAATTAATACCTGAACAACCTGGGTCCCAACCGTTGTCGAACGTTGCAGATAGAAATGCCGTGAATAGAGCCGACGTGATTCCTTGGTCTACGTGTCGGAGAGGCATGTTTGTTCGACATTACATATTCCTATCTGAACATTCCAAAACGTTGTGTCCTGCTGAACGAGCCCCAGATTTAGCTAGAGAGCTAACTAGTCAACTGGGGCGTTTCTAACTAACAAATGACCTTAATTTATCAATCAAAGTACAAGGGAGGAGTCAAAAACCCGCAGACACGCTGCCCTCCGTGGAATGAGTTTCGCACTTGTGATCTAAAGGATAATTTCATTAAGAACGATCATCAGATCGGCCGGTCGCTCAGCTGCTAAACCGGTAACTGCAACTGGAGGGGGTTGGGATGACATTTTTATTATGACACAGACATGTCTAATGAAGAATCCCACTCTGAAAGTGTTGTTTGTATACATAGAAATTAGATCCACTCTGCAATAACCTATCCAGAAACACTATACCATGGGTAATTCAATCTTACCTTACGAGGTCGGGACTACTGCTAGGTTTTCTGTTCTACCTGATAACTAATTGCACTCACCTGGTGTCCCAGGTCTAAATCAGTCCCTGATTAGTGGGGAACAATGAGACAGAAAGTGGAACTGGCTTAAAGGTCCACATTTGAATTTGACGGTACTACATGCTTGGACTCACGCCGAGATCATGTCCCAGTTCTTGTAGCTAGATGGCGCCACAGTACTAGGTTGCTCAATAACTGCACTTGCCCCGTCTCAAAACTCACAGTGAACCACAACACAAATGGATTCATATCATATTAATACATAGGTCAGAGATTCATATACATCCTTTGTTTGTAAAAGGCTCTATTTCTGTTTTACATTTCCGTCCAACTCTGCTGAGCACAGTACATTATTTACGAAGGACATTTTCCTGTTGGTTGGGGCTTGTTGACAGGTTGAGTGAGGAGGCTGGATGAAATGTGCAGGTGTGAGTGTAAATCCCAAGTGGGGTGGGTTGTGGGTAGTGTGTGTGTGTGTGTGTCTGACTGTGCGTGTGCACGTGTGTGTGTGTGTGTGTCTGTTCGTCCATGTCAGGTAGCCATACAGTACATACGAGTGGCGCAGTGGTCTAAGGCGCTGCATCGCAGTGCTAGCTGTGTCACTAGAGATCCTGGTTCGAATCCAGGCTCTGTCGTAGCCGGCCGCGACCGGGAGACCCATGGGGTGGTGCACAATTGGCCCAGCGTCGTCCAGGGTAGGGGAGGGAATGGCCGGCAGGGATGTAGCTCAGTTGGTAGAGCATGGCGTTTGCAACGCTAGGGTTGTGGGTTTGTTTCCCACGGGGGGACAGTATGAAAAATCAAAAAATAATGTATGCACTCACTAACTGTAAGTCACTCTGGATAAGAGCGTCTGCTAAATGACTAAAAAAATGTTTTAAAAAATAAAAATGTACAGAGCCACGCCCTCCTACCGTCACTATGTAGCCCTCAGCCCTCCCACCTGTCCCTGTGTAGCCCTCAGCCCTCCCACCTGTCCCGGTGTAGCCCTCAGCCCTCCCACCTGTCCCGGTGTAGCCCTCAGCCCTCCTACCTATCCCTGTGTAGCCCTCAGCCCTCCCACCTGTCCCTGTGTAGCCCTCAGCCCTCCCACCTGTCCCGGTGTAGCCCTCAGCCCTCCCACCTGTCCCGGTGTAGCCCTCAGCCCTCCCACCTGTCCCTGTGTAGCCCTCAGCCCTCCCACCTGTCACTATGTAGCCCCCAGCCCTCCCACCTGTCCCTGTGTAGCCCTCAGCCCTCCCACCTGTCCCTGTGTAGCCCTCAGCCCTCCCACCTGTCACTATGTAGCCCTCAGCCCTCCTACCTGTCCCTGTGTAGCCCTCAGCCCTCCCACCTGTCACTATGTAGCCCTCAGCCCTCCTACCTATCCCTGTGTAGCCCTCAGCCCTCCCACCTGTCCCTGTGTAGCCCCCAGCCCTCCCACCTGTCCCGGTGTAGCCCTCAGCCCTCCCACCTGTCCCTGTGTAGCCCCCAGCCCTCCCACCTGTCCCGGTGTAGCCCTCAGCCCTCCTACCTGTCCCTGTGTAGCCCTCAGCCCTCCCACCTGTCCCGGTGTAGCCCTCAGCCCTCCCACCTGTCACTATGTAGCCCCCAGCCCTCCCACCTGTCCCGGTGTAGCCCTCAGCCCTCCTACCTGTCCCGGTGTAGCCCTCAGCCCTCCCACCTGTCCCTGTGTAGCCCCCAGCCCTCCCACCTGTCCCTGTGTAGCCCTCAGCCCTCCCACCTGTCACTATGTAGCCCTCAGCCCTCCCACCTGTCCCTGTGTAGCCCCCAGCCCTCCTACCTGTCCCTGTGTAGCCCTCAGCCCTCCTACCTGTCCCTGTGTAGCCCTCAGCCCTCCTACCTGTCCCTGTGTAGCCCTCAGCCCTCCCACCTGTCCCGGTGTAGCCCTCAGCCCTCCCACCTGTCCCTGTGTAGCCCTCAGCCCTCCCACCTGTCCCTGTGTAGCCCTCAGCCCTCCCACCTGTCACTATGTAGCCCTCAGCCCTCCTACCTGTCCCTGTGTAGCCCTCAGCCCTCCCACCTGTCCCTGTGTAGCCCTCAGCCCTCCCACCTGTCCCTGTGTAGCCCCCAGCCCTCCTACCTGTCCCGGTGTAGCCCTCAGCCCTCCTACCTGTCACTATGTGGCCCTCAGCTGCTGTCACAATAAAGAGCTGTATACTCAGTTGGTATACTCAGTTACATACTGTAGCTCAGTTGGTAGCGCATGGCGCTTGCAACGCCAGGGTTGTGGGTTCGATTCCCACCGGGGGCCAGTATGAAAAATGTATGCACTCACTAACTGTAAGTCGCTCTGGATAAGAGTGTCTGCTAAAATGACTAAAATGTAAATGTATACTGACAATAAGGAGCTGTATACTGACAATAAGGAGCTGTATACTGACAATAAGGAGCTGTATACTGACAATAAGGAGCTGTATACTGACAATAAGGAGCTGTATACTGACAATAAGGAGCTGTATACTGACAATAAGGAGCTGTATACTGACAGTAAGGAGCTGTATACTGACAGTAAGGAGCTGTATACTGACAATAAGGAGCTGTATACTGACAATAAGGAGCTGTATACTGACAATAAGGAGCTGTATACTGACAATAAGGAGCTGTATACTGACAATAAGGAGCTGTATACTGACAATAAGGAGCTGAATACTGACAATAAGGAGCTGTATACTGACAATAAGGAGCTGTATACTGACAATAAAGCGCTGAATACTGACAATAAGGAGCTGTATACTGACAATAAGGAGCTGTATACTGACAATAAGGAGCTGTATACTGACAATAAGGAGCTGTATACTGACAATAAGGAGCTGTATACTGACAATAAGGAGCTGAATACTGACAATAAAGCGCTGAATACTGACGGGGAAAGCTACTGTAACAATAAGGAGCTGTATACTGACAATAAGGAGCTGTATACTGACAATAAGGAGCTGTATACTGACAATAAGGAGCTGTATACTGACAATAAGGAGCTGTATACTGACAATAAGGAGCTGTATACTGACAATAAAGCGCTGTATACTGACAATAAGGAGCTGTATACTGACAATAAGGAGCTGTATACTGACAATAAGGAGCTGAATACTGACAATAAGGAGCTGTATACTGACAATAAGGAGCTGTATACTGACAATAAGGAGCTGTATACTGACAATAAGGAGCTGAATACTGACAATAAGGAGCTGTATACTGACAATAAGGAGCTGTATACTGACAATAAAGAGCTGTATACTGACAATAAGGAGCTGTATACTGACAATAAGGAGCTGTATACTGACAATAAGGAGCTGTATACTGACAATAAGGAGCTGAATACTGACAATAAGGAGCTGAATACTGACAATAAGGAGCTGTATACTGACAATAAGGAGCTGTATTTTTTAAATTAAATTATTAATTAAACTGTATTAAATTATTAATTAAACTGTATACTGACAATAAGGAGCTGTATACTGACAATAAGGAGCTGTATACTGACAATAAGGAGCCGTATACTGACGGGGTCAGATGCTGTCACAATAAATAATTATATACTGACAATAAAGAGCTGTATGCTGACGGAATATGTTCCGGAATTCAATTAAGTTTGCAGATGACACGATGGTGGTAGGCCAGATCACCCACAATGATGAGACAGCCAATAGGGAGGAGGTCAGAGACATGAAGATAAAGGAGCTGAGTGTGGACCACGGAGGGCCGAGCACGCCACCATCCACATCGACGGGGCTGTAGTGGAGCAGGGCGAGATCTTCCAAGTTCCTCGGTGTCCACATCACTAAGGATCTATCATTGTCCACACACCCCAACACCGTTGTGAAGAGGGCATGACAACGCCTCTTCCCCCTCTGGAGGCTGAAAAGATTTGGCATGGACCCTCAGATCTTCAAAAAGTTCTACAGCTGCACCATCGAGAGCATCTTGACTGGCTGCATCGCCGCCTGGTATGGCAACTGCTTGGCATCCGACAGCAAAGCGCTACAGAGGGTAGTGCGTACGACCCAGTACATCACTGCCATCCAGGACCTCTATACCAGGCGGTGTCAGAGGAAGACCCCAAAAATTGTCAAAGACTCCAGCCACCCAAGTCAAAGACCGTTCCTACTGCTACCGCACGGCAAGCCGTACTGATGAACCAAGTCTAGAACCAACAGGATCCTGAACAGCTTCTTCCTCCCATTAGCCATAAGACTGCTAAATAGTTAGTTAAATAGTTAACCAATAGCTACCCGGACTATCTGCACTGACCCTTTTTGCACTAACTTTTTTGACTCATCACATACGCTGCTGTTACTGTTTAGAATCTATCCTGTTGCCTAGTCACTTTATCCCTACCTACATGTACATACACATAAATGCCAAAAGTATGTGGACACCCCTTCAAATTAGAGGATTCGGTTATTTCAGCCACACCCGTTGCTGACAGGTGTATTAAATCAAGCACACAGCCATGCAATCTCCATAGGAAAAAACATAGGCAGTAGAAAGGCCTTACTGAAGAGCTCAGTGACATTCAACGTGGCACCGTCATAGGATGCCACCTCTCCAACAAGTCTCTCCAACAAGTCAGTTAGTAGGCCACAGCAGCTCACAGAACGGGACCACCAAGTGCTGAAGCGCTTAATACGTAAATATTGTCTGTCCTCGGTTGCAACATTCACTACCGAGTTCCAAACTGCCTCTGGAAGCAACGTCAGCACAATAACTGTTTGTCGGGAGCTTTATGAAATGGGTTTCCATGGCCGAGCAGCCGCACACAAGCCTAAGATCACCATCTGCAATGCCATGCGTCGCCTGGAGAGGTGTAAAGCTCACCGCCATTGGACTCTGGAGCAGTGGAAACGCATTCTCTGGAGTGATGAATCACGCTTCACCATCTGGCAGTCCGACGGACGAATCTGGGTTTTGGCGGATGCAGGAGAACGCTACCTGTCCGAATGCATAGTGCCAACTGTAAAGTTTGGTGGAGGAGGAATAATGGTCTTGGGCGGTTTATGGTTCGGGCTAGGCCCCTTAGTTCCAGTGAGAGGAAATCTTAGCGCTACAGCAGACAATGGCATTCTAGACGATTCTGTGCTTCCAACATTCTGGCAACAGTTTGGGGAAGGCTCTTTCCTGTTTCAGCATGTCAATGCACCGGTGCACAAAGCGAGGTTAATACAGAAATGGTTTGTCGAGATCGGTGTGGAAGAACTTGACTGGCCTGCACAGAGCCCTGACCTCAACCTCATCGAATACCTTTGGGATGAATTGGAACGCAGACTGCGAGCCAGGCCTAATCGCCCAACGTCAGTGTCCGACCTCACTAATGCTGTTGTGGCTGAATGGAAGCAAGTCCCCACAGCAATGTTCCAACATCTAGTGGAAAGCCTTCCCAGAAGAGTGGAGGCTGTTATAGCAGCAAAGGGGGGACCAACTCCATATTAATGCCCATGATTTTGGAATGAGATGTTGGACGAGCAGGTGTCCATGTACTTTTGGCCCTGTAGTGTATCTACATTAATTACCTCGTACCCCTGCACATCGACTCGGTACTGGTACCCCGTGTATATAGCCAAGTTATCGTTACTCATTGTGTATTTATTCTTTGTGTTATTAATTTTTCAATTATTATTATTCTGCATTGTTGGGAAGTAATCATTTCACTGTTAGTCTACACTTCTTGTTTACGAAGCATGTGACAAATACAATTTGATTTTCCAGTTAATTCAGTACCTTCTATTTCTGCGCACAGTAGTTCACACTTCATAGAGGAGAGAAAACACATCAGAGGAGGCTGGTGGGAGGAGCTATAGGAGGACGGGCTCATTGTAATGGCTGGAATGGAATTAATGGAAAAGAGTCAAACGTGGTTTACATATGTTTGATGTTGTTCCATTTCAGCCATTACAATGAGCCCGTCGTCCTATAGCTCCTCCCACCAGCCTCCACTGATGCACATACAGATATACAGTAATCTCCAAAAGTATTGGGACAGTGAGACTTCTGTTGTTGTTTTGGCTCTATACTCCAGCACTTTGATTTGAAATAATACATTGACTATGGAGGTTAAAGTGCAGACTGTCAGCTTTAAATTGAGGGTATTTACATCCATTTCGGGTAAACCGTTTAGAAATTACAGCACTTTTTGTACATAGTCCCCCCATATTAGGGGACCAAAAGTATTGTGACAAATTCACTTATATGTCCATTAAAGTAGTCAAAAGTTAAGTATTTGGTCCCATGTTCATAATACACATTGACTACATCAAGCTTGTGACTCTACACAGTTGTTGGATAAATGTGCTGTTTGTTTTGGTTGTGTTTCAGATTATGTTGTGCCCAATATAAATTAATAATGTATTGTGTCAATTTGGAGTCACTTTTATTGTAAAAAAGAATAGAATATGTTTCTAAACATATTTCTACATTAATGTGGATGCTACCATGATTATGGATCATCCTGAATGAATCGTGAATAATGATGAGTGAGAACGTTACAGAGGCATTAATATTATATACCCCCAAAAATGCTAACCTCCCCTGTTATTGTAATGTTGAGAGCATGTCTTGGGGGTTTGGTACTGTATAGATGTAATGGTTAGCATGTCTTGGGGGTTTGGTACTGTATAGATGTAATGGTTAGCGGTTAGCATGTCTTGGGGGTCTGGTACTGTATAGATGTAATGGTTAGCAGTTAGCATGTCTTGGGGGTCTGGTAATGTATAGATGTAATGGTTAGCGGTTAGCATGTCTTGGGGATCTGGTACCGTATAGATGTAATGGTTAGCGGTTAGCATGTCTTGGGGGATCTGGTACCGTATAGATGTAATGGTTAGCATGTCTTGGGGGTCTGGTACTGTATAGATGTAATGGTTAGCGGTTAGCATGTCTTGGGGGATCTGGTACCATATAGATGTAATGGTTAGCGGTTAGCATGTCTTGGGGGTCTGGTACTGTATAGATGTAATGGTTAGCGGTTAGCATGTCTTGGGGGTTTGGTACTGTATAGATGTAATGGTTAGCGGTTAGCATGTCTTGGGGGTCTGGTACTGTATAGGTGTAATGGTTAGCAGTTAGCATGTATTGGGGGTCTGGTACTGTATAGATGTAATGGTTAGCGGTTAGCATGTATTGGGGATCTGGTACTGTATAGATGTAATGGTTAGCGGTTAGCATGTCTTGGGGGTCTGGTACTGTATAGATGTAATGGTTAGCGGTTAACATGTCTTGGTGATCTGGTACCGTATAGATGTAATGGTTAGCATGTCTTGGGGGATCTGGTACCGTATATATGTAATGGTTAGCGGTTAGCATGTCTTGGGGGTCTGGTACTGTATAGATGTAATGGTTAGCGGTTAGCATGTCTTGGGGGTTTGGTACTGTATAGATGTAATGGTTAGCGGTTAGCATGTATTGGGGATCTGGTACTGTATAGATGTAATGGTTAGCGGTTAGCATGTCTTGGGGGTTTGGTACTGTATAGATGTAATGGTTAGCGGTTAGCATGTATTGGGGATCTGGTACTGTATAGATGTAATGGTTAGCGGTTAGCATGTCTTGGGGGTCTGGTACTGTATAGATGTAATGGTTAGCGGTTAACATGTCTTGGTGATCTGGTACCGTATAGATGTAATGGTTAGCATGTCTTGGGGGATCTGGTACCGTATATATGTAATGGTTAGCGGTTAGCATGTCTTGGGGGTCTGGTACTGTATAGATGTAATGGTTAGCGGTTAGCATGTCTTGGGGGTCTGGTACTGTATAGATGTAATGGTTAGCGGTTAGCATGTCTTGGGGGTCTGGTACTGTATAGATGTAATGGTTAGCATGTCTTGGGGGTCTGGTACTGTATAGATGTAATGGTTAGCATGTCTTGGGGGTCTGGTACTGTATATATGTAATGGTTAGCGGTTAGCATGTCCTGGGGGTTTGGTACTGTATAGATGTAATGGTTAGCGGTTAGCATGTCCTGGGGGTTTGGTACTGTATAGATGTAATGGTTAGCGGTTAGCATGTCTTGGGGGTCTGGTACTGTATAGATGTAATGGTTAGCGGTTAGCATGTCTTGGGGGTCTGGAGCAGCAGACAGAGGATTTGAACCCCTGACCTTGGAGGTCCATAGATCAAACATTGAGACGGATAGGGTTTGATTTCGTTAAGGTAAAGGTTAGAGTTCGTAAAGGTTAGAGTTGAGGCGATAACTGTTTTGCCTTTGTGTTCCTTTCAACATGGCCACTATGACTGACTGGGAACAGAAAGAGTGTTTAGAAGGGAGTCATTATAGTGTTTAGAAGGGAGTCATTATAGTGTTTAGAAGGGAGTCATTATAGTGTTTAGAAGGGAGTCATTATAGTATTTAGAAGGGAGTCATTATAGTGTTTAGAAGGGAGTCATTATAGTATTTAGAAGGGAGTCATTATAGTATTTAGAAGGGAGTCATTATAGTATTTAGAAGGGAGTCATTATAGTGTTTAGAAGGGAGTCATTATAGTATTTAGAAGGGAGTCATTATAGTATTTAGAAGGGAGTCATTATAGTATTTAGAAGGGAGTCATTATAGTGTTTAGAAGGGAGTCATTATAGTATTTAGAAGGGAGTCATTATAGTGTTTAGAAGGGAGTCATTATAGTGTTTAGAAGGGAGTCATTATAGTGTTTAGAAGGGAGTCATTATAGTGTTTAGAAGGGAGTCATTATAGTGTTTAGAAGGGAGTCATTATAGTATTTAGAAGGGAGTCATTATAGTGTTTAGAAGGGAGTCATTATAGTGTTTAGAAGGGAGTCATTATAGTGTTTAGAAGGGAGTCATTATAGTGTTTAGAAGGGAGTCATTATAGTGTTTAGAAGGGAGTCATTATAGTGTTTAGAAGGGAGTCATTATAGTGTTTAGAAGGGAGTCATTATAGTGTTTAGAAGGGAGTCATAGTGTTTAGAAGGGAGTCATTATAGTGTTTAGAAGGGAGTCATTATAGTGTTTAGAAGGGAGTCATTATAGTGTTTAGAAGGGAGTCATTATAGTGTTTAGAAGGGAGTACTTTCAATGACTAGTGTGTGATTGTCACGAACGTTGAGAGACGGGTCGGACCAAGGTGCAGCGTGAAAAGCGTACATGTTTATTACCTCAATAAACATACAACAAAACAAGAAACAACGTAACGCGAAGTCCAATGGGCTACACACACACCAGACTAACAGGAACAAGATCCCACAATACACAGCAGGCAATGGGCTACCTAAGGATGATCCCCAATCAGAGACAACGAGCGACCAGCTGCCTCTGATTGGGAATCACACCCGGCCAAACATAGAAATACAACCTAGATCTACCACATAGAAATACACTAACATAGATCTCAACAGAAAACTCACACCCTGACCCAACCAACGAGAGTTCTCGATCAGGGCGTGACAGTACCCCCCCCCCCAAAAAAAATACGTACTCCGGCCGCACCAACCTGACTCATTAGGGGAGGGTCCGGGTGGGCCTTCGTCCTCGGATGCGGATCTGGCTCCGGGCGTGACGACCTCTCCCTCTCTGGCACAGGACGCACTGGGCTGTGGAGGCGCACTGGCGACGCAGTGCATTTCTCCGCATAACTTGGTTCCTCAATGAAAACACGCTCCTTCTGTTGCCTGACCAGCTCCTCTCTCCGTGCCTCCACTACCTCCTTCTCCCTTTGAGCCTCCTGTAGCTTCTCCCTCCTGCTCCCTCTGAGCTAACAGCCCCCTTAACGTGGTGGCCTCCTCTCTCAGACTGCTCCAGTCCTTCTCTCTCTCTCCCGCCAATCCTCCTCCAGTGAGGACTCTGATTGGGAAACCACACCCGGCCAAACATAGAAAGATCAACCTAGATCTACAACATAGAAATACACTAACATAGATCTCAACAGAAAACTCACACCCTGACCCAACCAACGAGAGTTCTCTCGATCAGGGCGTGACAGTGATTGACATGATGTTTAGCTCCAGGCAGTTTCACCTCTAGCCTTTAGAGGGGCTCTAAGTGAGATTTGGTTGGCTGAATACATTTAATTAAACTGCTGAAAACCCTCCCACTTGCTAGCCAACAGATTTTCTCATGGAGTTTTCATTCAATAGGGTTTTCAGTACATTTATCTAAAGCCATTCCTTAAAATGTGGGGTACCTTTAATTAGAATTTTCGACAGACTCACTAGAATACAGTGGGGGAAAAAAGTATTTAGTCAGCCACCAATTGTGCAAGTTCTCCCACTTAAAAATATGAGAGAGGCCTGTAATTTTCATCATAGGTACACATCAACTATGACAGACAAAATGAGAAAAAAAATTCCAGAAAATCACATTGTAGGATTTTTAATGAATTTATTTTCAAATTATGGTGGAAAATAAGTATTTGGTCAATAACAAAAGTTTCTCAATACATTGTTATATACCCTTTGTTGGCAATGACACAGGTCAAACGTTTTCTGTAAGTCTTCACAAGGTTTTCACACACTGTTGCTGGTATTTTGGCCCATTCCTCCATGCAGATCTCCTCTAGAGCAGTGATGTTTTGGGGCTGTCGCTGGGCAACACAGACTTTCAACTCCCTCCAAAGATTTTCTATGGGGTTGAGATCTGGAGACTGGCTAGGCCACTCTAGGACCTTGAAATGCTTCTTACGAAGCCACTCCTTCGTTGGCCCGGGCGGTGTGTTTGGGATCATTGTCATGCTGAAAGACCCAGTCACGTTTCATCTTCAATGCCCTTGCTGATGGAAGGAGGTTTTCACTCAAAATCTCACGATACTTGGCCCCATTCATTCTTTCCTATACACGGATCAGTCGTCCTGGTCCCTTTGCAGAAAAACAGCCCCAAAGCATGATGTTTCCACCCCCATGCTTCACAGTAGGTATGGTGTTCTTTGGATGCAACTCAGCATTCTTTGTCCTCCAAACACGACGAGTTGAGCTTTTACCAAAAAGTTATATTTTGGTTTCATCTGACCATATGACATTCTCCCAATCCTCTTTTGGATCATCCAAATGCACTCTAGCAAACTTCAGACGGGCCTGGACATGTACTGACTTAAGCAGTGGGACACGTCTGGCACTGCAGGATTTGAGTCCCTGGCGGCGTAGTGTGTTACTGATGGTAGGCTTTGTTACTTTGGTCCCAGCTCTCTGCAGGTCATTCACTAGGTCCCCCCGTGTGGTTCTGGGATTTTTGCTCACCGTTCTTGTGATCATTTTGACCCCACCGGGTGAGATCTTGCGTGGAGCCCCAGATCGAGGGAGATTATCAGTGGTCTTGTATGTCTTCCATTTCCTAATAATTGCTCCCACAGTTGATTTCTCCAGGCTCTAGGCTCCAGGCTCCAGGCTCCAGGCTCCAGGCTCCAGGCACCAGGCTCCAGGCTCCAGGCTCTAGGCTCTAGGCTCTAGGCTCCAGGCTCCAGGCTCCAGGCACCAGGCTCCAGGCTCCAGGTCTAGGCTACATGTCCCAAATTATTGCACAACTTGTAATATGATCCACTATTGACAGCGATCCTCAGGAACAACCTCACGAACGTGACAGAGGAAAGAAAGGTACACTAACTAACTCTTCACTGAGGAAAAGGTGTTAAAAATTTAAATTACAAATTTGTCTGTCATAGTTGACGTGTACCTATGATGAAAATTACAGGCCTCTCTCATCTTTTTAAGTGGGAGAACTTGCACAATTGGTGGCTGACTAAATACTTTTTTTCCCCACTGTATGTTGATATGCTTCAGTTTGCTGTTTCACATTTGTCTCCATAAGGTAAAATAGATCTAAAGCAATTCTCATTTATATTTACAATCCCCTTATCCAAAACGGCTTACTCATTTACCCAGCTCTTATCAGTAGCTCAGCCTCTTATCAATTTGTAAAATTGCAGTGCAATGGAGAATGGTGTTATTCCTATCGGGGAAAAAGGAAGTAGATGTTGTTCCGCTTGGAACCGACAGGTTGTTTGACTTCATTCATCGTTTCGTCACGTGTAAAGGCATCAAGGTGGTGGAATTATGAGGGAATTAAGTCCAGGTCAGAATACGGCGTATCTGTAGACACGCCTCCACCACACCTTCATTAATATGGTGTATCTGTAGACACGCCTCCACCACACCTTCATTAATATGGTGTATCTGTAGACACGCCTCCACCACACCTTCATTAATATGGTGTATCTGTAGACACGCCTCCACCACACCTTCATTAATATGGTGTATCTGTAGACACGCCTCCACCACACCTTCATTAATATGGTGTATCTGTAGACACGCCTCCACCACACCTTCATTAATATGGTGTATCTGAAGACACGCCTCCACCACACCTTCATTAATATGGTGTATCTGTAGACACGCCTCCACCACACCTTCATTAATATGGTGTATCTGTAGACACGCCTCCACCACACCTTCATTAATATGGTGTATCTGTAGACACGCCTCCACCACACCTTCATTAATATGGTGTATCTGAAGACACGCCTCCACCACACCTTCATTAATATGGTGTATCTGTAGACACGCCTCCACCACACCTTCATTAATATGGTGTATCTGAAGACACTCCTCCACCACACCTTCATTTATTAGATCTCCGCCCAGAATGAATAGCTTATGAATAGTCTGATATTCTCATGCTGAAGTTCAAGATCAGAATACGCTTAGAGAGAAAAGTGCATAAAATGGGAATTACTTTCCATTTACTCACGATTAACTAGGGTCAGAAAAAACACCCCTTACTGCCCCCCTCTTGGCAGTGGATCATCTTTTTTGCAGTGTTAAAGTGAATTTCCTGCAATTCTACACATTTTGCCATGGGGTGTAGAGAAAATGTTGCAGTTTTAAAGCAAATTTAATGCAGTTCTACTCATTTTGCCATGGGCTGGTGAAACGTTTTTGCAGGTTTAAAGCTAATTTCCTGCAATTCTACACATTTTTGCCATGCCTTATGCCATGTTCAAATGATATCTGAGTGAGAGGGACTAACAAAATCAATGGGGACCCCCCTGGAGGTCAGGGCTCCTGACTATGCCCTGTGTGGGGACCCCCCCTGGAGGTCAGGGCTCCTGACTATGCCCTGTGTGGGGACCCCCCTGGAGGTCAGGGCTCCTGACTATGCCCTGTGTGGGGACCCCCCTGGAGGTCAGGGCTCCTGACTATGCCCTGTGTGGGGACCCCCCCTGGAGGTCAGGGCTCCTGACTATGCCCTGTGTGGGGACCCCCCTGGAGGTCAGGGCTCCTGACTATGCCCTGTGTGGGGACCCCCCTGGAGGTCAGGGCTCCTGACTATGCCCTGTGTGGGGACCCCCCTGGAGGTCAGGGCTCCTGACTATGCCCTGTGTGGGGACCCCCCTGGAGGTCAGGGCTCCTGACTATGCCCTGTGTGGGGGGTCAGTAATTTGGTGATGATTACTACAAGGTTTGGACAGCTGGCTAGATTACCTTACTTAGCAATCCAAAAACAATATGTAGCTGACATGGGCTAACTGAGTGACTGTCTGAATAATATGCCATTTAGCAGACGCTTTTATCCAAAGCGACTTACAGTCATGTGTGCATATATTTTTACGTATGGTTGGTCCCAGGGATCGAACCCAATACCCTGGCGTTACAAGCGCCACGCTCTACCAGCTGAGCTACAGAGGACCTAACAAGAGAGAAACTGCTGATTCACAGCCACATTTCGAAAATTGCACCTTGTGTATTCTACTTTTCTAACTCTTAACAGTAGGGGAGAGTGGGGTAGGTTGAGACGTTTTTTTTTACATTCAGCAATCACTCCGTCAAGGGAAATATAGTATTCTTTCTAACAAAGATTCTACCTATATTTCAGGATGTGTTTCCCTGGAAATAATCAGAATTCATGTAAACGTTACAGTCTATTGGCACAACTTACCCCGGGTATGTTGTTGAGCCGCAGGACAGGGTAAGATCAGACGCCTCTACATTTCTGTACTGAATGAAAACCGTTTAAAAAAAACATGTCTATCCTTATTTCCCAAACACAATTCAAAAACGATCTCAATCGCTTTTTTGTCTTTTTACTCATTTTAAGCATCTTTTAAAAGTGCAGTATGCAGAAATCACTCAGCCATTTCCTGGTTGCTTATGTTAAAACTGTTCGGCTAATTTCAGTTTATGTTACAAAACAAACAATGTATAGTGTAGACAGTCATTGTACCATCTAAACCGCTGTAAAACACTGACTAGTTATTACACTGTTTTGACCAATGAGATATAACCGTTTATTAATGGTTTAAAATGCATTTACAAATGATTAAATAATCATTAATAACGTAATTATAATCCCTTCATAAAACCCTTTCCAAATGGAACCTTGTTGTAATCTAAAGTGTTACCAATTTACAATAACCCAAAATGTAGTATTTTCAGCTGTTTGAAACTGGTGTAAAAACCAAAAGTAAAAGACGCAAAAATGAAACTTAAGAACGGGAAGCATAGAAATTGTGCACATAGAACAGATCTACAGCTTCACAGACTTGCTTTCAATGAGAATGACAGATCTGTAACTCACAATTCTATGCATTACGCCTGGGAAGAAAACGCTTGAATTTGCTAAACTTGCCATTGGCTCAAACCTCAACTTACCCCATGGCAATATCACAACTTACCCCATGGCAATATCACAACTTACCCCAAGGTAAACATTTTGACTATATTAGCCCACACAGCTACAAGGATGCACTTTCATGCTAGGTTTACGACCTCATATTGAAGCTTATAGAGATGAGCTGATGTATAAAACTACTTTGGTTTAGATACAAGCATCATGAAACCCAATAAATGTAACACAATAAATTAATTTGACTTGGTGAAAATCAGTTTTGGGGACCTAATTTGCATACCACTTTTTCCATGTGGTTTCTTCCTTCACAGACTCCATGAAATTATATAATCTCTTGCTAAATATTTGGTCAAATTAATCATTTTGTGTATGGTTTCCTAGAAACGGGTGGCTCAATTTACCCCAATCTCCCCTAAGTTGTGACCCAGACTGAGTTGTATTTTTTGTTGGGATGCCCCCTAACGGCGTAGCGTGTAGTCTGTGTGTAGGCAGAGGTGGCACTGGCTCCAGGCTTGAGTGACGCTGTGGACCCAATTAAATCAATTGCACTCGGAAAGTTCACGCTAAATCAAAAGGTGTTATCCACGTTCACATACTGTAACAGGTGTCAGTGTTAGCATTAACTGCTGCCTCCCTGAATTAGCCTCTGACTGGGCTTGAACCATAGTCCTCTACCTCGACAACACACGTGACTTCCGGCTTGACAACGTATGAACCGATTGAGCTATAGAAAAGGATCCAATTTCGTAGCACCATCGGTGACTTTTCAAGTTATCTTATTACATTTAAAACTGAGTGAACATTCTGAGTGAACCTGCCGCTGTATCTGTGATTGAATTGGGACTCTTGATGGTTTTGTCGGATATACAGTGAGGGAAAAAAAGTATTTGATCCCCTGCTGATTTTGTATGTTTGCCCACTGACAAAGACATGATCAGTCTATAATTTTAATGGTAGGTTTATTTGAACAGTGAGAGACAGAATAACAACAAAAAAATCCAGAAAAGAGACACCTGGGAGCCAGACATCATGCGTTTTTCTGGATTTCTTTGTCGTTATTCAGTCTCTCACTGTTCAAATAAACCTACCATTAAAATTATAGACTGATCATTTCTTTGTCAGTGGGCAAACGTACAAATTCAGCAGGGGATCACATACTTTTTTTCCCTCACTGTATACCGTCACTCTAGGGAAAACAGCACCAACTACAGTGCCTTCAGAAGGTATTCATTCCCCCTTGACTTATTCCAAAATGTGTTGTGTTACAGCCTGAATTTTAAATGTTGATTAAATAGATGTTTTCTCACCCATCTACAAACAATACCCCATAATGACAAAGTGAAAACATGTATTTAAAAATTAAATACAGAAATATCTCATTTACAAAAGTATTCGCACCCCTGAGTCAATACATGTTAGGAATCACCTTTGGCAGAGATTACAGCTGTGCGTCTTTCTGGGTAAGTCTCTAAGAGCTTTCCACACCTGGATTGTACAACATTTGCCCATTATTCTTTTAAAAATTCTTTAAGCTTTGTCAAATTGGTTGTTGATCATTGCTAGACAGTCATTTTTAGGTCTTGCCATAGATTTTCAAGTAGATTTAAGTCAACTGTAACTCGGCCACTCAGGAACATTCACTGTCTTCATGCTAAGCATCTCCAGTGTAGATTTGGCCTTGTGTTTTAGGTCATTGTCCTGCTGAAAGGTGAATTCATCTCCCAGTGTTTGGTGGAAAGCAGACTGAACCAGGTTTTCCTCTAGGATTTTGCCTGTGCTTAGCTCTATTCCGTTTATTTTTATCCAGAAAATCTCCCCAGTCCTTAACGATTACAAACACACCCACAACATGATGCAGCCGCCACTATGCTTGAAAATATGGAAAGTGGTACTCAGTAATGTGTTCAGGACAGAAAGTGAATTGCTTTGTCACTTTTTTTGCAGTATTACTTTAGTGCCTTGTTGCAAACAGGATGCATGTTTTGGAATATTTGTATTCTGTACAGGCTTCCGTCTTTTCACTCTGTCATTTAGGTTAGTACTGTGGAGTAACTACAATGTTCTCCTATCACAGCCATTCAACTCTGTAACTGTTTTAAAGTCACCATTGGCCTCATGGTGAAATCCTGAGTGGTTTCCTTCCTCTCCGCCAACTGAGTTAGGAAGGACGCCTGTATCTTTGTAGTGACTGGGTGTATTGATACACCATCCAAAGTGTAATTAATAACTTCACCATGCTCAAAGGGATATTCAATATCTGCTTTTTATTTTTTTGTACCAATTTACCAATAGGTGCCCTTCTTTGCAAGGCATTGGAAAACCACCCTGGTCTTTGTGGTTGAATCTGTGTTTGAAATTCACTGCTCGACTGAGGGACTGAGACAATTGTATGTGCGGGGTACAGATATGAGGTAGTCATTCAAAATCCATGTTAAACACTATTATTGCACACAGAGTGAGTCCATGCAACTTATGTGACTTTTTAAGAACATTTTTACCTCTGAACCTACTTATTGACTCAAGACATTTCAGCTTTTCATTGTTAATTAATTTGTAAAATTCTTGATAAAACATAATTCCACTTTGACATTATGGAGTATTGTGTTCAGGCCAGTGACAAGAAATCTCAATTTAATCAATTTTAAATTCAGGCTGTAACACAACAAAATATGGAAAAAGTCAAGGGGTGTGAATACTTTCTGAAGGCACTGAAACAGACCACCCTGCAGACACACTGTGTGGAATAATAGTATCTCTCTCTCTCTCTCTCTCTCTCTCTCTCTCTCTCTCTCTCTCTCTCTCGCTCCTTCTCTCTCTCTCTCTCTCTCTCTCTCCTTCTCTCTCTCTCTCTCTCTCTCTCTCTCTCTCTCTCTCTCTCTCTCTCTCTCTGTCTCTGTCTCTCCTTCTCCCTCTCCCTCTCTCTCTCCCTCTCTCTCTCTCTCTCTCTCTCTCTCTCTCTCTCTCTCTCTCTCTCTCTCTCTCTCTCTCTCTCTCTCAATTCAATTTCAATTCAATTTAAGGGCTTTATTGGCATGGGAAACGTGTGTTAACATTGCCAAAGCAAGTGAAGTAGATAGTAAACAAAAGTGAAATAAACAATATATATTAACAGTAAACATTACACTCAGAAGTTTCAAAAGAGTAAAGACATTTCAAATGTAATATTATGTATATATACAGTGTTGTAACAATGTGCAAATAGTTAAAGTACAAATGGGAAAATAAATAAACATAAATATGGGTTGTATTTACAATGGTGTTTGTCTGGTTGCCCTTTTCTTGTGGCAACAGGTCACAAATCTTGCAGCTGTGATGGCACACTGTGGTTTTTCACCCAGTAGATAAGGGAGTTGATCAAAATTGGGTTTGTTTTCGAATTCTTTGTGGATCGCTGTAATCTGAGGGAAATATGTGTCTCTAATATGGTCATACATTTGGCAGGAGGTTAGGAAGTGCAGCTCAGTTTCCACCTCATTTTGTGGGCAGTGTGCACATAGCCTGTCTTCTCTTGAGAGCCAAGTCTGCCTACGGCGGCCTTTCTCAATAGCAAGGCTATGCTCACTGAGTCTGTACATAGTCAAAGCTTTCCTTAAGTTTGGGTCAGTCACAGTGGTCAGGTATTCTGCCACTGTGTACTCTCTGTTTAGGGCCAAATAGCATTCTAGTTTGCTCTGTTTTTTTGTTTGTTCTTTCCAATGTGTCAAGTAATTCTCTTTTTGTTTTCTCATGATTTGGTTGGGTCTAATTGTGTTGTTGTTGTTGTTGTTGTTGTTGTTGTTGTCCTGGGGCTGTGTGGAGTCTGTTTGTGTTTGTGAACAGAGCCCCAGCACAAGCTTACTTAGGGGACTCTTCTCCAAGTTCATCTCTCTGTAGGTGATGGCTTTGTTATGGAAGGTTTGGGAATCGCTTCCTTTTAAGTGGTTATAGAATTTAACGGCTCTTTTCTGGATTTTGATAATTAGCGGGTATAGGCCTAATTCTGCTCTGCATGCATTATTTGGTGTTTTACGTTGTACACGGAGGATGTTTTTGCAGAATTCTGCATGCAGAGTCTCAATTTGGTGTTTGTCCCATTTTGTGAATTCTTGGTTGGTGAGCGGACCCCAGACCTCAGAACCATAAAGGGCAATGGGTTCTATAACTGATTCAAGTATTTTTAGCCAGATCCTAATTGGTGTGTCAAATTTTATGTTCCTTTTGATGGCATAGAAGGCCCTTCTTGCCTTGTCTCTCAGATCGTTCACAGCTTTGTGGAAGTTACCTGTGGCGCTGATGTTTAGGCCGAGGTATGTATAGTTTTTGGTGTGCTCTAGGGCAACGGTGTCTAGATGGAATTTGTATTTGTGGTCCTGGCAACTGGACCTTTTTTGGAACACCATTATTTTTGTCTTACTGAGATTTACTGTCAGGGCCCAGGTCTGACAGAATCTGTGCAGAAGATCTAGGTGCTGCTGTAGGCCCTCCTTGGTTAGTGACAGAAGCACCAGATCATCAGCAAACAGAAGACATTTTACTTCAGATTCTAGTAGGGTGAGGCCGGGTGCTGCAGACTGTTCTAGTGCCCTCGCCAATTCGTTGATATATATGTTGAAGAGGGTGTGGCTTAATTGTTGGCCTGTTATTGTTATTGGATGCTAGTCTGCTAGTTGGCTATGGAGTCATAGTTGGCTAGCTGAACAAAGTGGGTTGAGTCTACTCCTTTAAACATTGAACCGCTGTGGTTCACAACAATTCTGATTTCCAAAGGCGGAAGTTGGGAGAGTTTTTTTTCTTCGGGTGGTTCAGTGAAACAATTTTAGTTTCCGAGGTAGAAGTTTTGGTGAGGGAGGCCCTGCTCTCTCCACTCCCAGATGCTTAGCCCATTTCATTCCGATCTCCTCTGCATTTTTGTAGCCATTTGCTACAGCCTGTCAACTATGCCTCTGCCTATCCCTGTTCTCTCCTCTCTGCACAGGCTACACAAACGCACCACACCGCGTGGCTGCTGCCTCTCCAATCTGGTGGTCCCTGCACGCACCACCCACGTGGAGTTCCAGGTCGCAGGCAGCCTCTGGAACTGCCGTTCTGCTGCCAACAAAGCTGACTTCATCCCAGCCTATGCCAACCTCCAGTCCCTCGACTTCCTGGCGCTGACGGAAACATGGATCACCACTGAAAACACCGCTACTCCTACTGCTCTCTCCTCGTCTGACCATGTGTTCTCGCATACCCCGAGAGCATCTGGTCAGAGGGGTGGTGGTACAGGAATCCTCATCTCTCCCAAGTGGACATTCTCAATTTTTCCCCTAACCCATCTGTCTATCTCCTCATTTGAATTCCATGCTGTCACAGTCACTAGCCCATTTAAGCTTAATATCCTTGTCATCTATCGCCCTCCAGGTTCCCTTGGAGAGTTCATCAATGAGCTTGACGCCTTGATAAGTTCCTTCCCTGAGGATGGCTCACCCCTCACAGTTTTGGGGGATTTCAACCTCCCTATGTCCACATTTGACTCATTTCTCTCTGCCTCCTTCTTTCCACTCCTCTCCTCTTTTGACCTCACCCTCTCACCGTCCCCCCCTACTCACAAGGCAGGCAATACGCTTGACCTCATCTTCACTAGATGCTGCTCCTCTACTAATCTCACTGCAACTCCCCTCCAAGTCTCCGACCACTACTTTGTTTCCTTTTCTCTCTCACTCTCCTCCCACACTACTCACTCTGCCCCTACACAGATGGTAATGCGCCGCCGCAACCTTCGCTCTCTCTCTCCCACTACTCTCTCCTCTTCCATCCTATCATCTCTTCCCTCTGCTCAATCCTTCTCCCTCCAATCTCCTGATTCTGCCTCCTCAACCCTCCTCTCCTCCCTTTCTGCATCCTTTGACTCTCTGTGTCCCCTATCCTCCCGGCCGGCTCGGTCCTCCCCTCCAGCTCCGTGGCTTGATGACTCATTGCGAGCTCACAGAACAGAGCTCCGGGCAGCGGAGCGGAAATGGAAGAAAACTAAATTCCCTGCCGACCTGGCATCTTTTCACTCCCTCCTCTCTACATTTTCTTCATCTGTTTCTGCTGCTAAGGCCACCTTCTACCACTCTAAATTCCAAGCATCTGCCTCTAACCCTAGGAAGCTCTTTGCCACATTTTCCTCCCTCCTGAATCCTCCCTCCCCCCCCCCCCCCCCCTCCTCTCTCTCTGTGGATGACTTCGTCAACCACTTTGAAAAGAAGGTTGACGACATCCGATCCTTGTTTGTTAAGTCTAATGACACTGCTGGTCCTGCTCACACTGCCCTACCCTATGCTTTGACTTCTTTCTCCCCTCTCTCTCCAGATAAGATCCTGCGACTTGTGACTGCAGGCCGCCCAACAACCTGCCCGCTTGACCCCATCCCCTCCTCCCTTCTCCAGACCATCTCCGGTGACCTTCTCCCCTACCTCACCTCGCTGATCAACTCATCCTTGACCGCTGGCCATGTCCCTTCCGTCTTCAAGAGAGCGAGAGTTACTCCCCTTCTCAAAAAACCAACACTCGACCCCACTGATGTCAACAACTACAGACCAGTATCCCTTCTTTCTTTTCTTTCCAAAACTATTGAGCGTGCCGTCTTTAGCCAACTCTCTTGCTATCTCTCTCAGAATGACCTTCTTGATCCAAACCAATCAGGTTTCAGGACTGGTCATTCAACTGAGACTGCTCTTCTCTGTGTCACAGAGACTCTCCGCACTGCTAAAGCTAACTCTCTCTCCTCTGCTCTTGTCCTTCTAGACCTGTCTGCTGCCTTTGATACTGTGAACCATCAGATCCTCCTCTCCACCCTCTCCGAAATGGGCATCTCCGGCGCGGCTCACTCCTGGATTGCGTCCTACCTGACCGGTCGCTCCTACCAAGTGGCGTGGCGGGAAGCTGTCTCCGCACCACGTGCTCTCACCACTGGTGTCCCCCAGGGATCGGTTTTGGGCCCTCTCCTTTTCTCCCTATACACCAAGTCACTTGGCTCTGTCATATCCTCACATGGCCTTTCCTATCATTGCTACGCTGACGATACACAACTAATCTTCTCCTTTCCCCCTTCTGATAACCAGGTGGCGAATCGCATCTCTGCATGTCTGGCAGACATATCAGTATGGATGACGGATCACCACCTCAAGCTGAACCCTGGCAAGACGGAGCTGCTCTTCCTCCCGGGGAAGGACTGCCCGTTCCATGATCTCGCCATCACGGTAGACAACTCCGCTGTGTCCTCCTCCCAGAGTGCGAAGAGCCTAGGCGTGACCCTGGACAACACCCTGTCGTTCTCCGCCAACATCAAGGCGGTGACCCGCTCCTGCAGGTTCATGCTCTACAACATTCGGAGAGTGCGACCCTGCCTTACACAGGAAGCGGCGCAGGTCCTGGTCCAGGCACTTGTCATCTCCCGTCTGGACTACTGCAACTCGCTGTTGGCTGGGCTCCCTGCCTGTGCCATTAAACCCCTACAACTCATCCAGAATGCCGCAGCCCGTCTGGTGTTCAACCTTCCCAAGTTCTCTCACGTCACCCCCCTCCTCCGCACACTCCACTGGCTTCCAATTGAAGCTCGCATCCGCTACAAGACCATGGTGCTTGCCTTTGGAGCAGTGAGGGGAACGGCACCCCTGTACCTTCAGGCTCTGATCAGTCCCTACACCCAAACGAGGACATTGCGTTCATCCACCTCTGGCCTGCTGGCTCCCCTTCCTCTGCGGAAGCACAGCTCCCGCTCAGCCCAGTCAAAACTGTTCGCTGCTCTGGCACCCCAATGGTGGAACAAGCTCCCTCACGACGCCAGGACAGCGGAGTCACTCACCACCTTCCGGAGACATTTGAAACCCCACCTCTTTAAGGAATACCTGGGATAGGCTAAAGTATTCCTTCTAACCCCCCCCCCCCCCCCCCCCCCCAAATTGTAAAGTGGTTATCCCACTGGCTATAGGGTGAACGCACCAATTTGTGAGACGATCTGGCTAAGAGCGTCTGCTAAATGACGTTAATGTGCCCTTGAGCAAGGCACTTAACCCTAATTGCTCCTGTAAGTCGCTCTGGTTAAGAGCGTCTGCTAAATGACTAAAATGTAATGTAAATGTTAAACTGCATCCCTGTCTCACCCCACGGCCCTGTGGAAAGAAATGTGTGTGTTTTTTGCCAATTTTAACCGCACACTTGTTGTTTGTACATGGATTTTATAATGTCGTATGTTTTTCCCCCAACCCCACTTTCCATCAATTTGTATAGCAGACCCTCATGCCAAATTGAGTCAAAAGCTTTTTTGAAATCTACAAAGCATGAGAAGACTTTGCCTTTGTTTTGGTTTGTTTGTTTGTCAATTAGGGTGTGCAGGGTGAATACGTGGTCTGTCTTACGGTAATTTGGTAAAAAGCCAATTTGACATTTGCTCAGTACATTGTTTTCACTGAGGAAATGAACTAGTCTGCTGTTAATGATAATGCAGAGGATTTTCCCAAGGTTGGTGTTGACGCATATCCCACGGTAGTTATTGGGGTCAAATTTGTCTCCACTTTTGTGGATTGGGGTGATCAGTCCTTGGTTCCAAATATTGGGGAAGATGCCAGAGCTAAGGATGATGTTAAAGAGTTTAAGTATAGCTAATTGAAATTTGTGGTCTGTATATTTTATCATTTCATTGAGGATACCATCAACACCACAGGACTTTTTGGGTTGGAGGGTTTGTATTTTGTCCTGTAGTTCATTCTCTCTCTCTCTCTCTCTCTCTCTCTCTCTCTCTCTCTCTCTCTCTCTCTCTCTCTCTCTGTCTCTGTCTCTGTCTCTGTCTCTGTCTCTCTCTCTGTCTCTGTCTCTGTCTCTGTCTCTCTCTCTCGCTGTGCCCTGTTATTTAAACAGACCTGGACTGTTTCCTCAACCCTCGGCCCCAGTGATGTACTGGGCTGTCCGCACCACCCTCTGTAGTGCCATGTGATCGAGGGCGGTGCTGTTGCCATACAAAGCAGTGATGGAGAGAGTCGGGATGCTCTCAGTGGTTTGAGCATTTGAGGGCCTGTCATGCCAAATAATGTACCCCTCTGCGTCACAATTGGAACTTTTTGAGCATTTGAGGGCCTGTCATGCCAAATAATGTACCCCTCTGCGTCACAATTGGATTCGGTGTGATGACCTAATGATTTCTAATTCTGGAGATCATTGCATCCTAAAACACGTTATTTTCATCATCACTATGCAAACAAGGCTGATTTCCGCGACAATTTCGCTGTTTAAACGAGTTTTGTTTAGCGAATAAAATGAAAACATGACTTCGAACTGCTTTTGGGTACCTTGTTAACATTACAACATTAAATCCATGTCTTAAAACGTTGCTACGTTTCGGAAATGGCGAAGGAAACGTGTAATCAGCTTGACACGTTAAAGTTACTTACCTTAGAGCTCACAAAGTCAGCTTATTTCCACTCCATTCATATGCAAATACGTTTGATACATACTCTGGCTTGTCTGGCTGTCACGTTTTTTATTTTAACCTGCCCTTCCCTTGTCTACACAGAAATAATATATTGTCAGTAGTCCTCTAGTATGATTCATAGTTTTTATATCTCGCATAGCTCATTAGCACCCCCTTGTGGTTTAATATATATATGTATCTATTGTAGGTCCTAGTATACAACAATAATGTGGAACTAATAAATACCATCAAAGGATTCCTTCCAACTTACAATAATGAACACCTTGTGAAACAGCTGTGAAAACCAACCTGGCAAAATATTTAAGATTTCAATACATACACTTTGATATTTTTTGGTACAGTTGTGTCATTAATATATTTTCAGATTTTTTGTTGTACACTCACATGGCAATCATAGACTGAAATACTGAATTCTGGTGTGTGGAATAGAGAGAGGTGGTGGTTGCTGTGTGGGTGGGAGGTTCTGCCTTTCACTTGTTCTCAACAGGCAGCCAGTCTCGGAAGAGGGACTTATAATAATATATAATAATAATAATATGCCATTTAGCAGACACTTTTATCCAAGCTCTACCAATTGAGCTACAGAGGACTTGAAGAGGGAGAAATCCAGGCACCGCTGCTCTCTTTGTTCTGAGTGTTTGCAGCGCTAGTGTTTTTAGTTCATCTGTGTATCTCACATATTATGGGGCCCAGTATGATAGAACAAGAACACTTTCTTAGCAGATAATGACAACAACAGTAGCTGTAGATGATGTAATGAAACGTTGGAGGGTGGTTGGTAACGGAGGACATCAGGTGGTTCCACGTCTGGCTGTTGGGCAGAACCCCTAGGTCCTGGAGAACAGGAGCAGAGTTAAAGGGAGCAGGTCTGGGTGTTGGGCAGAACCCCTAGGTCCTGGAGAACAGGAGCAGAGTTAAAGGGAGCAGGTCTGGGTGTTGGGCAGAACCCCTAGGTCCTGGAGAACAGGAGCAGAGTTAAAGGGAACAGGTCTGGGTGTTGGGCAGAACCCCTAGGTCCTGGAGAACAGGAGCAGAGTTAAAGGGAACAGGTCCGGGTGTTGGGCAGAACCCCTAGGTCCTGGAGAACAGGAGCAGAGTTAAAGGGAGCAGGTCTGGGTGTTGGGCAGAACCCCTAGGTCCTGGAGAACAGGAGCAGAGCTAAAGGGAGCAGGTCCGGGTGTTGGGCAGAACCCCTAGGTCCTGGAGAACAGGAGCAGAGTTAAAGGGAACAGGTCCGGGTGTTGGGCAGAACCCCTAGGTCCTGGAGAACAGGAGCAGAGTTAAAGGGAACAGGTCCGGGTGTTGGGCAGAACCCCTAGGTCCTGGAGAACAGGAGCAGAGTTATAGGGAACAGGGGAGGAGACAGACGTAAACAAGCAAACACAGGTTACACTTTACTGTGATGGATTAGGGCAGTGTTATAAATGGGAGATGTGTAGTTTTCAACACTGTTGGAAGGTATATGTCACGATCGTCGAACACAGTGGACCAATGCGCAGCGTGATGAGTGAACATACTTATTTATTATTCACCACACGAAACAAAACGATAACGTGAAGTCCTTGGTTAAATACACAAACCAATACGGAACAAGATCCCACAACACACTGTGGAAAACAGGCTGCCTAAGTATGGTTCCCAATCAGAGACAACAAGCAACAGCTGATACTCGTTGCCTCTGATTGAGAACCACACCGGCCAACACAGAAACACATGAGCTAGATAATCAACCTAGAACACAAAACACATAGAAACAACACACCCTGGCTCAACATAACAGAGTCCCAGAGCCAGGGCGTGACAGTTTGCTTCTATATACCATATCTTTCTAACTGTGCTCTTTCACAAAAGCTCTCAACCTATAACCTATATACTTATTATGGACACAGTATGCTTTACATTATTAGTTATCTTGTTGTTATTAGTTGTTGTTAGTTGTTATTAGTCCCATCCTTCAGCTCCATTCAACACCTCCCATCTATCTCTTAACACCATCCATATAGGATTTCTATTTGCCATATATATTTCAACCGTACTGTGATGTCTTACAAAAGTTCTGAACCTTTGCGTGACAGTATAGCCTACCTCAAGCTGGTCCCCCTCCGACTCAGAGCACAGAGAATCAGATCCGAACTCACTGGTTCTGGTGGATGGGATACCATCTGGGGGGCTCGGACAGTCGATGGTCCTGAAGTCATTTGGAGAGGTAAATCGAAGAGGTACATTTTTTATAAGCTCAGCATAACTACCATTTCTTGCTTTCTCAAATGTCAACCAAAGCGTAACATACTTTGTCTATTGGGCTTCACAGAAGTGTAGGGCGTCAGGGCTTTCAGTGGTCGACCGTCCAACTGCTCCAACTGGAGAAGATTGTTGGCTTCCACCGAGGAAACCCTAGGAAGACGAAGAGAAAAAATATCAGGTCTTAGGGAAACTAAAACTAGCTTCAGGTTATTTTGTGTGCAAATAGTAACCTTTCGGCACATCGACAGATTTTTCACCTAGTCGGCTCGGGGATTAGAACCAGCGACCTTTCGGTTACTGGCACAACGCTCTTAACCACTAAGCTACCTACCTTGTCCATGTTCAGTCTCACCTTGAGTCTAGCGAAGACACCTCGTTAAGGGCATTGGATTTACCGTAATCGCTTACACCTATCCATTTGCTTGATCAAGTTTGTGTGTATTGGGTATATGTTGTGAAATTGTTAGATATTACTTGTTAGATATTACTGCACTGTCGGAGCTAGAAGCACAAGCATTTCGCTACACCCACAATAACATCTGCTAAACACGTGTATGTGACCAATAATTTTATTTTATTTTATTTAACTTATAGCTAGATACCTCAATGTGACAGGGCGGCAGGTAGCTTAGTGGTTAAGAGCGTTGTGCCAGTAACCGAAAGGTCGCTGGTTCTAATCCCCGAACCGACTAGGTGAAAAATCTGTCGATGTGCCCTTGAGCAAGGCACTTAACCCTAATTGCTCCTGTAAGTCGCTCTGGATAAGAGCGTCTGCTAAATAACTAATTAAATATATATTTTTTTATATAACTATGTCAGTGGAGGCTGTTGAGGGGAGGACGGCTCATAATAATGTCTGGAATGGAGTCAATTGAACGGTATCAAACACATGGAAACCAGGTGATTGATGCCATTCCATTTACTCCATTCCAGACATTATTATGAGCCGTCCTCCCCTCAGCAGCCTCCACTGAACCATTTGTATAGCTAGCAACATGTAGATGACCAACTAGCTAGATGGAAAATGGTTGTTTAAGATTGACGTAAAAAGATTTCCACTGGAGCTGATATGCTCGATCCATTTCTGCTGCAGCTCTCTGATTGCTGAATCATGAACCTATATTTTTAACCTGACGATTATATCTGGTACTATCTCCAATGTTTGGAAGGCGGCCTTCGTGGTGGTGACCCTCGTGACCGAAATAATTATCAGCCTCTTTCTAAACTTTCTAGCCTAGCTAAAATATTAGAATCCTTGATTCATTCTCAGCTAAGATCTTTCGTATCTTTGAGATGTATTCTAAATGTACATTAGTCAGGTTTTAGACCAGGTCATAGCACTATCTCTGCTGCTTCCCTAGTAATAAATGATGTGGTTCACTGGATGGATAAAAGGCAACATGGTGCTGCCCTCTTCATCGACCTGTCAAAGGCTTTCCATACTGTTCATCACTCACTGCTAATTCAGAGGCTTTCCTCAATCGGCCCTAAACCAGGCTGCAGGTAACTGTTTTAAAAATGACTTGACAGATAGAACTCAATATATCTACTTATGGTGTTAAATCAGGTTGCCTGGATATTACGAAAGGCGTCCCACAGTGGTGGATTCTGGGTCCTGTATTTTTTGCTGTTTACATTCCCAATATCAACTCTGTAAAAAAAAATTGTAACTGCACTTGTATGCCGATGATACTGTCGTGTTTTCTATTGCCCCCACGGTTGACCAGGCTCTATCTGAACTACAGTCTGCCCTCATTGTATTACAGAAAACACTTTATTAACCTGAAATTAGTACTGAATGTAAAACCACAAGTATATGTTGTTGTCTAGAGCGCATTAAAATAAGTCTGATGATTTAACCCTCCCGTTGTCCTAGGGTCAAAATGACCCGCCACTGTGATACTTTAAAGAAAGTATCACTGCCTCCTTCTCACAAATTATCCAAAAAATATAAAAATTAAATAAAGTTGGTTCAACACAGTGGCGGGTCATTTTGACCCTAGGACAACGGGAGGGTTAAGCATTGATCGTGTCCCTGCTTACAAATACAGTGGGGGGAAAAAAGTATTTAGTCAGCCACCAATTGTGAAAGTTCTCCCACTTAAAAAGATGAGAGAGGCCTGTAATTTTCATCATAGGTACACGTCAACTATGACAGACAAAATGAGAAAAAAAAATCCTGAAAATCACATTGTAGGATTTTTAATGAATTTATTTGCAAATTATGGTGGAAAATAAGTATTTGGTCAATAACAAAAGTTTCTCAATACTTTGTTATATACCCTTTGTTGGCAATGACACAGGTGAAACGTTTTCTGTAAATCTTCACAAGGTTTTCACACACTGTTGCTGGTATTTTGGCCCATTCCTCCATGCAGATCTCCTCAAGAGCAGTGATGTTTTGGGGCTGTCGCTGGGCAACACGGACTTTCAACTCCCTCCAAAGATTTTCTATGGGGTTGAGATCTGGAGACTGGCTAGGCCACTCCAGGACCTTGAAATGCTTCTTACGAAGCCACTCCTTCGTTGCCCGGGCGGTGTGTTTGGGATCATTGTCATGCTGAAAGACCCAGCCACGTTTCATCTTCAATGCCCTTGCTGATGGAAGGAGGTTTTCACTCAAAATCTCACGATACATGGCCCCATTCATTCTTTCCTTTACACGGATCAGTCGTCCTGGTCCCTTTGCAGAAAAACAGCCCCAAAGCATGATGTTTCCACCCCCATGCTTCACAGTAGGTATGGTGTTCTTTGGATGCAACTCAGCATTCTTTGTCCTCCAAACACGACGAGTTGAGTTTTTACCAAAAAGTTCTATTTTGGTTTAATCTGACCATATGACATTCTCCCAATCCTCTTCTGGATCATCCAAATGCACTCTAGCAAACTTCAGACGGGCCTGGACATGTACTGGCTTAAGCAGGGGGACACGTCTGGCACTGCAGGATATGAGTCCCTGGCGGCGTAGTGTGTTACTGATGGTAGGCTTTGTTACTTTGGTCCCAGCTCTCTGCAGGTCATTCACTAGGTCCCCCCGTGTGGTTCTGGGATTTTTGCTCACCGTTCTTGTGATCATTTTGACCCCACGGGGTGAGATCTTGCGTGGAGCCCCAGATCGAGGGAGATTATCAGTGGTCTTGTATGTCTTCCATTTCCTAATAATTGCTCCCACAGTTGATTTCTTCAAACCAAGCTGCTTACCTATTGCAGATTCAGTCTTCCCAGCCTGGTGCAGGTCTACAATTTTGTTTCTGGTGTCCTTTGACAGCTCTTTGGTCTTGGCCATAGTGGAGTTTGGAGTGTGACTGTTTGAGGTTGTGGACAGGTGTCTTTTATACTGATAACAAGTTCAAACAGGTGCCATTAATACAGGTAACGAGTGGAGGACAGAGGAGCCTCTTAAAGAAGAAGTTACAGGTCTGTGAGTGACAGAAATCTTGCTTGTTTGTAGGTGACCAAATACTTATTTTCCACCATAATTTGCAAATAAATTCATAAAAAATCCTACAATGTGATTTTCTGGATTTTCTTTTCTCAATTTGTCTGTCATAGTTGACATGTACCTATGATGAAAATTACAGGCCTCTCTCATCTTTTAAGTGGGAGAACTTGCACAATTGGTGGCTGACTAAATACTTTTTTTCCCCACTGTATCTGGGCATCTGGATAGATGAATAGCTGTCTTTTAAAAAGCAAATTGATGAGTTAGTTAAGAAACTGAGAATTAAAATGGGCTTCTTCTATGGAAACAGGTCCTGCCTCTCGATAAATAGTAGAAAGCTGATTATTCAGTCGACGTTCCAATTGGTGCTAGATTTTGGCGACATCATCTATATGAACGCAGCTGCCACTTCATTAAAGACGTTAGATGCAGTTTTATCATAGAGCACTGCGCTTTTTTATGGATGACAGGTTTGGTACTCATCACTGTGTTCTCTGCCAGGAAGTTGGTCGGCCATCTTTGATGTCACGTAGGTTGATACATTGCTATGTTTTCATTTATAAAAGCCCTTTTACAAAAGGTCCCACTGTACCTAACATCATTACTAAACTTTAGATGTACGAGTTACCAAACCCGGTCTCAGGGATGGCTAACTCTGGAAATTCCTTTGGTCTCTACTGAGTTAGGTAAATCCTAAAATATTCAATTTTATTTGGAACGGCAACCCAGACAAAATTAAACGGGCCAATTTATATAACCGCAAAAATGGAAGAGGAAAGTGGAAGGGGGAGAAAGTAAGGAACTTGTCTGTCGGCCTTGCATTAAAGAACATAATTGGTTAAAGAAAACTGTGATAAATAAAATAGTATACCAGTTTCATTTAAGGACCAAAGGATTGACAGCCGTCCCATATAGATTGCAAAATAGTTGGGAAGAGATTTTTGACATACCGATCCCATGGCATAGTGTTTATGAACTGACACGCAAAACGACGCCGGATTCAAAACTTAGAATTTTGCAATTTAAATTATTATATACAATTTTTGCTACCAATAGAATGTTATTTATATGGGGGATACAATCTACCCAGCTCTGCAGATTTTGCTGCGAAGAGACAGACTCATTAGATCATTTGTTTTGGCACTGTCCATTTGTAGCTTGTTTTTGGTCACAGGTCCAGGAATGGCTAAAGGATTGCAATATTTACCTGGAGCTAACCCTGCAGATAGCACTACTGGGTGATCTGAAAAGTCATAGTCAATCGATCAATAATATAATAATACTTTTAGCAAAAATGTTTATTTTCAATTTACAATCTGTAGAAACAATGAGAATAGAAAGGTTCAGAACTTTTGTAAGACATCACAGTACGGTTGAAATATATATGGCAAATAGAAATCCAATATGGATGGTGTTAAGATATAGGTGGGAGGGGTTGAATGGAGCTGAAGGATGGGACTAATAACAACTAACAACAACTAATAACAACAAGATAACTAATGTAAAGCATACTGTGTCCATAATAAGTATATAGGTTATAGGTTGAGAGCTTTTGTGAAAGAGCACAGTTAGAAAGATATGGCATATAGAAGCAAACCGGATGGACATCATGAAAATGATCGGAGAGGTTGAGGGTAGAGGAAGTTCAGGAGTAAAAACAAACAAAATAGAATTATTGTAAAATTGACTATGTCCATAAAATGTATATAGTATGTATAAGCTGGAAGTAGAGGCCTAAGCATTGTTGTTCACTAGTTTACTCCAATTAGGGAAGGGATGGTGGGGTTGGAAAGTAATAAAGGGAAATATATTTTTTAAAAGGATGTGTATATATATACAGTGAGGGAAAAAAGTATTTGATCCCCTGCTGATTTTGTATGTTTGCCCACTGACAAAGAAATGATCAGTCTATAATTTTAATGGTAGGTTTATTTGAACAGTGAGAGACAGAATAACAACATAAAAATCCTGAAAAACGCATGTCAAATATGTTATAAATTGATTTGCATTTTAATGAGGGAAATAAGTATTTGACCCCCTCTCAATCAGAAAGATTTCTGGCTCCCAGGTGTCTTTTATACAGGTAACGAGCTGAGATTAGGAGGACACTCTTAAAGGGAGTGCTCCTAATCTCAGTTTGTTACCTGTATAAAAGACACCTGTCCACAGAAGCAATCAATCAATCAGATTCCAAACTCTCCACCATGGCCAAGACCAAAGAGCTCTCCAAGGATGTCAAGGGACAAGATTGTAGACCTACACAAGGCTGGAATGGGCTACAAGACCATCGCCAAGCAGCTTGGTGAGAAGGTGACAACAGTCGGTGCGATTATTCGCAAATGGAAGAAACACAAAAGAACTGTCAATCTCCCTCGGCCTGGGGCTCCATGCAAGATCTCACCTCGTGGAGTTGCAATGATCATGAGAACGGTGAGGAATCAGCCCAGAACTACACAGGAGGATCTTGTCAATGATCTCAAAGCAGCTGGGACCATAGCCACCAAGAAAACAATTGGTAACACACTACGCCGTGAAGGACTGAAATCCTGCAGCGCCCGCAAGGTCCCCCTGCTCAAGAAAGCACATATACCTGGCCGTCTGAAGTTTGCCAATGAACATCTGAATGATTCAGAGGAGAACTGGGTGAAAGTGTTGTGGTCAGATGAGACCAAAATCGAGCTCTTTGGCATCAACTCAACTCGCCGTGTTTGGAGGAGGAGGAATGCTGCCTATGAGTCCAAGAACACCATCCCCACCGTCAAACATGGAGGTGGAAACATTATACTTTGGGGGTGTTTGTCTGCTACGGGGACAGGACAACTTCACCGCATCAAAGGGACGATGGACGGGGCCATGTACCGTCAAATTTTGGGTGAGATCCCTCAGCCAGGGCATTGAAAATGGGTCGTGGATGGGTATTCCAGCATGACAATGACCCAAAATACACAGCCAAGGCAACAAAGGAGTGGCTCAAGAAGTAGCACATTAAGGTCCTGGAGTGGCCTAGCCAGTCTCCAGACCTTAATCCCATAGAAAATCTGTGGAGGGAGCTAAAGGTTCGAGTTGCCAAATGTCAGCCTGGAAACCTTATTGACTTGGAGAAGATCTGCAAAGAGGAGTGGAACAAAATCCCTCCTGAGATGTGTGCAAACCTGGTGGCCAACTACAAGAAATGTCTGACCTCTGTGATTGCCAACAAGGGTTTTGCCACCAAGTACTAAGTCATGTTTTGCAGAAGGGTCAAATACTTATTTCCCTCATTAAAATGCAAATCAATGAATAACATTTTTGACATGCGTTTTTCTGGATGTTTTTGTTGTTATTCTGTCTCTCACTGTTCAAATGAACCTACCATTAAAATTATAGACTGATCATGTCTTTGTCAGTGGGCAAACGTACAAAATCAGCAGGGGATCAAATACTTTTTTCCCTCACTGTATATGTATGTATGTGTATGTATATATATATATATATATATATATATATATATATATATATATATATATATATACATATATATATATTTGCGAGAAGAAAAAAAAAACATATGGGGGGATTGGAAGTGATGCAGACAATTACATTGATGGAAGTTACAATCTATCTGCAATATTAAAGCTGATCTATCCCCTAAGAGAAAAACAAAACAAAAAAAACAAACAAGAGTTAGGTAAATCAACTGTTTACAAAACATACAGATCAGCAAATTAAAAAGCTAAGATTTAAAGTGGGCTTCTTTTTTAGAAATAGATCTTGCCTTTCCCTAAATAGCAGGAAGCAGATTGTACAGTCGACTTTCCTGCCAGTTCTTGATTATGGTGACTCCATTAACCACAATGCAGCAGCCACCAGTCTTAAACCATTGGATGCCGTCTACCGTAGCGCCCTTCACTTTATCACAGGTGACAGGTTTAATACTCACCACTGCATCCTGTATCAAAAGGTTGGCTGGTCCTCATTATAGTCCCGTAGATCAATTCATTACTCCCCCTTTTGTTTCCAAAGCCCTACAACACAAGCTTCCAATTTACCTAGCTTTGTTGCTAATGTATAAAAGAATGAGAAACCAAACCCGTTCACAGGGTTGCTTAACTCTTCAGATACCTCGGGTCTCCACGGAATTAGATAAATCCGCTTTTACTTTTCACGCTCCACATTTTTGTGTGCAGTTGTTTTGGTAGATTGATTTTGTAAATCGTATCGGATGCTGTGATGTTGGGGATGTTCTAATGATCTGGTTATTAGATCTGGTTATTAGATCTGGTTATTAGATCTTGTTATTAGATCTGGTTATTAGATATTGTTATTAGATCTGGTTATTAGATCTTGTTATTAGATCTGGTTATTAGATCTTGTTATTAGATCTGGTTATTAGATCTTGTTATTAGATCTGGTTATTAGATCTTGTTATTAGATCTGGTTATTAGATCTGGTTTTAATATCTTGTTATTAGATCTTGTTATTAGATCTGGTTATTAGATCTGGTTATTAGATGTGGTTATTAGATCTTGGTATTAGATCTTGTTATTAGATCTGGTTATTAGATCTGGTTATTAGATCTGGTTATTAGATCTGGTAATTAGATCTTGTTATATTTGTATCTTTTGCTTTGTGGTATCAGGGCAAAATTGAAAATGAGACACTGGTCTCAATTGGGCTCCCTTCTCTGTCTCCCCATAACCTCACCCTGTCTCCCTCATCCCCTCCCTGTCTCCCCCATCAACTCTCTGTCTCCCCCATCCCCTCTCTGTCTCCCCCATCTCCTCTCTGTCTCCCCCATCCCCTCTCTGTCTCCCCCATCCCCTCTCTGTCTCCCCCATAACCTCACCCTGTCTCCCCCATCCCCTCTCTGTCTCCCCCATCCCCTCTCTGTCTCCACCATAACCTCAACCTGTCTCCCCCATCCCCTCTCTGTCTCCCCCATCTCCTCTCTGTCTCCCTCATCCCCTCTCTGTCTCCCCCATCCCCTCTCTGTCTCCCCCATCCCCTCTCTGTCTCCCCCATAACCTCACCCTGTCTCCCCCATCCCCTCTCTGTCTCCCCCATAACCTCACCCTGTCTCCCCCAAACCCCCTCTGTCTCCCCCATTCCCTCTCTGTCTCCCCATCCCCTCTCTGTCTCCCCCATAACCTCACCCTGTCTCCCCCATCCCCTCTCTGTCTCCCCCATCAACTCTCTGTCTCCCCCATCCCCTCTCTGTCTCCCCCATCTCCTCTCTGTCTCCCCCATCCCCTCTCTGTCTCCCCCATCTCCTCTCTGTCTCCCCCATCCCCTCTCTGTCTCCCCCATAACCTCACCCTGTCTCCCTCATCCCCTCTCTGTCTCCCCCATCCCCTCTCTGTCTCCCCCATCCCCTCTCTGTCTCCCCCATAACCTCACCCTGTCTCCATTATCTCCTCTCTGTCTCCCTCATCCCTTCTCTGTCTCCCCCATCTCCTCTCTGTCTCCCCCATCCCCTCTCTGTCTCCCCCATCTCCTCTCTGTCTCCCCCATCCCCTCTCTGTCTCCCCCATCCCCTCTCTGTCTCCCCCATAACCTCCCCCTGTCTCCCCCATCCCCTCTCTGTCTCCCCCATCCCCTCTCTGTCTCCCCCATAACCTCACCCTGTCTCCCCCATCCCCTCTCTGTCTCCCCCATCTCCTCTCCTGTCTCCCCCATCCCCTCTCTGTCTCCCCCATCCCCTCTCTGTCTCCCCCATCCCCTCTCTGTCTCCCCCATAACCTCACCCTGTCTCCCCCATCCCCTCTCTGTCTCCCCCATAACCTCACCCTGTCTCCCCCAACCCCCCTCTGTCTCCCCCATCCCCTCTCTGTCTCCCCATCCCCCCTCTGTCTCCCCCATAACCTCACCTGTCTCCCTCATCCCCTCTCTGTCTCCCCCATCAACTCTCTGTCTCCCCCATCCCCTCTCTGTCTCCCCCATCTCCTCTCTGTCTCCCCCATCCCCTCTCTGTCTCCCCCATCTCCTCTCTGTCTCCCCCATCCCCTCTCTGTCTCCCCCATAACCTCACCCTGTCTCCCCCATCCCCTCTCTGTCTCCCCCATCTCCTCTCTGTCTCCCCCATCCCCTCTCTGTCCCCCCATAACCTCACCCTGTCTCCCCCATCCCCTCTCTGTCTCCACTATCTCCTCTCTGTCTCCCCCATCCCCTCACTGTCTCCCCCATCTCCTCTCTGTCTCCCCCATAACCTCACCCTGTCTCCCCCATCCCCTCTCTGTCTCCCCATCTCCTCTCTGTCTCCCCCATCCCCTCTCTGTCTCCCCCATAACCTCACCCTTTCTCCCCCATCCCCTCTCTGTCTCCACCATCTCCTCTCTGTCTCCCCCATCCCCTCACTGTCTCCCCCATCTCCTCTCTGTCTCCCCCATCCCCTCTCTGTCTCCCCCATTACCTCACCCTGTCTCCCCATCCCCTCTCTGTCTCCCCCATCCCCTCTCTGTCTCCCCCATCTCCTCTCTGTCTCCCCCATCCCCTCTCTGTCTCCCCCATCCCCTCTCTGTCTCCCCCATCCCCTTTCTGTCTCCCCCATCCCCTTTCTGTCTCCCCCATCCCCTCTCTGTCTCCCCCATCTCTCCTCTGTCTCCCCCATAACCTCACCCTGTCTCCCCCATCTCCTCTCTATCTCCCCCATCCCCTCTCTGTCTCCCCCATCCCCTCTCTGTCTCCCCCATAACCTCACCCTGTCTCCCCATCCCCTCTCTGTCTCCCCCATCCCCTCTCTGTCTCCCCCATCCCCTCTCTGTCTCCCCCATCCCCTCTCTGTCTCCCCCATCTCCTCACTGTCTCCCCCATCTCCTCTCTGTCTCCCCATCCCCTCTCTGTCTCCCCCATTACCTCACCCTGTCTCCCCATCCCCTCTCTGTCTCCCCCATCCCCTCTCTGTCTCCCCCATCTCCTCTCTGTCTCCCCCATCCCCTCTCTGTCTCCCCCATCCCCTCTCTGTCTCCCCCATCCCCTTTCTGTCTCCCCCATCCCCTTTCTGTCTCCCCCATCCCCTCTCTGTCTCCCCCATCTCTCCTCTGTCTCCCCCATAACCTCACCCTGTCTCCCCCATCTCCTCTCTATCTCCCCCATCCCCTCTCTGTCTCCCCCATCCCCTCTCTGTCTCCCCCATAACCTCACCCTGTCTCCCCATCCCCTCTCTGTCTCCCCCATCCCCTCTCTGTCTCCCCCATCCCCTCTCTGTCTCCCCCATCCCCTCTCTGTCTCCCCCATCTCCTCTCTGTCTCCCCCATCCCCTCTCTGTCTCCCCCATCCACTCTCTGTCTCCCCCATAACCTCACCCTGTCTCCCCCATCCCCCCTCTGTCTCCCCCATCTCCTCTCTGTCTCCCCCATCCCCTCTCTGTCTCCCCCATTACCTCTCTGTCTCCCCCATCTCCTCTCTGTCTCCCCCATCCCCTCTCTGTCTCCCCATCCCCTCTCTGTCTCCCCCATCCCCTCTCTGTCTCCCCCATAACCTCACCCTGTCTCCCCCATCCCCTCTCTGTCTCCCCCATAACCTCACCCTGTCTCCCCCAACCCCCCTCTGTCTCCCCCATCCCCTCTCTGTCTCCCCATCCCCTCTCTGTCTCCCCCATAACCTCACCCTGTCTCCCTCATCCCCTCTCTGTCTCCCCCATCAACTCTCTGTCTCCCCCATCCCCTCTCTGTCTCCCCCATCCCCTCTCTGTCTCCCCCATCCCCTTTCTGTCTCCCCCATCCCCTTTCTGTCTCCCCCATCCCCTCTCTGTCTCCCCCATCTCTCCTGTCTCCCCCATAACCTCACCCTGTCTCCCCCATCTCCTCTCTATCTCCCCCATCCCCTCTCTGTCTCCCCCATCCCCTCTCTGTCTCCCCCATAACCTCACCCTGTCTCCCCATCCCCTCTCTGTCTCCCCCATCCCCTCTCTGTCTCCCCCATCCCCTCTCTATCTCCCCCATCCCCTCTCTGTCTCCCCCATCACCTCTCTGTCTCCCCCATCCCCTCTCTGTCTCCCCCATCCACTCTCTGTCTCCCCCATAACCTCACCCTGTCTCCCCCATCCCCTCTCTGTCTCCCCTATCTCCTCTCTGTCTCCCCCATCCCCTCTCTGTCTCCCCCATTACCTCTCTGTCTCCCCCATCTCCTCTCTGTCTCCCCCATCCCCTCTCTGTCTCCCCCATCCCGTCTCTGTCTCCCCCATCCCCTCTCTGTCTCCCCCATAACCTCACCCTGTCTCCCCCATCCCCTCTCTGTCTCCCCCATAACCTCACCCTGTCTCCCCCAAACCCCCTCTGTCTCCCCCATCCCCTCTCTGTCTCCCCCATCCCCTGTCTGTCTCCCCCATCCCCTCTCTGTCTCCCCCATAACCTCACCCTGTCTCCCCCATCCCCTCTCTGTCTCCCCCATAACCTCACCCTGTCTCCCTCATCCCCTCTCTGTCTCCCCCATCAACTCTCTGTCTCCCCCATCTCCTCTATGTCTCCCCCATCCCCTCTCTGTCTCCCCCATCTCCTCTCTGTCTCCCCCATCCCCCCTCTGTCTCCCCCATCCCCTCTCTGTCGCCCCCATCCCCTCTCTGTCTCCCCCATAACCTCACCCTGTCTCCCTCATCCCCTCTCTGTCTCCCACATCAATTATCTGTCTCCCCCATCCCCTCTCTGTCTCCCCCATCTCCTCTCTGTCTCCCCCATCCCCTCTCTGTCTCCCCCATCCCCTCTCTGTCTCCCCCATCCCCTCTCTGTCTCCCTCATCCCCTCTCTGTCTCCCCCATCAACTCTCTGTCTCCCCCATCCCCTCTCTGTCTCCCCCATCTCCTCTCTGTCTCCCCCATCCCCACTCTGTCTCCCCCATCCCCTCTCTGTCTCCTCCATCCCCTCTCTGTCTCCCCCATCTCCTCTCTGTCTCCCCCATCCCCTCTCTGTCTCCCCCATAACCTCACCCTGTCTCCCTCATCCCCTCTCTGTCTCCCCCATTCCCCTCTCTGTCTCCCCCATCCCCTCTCTGTCTCCCCCATCTCCTCTCTGTCTCCCCCATCCCCTCTCTGTCTCCCCCATAACCTCACCCTTTCTCCCCCATCCCCTCTCTGTCTCCACTATCTCCTCTCTGTCTCCCCCATCCCCTCACTGTCTCCCCCATCTCCTCTCTGTCTCCCCCATCCCCTCTCTGTCTCCCCCATTACCTCACCCTGTCTCCCCATCCCCTCTCTGTCTCCCCCATCCCCTCTCTGTCTCCCCCATCTCCTCTCTGTCTCCCCCATCCCCTCTCTGTCTCCCCCATCCCCTCTCTGTCTCCCCCATCCCCTCTCTGTCTCCCCCATCCCCTTTCTGTCTCCCCCATCCCCTTTCTGTCTCCCCCATCCCCTCTCTGTCTCCCCCATCTCTCCTCTGTCTCCCCCATAACCTCACCCTGTCCCTCCCATCTCCTCTCTATCTCCCCCATCCCCTCTCTGTCTCCCCCATCCCCTCTCTGTCTCCCCCATCCCCTCTCTGTCTCCCCCATCCCCTCTCTGTCTCCCCCATCCCCTCTCTGTCTCCCCCATCTCCTCTCTGTCTCCCCCATCCCCTCTCTGTCTCCCCCATCCCCTCTCTGTCTCCCCCATCCCCTCTCTGTCTCCCCCATTACCTCTCTGTCTCCCCCATCTCTTCTCTGTCTCCCCCATAACCTCAAACTGTCTACCCCATCTCCCCATCTCTTCTCTGTCTCCCCCATTACCTCACCCTGTCTCCCCCATCCCCCATCTTTCTCCCCCATAAGCTCACCCGGTCTCCCCCATAACCTCACTCTTTCTCCCCCATCCCTTCTCTCTCCCCCATTTCCTCTCTGTCTCCCCCATCCCCTCTCTGTCACCCCCATCTCTTCTCTGTCTCCCCCATAACCTAAACCTGTCTCCCCCATCTCTCTCTGGCTCCCTCATCCCCTCTCTGTCTCCCCCATCTCCTCTCTGTCTCCCCCATCTCCTCTCTGTCTCCCCCATCTCCTCTCTGTCTCCCCCATCCCCTCTCTGTCTCCCCTATCTCCACTCTGTCTCCCCCATCCCCTCTTTGACTCCCCCACCCCTCTCTGTCTCCCCCATCCCCTCTCTGTCTCCCCCATTACCTCACCCTGTCTCCCCCATCCCCTCTCTGTCTCCCCCATCCCTCTCTGTCTCCCCCATCGCCTCTCTATCTCCCCCATAACCTCACCCGGTCTCCCCCATAACCCCAACCTGTCTTCCCCAACTCCTCTCTGTCTCCCCCATCCCCTCTCTGTCTCCCCCATCCCCTCTCTGTCTCCCCATCCCCTCTCTGTCTCCCCCATCCCCTCACTGTCTACCCCATCTCTTTTCTGTCTCCCCCATAACCTCACTCTGTATCCCCCATCCCCTCTCTGTCTCCCCCATCCCCTCTCTGTCTCCCCATCTCTTCTCTGTCTCCCCCATAACCTCACCCTGTCTCCCCCATCCCCTCTCTGTCTCCCCCATCCCCTCACTGTCTCCCCCATACACTCTCTGTCTCCCCCATCCCCTCTCTGTCTCCCCCACCCCCTCTCTGTCTCCCCCATCCCCTCACTGTCTCCCCCATCTCTTTTCTGTCTCCCCCATAACCTCACCCTGTCTCCTCCATCCCCTCTCTGTCTCCTCCATCCCCTCTCTGTCTCCCCCATCCCCTCTCTGTCTCTCCCATCCCTTCTCTGTCTCCCCCATGACCTCACCCTGTCTCCCCCATCCCCCCTCTGTCTCCCCCATCCTCTCTCTGTCTCTCCCATCCCCTCTCTGACTCCCCATAACCTCACCCTGTCTCCCCCATCCCCTCTCTGTCTCCCCCATCTCCTCTCTGTCTCCCCCATCCCCTCTCTGTCTCCCCATAACCTCACCCTGTTTCCTCCATCCCCTCTCTGTCTCCCCCATCCCCTCTCTGTCTCCCCCATCCCCTCTCTGTCTCTCCCATCCACTCTCTGTCTCCCCCATCCCCTCTCTGTCTCCCCAATCTCCTCACTGTCTCCCCCATCCACTCTCTGTCTCCCCCATCCCCTCTCTGTCTCCCCCACCCCCTCTCTGTCTCCCCCATCCCCTCACTGTCTCCCCCATCTCTTTTCTGTCTCCCCCATAACCTCACCCTGTCTCCTCCATCCCCTCTCTGTCTCCCCCATCCCCTCTCTGTCTCCCCCATCCCCTCTCTGTCTCTCCCATCCCTTCTCTGTCTCCCCCATGACCTCACCCTGTCTCCCCCATCCCCCCTCTGTCTCCCCCATCCTCTCTCTGTCTCTCCCATCCCCTCTCTGACTCCCCCATAACCTCACCCTGTCTCCCCCATCCCCTCTCTGTCTCCCCCATCTCCTCTCTGTCTCCCCCATCCCCTCTCTGTCTCCCATAACCTCACCCTGTCTCCTCCATCCCCTCTCTGTCTCCCCCATCCCCTCTCTGTCTCCCCCATCCCCTCTCTGTCTCTCCCATCCACTCTCTGTCTCCCCCATCCCCTCTCTGTCTCCCCAATCTCCTCTCTGTCTCCCCCATCCCCTCTCTGTCTCCCCCATAACCTCACCCTGTCTTCCCCATCCCCTCTCTGTCTCCCCCATCCCCTCTCTGTCTCCCCCATCTCTTCTCTGTCTCCGCCATAACCTCACCCTGTCTCCCCCATCTCCTCTCTGTCTCCCCATCCCCTCTCTGTCTCCCCATCCCCTCTCTTTCTCCCCCATCTCTTCTCTGTCTCCCCCATAACCTCACCCTGTCTTCCCATCCCCTCTCTGTCTCCCCCATCCCCTCTCTGTCTCCCCCATCTCTTCTCTGTCTCCGCCATAACCTCACCCTGTCTCCCCCATCTCCTCTCTGTCTCCCCCATCCCCTCTCTGTCTCCCCCATCTCTTCTCTGTCTCCGCCATAACCTCACCCTGTCTCCCCCATCTCCTCTCTGTCTCCCCCATCCCCTCTCTGTCTCCCCCATCCCATCTCTGTCTCCCCATCCCCTCTCTGTCCCCCCCCGATCCCCCCTATTTCTCCCCCATAACCTCACCTTGTCTCCCCCATACCCTCTCTGTCTCCCCATTCCCTCTCTGTCTCCCCCATAACCTCACCCGGTCTCCCCCATCCCCTCTCTGTCTCCCCCATCCCCTCTCTATCTCCACTGCCTCCTCTCTGCCTCCCCCATAACCTCACCCTGTCTCCCTCAATTCCCTTTCTGTCTCCCCCATCCCCTCTCTGTCTCCCCCATCCCCTCTCTGTCTCCCCCATAACCTCACCCTGTCTCCCCATAACCTCACCCTGTCTCCCCCATCCCCTCTCTGTCTCCCCCATTTCCTCTCTGTCTCCCCCATCCCCTCTCTGTCTCCCCCATCCCCTCTCTGTCTCCCCCATTTTCTCTCTGTCTCCCCCATTTCCTCTCTGTCTCCCCCATCCCCTCTCTGTCTCCCCCATCCCCTAACTATCTCCCCCATCCTCTCTCTGTCTCCCCCATCGCATCTCTGTCTCCCCCATAACCTCACCCTGTCTCCCCATAACCTCACCCTGTCTCCCCCACCTCCTCTCTGACTCCCCCATAACCTCACCCTGTCTCCCCCATCCCCTCTCTGTCTCCCCCACCTCCTCTCTGACTCCCCCATAACCTCACCCTGTCTCCCCCATCCCCTCTCTGTCTCCCCATCCCGTCTCTGTCTCCCCCATCCCCTAACTGTCTCCCCCATCTCTTCTCTGTCTCCCCCATCCCCTCTCTGTCTCCCCCATAACCTCACCCTGTCTCCCCCATCCCCTCTCTGACTCCCCCATCCCCTCTCTGTCTCCCCCACCTCCTCTCTGTCTCCCCATAATCTCACCTTGTCTCCCCCATCCCCTCTCTGTCTCCCCCATAACCTCACCCTGTCTCCCCCATCCCCTCTCTGACTCCCCCATCCCCTCTCTGTCTCCCCCACCTCCTCTCTGTCTCCCCATAATCTCACCTTGTCTCCCCCATCCCCTCTCTGTCTCCCCCATCCATTCTCTATCTCCCCCATCCCGTCTCTGTCTCCCCCATCCCCTAACTGCTCCCCCATCCTCTCTCTGTCTCCCCCATCCCCTCTCTGTCTCCCCCATAACCTCACCCTGTCTCCCCATCCCCTCTCTGTCTCCCCATCCCCTCTCTGTCTCCCCCATAACCTCACCCTGTCTCCCCCATCCCCTCTCTGTCTCCCCCATCCCCTCTCTGTCTCCCCATCCCCTCTCTGTTTCCCCCATCTCCTCTCTGTCTCCCCCATAACCTCACCCTGTCTCCCCCATCCCCTCTCTGTCTCCCCCATCCCCTCTCTGTCTCCCCCATAACCTCACCCTGTCTCCCCCATCCCCCCTCTGTCTCCCCCATCTCCTCTCTGTCTCCCCCACCCCCTCTCTGTCTCCCCCACAACCTCACCCTGTCTCCCCCATCCCCTCTCTGTCTCCCCCATCCCCTCTCTGTCTCCCCCATAACCTCACCCTGTCTCCCCCATCCCCCCTCTGTCTCCCCCATCCCCTCTCTGTCTCCCCCATAACCTCACCCTGTCTCCCCCATCCCCCCTCTGTCTCCCCCATCCCCTCTCTGTCTCCCCCATAACCTCACCCTGTCTCCCCCATCCCCCCTCTGTCTCCCCATCCCCCCTCTGACTCCCCCATAACCTCACCCTGTCTCCCCCATCCCCCCTCTGTCTCCCCCATAACCTCACCCTGTCTCCCCCATCCCCTCTCTGTCTCCCCCATAACCTCACCCTGTCTCCCCCATCTCCTCTCTGTCTCCCCCATAACCTAACCCTGTCTCCCCCATAACCTCACCCTGTCTCCCCCATCCCCTCTCTGTCTCCCCCATCCCCTCTCTGTCTCCCCCATCCCCTCTCTGTCTCCCCATCCCCTCTCTGTCTCCCCCATCCCCTCTCTGTCTCCCCCATCCCCTCTCTGTCTCCCCATCCCCTCTCTGTCTCCCCCATAACCTCACCCTGTCTCCCCCATCTCCTCTCTGTCTCCCCAATCCCCTCTCTGTTTCCCCCATCTCTTCTCTGTCTCCCCCATCCCCTCTCTGTCTCCCCCATAACCTCACCCTGTCTCCCCCATAACCTCACCCTGCCTCCCCCATCTCCCCTCTGTCTCCCCCATCCCCTCTCTGTTTCCCCCATCTCCTCTCTGTCTCCCCCATCCCCTCTCTGTCTCCCCCATCCCCTCTCTGTCTCCCCCATAACCTCACCCTGTCTCCCCATCCCCTCTCTGTTTCCCCCATCTCCTCTCTGTCTCCCCCATCCCATCTCTGTCTCCCCCATCCCCTCTCTATCTCCCCCATCTCTTCTCTGTCTCCCCATCTCTTCTCTGTCTCCCCCATAACCTCACCCTGTCTCCCCCATCCCCTCTCTGTCTCCCCCATCCCCTCTCTGTCTCCCCCATCTCTTCTCTGTCTCCCCCATAACCTCACCCTGTCTCCCCCATCCCCTCTCTGTCTCCCCCATCCCCTCTCTGTCTCCCCCATCCCCTCTCTGTCTCTCCCATCTCTTCTCTGTCTCCCCCATCTCTTCTCTGTCTCCCCCATCCCCTCTCTGTCTCCCCCATCTCTTCTCTGTCTCCCCCATAACCTCATCCTGTCTCACCCATCCCATCTCTGTCTCCCCCATCCCCTCTCTGTCTCCCCCATCCCCTCTCTGTCTCCCCCATCCCCTCTCTATCTCCCCCCTCCCCTCTCTGTCTCCCCCATCCCCTCTCTGTCTCCCCCATCCCCTCTCTGTCTCCCCCATAACCGTATCCTGTCTCCGCTAATGCAGAATCACAAGAAGCACCTTCAGACTGAATTGACACTAAATTATGCTTTTCAAATGCATATCACCATAAGAAACAGTTGGTTGTTTGAAAGTTGATCCATCACTTAAATGGACAAAACCGGATTTTCTTGCAGCCAGCATTCCAAGACAAATGTTATATGCCACATAGGTTTCATATTTAATATGGAACAAAAATCATACCTTAGGGTGAAACCTGACAGAAATATTTGTTGGAATTGGCTTCTCTTACTGTGTTTGACATGAAATGCTTAGTGTAATCATCTGATAGTGATTTAGACCACGAGAGACATAGGTAATGATAATAATAATATTCCATTTAGCAGACGCTTTTATCCAAAGCGACTTACAGTCATGTGCGCATACATTTTTACGTATGGGTGGTCCCGGGGATCGAACCCACTACCCTGGCGTTACAAGCGCCATGCTCTACCAATTGAGCTACAGAGAACCACATAGGTCGCACTTTATATTAAGGTCACTTAATAAAACATTTATTAAACGTTTGTAAATAGTTTACATTCCATTTATTAATCATTGTTCCTACATTTGTAAATGTCACTAAGCAATCTCTAAATTGTAATTCACGCATTTATAAACGCTATTTTAAATTATTTATTCATGATTTATAAGATAATTAATAAGGAGTTTGATCATAGTATGTTTACAATTTGTAAATGATTAATAATGTACTACTAATGTACTATAAATCAGCTATAAAGGAGACGTCAACTAATCAGATTATTTATAAGGTATTTGTTAATGGTTGATTAATGCTTTGACATTTATGTACATATTTATAATGGATTTATATATGCCATGAAGGAGATATTTAATAATTGTTAAACATTGTTTTTGTCTTGGCTGTGTGCTTAGGGTCGTTGTCGTGTTGGAAGGTAAACCTCCGCCCCAGTCTGAGGTCCTGAGCGCTCTGGAGCAGGGTTGTATCAAGGATATCTCTGTACTTTGCTCTGTTCATCTTTCCCTCGATCCTCACTAGTCTCCCAGTCCCTGCCGCTGAAAAACAGCACCATGCTTCACCGTAGGGATGGTGCCAGGTTTCCTCCAGATGGGACGATTGGCATTCAGGCCAAAGAGTTCAATCTTGGTTTCATCAGACCAGAGAATCTTGTTTCTCATGGTCTGAGAGTCCTTTAGGTGTCTTTTGGCAAACTCCAAGCAGGCTGTCATGTGCCTTTTACTGAGGAGTGGCTACCGTCTGGTCACTCTACCATAAAGGCCTGATTGGTATAGTGCTGCACAGATGGTTGTCCTTCTGGAAGGTTCTCCCATCTCCACAGAGGAACTCTCGAGCTCTGTCAGAGTGACCATAGGGTTCTTGGTCACCTCCCTGACCAAGGCCCTTCTCCCCCGATTGCTCATTTTGGCCGGGCGGCCAGCTCTAGGAAGAGTCTTGGTGGTTCCAAACTTCTTCCATTTAAGAATGATGGAGGCCACTGTGTTCTTGGGGACCTTCAATGCTGCAGAAATGTTTTGGTACCCTTCCCCAGATCTGTGCCTCGACACAATCCTGTCTCGGAGCTCTACGGACAATTCCTTCGACCTCATGGCTTGTTTTTTTCTCTGTGTGCCTTTCCAAATCATGTCCAATCAATTGAATTTACCACAAGTGGACTCCAATCAAATTGTACAAACATCTCAAGGATGATCAATGGAAACAGGATGCAACTGAGCTCAATTCCAAGTCTCATAGCAAAGGGTCTGAATACACAACTCTACGGTTGCTACCCAAGCCGGCTGGTCATTCATTGTCTCGGTTCAGTTGCCAGAGACAGTCGTTAAGTATTTTGGTTCCGTTGCTATGATGACTGGCAACGTTCTTATCCCTTGCTTTCCAACTTTGGCACAGAGGGGATGGGGAAAACAGAGATGGAATGGGGGAGACAGAGATGGGATGGGGGAGACTGGGATGGGGGAGACAGAGATGGGATGGGGGAGACAGAGAGGGGATGGGGGAGACAGAGATGGGATGGAGGAGACACAATCATGTCAAACAGTGCAGCCAGAATAACAGTAAAGTAGCTGCATTTGTGTTTGTTTAAGCAGTTTCTAGTGATTTTTGTTGAGGATACATCCATGACAATGTGAGATTTTGCCTGGCATAGAACATTTGCTCTCTCGCCAGGCCACTGTTCAGAAGAGACAACTACACAGCTAACACAATGACTTCAAACTGAAGCTGGAATTACAGCAAACTAACGGCAAATCCTGTTTTTCTATTGACATTTCTTTGTATATATTCATCAAAATAATGCCGGCTGATTAGTAAAAATTCCCTGTCTTAGGTCAGTTAGGATCACTTGTCATCTCCCGTCTGGATGACTGCAACTCACTGTTGGCTGGCCTCCCTGCCTGTGCCATTAAACCCCTACAACTCATCCAGAATGCCGCAGCCCGTCTGGTGTTCAACCTTCCCAAGTTCTCTCACGTCACCCCCCTCCTCCGCACACTCCACTGGCTTCCAGTTGAAGCTCGCATCCGTTACAAGACCATGGTGCTTGCCTATGGAGCAGTGAGGGGAACGGCACCTCTGTACCTTCGGGCTCTGATCAGTCCCTACACCCAAACGAGGGCATTGCGTTCATCCACCTCTGGCCTGCTGGCTCCCCTTCCTCTGCGGAAGCATAGCTCCCGCTCAGCCCAGTCAAAACTGTTCGCTGCTCTGGCACCCCAATGGTAGAACAAGCTCCCTAACGACGCCAGGACAGCGGAGTCACTCACCACCTTCCGGAGACATTTGAAACCCCACCTCTTTAAGGAATACCTGGGATAGGATAAAGTAATCCTTCTACCCCCCCCCCGAATACAACAGGTGCAGACATTACAGTGAAATGCTTACTTACAGCCCTTAACCAACAGTGCATTTATTTTAAACAAAAAAGTAAGAATAAAACAACAACAAAAAAAGTGTTGAGAAAAAAAGAGCAGAAGTAAAATAAAGTGACAGTAGGGAGGCTATATATACAGTAAAATAAAGTGACAGTAGGGAGGCTATATATACAGGGGGGTACCGTTGCAGAGTCAATGTGCGGGGGCACCGGCTAGTTGAGGTAGTTGAGGTAATATGTACATGTGGGTAGAGTTAAAGTGACTATGCATAAATACTTACTTAACAGAGTAGCAGCAGCGTAAAAAGGATGGGGTGGGGGGGCAGTGCAAATAGTCCGGGTAGCCATGATTAGCTGTTCAGGAGTCTTATGGCTTGGGGGTAGAAGCTGTTGAGAAGTCTTTTGGACCTAGACTTGGCACTCCGGTACCGCTTGCCGTGCGGTAGCAGAGAGAACAGTCTATGACTAGGGTGGCTGGAGTCTTTGACAATTTTGAGGGCCTTCCTCTGACACCGCCTGGTATAGAGGTCCTGGATGGCAGGGAGCTTTGCCCCAGTGATGTACTGGGCCGTACGCACTACCCTCTGTAGTGCCTTGCGGTCAGAGGCCAAGCAGTTGCCATACCAGGCGGTGATGCAACCAGTCAGGATGCTCTCGATGGTGCAGCTGTAGAATTTTTTGAGGATCTGAGGACCCATGCCAAATCTTTTTAGTCTCCTGAGGGGGAATAGGCTTTGTCGTGCCCTCTTCACGACTGTCTTGGTGTGTTTGGACCATGATAGTTCGTTGGTGATGTGGACACCAAGGAACTTGAAGCTCTCAACCTGTTCCACTACAGCCCCGTCGATGAGAATGGTGGCGTGCTCAGTCCTCTTTTCTTTCCTGTAGTCCACAATCATCTCCTTTGTCTTGGTCACGTTGAGGGAGAGGTTGTTGTCCTGGCACCACACGGCCAGATCTCTGACCTCCTCCCTATAGGCTGTCTCATCGTTGTCGGTGATCAGGCCTACCACTGTTGTGTCGTCGGCAAACTTAATGATGGTGTTGGCGTCGTGCCTGGCCATGCAGTCATGGGTGAACAGAGAGTACAGGAGGGGACTGAGCACGCACCCCTGAGGGGCCCCCGTGTTGAGGATCAGTGTGGCAGATGTGTTGTTACCTACCCTTACCACCTGGGGGCGGCCCGTCAGGAAGTCCAGGATCCAGTTGCAGAGGGAGGTGTTTAGTCCCAGGATCCTTAGCTTAGTGATGAGCTTAGAGGGCACTATGGTGTTGAATGCTGAGCTGTAGTCAATGAATAGCATTCTCACGTAGGTGTTCCTCTTGTCCAGGTGGGAAAGGGCAGTGTGGAGTGCGATAGAGATTGCATCATCTGTGGATCTGTTGGGGCGGTATGCAAATTGGAGTGGGTCTAGGGTTTCTGGGATTATGCTGTTGATGTGAGCCATGACCAGTCTTTCAAAGCACTTCATGGCTACAGACGTCAGTGCTACGGGTCGGTAGTCATTTAGGCAGGTTATCTTAGAGTTCTTGGGCACGGGGACTATGGTGGTCTGCTTGAAACATGTTGGTATTACAGACTCAGTCAGGGACATGTTGAAAATGTCAGTGAAGACACTTGCCAGTTGGTCAGCACATGCTCGGAGTACACGTCCTGGTAATCCGTCTGGCCCTGCGGCCTTGTGAATGTTGACCTGCTTAAAAGTCTTACTCACATCGGCTACGGAGAGCGTGATCACATAGTCGTCCGGAACAGCTGGTGCTCTCATGCATGCTTCAGTGTTGCTTGCCTCGAAGCGAGCATAGAAGTGGTTTAGCTCGTCTGGTAGGCTTGTGTCACTGGGCAGCTCGCGGCTGTGCTTCCCTTTGTAGTCTGTAATAGTTTTCAAGCCCTGCCACATCCGACGAGCGTCAGAGCCAGTGTAGTATGATTCAATCTTAGACCTGTATTGACTCTTTGCCTGTTTGATGGTTCGTCGGAGGTCATAGCGGGATTTCTTATAAGCGTCCGGGTTAGAGTCCCGTTCCTTGAAAGCGGCAGCTCTACCCTTTAGCTCAGTGCGGATGTTTCCTGTAATCCATGGCTTCTGGTTGGGGTATATACGTACGGTCACTGTGGGGACGACATCATCGATGCACTTATTGATGAAGCCAGTGACTGATGTGGTGTACTCCTCGATGCTGTCTGAAGAATCCCGGAACATGTTCCAGTCTGTGCTAGCAAAACAGTCCTGTAGCTTAGCATCTGCGTCATCTGACCACTTTTTTATTAACCGAATCACTGGTGCTTCCTGCTTCAGTTTTTGCTTATAAGCAGGAATCAGGAGGATAGAGTTATGGTCAGATTTGCCAAATGGAGGGCGAGGGAGAGCTTTGTATGCGTCTCTGTGTGTGGAGTAAAGGTGGTCTAGAGTTTTTTTCCCTCTGGTTGCACATTTAACATGCTGGTAGAAATTAGGTAGAACGGATTTAAGTTTCCCTGCATTAAAGTCCCCGGCTACTAGGAGCGCTGCATCTGGATGAGCGTTTTCCTGTTGATTAATGGCCTTGTACAACTCATTCAGTGCAATCTTAATGCCAGCATTGGTTTGTGGTGGTAAATAGACAGCTATGAAAAATATAGATAAACTCTCTTGGTAAATAGTGTGGTCTACAGCTTATCATAAGATACTCTACCTCAGGCGAGCAAAACCTCGAGACTTCCTTAGTATTTGATTTTGTGCACCAGCTGTTGTTTACAAATATACACAGACCGCCGCCCCTTGTCTTACCGGAGTCTGCCGTTCTGTCCTGTCGATGTAGCGTATAGCCTGCTAGCTGAATGTTATCATTGTTGTCGTTCAGCCACGACTCCGTGAAACATAAGATATTACAGTTTTTAATGTCCCGTTGGTAGGATAACCGTAATCTTAAATCGTCAATTTTATTCTCAAAAGATTGAACGTTGGCTAATAGGATTGATGGGAGAGGCAGTTTACTCGCTCGCCGTCGGATCCTTACAAGGCACCCGGATCTGCGTCCACGATATCTCCGTCTCTTCCTCACGCGAATGACGGGGATCTGGGCCTTGTAGGGTGTCTGTAGGATATCCTTCGCGAACGCCTCGTTGAAGAAAAATTATTCGTCCAATGCGAGGTGAGTAATCACTGTCCTGATATCCAGAAGCTCTCTTTGGTTATAAGAGACGATGGCAGAAACATTATGTACAAAATAAATTACAAATAACGCGGAAAAACACACATAATAGTACAATTGGTTAGAGGGCTGTAAAACGGCAGCCATCTTCTCCGGCGCTGTCTGTCATCAGTGGTTATCCCACTGGCTATAGGGTGAATGCACCAATTTGTGAGTCGCTCTGGATAAGAGCGTCTGCTAAATGACGTAAATGTGCCCTTGAGCAAGGCACTTAACCCTAATTGCTCCTGTAAGTCGCTCTGGATAAGAGCGTCTGCTAAATGACTAAAATGTAATGTAAATGTAATCACCACTTTATTTTAAGAATGTGAAATGTCAGAATAATAGTAGAGAGAATGATTTATTTCAGCTTTTATTTCTTTCATCACATTCCCAGTGGGTCAGAAGTTTATATACACTCAATTAGTATTTGGTAGCATTGCCTTTAAATTGTTTAACTTGGGTCAAACGTTTTGGGTAGCCTTCCACAAGCTTCCCACAATAAGTTGGGTGAATTTTGACCCATTCCTCCTGACAGAGCTGGTGTAACTGAGTCAGGTTTGTAGGCCTCCTTGCTCGCACACGTTTTTCAGTTATGCCCACACATTTTCTATAGGATTGAGGTCAGGGCTTTGTGATAGCCACTCCAATACCTTGACTTTGTTTTCCTTAAGCCATTTTGCCACAACTTTGGAACTATGCTTGGGGTCATTGTCCATTTGGAAGACCCATTTTCGACCAAGCTTTAACTTCCTGACTGATGTCTTAAGATGTTGCTTCAATATATCCACATAATCTTCCTTCCTCATGATGCCATCTATTTGTGAAGTGCACCAGTCCCTCCTGCAGCAAAGCACCCCCACAGCATGATGCTGCCACCCCCGAGCTTCAAGGTTGGAATGGTGTTCTTCGGCTTGCAAGCCTTCCCCTTTTTCCTCCAAACATAACGATGGTCATTATGGCCAAACAGTTCTATTTTTCTTTCATCAGAACAGAGGACATTTATCCAAAAAGTACGATCTTTGTCCCCATGTGCAGTTGCAAAGCGTAGTCTGGATTTTTTATGGCGGTTTTGGAGCAGTGGCTTCTTCCTTGCTGAGCGGCCTTTCAGGTTATGTCGATATAGGACTTCGTTTTACTGTGGATATAGATACTTTTGTACCTGTTTCCTCCAGCATCTTCACAAGGTCCTTTGCTGTTGTTCTGGGATTGATTTGCACTTTTCGCACCAAAGTTCATTCATCTCTAAGAGACAGAACGCGTCTCCTTCCTGAGCGGTATGACGGCTGCGTGGTCCCATGGGGTTTATACTTGCGTACTATTGTTTGTTCAGATGAACGTGGTACCTTCAGTTGACTCAAATGATGTCAATTAGCTTATCAGAAGCTTCTAAAGCCATGACATAATTTTCTGGAATTTTCCAAGCGGTTTAAAGGCATAGTCAACTTAGTGTATGTAAACTTCTGACCCACTGGAATTGTGATACAGTGAATTATAAGTGAAATCATCTGTCTGTAAACAATTGTTGGAAAAATTACTTGTGTCATGCACAAAGTAGATGTCCTAACCGACTTGCCAAAACTATAGTTTGTTAACAAGAAATTTGTGGAGTTGTTGAAAAATGTGTTTTAATGACTCCAACCTAAGTGTATGTAAACTTCCAACTTCAACTGTAAATGTCATTTATGTAGCAGTTTATGTGCTCCACAGCCCTAGGACCAGCTGTATGTGCTCCACAGCCCTAGGACCAGCTGTATGTGCTCCACAGCCCTAGGACCAGCTGTATGACTCCACAGCCCTAGGACCAGCTGTATGTGCTCCACAGCCCTAGGACCAGCTGTATGACTCCACAGCCCTAGGACCAGCTGTATGACTCCACAGCCCTAGGACCAGCTGTATGACTCCACAGCCCTAGGACCAGCTGTATGTGCTCCACAGCCCTAGGACCAGATGTATGTGCTCCACAGCCCTAGGACCAGCTGTATGTGCTCCACAGCCCTAGGACCAGCTGTATGACTCCACAGCCCTAGGACCAGCTGTATGTGCTCCACAGCCCTAGGACCAGCTGTATGTGCTCCACAGCCCTAGGACCAGCTGAATGACTCCACAGCCCTAGGACCAGCTGTATGTGCTCCACAGCCCTAGGACCAGCTGTATGTGCTCCACAGTCCTAGGACCAGCTGTATGACTCCACAGCCCTAGGACCAGCTGTATGTGCTCCACAGCCCTAGGACCAGCTGTATGACTCCACAGCCCTAGGACCAGCTGTATGACTCCACAGCCCTAGGACCAGCTGTATGACTCCACAGCCCTAGGACCAGCTGTATGACTCCACAGCCCTAGGACCAGCTGTATGACTCCACAGCCCTAGGACCAGCTGTATGTGCTCCACAGCCCTAGGACCAGCTGTATGTGCTCCACAGCCCTAGGACCAGCTGTATGTGCTCCACAGCCCTAGGACCAGCTGTATGTGATCTGGTTTCCATAGGACCAGCTTTATGTGCTCCACAGCCCTAGGACCAGCTATATGTGCTCCACAGCCCTAGGACCAGCTGTATGTGCTCTGGTTTCCATAGGACCAGCTGTATGTGCTCCACAGCCCTAGGACCAGCTGTATGTGCTCTGGTTTCCATAGGACCAGCTGTATGTGCTCCACAGCCCTAGGACCAGCTGTATGTGATCTGGTTTCCATAGGACCAGCTGTATGTGCTCCACAGCCCTAGGACCAGCTGTATGTGCTCCACAGCCCTAGGACCAGCTGTATGTGCTCCACAGCCCTAGGACCAGCTTTATGTGCTCCACAGCCCTAGGACCAGCTGTATGTGATCTGGTTTCCATAGGACCAGCTTTATGTGCTCCACAGCCCTAGGACCAGCTGTATGTGATCTGGTTTCCATAGGACCAGCTTTATGTGCTCCACAGCCCTAGGACCAGCTGTATGTGCTCCACAGCCCTAGGACCAACTGTATGACTCCACAGCCCTAGGACCAGCTGTATGTGCTCCACAGCCCTAGGACCAGCTGTATGACTCCACAGCCCTAGGACCAGCTGTATGACTCCACAGCCCTAGGACCAGCTGTATGACTCCACAGCCCTAGGACCAGCTGTATGTGCTCCACAGCCCTAGGACCAGCTGTATGTGCTCCACAGCCCTAGGACCAGCTTTATGTGCTCCACAGCCCTAGGACCAGCTGTATGTGATCTGGTTTCCATAGGACCAGCTTTATGTGCTCCACAGCCCTAGGACCAGCTGTATGTGATCTGGTTTCCATAGGACCAGCTTTATGTGCTCCACAGCCCTAGGACCAGCTGTATGTGCTCCACAGCCCTAGGACCAGCTTTATGTGCTCTGGTTTCCATAGGACCAGCTTTATGTGATCTGGTTTCCATAGGACCAGCTTTATGTGATCTGGTTTCCCTAGGACCAGCTATATGTGATCTGGTTTCCCTAGGACCAGCTATATGTGATCTGGTTTCCATAGGACCAGCTATATGTTATCTGGTTTCCATAGGACCAGCTATATGTGATCTAGTTTCCCTAGGACCAGCTATATGTGATCTGGTTTCCATAGGACCAGCTTTATGTGATCTGGTTTCCATAGGGCTAGCTTTATGTGATCTGGTTTCCATAGGGATAGCTTTATGTGATCTGGTTTCCACAGGGATAGCTGTATGTGATCTGGTTTCCATTGGACCAGCTGTATGTGATCTGGTTTCCATAGGACCAGCTTTATGTGATCTGGTTTCCATAGGGCTAACTTTATGTGATCTGGTTTCCATAGGGATAGCTTTATGTGATCTGGTTTCCATAGGGATAGCTTTATGTGATCTGGTTTCCATAGGGATAGCTGTATGTGATCTGGTTTCCATAGGACCAGTTGTATGTGATCTGGTTTCCATAGGGCTAGCTGTATGTGATCTGGTTTCCATAGGACCAGCTTTATGTGATCTGGTTTCCATTGGACCAGCTATATGTGATCTGGTTTCCATAGGGATAGCTGTATGTGATCTGGTTTCCATAGGACCAGCTTTATGTGATCTGGTTTCCATTGGACCAGCTATATGTGATCTGGTTTCCATAGGGCTAGCTGTATGTGATCTGGTTTCCATAGGACCAGCTTTATGTGATCTGGTTTCCATTGGACCAGCTATATGTGATCTGGTTTCCACAGGGATAGCTTTATGTGATCTGGTTTCCATAGGGATAGCTTACCCATTCCCCATTTAGAAAAAAGGGTTTGAAAAGGGTTCCTGCGGCTGTGATCTGGTAGGATAACCCTTTTTTGGTTCCAGGTAAAACCCTTTTTGGTTCCAGGTAGAATCATTTTGGTTCCATGTAGAACCCTCTGTGGAAAGGGTTATACATGGAACCCAAAACGGTTCTACTTGGAACCAAAAGGGTTCTACCTGGAACCAACAAGGGTTCTTCAAACGGTTCTCCTATGGGGACAGTTCAGCTGAAGAACACTTTTAGGTTGTTTCTTTCTAAGAGTTTGCCGCTAACACTTTATGGCTATCTTTAAAAGAATGTGTGTGTGTGTGTGTGTGTGTGTGCATGTATATGTATGTATGTGTGTGTATGTTTGTGTGTGTGTATGTATGTATATGTATGTGTGTGTGTGTGTGTGTGTATGTTCGTGTGTGTGTGTGTATGTTCGTGTGTGTGTCTGTGTGTGTGTGTGTGTATGTATGTGTGTGTATGTGTGTATGTTCGTGTGTGTATGTGTGTGTGTATGTTCGTGTGTGTGTGTGTGTGTATATGTATGTGTGTGTGTGTATGTTCGTGTGAGTGAGTGAGTGAGTGAGTGAGTGAGTGAGTGAGTGAGTGAGTGAGTGAGTGAGTGAGTGAGTGAGTGTGTGTGTGTGTGTGAGTGAGTGAGTGAGTGAGTATACCCCACAGCCATACCGTGTTTCCATAGTGAAGGGCCAACTCAGCACTAACACCCAATAGCCCCAAAGCTATCAAAGACAGAAGTGGACTAGGGTCGGAGGATAAATCAGTCTGTCACGTCCACACATTACTAAAACATGTCTCCATGAACGGAGGGCCGACCATGACCATGCCTCCAACCCCAGCCCCAGCTGACGGGACATCTGGATTTAGCCTGACTAAACGGAACAGGGGGATCCATCGTTGATCATTGGCTGTCACTTAGTGCTTGGGGCTGAATCTTATCTTGAGAGGTGTGCTAACTCAGACTTTAGCGTAAATTATGGAAATCTATGGATCTCAAGGAAGGATGTTCACATTTCCCTCTGGCTTGAAATAGAAAGCAAGAAGGTGTAATGTAGCCAAGAGGACTTCACAGCTGGGGAACATCTTAATGCTAAAGCATCATGCAGCAGAAAAATGAACCAGGTTATCTCTCCATCTATCTAGGATAGTCTCCGTACAGCAGAATAATGAACCAGGTTATCTCTCCACCTATCTAGGATAGTCTCCGTACAGCAGAATAATGAACCAGGTTATCTCTCCATCTATCTAGGATAGTCTCCGTACAGCAGAATAATGAACCAGGTTATCTCTCCATCTATCTAGGCTAGTCTCCGTACAGCAGAATAATGAACCAGGTTATCTCTCCATCTATCTAGGCCAGTCTCCGTACAGCAGAATAATGAACCAGGTTATCTCTCCATCTATCTAGGCTAGTCTCCGTACAGCAGAATAATGAACCAGGTTATCTCTCCACCTATCTAGGATAGTCTCCGTACAGCAGAATAATGAACCAGGTTATCTCTCCATCTATCTAGGATAGTCTCCGTACAGCAGAATAATGAACCAGGTTTTCTCTCCATCTATCTAGGATAGTCTCCGTACAGCAGAATAATGAACCAGGTTATCTCTCCATCTATCTAGGATAGTCTCCGTACAGCAGAATAATGAACCAGGTTATCTCTCCATCTATCTAGGATAGTCTCCGTACAGCAGAATAATGAACCAGGTTATCTCTCCACCTATCTAGGATAGTCTCCGTACAGCAGAATAATGAACCAGGTTATCTCTCTATCTATCTAGGATAGTCTCCGTACAGCAGAATAATGAACCAGGTTATCTCTCCATCTATCTAGGCTAGTCTCCGTACAGCAGAATAATGAACCAGGTTATCTCTCCATCTATCTAGGCTAGTCTCCGTGCAGCAGAATAATGAACCTGGTTATCTCTCCATCTATCTAGGCTAGTCTCCGTACAGCAGAATAATGAACCAGGTTATCTCTCCATCTATCTAGGCTAGTCTCCGTGCAGCAGAATAATGAACCAGGTTATCTCTCTATCTATCTAGGATAGTCTCCGTACAGCAGAATAATGAACCAGGTTATCTCTCCATCTATATAGGCTAGTCTCCGTACAGCAGAATAATGAACCAGGTTATCTCTCCATCTATCTAGGCTAGTCTCCGTGCAGCAGAATAATGAACCAGGTTATCTCTCCATCTATCTAGGCTAGTCTCCGTACAGCAGAATAATGAACCAGGTTATCTCTCCATCTATCTAGGCTAGTCTCCGTACAGCAGAATAATGAACCAGGTTATCTCTCCATCTATCTAGGATAGTCTCCGTACAGCAGAATAATGAACCAGGTTATCTCTCCATCTATCTAGGATAGTCTCCGTACAGCAGAATAATGAACCAGGTTATCTCTCCATCTATCTAGGATAGTCTCCGTACAGCAGAATAATGAACCAGGTTATATCTCCACCTATCTAGGATAGTCTCCGTTCAGCAGAATAATGAACCAGGTTATCTCTCCATCTATCTAGGATAGTCTCCATACAGCAGAATAATGAACCAGGTTATCTCTCCATCTATCTAGGCTAGTCTCCGTACAGCAGAATAATGAACCAGGTTATCTCTCCACCTATCTAGGATAGTCTCCGTACAGCAGAATAATGAACCAGGTTATCTCTCCACCTATCTAGGATAGTCTCCGTACAGCAGAATAATGAACCAGGTTATCTCTCCATCTATATAGGCTAGTCTCCATACAGCAGAATAATGAACCAGGTTATCTCTCTATCTATCTAGGATAGTCTCCGTACAGCAGAATAATGAACCAGGTTATCTCTCCATCTATCTAGGATAGTCTCCGTACAGCAGAATAATGAACCAGGTTATCTCTCCATCTATCTAGGCTCGTCTCCGTACAGCAGAATAATGAACCAGGTTATCTCTCCATCTATCTAGGCTAGTCTCCGTACAGCAGAATAATGAACCAGGTTATCTCTCCACCTATCTACGATAGTCTCCGTACAGCAGAATAATGAACCAGGTTATCTCTCCATCTATCTAGGCTAGTCTCCGTGCAGCAGAATAATGAACCAGGTTATCTCTCCATCTATCTAGGGTAGTCTCCGTACAGCAGAATAATGAACCAGGTTATCTCTCCATCTATATAGGCTAGTCTCCGTACAGCAGAATAATGAACCAGGTTATCTCTCCATCTATCTAGGCTAGTCTCCGTACAGCAGAATAATGAACCAGGTTATCTCTCCATCTATCTAGGCTAGTCTCCGTACAGCAGAATAATGAACCAGGTTATCTCTCCATCTATCTAGGATAGTCTCCGTACAGCAGAATAATGAACCTGGTTATCTCTCCATCTATCTAGGCTAGTCTCCGTACAGCAGAATAATGAACCAGGTTATCTCTCCATCTATCTACGATAGTCTCCGTGCAGCAGAATAATGAACCTGGTTATCTCTCCATCTATCTAGGATAGTCTCCGTACAGCAGAATAATGAACCAGGTTATCTCTCCATCTATCTAGGATAGTCTCCGTACAGCAGAATAATGAACCAGGTTATCTCTCCACCTATCTAGGATAGTCTCCGTACAGCAGAATAATGAACCAGGTTATCTCTCCATCTATATAGGCTAGTCTCCGTACAGCAGAATAATGAACCAGGTTATCTCTCCATCTATCTAGGATAGTCTCCGTACAGCAGAATAATGAACCAGGTTATCTCTCCATCTATCTAGGCTAGTCTCCGTGCAGCAGAATAATGAACCAGGTTATCTCTCCATCTATCTAGGATAGTCTCCGTACAGCAGAATAATGAACCAGGTTATCTCTCCATCTATCTAGGATAGTCTCCGTACAGCAGAATAATGAACCAGGTTATCTCTCCATCTATCTAGGATAGTCTCCGTACAGCAGAATAATGAACCAGGTTATCTCTCCATCTATCTAGGCTAGTCTCCGTACAGCAGAATAATGAACCAGGTTATCTCTCCATCTATCTAGGATAGTCTCCGTACAGCAGAATAATGAACCAGGTTATCTCTCCATCTATCTAGGCTAGTCTCCGTACAGCAGAATAATGAACCAGGTTATCTCTCCATCTATCTAGGCTAGTCTCCGTACAGCAGAATAATGAACCAGGTTATCTCTCCATCTATCTAGGATAGTCTCCGTACAGCAGAATAATGAACCAGGTTATCTCTCCATCTATCTAGGCCAGTCTCCGTACAGCAGAATAATGAACCAGGTTATCTCTCCACCTATCTAGGATAGTCTCCGTACAGCAGAATAATGAACCAGGTTATCTCTCCATCTATCTAGGATAGTCTCCGTACAGCAGAATAATGAACCAGGTTATCTCTCCATCTATCTAGGATAGTCTCCGTACAGCAGAATAATGAACCAGGTTATCTCTCCATCTATCTAGGCTAGTCTCCGTACAGCAGAATAATGAACCAGGTTATCTCTCCATCTATCTAGGATAGTCTCCGTACAGCAGAATAATGAACCAGGTTATCTCTCCATCTATCTAGGATAGTCTCCGTACAGCAGAATAATGAACCAGGTTATCTCTCCATCTATATAGGATAGTCTCCGTACAGCAGAATAATGAACCAGGTTATCTCTCCATCTATCTAGGCTAGTCTCCGTACAGCAGAATAATGAACCAGGTTATCTCTCCATCTATATAGGCTAGTCTCCGTACAGCAGAATAATGAACCAGGTTATCTCTCCATCTATCTAGGATAGTCTCCGTACTGCAGAATAATGAACCAGGTTATCTCTCCATCTATCTAGGCTCGTCTCCGTACAGCAGAATAATGAACCAGGTTATCTCTCCATCTATCTAGGCTAGTCTCCGTACAGCAGAATAATGAACCAGGTTATCTCTCCATCTATCTAGGATAGTCTCCGTACAGCAGAATAATGAACCAGGTTATCTCTCCATCTATCTAGGATAGTCTCCGTACAGCAGAATAATGAACCAGGTTATCTCTCCATCTATCTAGGCTAGTCTCCGTACAGCAGAATAATGAACCAGGTTATCTCTCCATCTATATAGGCTAGTCTCCGTACAGCAGAATAATGAACCAGGTTATCTCTCCATCTATCTAGGCTAGTCTCCGTGCAGCAGAATAATGAACCAGGTTATCTCTCCATCTATCTAGGCTAGTCTCCGTACAGCAGAATAATGAACCAGGTTATCTCTCCATCTATATAGGCTAGTCTCCGTACAGCAGAATAATGAACCAGGTTATCTCTCCATCTATCTAGGATAGTCTCCGTACAGCAGAATAATGAACCAGGTTATCTCTCCATCTATCTAGGCCTAGTCTCCGTACAGCAGAATAATGAACCAGGTTATCTCTCCATCTATCTAGGATAGTCTCCGTACAGCAGAATAATGAACCAGGTTATCTCTCCATCTATCTAGGCTAGTCTCCGTACAGCAGAATAATGAACCAGGTTATCTCTCCATCTATCTAGGCTAGTCTCCGTACAGCAGAATAATGAACCAGGTTATCTCTCCATCTATCTAGGATAGTCTCCGTACAGCAGAATAATGAACCAGGTTATCTCTCCATCTATCTAGGATAGTCTCCGTACAGCAGAATAATGAACCAGGTTATCTCTCCATCTATCTAGGCTAGTCTCCGTACAGCAGAATAATGAACCAGGTTATCTCTCCATCTATCTAGGCTCGTCTCCGTACAGCAGAATAATGAACCAGGTTATCTCTCCATCTATCTAGGCTAGTCTCCGTACAGCAGAATAATGAACCAGGTTATCTCTCCATCTATCTACGATAGTCTCCGTACAGCAGAATAATGAACCAGGTTATCTCTCCATCTATCTAGGATAGTCTCCGTACAGCAGAATAATGAACCAGGTTATCTCTCCATCTATCTAGGATAGTCTCCGTACAGCAGAATAATGAACCAGGTTATCTCTCCATCTATCTAGGATAGTCTCCGTACAGCAGAATAATGAACCAGGTTATCTCTCCATCTATCTAGGATAGTCTCCGTACAGCAGAATAATGAACCAGGTTATCTCTCCATCTATCTAGGCTAGTCTCCGTACAGCAGAATAATGAACCAGGTTATCTCTCCACCTATCTAGGCTAGTCTCCGTACAGCAGAATAATGAACCAGGTTATCTCTCTATCTATATAGGCTAGTCTCCGTACAGCAGAATAATGAACCAGGTTATCTCTCCATCTATCTAGGATAGTCTCCGTACAGCAGAATAATGAACCAGGTTATCTCTCCATCTATCTAGGCTAGTCTCCGTACAGCAGAATAATGAACCAGGTTATCTCTCCATCTATATAGGCTAGTCTCCGTACAGCAGAATAATGAACCAGGTTATCTCTCCATCTATCTAGGCTAGTCTCCGTACAGCAGAATAATGAACCAGGTTATCTCTCCATCTATCTAGGATAGTCTCCGTACAGCAGAATAATGAACCAGGTTATCTCTCCATCTATCTAGGCTAGTCTCCGTACAGCAGAATAATGAACCAGGTTATCTCTCCATCTATCTAGGATAGTCTCCGTACAGCAGAATAATGAACCAGGTTATCTCTCCATCTATCTAGGCTAGTCTCCGTACAGCAGAATAATGAACCAGGTTATCTCTCCATCTATCTAGGATAGTCTCCGTACAGCAGAATAATGAACCAGGTTATCTCTCCATCTATCTAGGATAGTCTCCGTACAGCAGAATAATGAACCAGGTTATCTCTCCATCTATCTAGGCTAGTCTCCGTACAGCAGAATAATGAACCAGGTTATCTCTCCATCTATCTAGGATAGTCTCCGTACAGCAGAATAATGAACCAGGTTATCTCTCCATCTATCTAGGCTAGTCTCCGTACAGCAGAATAATGAACCAGGTTATCTCTCCATCTATCTAGGATAGTCTCCGTACAGCAGAATAATGAACCAGGTTATCTCTCCATCTATCTAGGATAGTCTCCGTACAGCAGAATAATGAACCAGGTTATCTCTCCATCTATCTAGGCTAGTCTCCGTACAGCAGAATAATGAACCAGGTTATCTCTCCATCTATCTAGGATAGTCTCCGTACAGCAGAATAATGAACCAGGTTATCTCTCCATCTATCTAGGCTAGTCTCCGTACAGCAGAATAATGAACCAGGTTATCTCTCCATCTATCTAGGCTAGTCTCCGTACAGCAGAATAATGAACCAGGTTATCTCTCCATCTATCTAGGATAGTCTCCGTACAGCAGAATAATGAACCAGGTTATCTCTCCATCTATCTAGGATAGTCTCCGTACAGCAGAATAATGAACCAGGTTATCTCTCCATCTATCTAGGCTAGTCTCCGTACAGCAGAATAATGAACCAGGTTATCTCTCCATCTATCTAGGCTAGTCTCCGTACAGCAGAATAATGAACCAGGTTATCTCTCCATCTATCTAGGATAGTCTCCGTACAGCAGAATAATGAACCAGGTTATCTCTCCATCTATCTAGGATAGTCTCCGTACAGCAGAATAATGAACCAGGTTATCTCTCCATCTATCTAGGATAGTCTCCGTACAGCAGAATAATGAACCAGGTTATCTCTCCATCTATCTAGGATAGTCTCCGTACAGCAGAATAATGAACCAGGTTATCTCTCCATCTATCTAGGCTAGTCTCCGTACAGCAGAATAATGAACCAGGTTATCTCTCCATCTATCTAGGATAGTCTCCGTACAGCAGAATAATGAACCAGGTTATCTCTCCATCTATCTAGGATAGTCTCCGTACAGCAGAATAATGAACCAGGTTATCTCTCCATCTATCTAGGCTAGTCTCCGTACAGCAGAATAATGAACCAGGTTATCTCTCCATCTATATAGGCTAGTCTCCGTACAGCAGAATAATGAACCAGGTTATCTCTCCATCTATCTAGGATAGTCTCCGTACAGCAGAATAATGAACCAGGTTATCTCTCCATCTATCTAGGATAGTCTCCGTACAGCAGAATAATGAACCAGGTTATCTCTCCATCTATCTAGGCTAGTCTCCGTACAGCAGAATAATGAACCAGGTTATCTCTCCATCTATCTAGGATAGTCTCCGTACAGCAGAATAATGAACCAGGTTATCTCTCCATCTATCTAGGATAGTCTCCGTACAGCAGAATAATGAACCAGGTTATCTCTCCATCTATCTAGGATAGTCTCCGTACAGCAGAATAATGAACCAGGTTATCTCTCCATCTATCTAGGCTAGTCTCCGTACAGCAGAATAATGAACCAGGTTATCTCTCCATCTATCTAGGCTAGTCTCCGTACAGCAGAATAATGAACCAGGTTATCTCTCCATCTATCTAGGCTAGTCTCCGTACAGCAGAATAATGAACCAGGTTATCTCTCCATCTATCTAGGATAGTCTCCGTACAGCAGAATAATGAACCAGGTTATCTCTCCATCTATCTAGGCTAGTCTCCGTACAGCAGAATAATGAACCAGGTTATCTCTCCATCTATCTAGGATAGTCTCCGTACAGCAGAATAATGAACCAGGTTATCTCTCCATCTATCTAGGATAGTCTCCGTACAGCAGAATAATGAACCAGGTTATCTCTCCATCTATCTAGGCTAGTCTCCGTACAGCAGAATAATGAACCAGGTTATCTCTCCATCTATCTAGGATAGTCTCCGTACAGCAGAATAATGAACCAGGTTATCTCTCCATCTATCTAGGCTAGTCTCCGTACAGCAGAATAATGAACCAGGTTATCTCTCCATCTATCTAGGATAGTCTCCGTACAGCAGAATAATGAACCAGGTTATCTCTCCATCTATCTAGGATAGTCTCCGTACAGCAGAATAATGAACCAGGTTATCTCTCCATCTATCTAGGCTAGTCTCCGTGCAGCAGAATAATGAACCAGGTTATCTCTCCATCTATCTAGGATAGTCTCCGTACAGCAGAATAATGAACCAGGTTATCTCTCCATCTATCTAGGATAGTCTCCGTACAGCAGAATAATGAACCAGGTTATCTCTCCATCTATCTAGGATAGTCTCCGTACAGCAGAATAATGAACCAGGTTATCTCTCCATCTATCTAGGCTAGTCTCCGTACAGCAGAATAATGAACCAGGTTATCTCTCCATCTATCTAGGATAGTCTCCGTACAGCAGAATAATGAACCAGGTTATCTCTCCATCTATCTAGGATAGTCTCCGTACAGCAGAATAATGAACCAGGTTATCTCTCCATCTATCTAGGATAGTCTCCGTACAGCAGAATAATGAACCAGGTTATCTCTCCATCTATCTAGGATAGTCTCCGTACAGCAGAATAATGAACCAGGTTATCTCTCCATCTATCTAGGCTAGTCTCCGTACAGCAGAATAATGAACCAGGTTATCTCTCCATCTATCTAGGATAGTCTCCGTACAGCAGAATAATGAACCAGGTTATCTCTCCATCTATCTAGGATAGTCTCCGTACAGCAGAATAATGAACCAGGTTATCTCTCCATCTATCTAGGATAGTCTCCGTACAGCAGAATAATGAACCAGGTTATCTCTCCATCTATCTAGGCTAGTCTCCGTACAGCAGAATAATGAACCAGGTTATCTCTCCATCTATCTAGGCTAGTCTCCGTACAGCAGAATAATGAACCAGGTTATCTCTCCATCTATCTAGGATAGTCTCCGTACAGCAGAATAATGAACCAGGTTATCTCTCCATCTATCTAGGCTAGTCTCCGTACAGCAGAATAATGAACCAGGTTATCTCTCCATCTATCTAGGATAGTCTCCGTACAGCAGAATAATGAACCAGGTTATCTCTCCATCTATCTAGGATAGTCTCCGTACAGCAGAATAATGAACCAGGTTATCTCTCCATCTATCTAGGATAGTCTCCGTACAGCAGAATAATGAACCAGGTTATCTCTCCATCTATCTAGGATAGTCTCCGTACAGCAGAATAATGAACCAGGTTATCTCTCCATCTATCTAGGATAGTCTCCGTACAGCAGAATAATGAACCAGGTTATCTCTCCATCTATCTAGGATAGTCTCCGTACAGCAGAATAATGAACCAGGTTATCTCTCCATCTATCTAGGCTAGTCTCCGTGCAGCAGAATAATGAACCAGGTTATCTCTCCATCTATCTAGGATAGTCTCCGTACAGCAGAATAATGAACCAGGTTATCTCTCCATCTATCTAGGCTAGTCTCCGTGCAGCAGAATAATGAACCAGGTTATCTCTCCATCTATCTAGGATAGTCTCCGTACAGCAGAATAATGAACCAGGTTATCTCTCCATCTATCTAGGCTAGTCTCCGTACAGCAGAATAATGAACCAGGTTATCTCTCCATCTATCTAGGCTAGTCTCCGTACAGCAGAATAATGAACCAGGTTATCTCTCCACCTATCTAGGATAGTCTCCGTACAGCAGAATAATGAACCAGGTTATCTCTCCATCTATCTAGGATAGTCTCCGTACAGCAGAATAATGAACCAGGTTATCTCTCCATCTATCTAGGATAGTCTCCGTACAGCAGAATAATGAACCAGGTTATCTCTCCATCTATCTAGGATAGTCTCCGTACAGCAGAATAATGAACCAGGTTATCTCTCCATCTATCTAGGATAGTCTCCGTACAGCAGAATAATGAACCAGGTTATCTCTCCATCTATCTAGGATAGTCTCCGTACAGCAGAATAATGAACCAGGTTATCTCTCCATCTATCTAGGATAGTCTCCGTACAGCAGAATAATGAACCAGGTTATCTCTCCATCTATCTAGGATAGTCTCCGTACAGCAGAATAATGAACCAGGTTATCTCTCCATCTATCTAGGCTAGTCTCCGTACAGCAGAATAATGAACCAGGTTATCTCTCCATCTATCTAGGCTAGTCTCCGTACAGCAGAATAATGAACCAGGTTATCTCTCCATCTATCTAGGATAGTCTCCGTACAGCAGAATAATGAACCAGGTTATCTCTCCATCTATCTAGGATAGTCTCCGTACAGCAGAATAATGAACCAGGTTATCTCTCCATCTATCTAGGATAGTCTCCGTACAGCAGAATAATGAACCAGGTTATCTCTCCATCTATCTAGGCTAGTCTCCGTACAGCAGAATAATGAACCAGGTTATCTCTCCATCTATCTAGGCTAGTCTCCGTACAGCAGAATAATGAACCAGGTTATCTCTCCATCTATCTAGGATAGTCTCCGTACAGCAGAATAATGAACCAGGTTATCTCTCCATCTATCTAGGATAGTCTCCGTACAGCAGAATAATGAACCAGGTTATCTCTCCATCTATCTAGGATAGTCTCCGTACAGCAGAATAATGAACCAGGTTATCTCTCCATCTATCTAGGCTAGTCTCCGTACAGCAGAATAATGAACCAGGTTATCTCTCCATCTATCTAGGATAGTCTCCGTACAGCAGAATAATGAACCAGGTTATCTCTCCATCTATCTAGGCTAGTCTCCGTACAGCAGAATAATGAACCAGGTTATCTCTCCATCTATCTAGGATAGTCTCCGTACAGCAGAATAATGAACCAGGTTATCTCTCCATCTATCTAGGATAGTCCTCCGTACAGCAGAATAATGAACCAGGTTATCTCTCCATCTATCTAGGATAGTCTCCGTACAGCAGAATAATGAACCAGGTTATCTCTCCATCTATCTAGGATAGTCTCCGTACAGCAGAATAATGAACCAGGTTATCTCTCCATCTATCTAGGATAGTCTCCGTACAGCAGAATAATGAACCAGGTTATCTCTCCATCTATCTAGGATAGTCTCCGTACAGCAGAATAATGAACCAGGTTATCTCTCCATCTATCTAGGATAGTCTCCGTACAGCAGAATAATGAACCAGGTTATCTCTCCATCTATCTAGGCTAGTCTCCGTACAGCAGAATAATGAACCAGGTTATCTCTCCATCTATCTAGGATAGTCTCCGTACAGCAGAATAATGAACCAGGTTATCTCTCCATCTATCTAGGCTAGTCTCCGTACAGCAGAATAATGAACCAGGTTATCTCTCCATCTATCTAGGCTAGTCTCCGTACAGCAGAATAATGAACCAGGTTATCTCTCCATCTATCTAGGGTAGGTCTCCGTACAGCAGAATAATGAACCAGGTTATCTCTCCACCTATCTAGGATAGTCTCCGTACAGCAGAATAATGAACCAGGTTATCTCTCCATCTATCTAGGATAGTCTCCGTACAGCAGAATAATGAACCAGGTTATCTCTCCATCTATCTAGGATAGTCTCCGTACAGCAGAATAATGAACCAGGTTATCTCTCCATCTATCTAGGATAGTCTCCGTACAGCAGAATAATGAACCAGGTTATCTCTCCATCTATCTAGGATAGTCTCCGTACAGCAGAATAATGAACCAGGTTATCTCTCCATCTATCTAGGATAGTCTCCGTGCAGCAGAATAATGAACCAGGTTATCTCTCCATCTATCTAGGATAGTCTCCGTACAGCAGAATAATGAACCAGGTTATCTCTCCATCTATCTAGGATAGTCTCCGTACAGCAGAATAATGAACCAGGTTATCTCTCCATCTATCTAGGCTAGTCTCCGTACAGCAGAATAATGAACCAGGTTATCTCTCCATCTATCTAGGATAGTCTCCGTACAGCAGAATAATGAACCAGGTTATCTCTCCATCTATCTAGGATAGTCTCCGTACAGCAGAATAATGAACCAGGTTATCTCTCCATCTACAGTGGGGGGAAAAAAGTATTAGTCAGCCACCAATTGTGCAAGTTCTCCCACTTAAAAAGATGAGAGAGGCCTGTAATTTCATCATAGTACACGTCAACTATGACAGGACAAATTGAGAAAAAAAAATCCAGAAAATCCCATTGTAGGATTTTTAATGAATTATATAGTGCAAATTATGGAGGGAAAATAAGTATTTGGTCACCTACAAACAAGCAAGATTTCTGGCTCTCACAGACCTGTAACTTCTTCTTTAAGAGGCTCCTCTGTCCCTCCACTCGTTACCTGTATTAATGGCACCTGTTTGAACTTGTTATCAGTATAAAAGACACCTGTCCACAACCTCAAACAGTCACACTCCAAACTCCACAATGGCCAAGACCAAAGAGCTGTCAAAGGACACCAAAAACAAAATTGTAGACCTGCACCAGGCTGGGAAGACTGAATCACAATAGGTAAGCAGCTTGGTTGTAAGAAATCAACTGTGGGAGCAATTATTAAGGAAATGGAAGACATACAAGACCACTGATAATCTCCCTCGATCTGGGGCTCCACGCAAGGATCTCACCCTGTGGGGGTCAAAATTATCACAAGAACGGTGAGCAAAAATCCCAGAACCACACGGGGGGACCTAGTGAATGACCTGCAGAGAGCTGTGACCAAAGTAACAAAGCCTACCAACATAACACACTACGCCGCCAGGGACTCAAATCCTGCAGTGCGAGACGTGTCCCCCTGTCTTAAGCCAGTACATGTCCAGGCCCGTCTGAAGTGCATTTGATGATCAGAAGAGGATTGGGGAGATGTCATATGGTCAGATTGAAACCAAAATATAACTTTTTGTAAAAAACTCAACTCGTCATGTTTGGAGGACAAAGAATGCTGAGTTCATCCAAAGAACACCATACCTACTGTGAAGCATGGGGTTGGAAACATCATGCTTTGGGGCTGTTTTTCTGCAAAGGGACCAGGACGACTGATCCGTGTAAAGGAAAGAATGAATAGGGCCATGTTATCGTGAGATTTTGAGTGAAACCCTCCTTCCATCAGCAAGGGCATTGAAGATGAAACGTGGCTGGGTCTTTCAGCATGAACAATGATCCCAAACACACCGCCCGTTGCAACGAAGCAGTGGCTTCGTAAGAAGCAGTTTCAAGGTCCTGGAGTGGCCTAGCCAGTCTCCATATCTCAACCCCATAGAAAATCTTTGGAGGGAGTTGAAAGTCTGTGTTGCCCACGACAGCCCCAAAACATCACTGCTCTAGAGGAGATCTGCATGGAGGAATGGGCCAAAATACCAGCAACAGTGTGTGAAAACCTTGTGAAGACTTACAGAAAACGTTTTGACCTGTGTCATTGCCAACAAAGGGTATATAACAAAGTATTGAAAAACTTTTGTTATTGACCAAATACTTATATTCCACCATCATATGCCAATAAATTCATAAGAAATCCTACAATATGATTTTCTGGATTTTTTTTTCCTCATTTGTCTGGTCATAGTTGACGTTTACCTATGATGAAAATTACAGGCCTCTCTCATCTTTTTAAGTGGGGAGAACTTGCACAATTGGTGGCTGACTAATTACTTTTTTTCCCCACTGTAGCTAGGATAGTCTCCGTACAGCAGAATAATGAACCTGGTTATCTCTCCATCTATCTAGGATAGTCTCCGTACAGCAGAATAATGAACCAGGTTATCTCTCCATCTATCTAGGCTAGTCTCCGTACAGCAGAATAATGAACCAGGTTATCTCTCCATCTATCTAGGATAGTCTCCGTACAGCAGAATAATGAACCAGGTTATCTCTCCATCTATCTAGGATAGTCTCCGTACAGCAGAATAATGAACCAGGTTATCTCTCCATCTATCTAGGATAGTCTCCGTACAGCAGAATAATGAACCAGGTTATCTCTCCATCTATCTAGGCTAGTCTCCGTACAGCAGAATAATGAACCAGGTTATCTCTCCATCTATCTAGGCTAGTCTCCGTGCAGCAGAATAATGAACCAGGTTATCTCTCCATCTATCTAGGCTAGTCTCCGTACAGCAGAATAATGAACCAGGTTATCTCTCCATCTATCTAGGCTAGTCTCCGTGCAGCAGAATAATGAACCAGGTTATCTCTCCATCTATCTAGGCTAGTCTCCGTACAGCAGAATAATGAACCAGGTTATCTCTCCATCTATATAGGCTAGTCTCCGTACAGCAGAATAATGAACCAGGTTATCTCTCCATCTATCTAGGCTAGTCTCCGTACAGCAGAATAATGAACCAGGTTATCTCTCCATCTATCTAGGCTAGTCTCCGTACAGCAGAATAATGAACCAGGTTATCTCTCCATCTATCTAGGATAGTCTCCGTACAGCAGAATAATGAACCAGGTTATCTCTCCATCTATCTAGGCTAGTCTCCGTACAGCAGAATAATGAACCAGGTTATCTCTCCATCTATCTAGGCTAGTCTCCGTACAGCAGAATAATGAACCAGGTTATCTCTCCATCTATCTAGGATAGTCTCCGTACAGCAGAATAATGAACCAGGTTATCTCTCCATCTATCTAGGCTAGTCTCCGTACAGCAGAATAATGAACCAGGTTATCTCTCCACCTATCTAGGATAGTCTCCGTACAGCAGAATAATGAACCAGGTTATCTCTCCATCTATCTAGGATAGTCTCCGTACAGCAGAATAATGAACCAGGTTATCTCTCCATCTATCTAGGCTAGTCTCCGTGCAGCAGAATAATGAACCAGGTTATCTCTCCATCTATCTAGGCTAGTCTCCGTACAGCAGAATAATGAACCAGGTTATCTCTCCATCTATCTAGGATAGTCTCCGTACAGCAGAATAATGAACCAGGTTATATCTCCATCTATCTAGGATAGTCTCCGTACAGCAGAATAATGAACCAGGTTATCTCTCCATCTATCTAGGCTAGTCTCCGTACAGCAGAATAATGAACCAGGTTATCTCTCCATCTATCTAGGCTAGTCTCCGTACAGCAGAATAATGAACCAGGTTATCTCTCCATCTATCTAGGATAGTCTCCGTACAGCAGAATAATGAACCAGGTTATCTCTCCATCTATCTAGGATAGTCTCCGTACAGCAGAATAATGAACCAGGTTATCTCTCCATCTATCTAGGATAGTCTCCGTACAGCAGAATAATGAACCAGGTTTATCTCTCCATCTATCTAGGATAGTCTCCGTACAGCAGAATAATGAACCAGGTTATCTCTCCATCTATCTAGGATAGTCTCCGTACAGCAGAATAATGAACCAGGTTATCTCTCCATCTATCTAGGATAGTCTCCGTACAGCAGAATAATGAACCAGGTTATCTCTCCATCTATCTAGGATAGTCTCCGTACAGCAGAATAATGAACCAGGTTATCTCTCCATCTATCTAGGATAGTCTCCGTACAGCAGAATAATGAACCAGGTTATCTCTCCATCTATCTAGGATAGTCTCCGTACAGCAGAATAATGAACCAGGTTATCTCTCCATCTATCTAGGATAGTCTCCGTACAGCAGAATAATGAACCAGGTTATCTCTCCATCTATCTAGGATAGTCTCCGTACAGCAGAATAATGAACCAGGTTATCTCTCCATCTATCTAGGCTAGTCTCCGTACAGCAGAATAATGAACCAGGTTATCTCTCCATCTATCTAGGATAGTCTCCGTACAGCAGAATAATGAACCAGGTTATCTCTCCATCCTAATCTAGGCTAGTCTCCGTACAGCAGAATAATGAACCAGGTTATCTCTCCATCTATCTAGGATAGTCTCCGTACAGCAGAATAATGAACCAGGTTATCTCTCCATCTATCTAGGATAGTCTCCGTACAGCAGAATAATGAACCAGGTTATCTCTCCATCTATCTAGGCTAGTCTCCGTAGCAGCAGAATAATGAACCAGGTTATCTCTCCATCCTATCTAGGATAGTCTCCGTACAGCAGAATAATGAACCAGGTTATCTCTCCATCTATCTAGGATAGTCTCCGTACAGCAGAATAATGAACCAGGTTATCTCTCCATCTATCTAGGCTAGTCTCCGTACAGCAGAATAATGAACCAGGTTATCTCTCCATCTATCTAGGCTAGTCTCCGTACAGCAGAATAATGAACCAGGTTATCTCTCCATCTATCTAGGCTAGTCTCCGTACAGCAGAATAATGAACCAGGTTATCTCTCCATCTATCTAGGATAGTCTCCGTACAGCAGAATAATGAACCAGGTTATCTCTCCATCTATCTAGGATAGTCTCCGTACAGCAGAATAATGAACCAGGTTATCTCTCCATCTATCTAGGATAGTCTCCGTACAGCAGAATAATGAACCAGGTTATCTCTCCATCTATCTAGGATAGTCTCCGTACAGCAGAATAATGAACCAGGTTATCTCTCCCATCTATCTAGGATAGTCTCCGTACAGCAGAATAATGAACCAGGTTATCTCTCCATCTATCTAGGATAGTCCTCCGTACAGCAGAATAATGAACCAGGTTATCTCTCCATCTATCTAGGATAGTCTCCGTACAGCAGAATAATGAACCAGGTTATCTCTCCATCTATCTAGGATAGTCTCCGTACAGCAGAATAATGAACCAGGTTATCTCTCCATCTATCTAGGCTAGTCTCCGTACAGCAGAATAATGAACCAGGTTATCTCTCCATCTATCTAGGCTAGTCCTCCGTACAGCAGAATAATGAACCAGGTTATCTCTCCATCTATCTAGATAGTCTCCGTACAGCAGAATAATGAACCAGGGTTATCTCTCCATCTATCTAGGATAGTCTCCGTGCAGCAGAATAATGAACCAGGTTATCTCTACATCTATCTAGGCTAGTCTCCGTGCAGCAGAATAATGAACCTGGTTATCTCTCCATCTATCTAGGATAGTCTCCGTGCAGCAGAATAATGAACCAGGTTATCTCTCCATCTATCTAGGCTAGTCTCCGTACAGCAGAATAATGAACCTGGTTATCTCTCCATCTATCTAGGCTAGTCTCCGTACAGCAGAATAATGAACCAGGTTATCTCTCCATCTATCTAGGATAGTCTCCGTGCAGCAGAATAATGAACCAGGTTATCTCTCCATCTATCTAGGCTAGTCTCCGTGCAGCAGAATAATGAACCTGGTTATCTCTCCATCTATCTAGGATAGTCTCCGTGCAGCAGAATAATGAACCTGGTTATCTCTCCATCTATCTAGGATAGTCTCCGTGCAGCAGAATAATGAACCAGGTTATCTCTCCATCTATCTAGGCTAGTCTCCGTGCAGCAGAATAATGAACCTGGTTATCTCTCCATCTATCTAGGATAGTCTCCGTGCAGCAGAATAATGAACCAGGTTATCTCTCCATCTATCTAGGCTAGTCTCTGTGCAGCAGAATAATGAACCTGGTTATCTCTCCATCTATCTAGGATAGTCTCCGTGCAGCAGAATAATGAACCTGGTTATCTCTCCATCTATCTAGGATAGTCTCCGTACAGCAGAATAATGAACCAGGTTATCTCTCCATCTATCTAGGATAGTCTCCGTACAGCAGAATAATGAACCTGGTTATCTCTCCATCTATCTAGGATAGTCTCCGTACAGCAGAATAATGAACCAGGTTATCTCTCCATCTATCTAGGATAGTCTCCGTACAGCAGAATAATGAACCAGGTTATCTCTCCATCTATCTAGGATAGTCTCCGTACAGCAGAATAATGAACCAGGTTATCTCTCCATCTATCTAGGCTAGTCTCCGTACAGCAGAATAATGAACCAGGTTATCTCTCCATCTATCTAGGATAGTCTCCGTGCAGCAGAATAATGAACCAGGTTATCTCTCCATCTATCTAGGCTAGTCTCCGTACAGCAGAATAATGAACCAGGTTATCTCTCCATCTATCTAGGCTAGTCTCCGTACAGCAGAATAATGAACCAGGTTATCTCTCCATCTATCTAGGCTAGTCTCCGTACAGCAGAATAATGAACCAGGTTATCTCTCCACCTATCTAGGCTAGTCTCCGTACAGCAGAATAATGAACCAGGTTATCTCTCCACCTATCTAGGATAGTCTCCGTACAGCAGAATAATGAACCAGGTTATCTCTCCACCTATCTAGGATAGTCTCCGTACAGCAGAATAATGAACCAGGTTATCTCTCCACCTATCTAGGATAGTCTCCGTACAGCAGAATAATGAACCAGGTTATCTCTCCATCTATCTAGGATAGTCTCCGTGCAGCAGAATAATGAACCAGGTTATCTCTCCATCTATCTAGGATAGTCTCCGTACAGCAGAATAATGAACCAGGGTTATCTCTCCATTATCTAGGATAGTCTCCGTACAGCAGAATAATGAACCAGGTTATCTCTCCATCTATCTAGGATAGTCTCCGTACAGCAGAATAATGAACCAGGTTATCTCTCCATCTATCTAGGCTAGTCCTCCGTACAGCAGAATAATGAACCAGGTTATCTCTCCTATCTATCTAGGATAGTCTCCGTACAGCAGAATAATGAACCAGGTTATCTCTCCATCTATCTAGCTAGTCTCCGTACAGCAGAATAATGAACCAGGTTAGCTCTCTCCATCTATCTAGGATAGTCTCCGTGCAGCAGATAATGAACCAGGTTATCTCTCCATCTATCTAGGGGATACGTCTCCGTACAGCATGAATAATGAACCAGGTTATCTCTCCTTCGAATCTAGGAGATAGTCTCCGTACAGGCAGAGATAATGAACACAGGTTATCTCTCCACCTATCTAGTGGATAGTTCCGTACAGCAGAATAATGAACCAGGTTATCTCTCCACCTATCTAGGATAGGTCTCCAGATATTGTACAGCATGAATAATGAACCAGGTATCTCTACCGATCTATAGTAGGCTGTCTCCGTACAGCAGAATAGATGAACCAGGTTAGCTCTCCATCTATCTAGGTATAGTCTCGCGTGCAGCAGAATAATGAACTAGGTTATCTCTCCATCTATATAGGCTAGTCTCCGTACAGCAGAATAATGATCCAGGTTATCTCTCCATCTATCTAGGATAGTCTCCGTTGCAGCAGAATAATGAACCAGGGTTATCTCTCACCTATCTAGGATAGTCTCCGTACAGCAGAATAATGAACCAGGTTATCTCTCCACCTATCTAGGATAGTCCTCCGTACAGCAGAATAATGACCAGGTTATCTCTCCATCTATCTAGGATAGTCCTCCGTACAGCAGAATAATGAACCAGGTTATCTCTCCACCTATCTAGGATAGTCTCCGTACAGCAGAATAATGAACCAGGTTATCTCTCCATCTATCTAGGATAGTCTCCGTACAGCAGAATAATGAACCAGGTTATCTCTCCACCTATCTAGGCTAGTCTCCGTACAGCAGAATAATGAACCAGGTTATCTCTCCACCTATCTAGGATAGTCTCCGTACAGCAGAATAATGAACCAGGTTATCTCTCCACCTATCTAGGATAGTCCCTCCGTACGAAGCAGAATAATGAACCAGGTTATCTCTCCACCTATCTAGGATAGTCTCCGTACAGCATAAAGAATAATGAACCAGGTTATCTCTCCATCTATCTAGGAATAGTCCTCTCTCCGTACAGCAGAATAATGAACCAGGTTATCTCTCCCATCTATCTAGATAGTCTCCGTTACAGCAGAATAATGAACCAGGTTATCTCTCCATCTATCTATGATAGTCTCCGATAAGCAGATAATAATGAACCAGGTTATCTCTCCATCTATCTAGGATAGTCTCCGTACAGCAGAATAATGAACCAGGTTATCTCTCC
>CM062473.1:2037970-2065358 GCA_031479575.1 Coregonus ussuriensis | reverse complement strand
TTTGTCTTACTGAGAGTTACTGTCAGGGCCCAGGTCTGCAGAATCTTGTGACAGAATCTGTGCAGAAAATCTAGGTGCTGCTGTAGGCCCTCCTTGGTTGGTGACAGAAGCACCAGATCTCTCAGCAAACAGTAGACATTTGACTTCAGATTCTAGTAGGGTGAGGGCCGGGGCGTGCTGCAGACTGTTCTAGTGCCCTCGCATTCGTTGTTGATATATTTGTTGAAGAGGGGAGGGTGGGGCTCAAGCTGCCATCCCTCTGTCTCACCCCACAGCCTGTGGAAAGAAATGTGTGTTTTTTTTGCCAAATTTAACTGCACACTTGTTGTTTGTGGACATGGATTTCATAAAATGTCGTATGTTTCCCCCCAACACCACTTTCCATCAGTTTGTATAGCAGACCTCATGGTCCAAAATTGAGTTAAAAGCTTTTTTTTTATCAACAAAGCATGAGAAGACTTTGCCTTTCTTTTGATTTGTTTGTTTGTCAATTAGGGTGTGCAGGGTGAATATGTGGTCTGTCGTATGGTATTTGGTAAAAAGCCAATTTGACATTTGCTCAGTTTTTCACTGAGGAAATGTACTAGTCTGCTATTATGATAAGAGGAGATTTTCCAAGGTTTAGCTGTTGATGCATATCCCACGCTAGTTATTGCGGTGTGAAATTTGTCTCCAGTTTTTTTTTTTTTTTTTGGGGGGTTTTTTTTTTTTATTTTTTTTTTTTTTTTTTTGGGTTTGTTTTTTTTTTTTTTTTCTCTCTCTCTCTCTTCTCTTTTTGTGTTTTTCTCTCTCTCTCTCTCTCTCCTCTCTCTCTCTCTCTCTCTCTCTCTCTCTCTCTCTGCTCTCTCTCTCTTCTATCTCTCTCTCTTCTCTCTCTCTCTCTCTCTCTCTCTCTCTCTCTCTCTATCTCTCTCTCTCTCTCTCTCTTCTCTCTGATCTCTCTCTGTCTCTTCTCTCTCTCTCTCTGCCTCTCTCTCTCTCTCTCTCTCTCTCTCTCTTCCTCTCTCTCCTCTGCCTCTCTCATCTCTCTCTCTCTCTCTCTCTGTCTGTCTGTCTCCCTCCCTCTCTCTCTCTCTCTCTCTCACACTCTCTCTCGCCCTCTCTCTCTTCTCTCTCTCTCTCCTCCTCTCTCTCCTCTCTCTCTCTCACCCCCCCCCCTCTCTCTCTCTCTCTCTCTCTCTCTCTCTCTCTTTCAGAGAGCTTAGCTGATGTTATCATAACCTATATAGATTAGGGCTACAAAACTCTGGTAACTTTCCCAAAATACCCAGGTTTTTTTCAGAAGTTTTTTCCGAAGTTCCCTGGAATCAGGAGGGAATCATAAAACGGAATCCTCAATAGCAGAATTTCTGGAGAACCTGGTAATTCTGTGGAAGTTACGAGCATTTTTGTCACCCTACTTTAGATGATAGCTTAGCATGTTTATAGTTTATATGTTATTCTGACCTTTGTGTTATAATTGAGATGTTATTCCATCCTTAGTGTTATAATTGATTTGTTATTCCATCCTTTGTGTTATAATTGATATGTTATTCCATCCTTTGTGTTATAATTGATATGTTATATTCCATCCTTTTGTTTTTTTTTATAATTGATATGTTATTCCATCCTTTGTGTTATAATTGATATGTTATTCTGACCTTTGTGTTATTTACATTTTTTACATTTTGTGTTACGTCATTTAGCCAGACACGCTCTTGTGTTATCCAGAGCGACTTACATTCTCTTTTTTTTTTTCATACCCCGTGGAATCGAACCCACTACCAACATCCCTGCGGCCATTCCCTCCCCTACCCCTGGACGACGCTGGGATAATTGTGCGCCACCCCATGGGTCTCCCGGTCGCGGCCGGCTACGACAGAGCCTGGATTCGAACCATGGATCTCTAGTGGCACAGCTTAGACCACTGCGCCACTCGGGGAGGTTATAATTTATATGTTAAATTCTTACCTTTGTGTTATAGTTGATTTATGTGTTATTCTGACCTTTGCTAGGGTGGCATCCCTTGATGTATCTGGTGACACTGATGACAGTCAGGGTGTTGATGCTGGCCAGGCCAAACAACAAGGTGAAGGAAGCCATTAACCTATATAGGAGAGGGAGATAAGGGGGGGGGGGGGGAGGTTCAGTAAGCTATTGGTTCACATCTGATAATGACTTGGCTGTTTCTCTGCCTGTCACCTCAGTGATGACTGACAGGTTACTGGAAGCATCCTTTCCTTAGGGGAGGGACCATTTCGTTTGTTTTGCTGGCTTTGGTCTATATCAGATAATGTAACACTTTGCTCTAGTCTGTATCAGAGAATGACTTCACAATAGCTTCAGGGCCTGTCTCAAGGTTTCCCCTAAAGACAGTCATTATCTGATCAGCTCAGCAGATGGCCTCTGCCCTGGGCAGCTGACTCATAGAAATAGCATTGCTAGAGATCGAGACTAGCTGGCCATTTAACAGTTGGATTAGAATCATATTCTATCCATAGGAAGGAGTTACATTGGTCCTCTGTAGCTCAATTGTTAGATAGTGGTGGTTGAAATGTTCTGCAAGCATGACTGTAAAGTCGCTTCGGATAAAAGCTTTTCTTTCTGCTAAAATGGTATTAATATTATATTATTATATTAGTGAAATATTTTCTACTTTAGTATTAGTGGGATGGTTGGCTGTCAACACTAATGCTGTGCTCTCTTCTGATCACAGTGTTTCTCACACAGGCAGAGGCCCCTGATGCTGGGGACCCCTGGATGCTGGGCCCCTGAAGCTGGGCACCTGATGCTGGGCCCCTGATTGCTTGGCCCCTGTTGCTGGGCCCCTGATGCGGGCCCCTGATGCTGGGCCCCTGATGCTGGGCCCCTGAAGCTGGGCCCCTGCTGTGACGTTAGCCCCAGTGACAGGATCCCTAGATCCGACAGGATCCCTAGATCCGACAGGATCCACTGCTCCACCTTCCTGCTCTGACCATAGTGATTAGAAGCCAAGAGAGTTGGGTGACCAGACAGTCCTCCATTTTTGTTCCCCAGCTAGAGCTGTCCCTGGAATTGTCCATGATTTAGCCCTCAGAAAAGAAAAAAAAAGCAACTCTGGAAGTTAAATTGAGGCTGCTGATTATTTTTTTATTTTTTTATAATCAAACGCTGTGTCCAATAGATTTGCATGTAAAAATGTTGTCTAAATCGTTTGCTATCGTGGCTTTCGCATTGGGCCTCATGAGAACGTCTGATCAGCGATACATTTTATCCAAAAACACATTTAACAGCAGAAGTGTTGCATGAAACAGAAACAGGCTACCAACGTTGGGTTATTCTATAATTACTAGATAGGTTAAGATTACGAAAATACAGTGGAGGGGTTTTACATTCCTGTGTTTATAAATGAATACAATTATTTGAAGGGACAATAGCGAAAAATTTATAGTTAAATATAATTCCTTACATAACCCCCCCCCAAAAAAAATATATATACGCAGCTACCAGAGTCACCTGTGTCTGTGGTCATAGAATTAGATAAAACCAGAGGAGGGATTAGAATTAGAATTGACCTTAGAGAGGTTCCCATGCTGTACCATCCTGTTGTTAACTATAGAGAGTAGAACCTTAGAGAGGTTCCCATGCTGTAAACCATCCTGTTGTTACTATAGAGATACGAACCTTAGAGAGGTTCCCATGCTGTACCATCCTGTTGTTACTATAGAGATAGAACCTTAGAGAGATTCCCATGCTGTACCATCCTGTTGTTACTATAGAGATAGAACCTTAGAGAGGTTCCCATGCTGTACCATCCTGTTGTTACTATAGAGATATAACCTTAGAGAGGTTCCCATGCTGTACCATCCTGTTGTTACTATAGAGATATAACCTTAGAGAGGTTCCCATGCTGTACCATCCTGTTGTTACTATAGAGATAGAACCTTAGAGAGAGTCCCATGCGGTACCATCCTGTTTTTACTATAGAGATAGAACTTAGAGAGGTTCCCATGCGGTACCATCCTGTTGTTTACTATAGAGATAGAACCTTAGAGAGGTTCCCATGCTGTACCATCCTGTTGTTACTATAGAGATAGAACCTTAGAGAGGTTCCCATGCTGTACCATCCTGTTGTTACTATAGAGATATAACCTTAGAGAGGTTCCCATGCTGTACCATCCTGTTGTTACTATAGAGATATAACCTTAGAGAGGTTCCCATGCTGTACCATCCTGTTGTGTTACTATAGAGGATAGAACCTTAGAGAGGTTCCCATGCTGTACCATCCTGTTGTTACTATAGAGATAGAACCTTAGAGAGGTTCCCATTGCTGTACCATCCCTGTTGTTACTATAGAGATAGAACCATAGAGAGGTTCCCATGCTGTACCATCCTGTTGTTACTATAGAGATAGAACCTTAGAGAGGTTCCCATGCTGTACCATCCTGTTTGTTACTATAGAGATAGAACCTTAGAGAGGTTCCCATGCTGTACCATCCTGTTGTTACTATAGAGATAGAACCTTAGAGAGGTTCCAGTGCTGTTTGCTGTCACTGAGATTACTCCTGATCTGCTGTACGAGCTTCTATAACATCCTGTCAATCAGGTCGTTTCCCCTTAACCCTTCCTGCCTGGAAACTCTTTTCCCTTAACCCTATGGGTTCAGACACAACAATAGCGAGAGTACTGAGCACCTCTGAACAGAGTACACAGCAGTGATTGGCACACCCAGTGCACACAGATATTAAATGTAGACATACGCGAACATGTTGGCAGTCAGACGTCTACAACGGACGGTCTCCTAAAACACAGCCCACTGAGATGATGGTCGGAGGAACGCTAGATCCACATTCGGTGCGATGTGTGCAAGCCTAAACCCGGCCGGCCCTCCGTAAAGATGCACTATGCAGAAATCGCTCCGTCATTTCCCGTTTGCAAAAATTCTAACAGTTTGCCTAATTTCAGTTTTATGTGACAAAACAAGAAAGTATAGTGTAGAGAATCATTGTACCATCTAAACTACTTTTCTATAACCAGAGCATCATTGTACCATCTAAACCGCTGTGAAACATATTTTTCCATAAGCAAAAATATTGTATTTCAGCTGTTTGAAGCTGGTGTACAAACCCAAAGTAAAAGTCCCAAAAACTAAACTTAAGAATGGGAAGCTTAGAAATAGCGCACATAGAACATAATCTACTGCTCCTTAGACTTGCTTTCAATGAGAATGACAGATCTATAACTCACATTTCTATGTGAATTTGGTCGGGTCTCCCAAAAAGTTACATATTGCAGCTTTAACCCTGTCTGCCTCTTTTAACCCTAAAATCGATTCCAGCCTTTCCTGCTTTTTTCCTTCCAGGCTTTCCTTGAATGTGTGGTAACGCCAGACCACCTTAACTCTAACCAAGCCTTTGGCTGTGTGAAACCCGACTGACTGCTGTGTTTACAGAGAAACAGAATGTGATCTGTAAGTCAGGATGGTCGAACGAGGCAAACCAGAGCCCTGCCCTGGAACCAATATCTCTGTAGGCTTATGGTTGATCAAGGATAATTTGTGACTATTGTCTACTATTGGAACTTCTGCTTTTAGGACCATTTGTGCAATAAGTAATCTTCTGTACCAAAGTATCCCCCTGTACCTCAACCTGGGTTAGACATCTAGGCCTAACAGTATCATACTGTACAGTGAAAAGCTGCATCCTCTCTGCTCATGTCCTCCAGGGTCAATCCCATTTCAATTAAGTCATTTCAGGAAGTAAAATCTGTTCCAATATAAATTGAATCTCAGAAATGGAATTGATCGCAACTTTGATGTCCTCCTCTGACAGCTCCAAAGGGTCCTGCCACGTCCCCGTCCTGACCGGAGCCACTCAGAGACGGGTGGAATGTCCCAACCACACCGTGTACCTGTTTCTGTTCATGTCCCGTCACGCTCTCCGATGCAGTAATCTGCTAATACTTCTGTTCATGTCCCTTCACGCTCTCTGATGCAGTAATTCTTCTAATTACTTCTCACATGCCTGTCTCGCTCCCTCCCTCCCTCCCTCCCTCCCGTCCCTCCCTTCCCTCCCCTCCCACCTCCCTCCTCCTCCCTCAACTTCTCTCTAATGTGTAAACACACAGCTACAGGCCTGATAAATCTCCATATCTCTGCTTCTGAGCTTAGACTCTCTCATAACGGTAGGGAGACTGAGTCTGTATCCCAAGTGGCACTGTAAAACTGCACTACTTTTCACCCAGAGCTCTATGGACTCTACAAGGGGCCCCCGGTGAAACATAGTGCTCTATGCAGCCAGTAGGGTGTCATTTCAGACACAGCTCTGTTACACCAATGTTTGTTCTAGGTTCCCCGTCCACAGAGGCGGTATTGTTACATCAATGTTGTTCTAGGTTCCCCCCCGTCCACTGAGGGTCCCCTCATAGAGTAGCTAGCAGGAGTATCGGGCCTTCACCACTGGCAAGCCTTCACCAAGACAAAATAAGCAGTCGGTGACATTCCTAGCTGAAGTATGAACCTAAGTATGACAACTATTTCAGTCGCAAGTTAAAAACCGTTACGGAGAGGAGGAGTAGAGGGTGCCAAACATACATGTAGGTAAAAAAAAAAAAAAGTTCAAGCAGATTATGTCTCCGGCTATATCGATCCAGTAGGAAGTGAGATAGTTCATGTTGTATCAAAATGTCGAGGTATTAAGTTTGCTTTGCATTTCGTTATTTCAGGCGGAGACACATTTGAAAATAGCCTGGTCCCAGATCTATTTTGTGCTGTCTTGACAACTCTAACAGGCGATGTCACCAACAGATCTGTGGCCCCGTGTAGCTCAGTTGGTAGAGCAGGGCACTCGCAACGCCAGGGTTGTGGGTTCGTTTCCCACAGGGGGCCAGTATGAAAATGTATGCACTCCCTAACTGTAAATCGCTCTGGATAAGAGCGTCTGCTAAATGACTAAAACGTAAATGTAATCTCGGACCAGGCTAATGTGATCCTACTCTGGCAGGCGGTTGTCACCAACAGATCTGGGACCAGGCTAATGTGAAACCCACTCTAACAGGCGTTGTCACCACAGATCTGGGACCAGGCTAATGTGAACCCACCCCCCTCTTAACATGCGTTGTCACCAAAAGATCTGGGACCAGGTTAATGCGAACCCACTCAAGGTTAATGTGAACCTACTCTGGCAGTGAAGAGAGTGTATTGTCTGTCATCATGGTTTAGGAAATGAGTAATTGTTGGTTGTCTACCTGTAGTTCAGGGGAGGGTAAAGCCCAGGTGTTTACCTGATCTCTCAGTGGGATAGTGTGTCTGCTTAATGTCAACAACAGCAAACTCTGACCTCTGACCTCTGCTCAGGTAAACACAGAAGCCTGAGTGGTCACTTAAACGGTTGAGCATACTCTCAAACAATGGGCTCAATTACATATTTCTCTGCCTCAGAAAAAAAAGTGTATTTTTTTAAGGCTGGCTTTCATTCTTATGGATGCACAGCAGTTATTTTCCAACACAAGATCTGAGATAAAGGAATCCTGTCGTTTCAATTCTGTTCACTCTACAGACATGACTCCAACGTTGTCTGTACTTGTCTAAACTTCTTCTATTGCCTAATGGTTTTTAGATAGAATCAGGGAGTCAGGTAGCTTAGTGGGTAAGAGCGTTGCGCCAGTAACCGAAAGGTCGCTGGTTCTAATCCCAGAGCCGACTAGGTGAAAAATCTGTCGATGTGCCCTTGAGGCAAGGCACTTAACCCTAATTGCTCCTGTAAATCGCTCTGGATAAGAGTGTCTGCTAAATGACAAAAAAAAATAAAAATAGAAAAATCCCCCAAATTCCTAGACTGCGTCCCAGATCTGTTTGTGCTGTTTCAACAACCATGGTAGTTGGCAAGACAAACAGATCTGCTACCAGATTCCCATGAGTAGGTGGTTGTTGACAGATGGTGGCAGGGCCCTGGCCCCACGGTCCACAGCCGTAATCTGATTCAGATTAACCTCCTACCCACATGGATACTAGTCCTAGTCTTAATCCACCTCCTCACTCTGTTTCCACTTACGAGTCCTTCACTGCATTCATCTAGATTGGGGCCAATACATTAGGAAATGGACCCCCTTCACTCTGGATTGGGCCAATACATTAGGAAATGGACCCCCTTCACTCTGGATTGGGCCAATACATTAGGAAAATGGACCCCCTTCACTCTGGATTGGGCCAATACATTAGGAAATGGACCCCCTTCACTCTGGATTGGGCCAATACATTAGGAAATGGACCCCCTTCACTCTGGATTGGGCCAATATACATTAGGAAATGGGACCCCCTTCACTCTGGGATTGGGCCAATACATTAGGATATGGGCCCCCTTCACTCTGGATTGGGCCAATACATTTAGGAAATGGACCCCCTTCACTCTGGAATTGGGGCCAATACAGATTTAGGATATGGACCCCCTTCACTCTGGATTGGGCCAATACATTAGGAAAGGGACCCCCTTCACTCTGGATTTTTCTTTTGGGCCAATACATTAGGAAATGGACCCCTTCACTCTGGCTCTTTCCAGGTGAGGCCCTAGTCTAGCTCAGCCTTGGACTCTTCTGGACTCTTCTGGAAAGAGGCATCTAAATTGGCTCTAGACTCCAAACCTCCCTCAATTTATGGGTCTAAAACCATTTATGAGTATCGTCGACCAATATAGAATACATCATTGATTGTTGAAAGATACTTGGTGCATTAGACAATCCGAAGAGCATACGATCGAGTTTGAAAGACATGGCATTTTTTCTCATCTCAACAATTATTACTTTAGCTTCAATGGATTTTTATAGGTACATGTTTTTACAACTTATGGTAATTTTGTATGTCCAAACATGAATATTCAGTTACATTGAAATAATGACTTTTTCAAGGGGTGTATAGTGCAATGTTTCCTCAAAATGATTTTCTAAATTTTCAAATTATCCAGGTTCTTCCACCATTCAGACTACATTTTTGAGATAATAGCACTACATATGCCATGTCTTTCCCTCTCTCTCCAGATAAAATCCTGCGACTTGTGACTGCAGGCCGCCCCAACAACCTGCCCGCTTGACCCATCCCCTCCTCCCTTCTCCAGACCATCTCCGGTGACCTTCTCCCCTACCTCACCGTCGCTGATCAACTCATCCTTGACCGCTGGCCATGTCCCTTCCGTCTTCAAGAGAGCGAGAGTTGCTCCCCTTCTCAAAAAACCAACACGTCGACCCCACCTGATGTCAACAAACTACAGACCAGTATCCCTTCTTTCTTTTCTTTCCAAAACTAGTTGAGCGTGAGCCGTCTTTAGCCAACTCTCTTGTTATCTCTCTCATAATGACCTTCTTGAATCCAAACCAATCAGGTTTCAGGACTGGTCATTCAACTGAGACTGCTCTTCTCTGTGTCACGGAGACTCTCCGCACTGCTAAAGCTAACTCTCTCTCCTCTGCTCTTGTCCTTCTAGACCTGTCTGCTGCTTTTGATACTGTGAACCATCAGATCCTCCTCATCCACCCTCTCCGAGCTGGGCATCTCCGGCGCGGCTCACTCCTGGATTGCGTCCTACCTGACCGGTCGCTCCTACCAAGTGGCGTGGCGAGAAGCTGTCTCCGCACCACGTGCTCTCACCACTGGTGTCCCCCGAGGGCTCAGTTCTACGGCCCTCTCCTTTTCTCCCTATACACCAAGTCACTTGGCTCTGTCATATCCTCACATGGCCTTTCCTATCATTGCTACGCTGACGATACACAACTAATCTTCTCCTTTCCCCCTTCTGATAACCAGGTGGCGAATCGCATCTCTGCATGTCCTGGCAGACATATCAGTATGGATGACGGATCACCACCTCAAGCTGAACCCTGGCAAGACGGAGCTGCTCTTCCTCCGGGGAAGGACTGCCCGTTCCATGATCTCGCCATCCACGGTTGACAACTCCGCTGTGTCCCTCCTCCCAGAGTGCGAAGAGCCTAGGCGTGACCCTGGACAACCACCCTGTCGTTCTCCGCCAACATCAAGGCGGTGACCCGCTCCTGCAGGTTCATGCTCTACAACATTCGGAGAGTACGACCCTGCCTTACACAGGAAGCGGCACAGGTCCTAATCCAGGCACTTGTCATCTCCCGTCTGGACTACTGCAACTCGCTGTTGGCTGGCCTCCCTGCCTGTGCCATTAAACCCCTACAACTCATCCAGAATGCCGCAGCCCGTCTGGTGTTCAACCTTCCCAAGTTCTCTCACGTCACCCCCCCTCCTCCGCACACTCCACTGGCTTCCAGTTGAAGCTCGCATCCGCTACAAGACCATGGTGCTTGCCTATGGAGCAGTGAGGGGAACGGCACCTCTGTACCTTCAGGCTCTGATCAGTCCCTACACCCAAACGAGGGCATTGCGTTCATCCACCTCTGGCCTGCTGGCTCCCCTTCCTCTGCGGAAGCATAGCTCCCGCTCAGCCCAGTCAAAACTGTTCGCTGCTCTGGCACCCCAATGGTGGAACAAGCTCCCTCACGACGCCAGGACAGCGGAGTCACTCACCACCTTCCGGGACATTTGAAACCCCACCTCTTTAAGGAATACCTGGGGATAGGATAAAGCAATCCTTCTAACCCCCCCCCCCCCCCCCCCCCCCCCCAAATTGTAAAGTGGTTATCCCACTGGCTATAGGGTGAACGCACCAATTTGTGAGTTGCTCTGGCTAAGAGCGTCTGCTAAATGACGTTAATGTGCCCTTGAGCAAGGCACTTAACCCTAATTGCTCCTGTAAGTCGCTCTGGATAAGAGCGTCTGCTAAATGACTAAAATGTTAAATGTAAAAATATACAAAAGTATGTGGACACACCCCTTCAAATTAGTGGATTCGGCTATTTCAGCCACACTCGTTGCTGACAGGTGTATAAAATCGAGCACACAGCCATTCAATCTCCATAGACAAATATTGTCAGTAGAATGGCCCGTACTGAAGAGCTCAGTGACTTTCAACTTGGCACCGTCATAGGATGCCACCTTTCCAACAAGTCAGTTCGTCAAATTTATGCCCTGCTAGAGCTGCCCCGGTCAACTGTAAGTGCTGTTATTGTGAAGTGGAAACGTCTAGGAGCAACAACTGCTCAGCCGCAAAGTGGTAGGCCACACAAGCTCACAGAACGGGACCTGCGTGCTGAAGCGCGAAGCGTGTAAAAAAAATCTGAACTCACTACAGAGTTCCAAACGCAATGCCAAGTGTCGGCTGGAGTGGTGTGAAGCTCGCCGCCATTGGACTCTGGAGCAGTGGAAACACGTTCTCTGGAGTGATGAAATCACGCTTCACCATCTGGCAGTCCAATGGACGAATCTGGGTTTGGCGGATGCCAGGAGAACGCTACCTGCCCGAATGCATAGAGCCGACTGTAAGGTTTGGTGGAGGAGGAATAATGGTCTGGGGCTGTTTTTCATGGTTTGGGCTAGGCCCCTTAGTTCCAGTGAAGGGAAATCTTAACACTACAGCATACAATGACATTCTAGATGATTCTGTGCTTCCAACTGTGTGGCAACAGTTTGGGGACGGCCCTTTCCTGTTTCAGCATGACAATGCCCCCGTGCACAAAGCGACGTCCATACAGAAAATGGTTTGTCGGGATCGGTGTGGAAGAACTTGACTGGCCTGCACAGAGCCCTGCCCTCAACCCCATCGATCACCTTTGGGATGAATTGGGAACGCCGACTGTGAGCCAGGCCTATCGCCCAACATCAGTGCCCGACCTCACTAATGCTCTTGTGGCTTAATGGAAGCAAGTCCCCAGCAGCAATGTTCCAACATCTAGCGGAAAGCCTTCCCAGAAGAGTGGAGGCTGTTATAGCAGCAAAGGGGGGGGGGGGGGGGGGGGGGGGGGGGGGGGGGGTGACCAACTCCATAGTAATGCCTATTTGCATTGACTGCTGCTACTCGCTGTTTATTATCTATGAATAGTCACTTTACCCCTACCTACTGTACCTCAATTACCTCGACTAACCTGTACCTCCGCACATTGACTCGGTACCGGTACCCCCTGTATATAGCCTCGTTATTACCTGGACTAACCTGTACCCCCGCACATTGACTCGGTACCGGTACCCCCTGTATATAGCCTCGTTATTGTTATTTTGTTGTGTTACTATTTCCTTTTTTTATTTAGCAAATATTTGTCTTCCCTTTTTAACTCTGCATTGTTGGGAAGGGCTCATAAGTAAGCCTTGTGACAAATAACATTTGATTTGATTTATTCACAAGGCCACGGGGCCAGACAGATTACCAGGACGTGTACTCCGAGCATGCGCTGACCAATTGGCAAGTGTCTTCACTGACATTTTCATCCTGTCCCTGACCGAGTCTGTAATACCAACATGTTTCAAGCAGACCACCATAGTCCCCGTACCCAAGAACACTAAGATAACCTGCCTAAATGACTACCGACCCGTAGCACTGACGTCTGTAGCCATGAAATGCTTTGAAAGGCTGGTCATGGCTCACATCAACACCATCAAACCCAGACACCCTGGACCCACTCCAACACCGCCCCAACAGATCCACAGATTACGCCATCTCTATTCCACTCCACACTGCCCTCACCCACCTGGACAAGAGGGAACACCTACTAATTAATTTGCATTTTATTGCATGACATAAGTATTTGATCACCTACCAACCAGTAAGAATTCCAGCTCTCACAGACCTGTTAGTTTTTCTTTAAGAAGCCCTCCTGTTCTCTACTCATTACCTGTATTAACTGCGCCTGTTTGAACTCGTTACCTGTATAAAGGACACCTGTCCACACACTCAATCAAACAGACTCCAACCTCTCCATAATGGCCAAGACCAGAGAACGGTGTAAGGACATCAGGGATAAAATTGTAGACCTGCACAAGGCTGGGATGGGCTACAGGATAATAGGCAAGCAGCTTGGTGAGAAGGCAACAACTGTTAGCGCAATTATTAGAAAATGGAAGAAGTTCAAGATGACGGTCAATCACCCTCGGTCTGGGGCTCCATGCAAGATCTCACCTCGTGGGGCATCAATGATCATGAGGAAGGTGAGGGATCAGCCCAGAACTACACGGCAGGACCTGGTCAATGACCTGAAGAGAGCTGGGACCACAGTCTCAAAGAAAACCATTAGTAACACACTACGCCGTCATGGATTAAATCCTGCAGCGCTCGCAAGGTCCCCCTGCTCAAACCAGCGCATGTCCAGGCCCGTCTGAAGTTTGCCAATGACCATCTGGATGATCCAGAGGCGGAATGGAGAAGGTCATGTGGTCTAATGAGACAAAAATAGAGCTTTTTGGTCTAAACTCCACTCACCGTGTTTGGAGGAAGAAGAAGGATGAGACAACCCCAAGAACACCATCCCAACCGTGAAGCATGGAGGTGGAAACATCATTCTTTGGGGATGCTTTTCTGCAAAGGGGACAGCACGACTGCATCGTATTGAGGGGAGGATGGATGGGGCCATGTATCGCGAGATCTTGGCCAACAACCTCCTTCCCTCTGTAAGAGCATTGAAGATGGGTCGTGGCTGGGTCTTCCAGCATGACAACGACCCGAAACACACAGCCAGGGCAACTAAGGAGTGGCTCCGTAAGAAGCATCTCAAGGTCCTGGAGTGGCCTAGCCTGTCTCCAGACCTGAACCCAATAGAACATCTTTGGAGGGAGCTGAAAGTCCGTATTGCCCAGCGACAGCCCCGAAACCTGAAGGATCTGGAGAAGGTCTGTATGGAGGAGTGGGCCAAAATCCCTGCTGCAGTGTGTGCAAACCTGGTCAAGACCTACAGGAAACGTATGATCTCTGTAATTGCAAACAAAGGTTTCTGTACCAAATATTAAGTTCTGCTTTTCTGATGTATCAAATACTTATGTCATGCAATAAAATGCAAATTAATTACTTAAAAATCATACAATGTGATTTTCTGGATTTTTGTTTTAGATTCCGTCTCTCACAGTTGAAGTGTACCTATGATAAAAATTACTGACCTCTACATGCTTTGTAAGTAGGAAAACCTGCAAAATCGGCAGTGTATCAAATACTTGTTCTCCGGAACAGCAGGTGCTCTCATGCATCTCTACTAACAGGAATTGTGAAATTTTCATTACATTTTAGTCATTCAGCAGACGCTCTTATCCAGAGCGACTTACAGGAGCAATTAGGGTTAAGTGCCTTGCTCAAGGGGCACGTCGACAGATTTTTCACCTAGTCGGCTCGTGGATTAGAACAGCAACCTTTCGGTTACCGGCACAAACGCTCTTAACCACTAAGCCACCTGCCGCCCATTCATCCCTCACCAACTGAATTCCTGCCTTTTCTCCCATATCTTTGGTGACTGATTTATACTGAACTGCGGTAGCCCAAAAGGATACAAATGATGTTTATTGATACAGACTGGGGTAGTTGACCAGTCAAGTTCAAGTATTTTTTCATATCCTTTATCATAACATTCTCTACCAGATGGTTGAGAATAGGGTTAAAGGGTCAACGCTGAATGAGGCCTCAAAGGGATTAACAAAAAAAATGTGTAAATATGTAATTTAATATGTAATTAATTTAATTTTATGGTAAGGGTATGGGTTAAGGTTAGGGTAGAGGTCTTCACGGATACACCTGTACCGAATACCCAAGACCCGATCCGGGACCCGAGCAGGTCTGGATCCAGAATTCTAAATAATGTCATGGGTCTCAGGTTGTGTAATTGTAACTGACTTGTCCTGAAGGGCCCTAAAGATCTGTACGTGACTGCTGCAGAGAGAAAGAGAGAAATTGTCCATTTATGCTGCTGCTACAGATCTGAACTTGACTGCTGCAGTAGAGAGAGAGAGAGAGAGAGAGAGAGAGAGAGAGAGAGAGAGAGAGAGAGACAGAGAGAGAGAGAGAGAGAGAGAGGAGAGGAGAGAGAGAGAGAGAGAGAGAGAGAGAGAGACAGAGAGAGAGAGACAGAGAGAGAGAGAGAGAGAGAGAGAGAGAGAGACAGAGATTGTTGATTCATGCTGCTTCTCTTCTCTTGCTTTTCACCAGAGTGGAGAGTGGTTGTGTAGCTTGTCGTTGGCCAATCAGAAGTCAGGCTACAGTCATAGAGCCTCTATGTGGGGCAAAAGTTAGATGTCTAATCAATGGAAGATGGAATTAACAGTTAAAGGATCAATGATCAAGAGCCAACAGGCACCTGCTACTTAACAGAGTTGTTGGTAACTGTAGGACGAGAAATAGCACGCTACACTGCAGACTCAGTTAGCCAATGTTCCATTATTATTTTATTTTTTATATTTTAGTCATTTAGCAGACGCTCTTATCCAGAGCGACTTACAGTTAGTGAGTGCATACATTTTTGTATTTATTTTTCATACTGGCCCCCCGTGGGATTCGAACCCACAACCCTGGCGTTGCAAACGCCATGCTCTACCAACTGAGCTACATCTCTGCCGGCCATTCCCTCCCCTACCTTACTTTCACTTGCCCACTGTAATGTATGATTAGACTACAGGTTAGTGTACTCAATCTAGTGGGCCTCTCTAGGTTTATAATGGTGTTGTTGACATACACACGCATAGCCCCCGGTCTCCAGGATCCCAAGATCATTTGTTTTATTGGCTCACTACTAGCCTAAAGTCGCCATTAGGGGGAAAATACTACCTTTAGTAAATCACCACGGATACGTTTGTTAATAGTTGCCATTATGCAAATTGTTTTCTGCAAGGTGTTCGCCTAGGCTACTCAGCATTCAGTGACAGTGCCAATAAAGTTTTTTGCTTTTGTTTGTGCTCATAACGTACCATGGCCTTTAGAAGAGTTTATGCCTACAGTCTGAAAATTGGTGTGTGTGTGTGTGTGTGTGTGTGTGTGTGTGTGTGTGTGTGTGTGTGCGAGTTATTCGATAATTATATTGATAAGCCGTGAGTACGCAGTGACGCCTGTTTGAACGAGCGTATTAGATCATTGATTGATGGCCATTCGTTTATAATAATAATATGCCATTTAGCAGACGCTTTTATCCAAAGCGACTTACAGTCATGTGTGCATAAATATTTTTGGTGTATGGGTGGTCCCGGGGGATCGAACCCACTACCTTGGCGTTACAAGCGCCGTGCTACAGAGGACCACTGGCGAACAGGGGGGCTTCTTAAAGAAAAACGAACAGGTCAGTGAGAGCCGGAATTCTTACTGGTTGGTAGGTGATCAAATACTTATGTCATGCAATAAAATGCAAATTAATTACTTAAAAATCATACAATGTGATTTTCTGGATTTTTTGTTTTAGATTCCGTCTCTCACAGTTGAAGTGTAGCTATGATAAAAATTACAGACCTCTACATGCTTGTAAGTAGGAAAACCTGCAAAATCGGCAGTGTATCAAAGACTTGTTCTCCCCACTGTATATACCCTAGATAGTATGTAACCACGGCTCCTCCTTCTGTGGCCCTAATACTTATAGTAATATGGTTATTATGTGCTAAAAGAGCAAGGATTTCCTCCTTACTAAAGCCGATTCTAAAGTGTGGTTTCACCAGGTCATCTAATTGAGGCATTTCAACCATGGCGCGCAAAGCAACAGGGAGCCAAGGAGACATGCTTAACTAAATCCCCACCTTTAATCTTGAAATATAACTGACACTTTATTCTCAACATTTTGACTTTATTCTCTAAATCAAATTTCGAGTTTACTCTAGAAATATTGCCACTTTATTCTATAAATATTGCTACTTTATTCTAGAAATATTGCCACTTTTTCACAGAATTTAATTTCGACTTTCTTCTCAAGATATTGCCACTTGGAAATATTGTCGCTTTTTTAAAGTACTGTCATGCAAACAATAATCATCCAAGTACCACCAACCTTCGCAGTTTATTTATTTATATTCACTTATCCCTGATACTCTTCTGTAAATTTAGTGTAGGGACCTCCCAAAGATCCCGGATAGCACTAACCAACCAACCAACCAATCAACCACACAAGTAACCACCCAATCAACCAACCAACCAGCTGACCAACCAACCAATCAATCAATCTTTATCTCTTAACCTGGCAGGTCCAGATCCAGGTGATCCAGAAGCCATCATCTCTGAAGAGGTTAAAGATGTCCAAGATCCCTCTGGAGTACCCGAACACGGAGATGCTAGCGTCGGAGATAGCTAGGTTTAACGTGAGGAAGTCCGTCGGCAGCAGGGAGGGCCTCTGTCTGTACAGCACCAGTATCACCAGACTGTTGCCAAACCAAGACAGCCAACCTGGGGAAGAGAAGAGACACACAAACTCACTGAAACATTCTACATCCAGGACACAAATTCAGATGTAGGCCTACTGAAACAATTCAGAAAACAAGCATATCTAATAATTGTTTTCAGGGGAGAAGCTCTGTGCACCTGAAACTCATTTGTGTAATTATCTCGGTAGCAACTCCTAAATATTTTCTCTCAGCATGGTTTCCAACAACACCTGTTTTTTAAAAAGTCTCTATTTACAGATGTAGAGGCCCCACTCCTCCTGGGATGGCATTTAGGTGTTACAGGATCAAAGGTCAAATGTCAAAAGCATTCCACTCATCCCGATCATGAGCCGCACGGCCACAGGGTTACACATCCCCTAGAGAGGTAGAGAGAGGGGCTACAAGGTGAGAGGCATACCCCTTTTTTTTTGTGACCAAATCTTTATATATTTTTTCATTTTCTTGTTGGGGGAGACTACATGCACAATACACAAATTCATATAGTTTAATAGTTAGGTGGCATCACAGAGCCACACATACAATACATTGAGTATGTAAAGAGAGAAAAAAAAACAAAAAGAAGTGAGCCTCCACCCCACCCCACCCTCCCCTAACCCCACCCATCCCTAACCCCACCCTCCTCTAACCCCACCCATCCCTAACCCTACCCCACCCTCCCCTAACCCCACCCTCCCCTAACCCCACCCTCCTCTAACCCCACCCATCCCTAACCCCAACCTCCCCTAACCCCACCCATCCCTAACCCCACCCTCCCCTAACCCCACCCCCATCCCTAACCCCCACCCTCCTCTAACCCCACCCATCCCTAACCCCAACCTCCCCTAACCCCACCCTCCCCCTAACCCCACCCATCCCTAACCCCACCCTCCTCTAACCCCACCCATCCCTAACCCCAACCTCCCCTAACCCCACCCTCCCCTAACCCCACCCATCCCCTAACCCCACCCATCCCTAACCCTAACACCAACCTCCCCTAACCCCAACCTCCCCTAACCCCACCCTCCCCTAACCCCACCCATCCCTAACCCCAACCTCCCCTAACCCCCACCCTCCCCTAACCCCACCCATCCCTAACCCCACCCATCCCTAACCCTAACACCAACCTCCCCTAACCCCAACCTCCCCTAACCCCCACCCTCCCCTAACCCCAACCTCCCCTAACTCCACCCTCCTCTAACCCCCACCCATCCCTAACCCCACCCTCCCCCTAACCCCCACCCTCCCCTAACCCCCACCCTCCTCTAACCCCACCCATCCCTAACCCCACCCTCCCCTAACCCCACCCATCCCTAACCCCACCCTCCCCTAACCCCACCCATCCCTAACCCCACCCTCCTCTAACCCCACCCATCCCTAACCCCAACCTCCCCTAACCCCACCCATCCCTAACCCCACCCTCCTCTAACCCCACCCATCCCTAACCCTAACACCAACCTCCCCTAACCCCAACCTCCCCTAATCCCAACCTCCCCTAACCCCAACCTCCCCTAACCCCAACCTCCCCTAACCCCACCCTCCCCTAACCCCAACCTCCCCTAACCCCAACCTCCCCTAACCCCAACCTCCCCTAACCCCAACCTCCCCTAACCCCAACCTCCCCTAACCCCAACCTCCCCTAATCCCAACCTCCCCTAACCCCAACCATCCAACATGTCTCCCTCCACCCCCAACCTCCCCTAACCCCACCCATCCAACATATCTCCCTCCACCCCCAACCTCCCCTAACCCCATCCATCCAACATGTCTCCCTCCACCCCCAACCTCCCCCTAACCCCACCCATCCATAACTTTGCTCCAGAAGCATTGAACTGCAGGTCACTCCCACGTCATATGAAGGAATGTGTCTACCTGATTTAGGAGACACAGTAAACAGTTGGGAGTTGGGGCCAATTTCATGGTAAAACGTTTCCTTGGTGTTAAATACAGTCTGTGAACAAACTTAACATGTATAAATTGATGGTTCGGATTACAGGATGCCAAGGTCATATTTTTTCCATATTCTGTTCCAGTTAAAGGGTGGTTCATATTCACTAAGATCTGTGGACCATACTTTTATAATGGCTAACTCAGAATATGAGCTTTCCAAAAGTTGTTTATGTACAGTATTATAGAGATCAGTCCTTTCGGGAGCCCAGATAATTTATTTATAAATCCCTAATTGGATGTTTCGGTAGTTGGGTTTCTCAAGGGACTCCAGAGGCAAGCAGAGCTGACCTAAGTTTTAAGTATAGGAAAAAGTGGTTGCCTGGTGTCTTTCAAATCTTGGAATGTTCTCAAACCATTACAGTCCGTGATATCGGCAAGGATACGGATTCCACATTTGGACCATTGGGGATGCAAAAAGCCTCCCTCTAGATCAAAAGGTATGGGGATGCCATTTTGGGGATGCCATTTTGTATGGGGGTGCCATTTTGATTCCCAGTTACATCGTTTTTCAATTTTGAGCCAAATAGAGATTGTGTGAGCAGTACTAGGACCAAAGCCTAGTTTGGCCTCTGGAAATTATTCAGACCCCTTGACCTTTTCCACGTTACAGCCTTATTCTTTTTCTCAGCAGTCGACACACAATACCCCATAATGTCAAAGTAAAAAAAACAGGTTTTTATAAAATGTTGCAAATTTATAAAAAATTAAAACAGAAATACCATATTAACATAAGTATTCAAACCCTTTGCTATGAGACTTGAAATTGAGCTCAGGTGCATCCTGTTTCCATTGATCATCCTTGACATGTTTCTACAACTTCAATTGGAGTCCACCTGTGGTAAATTCAATTGATTGGACATGATTTGGAAAGGCACACACCTGTCTATATAAGGTCCCACAGTTGACAGTGCATGTCAGAGCAAAATCCAAGGCATGAGGTCGAAGGAATTGTCCGTAGAGCTCCGAAACAGGATTGTGTTGAGGCACAGATCTGGGGAAGGGTACCAAAAAATGTTTGCAGCATTGAAGGTCCCCAAGAACACAGTGGCCTCCATCATTATTAAATGGAAGAAGTTTGGAACCACCAAGACTCTTCCTAGAGCTGGCCGACCGGCCAAACTGAGCAATCAGGGGAGAAGGGCCTTGGTCAGGGAGGTGACCAAGAACCCGATGGTCACTCTGACAGAGCTCCAGAGTTCCTCTGTGGAGATGGGAGAACTTACCAGAAGGACAACCATCTCTGCAGCACTCCACCAATCAGGCCTTTATGGTAGAGTGGCCAGACGGAAGCCACTCCCCAATAAAAGGTACATGACAGCCCGCTTGGAGTTTGCCAAAATGCACTTAATGTACTCAGACCATGAGAAACAAGATTCTCTGGTCTGATGAAACCAAGATTGAACACTTTGGCCTGAATGCCAAGTGTCACGTCTGGAGGAAACCTGGAACCATCCCTACGGTGAAGCATGGTGGTGGCAGCATCATGCTGTGGGGATGTTTTTCAGCGGCAGGGACTGGGAGACTAGTCAGGATCGAGGGAAAGATGAACGGCGCAAAGTACAGAGAGATCCTTGATGAAAACCTGCTCCAGAGCACTCAGGACCTCAGACTGGGGCGAAGGTTCACCTTCCAACAGGACAACGACCCTTAGCACACAGCCAAGACAACGTGTTTTTGCTTTGTCATTATGGGGTATTGTGTGTAGATTGATGAGGGGGATTTTTTTTTTTTTTTAATCCATTTTAGAATAAGGCTGTAATGTAACAAAATGTGGGAAAAAATCAAGGGGTCTGAATACTTTCCGAATGCACTGCATCAGTGAGACATACCCATTGACTCAGTACCCTGGTTCACATGAGGTACACTGGTAGCTCATTGGGCTGTTCAATGAGGGCCACTTATACAACAGCTACTTGGTTATATCAGGCATTAGCCAGATGACTGACAAAACGGAGCATTTCATTCACTATTTCCTGCATCTGCTTGGCATCTAAATATAAATCAACTTCAGAATAATCAAAAATAGTTCCTGCATTTGCTTCCAAATTAAGATCTGAAAAAACATATTGAAAGTATATTTTTTTAAATCATTCGCAAAATAGGCTACATACAAACTGAACTGCAATATCCAAATGCAAACAGATCATTTTGATCCTGTAAAAAAAAAATTAAGAAAGGAAAATTCAGTGCCGATTTCTGTGTAAACGACATTGTTCACATTAGTATATCGAAAATGTGTATTATCTGTAATTTACAGTGTACTCATATTTCTATCTCAATAGCATTCAGCCACACAATAATAATAATAATAATAATAATAATAATAATAATACGTTTAAATTTGCATAGCCCCTTTTCATTACAGAGTTAACGCAAAGCTAAAGCATGGTCTGCTGGTTACGTACTACAGCGCCCACCTACCCAGCAGCAACAGGTAAAACTCCGATGATGGTCTCCCCCTGTTCCGACAGAGGTGGCTCCTTGTAGAGCTGACTCAGGTTGTTATTCCTCCACGGAATGGTAGCTATCTTCACAGGATGTCTCAGTGGTGCTAGTTGTTCCATCTTCTAAAAGTTCTAAAAAATATGTTCTAAATTCTAAGGCGTGAACCTCCCCTTGTCAGTTCCCCGAGGAGCTTCTCTTCCCCTTCTCTCAAGTCTTACGTCCAATGAGACACTGCCTCACGTGCCAATCGGAAACTCCTGACACCCCCCCCCCCCGTGCTTCCTAGTAAAGCCAGCTTAGAAATAAACACCAAATGCCCTAAAGTTAGCCTACAGTGCAACTCTACTGCAGGGCAATTGATGGTGAGTAGCCAAGCCTGGTAATCCAATTTTTGACTTAAGGACAAAACAGATGGGGGGGGTTTTGGGGAGAATCCCGACCAATATGGGAAAAACTCAAGTAAGCCACTTCACTAGAGGGAATGTAATTTATTTAATTTATTTTAGCTTAAACCTATTTCTTTAAGCAGCCTACAAAATCTTCCCCAGCCACAATAACAATTGATCATTCCAATAAGCCAATAACCCATTCCTTAGCCTACTGTGTAGACCAGAGCCTGTGCATCCATCCCACTGTGGAGATGACCAACAGGTTAGTTTTCTTTAAGCAATTATCAATTGTAATTAATTAGGTATTCTAGGTAAACGTAATATTAGGTGTAGGTTTAGCCTAACACAATGACAAGTGTTTCTTTGAAAATCCTCAATCAACAGGTGCACATGCCTGGCCTGTCTGGCCTGTCCAAGGTTTTCGATTGAGCCATCATATGCAGCGTATACCTTTAAAAGGTGCTTAGCTGAAAAGGGGTGATCAGATTGAATCCTGGCTTTAATCTTACTTTTGCAATGTAACTGTTTCTGTTTGGTATACCCTGCTATAACCTTGTGTTTCTCTATAGCTGAATGATTTACATTTACAAAAAAAGCCATGGCCTTTCTTTCACTGTGAATACAATTTTGGATAGAGTAGATGTACACTCACCGGCCAGTTTTTTTAGGTACACCACCCCCGTTCACGAAAATGGTTTGCTCCTACAAACAGTGAGTCACATGGCCGTGACTCGCTAGATAAAGCAGGCAGACAGGCATCGAGGCATTCAGTTACTGTTCGATTGAACGTTAGAATGGGCAAAACCCAAAACTAGTGACCCAAGAGGCTTTGAGTGTGGTATGATAGTCGGTGCCCAGGCACGCCGGGTCCAGTACCTCTGAAACGGCCGGCCTCCTGGGCTTTTAATGCACGACAGTGTCTAGGGTTTACCAATAATGGTGTGACAAACAAAACATCCAGTCAGCGGCAGTCCTGTGGGGGAAAACAGCTCGTTGATGAGAGGGGTCGAAGGAGAATGGCAAGAATTGTGCAAGCTAACAGGCGGGCCACAAACAGGCAAATAATGGCGCAGTACAACAGTGGAGAACGGCATCTCGGAACACACAACTCGTCGGTCTTTATCACGGGTATTGCAACCGACAACCACCCGCGTTTTCACTCCTATCAGCTAAAACCAATAAGAAGCGGCTCCAGCGGGCACGCCATCACCAACACTGGACAATTGAGGAGTGGAAAAACATTGCCTGGTCTGACAAATCCTGGTTCCTGTTGCGTTATGCTGATGGCAAAGTCAGGATTTGGAGTAAACAGCATGAGTCCATGGACCCATCCTGCCTGGTGTCAACAGAAAAGGCTGGTGGCAGTGGTGGAATGGTGTGGGGAATGTTTTACAGTTACAAGACACATACCATGCAGTGATGCATCATGGGGATTACAGTTACAAGACACATACCATACAGTGATGCATCATGGGGATTACAGTTACAAGACACATACCATACAGTGATGCATCATGGGGATTACAGTTACAAGACATCTTCAGAGAGATAGTGTAATAATTAGATGTGTGTAATGTGGACGAACACTTGATTGGATGATTGGAGTCACAACAGCTTTGCATTCGTCCCAAATGGCACCCTATTCAATATATATAGCACAGCAGGTACCCTAGCGGGTAGAGCATTGGACCCGTAACCGAAAGGTCGCTGGTTCGAATACCTGAGCCGACAAAGTGAAGAATCTGTTGATGTGCCCTTGAGCAAGGCACTTAACCCTAATTTGCTCCAGGGTTGCTGTACTACTATGACTGACCCTGTAAAACAACACATTACACTGCACCTGTCCAGTGGATTTTAACCAGTCTGGATGCCAACCAGTCTAGATATTAACCAGTCTAGATATTAACCAGTCTGGATGCCAACCAGTTTAGATATTAACCAGTCTGGATATTAACCAGTCTAGATATTAACCAGTCTGCATGCCAACCAGTCTAGATATTAACCAGTCTGGATGCCAACCAGTTTAGATATTAACCAGTCTGGATGCCAACCAGTCTAGATATTAACCAGTCTGGATGCCAACCAGTATAGATATTAACCAGTCTAGATATTAACCAGTCTGGATGCCAACCAGTTTAGATATTAACCAGTCTGGATATTAACCAGTCTAGATATTAACCCGTCTGGATGCCAACCAGTCTAGATATTAACCAGTTTAGATATTAACCAGTCTGGATGCCAACCAGTTTAGATATTAACCAGTCTGGATATTAACCAGTCTAGATATTAACCAGTCTGCATGCCAACCAGTCTAGATATTAACCAGTCTGGATGCCAACCAGTTTAGATATTAACCAGTCTGGATGCCAACCAGTCTAGATATTAACCAGTCTAGATATTAACCAGTCTGGATGCCAACCAGTCTAGATATTAACCAGTCTGGATGCCAACCAGTCTAGATATTAACCAGTCTGGATGCCAACCAGTCTAGATATTAACCAGTCTGGATGCCAACCAGTTTAGATATTAACCAGTCTGGATGCCAACCAGTTTAGATATTAACCAGTCTGGATGCCAACCAGTTTAGATGCCAACCAGTCTAGATATTAACCAGTCTGGATGCCAACCAGTTTAGATGCCAACCAGTCTAGATATTAACCAGTCTAGATATTAACCAGTCTGGATGCCAACCAGTCTAGATATTAACCAGTCTGGATGCCAACCAGTCTAGATATTAACCAGTCTGGATGCCAACCAGTCTAGATATTAACCAGTCTGGATGCCAACCAGTCTAGATATTAACCAGTCTGGATGCCAACCAGTCTAGATATTAACCAGTCTGGATGCCAACCAGTCTAGATATTAACCAGTCTGGATGCCAACCAGTCTAGATATTTACCAGTCTGGATGCCAACCAGTCTAGATATTAACCAGTATGGATGCCAACCAGTTTAGATATTAACCAGTCTAGATATTAACCAGTCTGGATGCCAACCAGTCTAGATATTAACCAGTCTGGATGCCAACCAGTCTAGATATTAACCAGTCTGGATGCCAACCCGTCCAACTATCCGGTAGATGTGACAATAAAAACATGATCAACTTGAGGACACCTAAACATTGACATATGGGCCACAGCAACGTATTGGTACTGTCACACACAGTACCGGTCCAAAGTTTCAGAACACCTACTCATTCAAGGGTCTTTCTTTACTGATACTATTTTCTACATTGTAGAATAATAGTGAAGACATCAAAACTATGAAATAACACATATGGAATCATGTAGTAACCAAAAAAGTGTTAAACAAATGAAAATATATTTTATATTTCATAGTCTTCAAATAGCCACCCTTTGCCTTGATGACAGCTTTGCACACGCTTGGCATTCTCTCAACCAGCTTCATGAGATAGTCACCTGGAATGGATTTCAATTAACAGGTGTGCCTTCTTGAAGTTAATTTGGGGGGGGGGGGGGGGGGGGGGGGTATACAGAAGATAGCCCTATTTGGTAAAAGACCAAGTCCATATTATGGCAAGAACAGCTCAAATAAGCAAAGAGAAACGACAGTCCATCATAAGACATGAAGGTCAGTCAATATGGAACATTACAACGTTTCTTCAAGTGCAGTCGCAAAAACCATCAAGCGCTATGATGAAACTGGCTCTCATGAGGACCGCCACAGGAAATGAAGACCCAGAGTTACCTCTGCTGCAGTTAAGTTAATTAGAGTCACCAGCCTCAGAAATTACAGCCCAAATAAATGCTTCAGAGTTCAAATATAATAATATAATAATATAATATGCCATTTAGCAGACGCTTTTATCCAAAGCGACTTACAGTCATGCGTGCATAAATTTTTGTGTATGGGTGGTCCTGGGGATCGAACCCACTACCTTGGCGTTACAAGCGCCGTGCTCTACCAGCTGAACATCAACAGTTCAGAGACTGTGAAAATCAGGCCTTCATGGTCGAAATGCTGCAAATAAACCACTACTAAAGGACACCAATAAGAAGAAGAGACCTGCTTGGGCCAAGAAACACGAGCAATGGACATTAGACAGGTGGAAATTTGTCCTTTGGTCTGGAGTCCAAATTTGAGATTTTTGGTTCCAACCGCCGTGTCTTTGTGAGACGCGGTGTGGGTGAACGGATGATCTCCACGTGTTATTCCCACCATAAAGCATGGAGGAGGAGGTGTTATGGTGTGGGGGTGCTTTGCTGGTGACACTGTCTGTGATTTATTTAGAATTCAAGGCACACTTAACCAGCATGGTTACCACAGCATTCTGCAGCGATACGCCATCCCATCTGGTTTGGGCTTAGTGGGACTATAATTTGTTTTTCAACAGGACAATGACCCAACACACCTCCAGGCTGTGTAAGGGCTATTTTACCAAGAAGGAGAGTGATGGAGTGCTGCATCAGATGACCCGGCCTCCACAATCCTCTGACCTCAACCCAATTGAGATGGTTTGGGATGAGTCGGACCACAGAGTGAAGGAAAAGCAGCCAACAAGTGCTCAGCATATGTGGGAACTCCTTGAAGACAAAAAAAAATGCATTCCAGGTGACTACCTCATGAAGCTGGTTGAGTGAATGCCAAGAGTGTGCAAAGCTGTCATCATGTATTAGATCGTAGGTTGGTAGTTAGTTGTAGTTAGGCATTGTATTTATCATAGGATAGTTTTGTTGTTATTGTAGGTTTCCGTAGGTAATTGTAGGTTAGTATCGAAGCACGAGGCTAGCTAGCTAGCGGGTAGCTACTGGTAACGATTAGCTGTTCCCACTGTTAAATGTGCTGCTAGCCAACGTTTAATTTTTGCTGCGGTCTGCGTTATGTAAGGAACTAGACACGGACATGAATTATCTGTTTAGTGTGCTAACACACTCTTGGCAGTTTGTTGTAACCAAGTATTGGTGCTAAATTGTGTGTTAATGGATGCTAGCTTGCTAGTTAGCTACGGCGTCATAGCTAGGTATCGTGGGTAGCTACTGTGTCTTGGCAGTGTCTTCCGCCGTGCCGGCTGTAGCACGAAGCGAGCTAGCTAGCCGTTCTTCAAACAAAGCCAACACAGTGGCCATTGCTAGCTACCCAACACGACCAGCGAACGGTACGGTAGTAGCTAATTACAATATACTTGTCCTAGCTAGCCAACGTTGAATCATTGCTGCGTCATGAAAGGAACTTGACACAGACACGAATGATCTGTTTAGTGTGTTATCACACTATTGGTGGTTTGCTGTGACCAAGTGTTTGTGCTAAACTGTGTGTACTGGATGCTAGCATGCTAGTTAGCTAGTTAACACACTATTGGTGGTTTGTTGTGAGTATTGGTGCTTAACTGTGTGTTAAACTGTGTGTTATTGGATGCTAGCATGCTAGTCAGCTATGGTGTCATAGTTGGCTAGCTGAATAAAGTGGGTTGAGTC
>CM062473.1:1985470-2032970 GCA_031479575.1 Coregonus ussuriensis | reverse complement strand
CCCTTTCTGCATCTTTTGACTCTTTATGTCCCCTATCCTCCCGGCCGGCTCGGTCCTCCCCTCCTGCTCCATGGCTTGACGACTCATTGCGAGCTCACAGAACAGGGCTCCGGGCAGCCGATCGGAAATGGAGGAAAACTAGACTCCCTCATTTTTTTCACTCCCTCCTCTCTACATTCTCTTCCTCTGTTTCTGCTGCTAAAGCCACTTTCTACCACTCTAAATTTCAAGCCTCTGGCTCTAACCCTAGGAAGCTCTTTGCCACCTTCTCCTCCCTGCTGAATCCTCCTCCTCCTCCCCCTCCCTCCTCCCTCTCTGTGGATGACTTCGTCAACCATTTTGAAAGAAGGTTGACGACATCCGATCCTCATTTATTATGTCAAATGACACCGCTGGTCCTGCTCACACTGCCCTACCCTATGTTTGACTTCTTTCTCCCCTCTCTCTCCAGATGAAATCTTGCGACTTGTGACGGCCGGCCGCCCAACAACCTGCCCGCTTGACCCTATCCCCTCCTCTCTTCTCCAGACCATTTCCGTAGACCTTCTCCCTTACCTCACTTCGCTCATCAACTCATCCTTGACCGCTGGCCATGTCCCTTCCGTTTTCAAGAGAGCGAGAGTTGCACCCCTCCTCAAAAAACCTACACTCGATCCCTCCGATGTCAACAACTACAGACCAGTATCCCTTCTTTCTTTTCTCTCCAAAACTCTTGAGCGTGCCGTCTCTAGCCAACTCTCCTGCTATCTCTCAGAATGACCTTCTTGATCCAAACCAGTCAGGTTTCAAGACTGGTCATTCAACTGAGACTGCTCTTCTCTGTGTCACGGAGGCTCTCCGCACTGCTAAAGCTAACTCTCTCTCCTCTGCTCTTATCCTTCTAGACCTATCCGCTGCCTTTGATACTGTGAACCATCAGATCCTCCTCTCCACCCTCTCCGAGTTGGGCATCTCCGGCGCTGCTCACTCTTGGATTGCGTCCTACCTGACAGGTCGCTCCTACCAGGTGGCGTGGTGAGAATCTGTCTCCGCACCACGTGCTCTCACCACTGGTGTCCCCCAGGGCTCAGTTCTAGGCCCTCTCCTATTCTATCTATACACCAAGTCACTTGGCTCTGTCATGTCCTCACATGGTCTCTCCTATCATTGCTACGCAGACGACACACAATTAATTTTCTCCTTTCCCCCTTCTGATAACGAGGTGGCGAATCACATCTCTGCATGTCTGGCATACATATCAGTGTGTATGTTGGATCACCACCTCAAGCTGAAACTCGGCAAGACGGAGCTGCTCTTCCTCCCGGGGAAGGACTGCCTGCTCCATGATCTCGCCATCACGGTTGACAACTCCGTTGTGTCCTCCTCCCAGAGTGCAAAGAACCTTGGCGTGACCCTGGACAACACCTTGTCGTTCTCCGCTAACATCAAAGTGGTGACCCGATCCTGCAGGTTCATGCTCTACAACATTCGCAGAGTACGACCCTGCCTTACACAGAAAGCGGCACATGTCCTAATCCAGGCACTTGTCATCTCCCGTCTGGATTACTGCAACTCGCTGTTGGCTGGGCTCCCTGCTTGTGCCATTAAACCCCTACAACTCATCCAGAATGCCGCAGCCCGTCTGGTGTTCAACCTTCCCAAGTTCTCTCATGTCACCCCGCTCCTCCGCACTCCACTGGCTTCCAGTTGAGGCTTGCATCTACTACAAAACCATGGTGCTTGCCTACGGAGCTGTGAGGGGAACGGCACCTCCTTACCTTCAGGCTCTGATCAGACCCTACACCCAAACGAGGGCACTACGTTCATCCACCTCTGGCCTGCTAGCTCCCCTACCTCTACGGAAGCACAGTTCCCGCTCAGCCCAGTCAAAGCTATTCGCTGCTCTGGCACCCCAATGGTGGAACAAGCTCCCCCACGACGCCAGGACAGCGAAGTCACCTGACCACCTTCCGGAGACACTTGAAACCCTACCTCTTTAAGGAATACCTGGAATAGTATAAAGTAATCCTTCTACCCCCCCCCCCCCCCATAAATTTGAATGCATCAATTTGTAAGTCGCTCTGGATAAGAGCGTCTGCTAAATGATGTAAATGTAAATGTAAATGTTAACCAGTCTGGATATTAAACAGTGTATATGTTAACCAGTCTAGATGCTAACCAGTCTGGATGTTAACCAGTCTAGATATTAAACAGTGTGGATGTTAACCAGTCTATATGTTAACCAGTCTGGATTTTAACCAGTCTAGATGTTAACCAGTCTAGATGTTAACCAGTCTGGATGTTAACCAGTCTGGATGTTAACCAGTCTAGATGTTAACCAGTCTGGATGTTAACCACTCTAGATGTTAACCAGTCTAGATGTTAACCAGTCTGGATGCCAACCAGTCTAGATGCTAACCAGTCTTGATGCTAATCCATCTAGATGTTAACCAGTCTAGATGCTAACCAGTCTAGATGCTAACCAGTCTATATGTTAACCAGTCTAGATGCTAACCAGTCTTGATGCTAACCGGTCTAGATGCTAACCAGTCTGTACGTTAACCAGTCTAGATGCTAAACAGTCTAGATGCTAACCAGTCTGGATGCTAACCGGTCTAGATGCTAACCAGTCTATATGTTAAGCAGTCTAGATGCTAAGCAGTCTAGATGCTAACCAGTCTAGATGCTAACCAGTCTATATGTTAAGCAGTCTAGATGCTAAGCAGTCTAGATGCTAACCGGTCTAGATGCTAACCAGTCTATATGTTAAGCAGTCTAGATGCTAAGCAGTCTAGATGCTAACCAGTCTAGATGCTAACCAGTCTAGATGCTAACCAGTCTAGATGCTTTCCAGTCTGGATGCTAACCGGTCTAGATGCTAACCAGTATATACGTTAACCAGTCTAGATGCTAAGCTACTATTGAGAGAAAATTGCTAATACCGGTAATATCTTTGTCAGCTAATAATCTGTATGTTTACATGTCACAAAAGTCTGTTTAATTTAATTTATTATGATCCCCATTAGCTACTGCACATGCAGCAGGTACTCTTCCTGGGGTCCACACGATATAAAGTACAAATACAAGTTAAATAACAACAAAACATATTACATTCAATCAAATAAAATAAGAGTTATATATTGGAAAGCCACTCATACACCTATCAAACCAATATATTTTTCCACCCACTTTAGCATCCCGCCAACTTTTTGCAGACTTTTCTTGATATATGAAAGGTATTGTTGGCAATACCTATACTTGTATTTCCGCCAACCGACCTAGTCATGATTGTATCAAAGTTCTGCCTAGCTACGCTTTAGTATGAACTGTAGCCGTAATGCCGAGGAGGCGTTGGTGCCAACTACGCTCTTAGGCATGTCAGCTCGCCCATCTCTTCACCTGAGGCAGCAAAGCATCCCCAAACACTGCATTCCACAGTAATAACATCATACCAAAGGTCAAGCATGGTGGTGGTGGTGTGTTGGTTTGGGGATGCTTTGCTGCCTCAGGACCTGGACGACTTGCCTTAATAGAAGGAGCCATGAATTCTGCTCTGTATCAGAGAATTCTACAGGAGAATGTCAGACCATCCGTCTGTGAGCTGAAGCTGAAGCGCAGCTGGGTCATGCAGCAAGACAATGATCCAAAACACACAATCAAGTCTACATGAAAATTGCTAAAAAGCAACAAATTGGAAGTTTTGGAATGGCCTAGTCAAAGTCCAGACCTAATCCCAATTGAGATGTTGTGGCAGGACTTGAAACGAGTAGTTAATGCTTGAAAACCCACATGTCACTGAGTTAAAGCAGTTCTGCATGGAAGACTGGGCCAAAATTTCTCCACAGCGACGTGAGAGACTGATCAACAACTACAGGAAGCATTTGATTGGAGTCATTGCAGCTAAAGGTGGCACAACCAGTTATTGACTGTAAGGGGGCAATTCCTTTTTCACACAGGGGAAATGGGTGTTGCATAACTTTGTTTATGAAATAAATGAAATAAATATGTAATTGTTGTGTTATTTGTTCACTTATGTTCCCTTTATCTAATATTAGGTTTTGGTTGAAGATCTGATAACATTCAGTATCACAAATATGCAAAAGTAGAGAAAATTAGAAAGGGGGCAAATACTTTTTCATAGCACTGTATTTTCAGGTCTCTCCAGAGATGTTCGATCGGGTTCAAGTCCGGGCTCTGGCTGGGCCACTCAAGGACATTCAGAGACTTGTCCCGAAGCCACTCCTGCGTTGTCTTAGCTGTGTACTTAAGGTCACTGTCCTGTTGGAAGGTGAACCTTCGCCCCAGTCTGATGTCCTAAGCGCTCTGTAGCAGGTTTTCATCAGGTATCTCTCAGTACTTTGCTCTGTTCATCTTTCCCTCGATCCTGACTAGTCTCCCAGTTCCTGCCGCTGAAAAACATCCCCAAAGCCTGATGCTGCCACCCCCATGCTTCACCGTAGGGATGGTGCCAGGTTTCCTCCAGACGTAACGCTTGGCATTCAGGCCAAGGAGTTCAATCTTGGTTTCATCAGACCAAAGAATCTTGTTTCTAATGGTCTGAGGGTCCTTTAGGTGCCTTTTGGCAAACTCCATTCGGGCTGTCATGTGCCTTTTACTGAGGAGTGGCTTCCATCTGGCCACTCTACCATAAAGGCCTGATTGGTGGAGACACAATCCTGTTTCGGAGCTCTACGGACAATTCCTTCGACCTCATGGCTTGGTTTTTGCTCTGACGTGTACTGTCAACTGTAGGACCTTATATAACAGGTGTGTGCCTTTCCAAATCATGTCCAATCAATTGAATTTACCACAGGTGGACTCCAATGAAGTCTCAAGGATGATCAATGGAAACAGGAAGCACCTGAGCTCAATTTCGAGTCTCATAGCAAAGGGTCTGAATACTTATGCAAATAAGGTATTTCAGTTTTTTGTTTTTAATACATTTGCAAAAAATCTAAAAACCTCTTTTCACTTTGTCATTATGGGGTATTGTGTGTAGATTGATGAGAAAAAAATAATAATTTAATCAATTTTAGAATAAGGCTGTAACATGACAAAATGTGGAAAACGTCAAGGGGTCTGAATACTTTCTGAATGCACTGTATGTCTGTTTGAAGTGTGTGCAAATATATTATACAAGTGGTTAGGTATTTTCAACACACAAATGTTTCTTAAAAAAGACTAGAAGAGAAGTAGTCAATTTCTTCTCAACCAGGAAAGACTATCATGCATGCTGTTGATGTTAGTTCTGTGTGTGCAGTTAAGAGCAAGGCGTGCTGATCTGGTTTGAGCCAGCTGCAGCTTTGCTAGGTCTTTCTTGGCTGCACCTGACCATATTACCAGGACATCTTTTAATAACAGACATACCCCTCCACATCTTCACAACAACTTTGTCAATATGACTTGACCATGATAACTGACCAATAATGAATTACCCATTCTGACGCTGACTGTAACTCCTTGCTAAGAGTCTCAGTGAGCTCTCTCTGTAGGTGCTGATGTGTACAGTGGTGCAATCATCAGTCGTCCAGGTCCTGAGGCAGCAGAGCATCCCCAAACCGTCACACGATGGTGCCTCAAGGACCTGGACGACTTGCCTTAATAGAAGGAGCCATGCATTCTGCTCTGTATCAGAGAATTCTACAGGAGAATGTCAGACCATCCGTCTGTGAGCTGAAGCTGAAGAGCAGCTGGTTGGTATGAGGTTCTTACTGTGGAATGCAGTGTTTGGTTTTCGCCAGACATAATGGGACCAACGTCATCCAAAAAGTTATACTTTTGACTCATCTGTCCATAGAACATTCTTCCAAGAGTCTTGATGATCATCCAGGTGCTTCCAAGTTCTCTTTGGTTAAATTGAGACAACTTGTATTTATATCTTAGCGCTACAGCATACAATGACATTCTAGACGATTCTGTGCTTCCAACTTTGTGGCAACAGTTTGGGGAAGGCCCTTTCCTGTTTCAGCATGACAATGCCCCCGTGAACAAAGTGAGGTCCATACAGAAATGGTTTGTCGAGATGGGTGTGGAAGAACTTGACTGGCCTGCACAGAGCCCTGACCTCAACCCCATCGAACACCTTTGGGATGAATTGGAAAGTCAACTGCGAGCCAGGCCTAATCGCCCAATATCAGTGCCCGACCTCACTAATGCTCTTGAGGCTGAATGGAAGCAAGTCCCCCGCAGCAATGTTCCAACATCTAGTGGAAAGCCTTCCCAGAAGAGTGGAGGCTGTTATAGCAGCAAAGGGGGGACCAACTCCATATTAACGCCCATGATATTTGAATGAGTTGTTCGACAAGCAATTGTCCACATACTTTTGGTCATGTAGTATATTTCCTTTATTATAATTTATTGTATTTATTTTTTGCTTCCTCTTGGGCCCCCATGGGCCTGGGTCCAGGGGCATTAATCCAGCCATGTACATTCATGTATATAGGAAGCCTGTTGGCAGACATCACTTAAGACAGACCAGTTAAGCATGTTCTAGAAACAATCTCGAATTCTTGCAAACTCTCAGGCTATAAGATGAATTGGGTCAAATTGGAGGGAATACCTTTAAACATACACTGTCACAAAGACAGTAAATAAAACAAAATACTATTGTATGTCAAATCAAATCAAATTTTATTGGTTCATACATTCATATTTAGCAGATGTTATTGCGGGTGTTGCGAAATGCTTGTGTTCCTAGCTCCAACAGTGCAGTAGTATCTAACAATTCACAACAATACACACAAATCTAAAAGTAAAATAATGGAATTAAGAAATATATAAATATTAGGACGAGCAATGTCAGAGTGGCATTGACTAGAATACAATAGAATATAGTATATAGATATGAAATGAGTAAAGCAGTATGTAAACATTATTAAAGTGACTAGTGTTCCATTATTAAAGTGACCAGTGATTCCATGTCTATGTATATAGGGCAGCCGCCTCTACGGTGCAGGGTTGAGTAACCGGGTGGTAGCCGGCTAGTGATGGATATTTAACAGTCTGATGGCCTTGAGATAGAAGCTGTTTTTCAGTCTCCCGGCCCCAGCTTTGATGCACCTGTACTAACCTCGCCTTCTGGATGGTAGCGGGGTGAACAGGCCGTGGCTCGGGTGGTTGATGTCCTTGATGATCTTTTTTGCCTTCCTGTGACGTCGTGCTGTAGGTGTCCTGGAGGGCAGGCAGTGTGCCCCCGGTGATGCCCCAAGTATTGTCTCCCTCCAATTCAAATTGTCTCCAGAAGGAGTTAAAAACCTTGGAGTAATGTTAAAACCCAAATAGATTACAGTGGGGAAAAAAAGTATTCAGTCAGCCACCAATTGTGCAAGTTCTCCCACTTAAAAAGATGAGAGAGGCCTGTAATTTTCAGCATAGGTACACGTCAAATATGACAGACAAAATGAGAAAAAAAAATCCAGAAAATCACATTGTAGGATTTTTAATGAATTTATTTGCAAATTATGGTGGAAAATAAGTATTTGGTCACCTACAAACAAGCAAGATTTCTGGCTCTCACAGACCAGTAACTTCTTCTTTAAGAGGCTCCTCTGTCCTCCACTCGTTACCTGTATTAATGGCACCTGTTTGAACTTGTTATCAGTATAAAAGACACCTGTCCACAACCTCAAACAGTCACACTCCAAACTCCACTATGGCCAAGACCAAAGAGCTGTCAAAGGACACCAGAAACAAAATTGTAGACCTGCACCAGGCTGGGAAGACTGAATCTGCAATAGGTAAGCAGCTTGGTTTGAAGAAATCAACTGTGGGAGCAATTATTAGGAAATGGAAGACATACAAGACCACTGATAATATATAATATAATATAATATATAATAATAATAATATATAATATAATATATATAATATAATATAATAATATGCCATTTAGCAGACGCTTTTATCCAAAGCGACTTACAGTCATGCGTGCATACATTTTTTTTTTTTTTGTGTATGGGTGGTCCCGGGGATCGAACCCACTACCTTGGCGTTACAAGCGCCGTGCTCTACCAGCTGAGCTACAGAGGACCATCTCCCTCGATCTGGGGCTCCACGCAAGATCTCACCCCGTGGGGTCAAAATGATCACAAGAACGGTGAGCAAAAATCCCAGAACCACACGGGGGGACCTAGTGAATGACCTGCAGAGAGCTGGGACCAAAGTAACAAAGCCTACCATCAGTAACACACTACGCCGCCAGGGACTCAAATCCTGCAGTGCTAGACGTGTCCCCCTGCTTAAGCCAGTACATGTCCAGGCCCGTCTGAAGTTTGCTAGAGTGCATCCAGAAGAGGATTGGGAGAAAGTCATATGGTCAGATGAAACCAAAATAGAACTTTTTGGTAAAAACTCAACTTGTCGTGTTTGGAGGACAAAGAATGCTGAGTTGCATCCAAAGAACACCATACCTACTGTGAAGCATGGGAGTGAAAACATCATACTTTGGGGCTGTTTTTCTGCAAAGGGACCAGGACGACTGATCCGTGTAAAGGAAAAATGAATGGGGCCATGTATCGTGAGATTTTGAGTGAAAACCTCCTTCCATCAGCAAGGGCATTGAAGATGAAACGTGGCTGGGTCTTTCAGCATGACAATGATCCCAAACACACCACCCGGGCAACGAAGGAGTGGCTTCGTAAGAAGCATTTCAAGGTCCTGGAGTCTCCAGATCTCAACCCCATAGAAAATATTTGGAGGGAGTTGAAAGTCCATGTTGCCCAGCGACAGCCCCAAAACATCACTGCTCTAGAGGAGATCTCCATGGAGGAATGGGCCAAAATACCAGCAACAGTGTGTGAAAACCTTGTGAAGACTTACAGAAAACGTTTGACCTGTGTCATTGCCAACAAAGGGTATATAACAAAGTATTGAGAAACTTTTGATATTGACCAAATACTAATTTTCCACCATAATTTGCAAATAAATTCATTAAATATCCTACAATGTGATTTTCTCGAATATTTTTTCTCATTTTGTCTGTCATAGTTGACGTGTACCTATGATGAAAATTACAGGCCTCCCTCATCTTTTTAAGTGGGAGAACTTGTACAATTGGTGGCTGACTAAATACTTTTTTCCCCCACTGTAAATCACTCCCTCTAACATGGCCATTCTAATTAAAAAGATAACAGATGACCTTGAGCGATGGAAAGACCTCCCTCTCTTGCTGTGGGGTAAAATATAACACACCTCAGTGCAATCCCTCTCCTCTTCTGGAGAATGGTTGAAGAAGTTCAATACTTTGTTCAGGAAGTTCCCCCCGGAGAGAGAAACCCCCTCGAGTCAGCCGCTCAAAATGATCAATGGACAGAAATAGAGACGGCCTTCCTGATATTCAGAAATACTATTTGCCGTTTAATGCAAGGTTAAATGGGCCTATAACAAGGATCCTACTCCCACTCCTTGGGGAGATCATAAAACAAGAGGTCTTAGACATGAACAAATGTTCTTTTGTCTTTTCGGGCCCTGTGGTACAATCCAAAATACTGGGACGGGATAAAGAATCCCATCGTAAGATTTTCCTGCTTCCAATTTACATAAAGCTTTTAGCTTTGTTGCAATGCATTCACCCCAAGCCCCTCTTTGGCCAAACAGGGTTTTTTTGTTGAATAATGGAAAACATTTAGTAAATAGAGAATGGAAAGCTAAAGGTACTATGGACTCTGTTTTGTTTGATGACAACAAAATGAGATCATTTGAACAACTCAGAAATGAATTCAATAAAGACTTACAAACAAGGTCACATTTTCTAAACATGTGGGAGAGAAGATCTCCCCTCCAAAGTCTACTGAGTTGGAAAACACATTTTTTAAATGTTTAGGTTCAAAAGACACATAGCTAGTCAACTTTATAAAACCCTGAATAACTCCAGCTCTTCTGTATGCCACGGTGTAAAACTGTTCTGGAAGAATGATTTGGGTGCCCCCCCCTCTCTCCTGAAACATGGGGAAATATGTACAAAGTGTAAAATTGTGTTTTTTAATAAATTAATCAGATTTAAATGTCTGACCCGTAGGAAATTGAAACTCATGCAACCTTCTGTATGACTAATGTTGGCACTGTAATGGGGGATATAGACAATTTACTGTATACATAGGATCTGGAAATGCCCTAAATGAATCCGATACTGGTCCGTGGTATTGAAATCAGTTTCAGCCATTACCAGAATATCAGTCCCTCTGAGAGTGATATCTCTATTGAATCAGTTTGGAAACTTCCAAGGAGATAAAACAACTGAAGAAGTTGATCTCCCTTGGGTGTGCGTGTGCTAAACGCCTCCTTGCATTGAATTGGAAGAACATTGGTGTTGTGGATCAGAACGGACCATGACAACACTTATGTTGGAAAAATTGTCCTGTCATTTGAATTGCGTTTATTCACGTGGTAATGAGATGTGGGTTTATTCATGTGGTAATGAGATGTGGGTTTATTCGCGTGGTAATGAGATGTGGGTTTATTCGCGTGGTAATGAGATGTGGGTTTATTCGCGTGGTAATGAGATGTGGGTTTATTCGCATGGTAATGAGATGTGGGTTTATTCGCGTGGTAATGAGATGTGGGTTTATTCGCGTGGTAATGAGATGTGGGTTTATTTGCGTGGTAATGAGATGTGGGTTTATTCGCGTGGTAATGAGATGTGGGTTTATTCGCATGGTAATGAGATGTGGGTTTATTCGCGTGGTAATGAGATGTGGGTTTATTCGCGTGGTAATGAGATGTGGGTTTATTCGCGTGGTAATGAGATGTGGGATTATTCGCGTGGTAATGAGATGTGGGTTTATTCGCGTGGTAATGAGATGTGGGTTTATTCGCGTGGTAATGAGATGTGGGTTTATTCACGTGGTAATGAGATGTGGGTTTATTCACGTGGTAATGAGATGTGGGTTTATTCACGTGGTAATGAGATGTGGGTTTATTCGCGTGGTAATGAGATGTGAGATGCTGATTACTGACGCCCACCTCTTCCAATAACTGACATGGTTGATGTGTTGATGCCTGAGGTCCGGTTTTCCGGACATGGATGGATCCTGGTCCTGGTCCGGGAAGGATTCTCACTGGAAACCTCAATGGGGCCTGGTCTGAGTCTGGGGGCGGGGCTTGGTCTGTGTCTGGGGGCGGGGCCTGGTCTGTGTCTGGGGGCGGTGCCTGGTCTGTGTCTGGGGGTGGGGCCTGGTCTGTGTCTGGGGGCGGGGCCTGGTCTGTGTCCGGGGGTGGTGCCTGGTCTGTGTCTTGGGGTGGGGCCTGGTCTGTGTCTGGGGGCGGTGCCTGGTCTGTGTCTGGGGGTGGGGCCTGGTCTGTGTCCGGGGGCGGGGCCTGGTCTGTGTCCGGGGGCGGGGCCTGGTCTGTGTATTTATGTACATGTATGTGTGAGTACTCCTGTAGATGCTTGAACATGCCCTCCATCACCCCTTCATACCCCTTGCCATATTCTAGGATGATATAATTATATGATGATCTATGAGAATGGATCAACTGCTTTGTTTTAGAAAATGAATTTGTTGACTATAGAGCTGGGTGAAAAAATCCAAGAAAAATGTATTTGTGGAAAAAAAGAAAGCCTGTTGGCAAGTTCATGCTTTGTGTCAGCTGTCTGACATGCCATTACAGTGTAAGCTAACAGGTAAGCTAACAGGCCAGAAAGTAAATTCACCTTGATCGCTGATCACTCACTGAGCAAACTAGGCCAGGAATTCAGCAGGTCGCTATTGACAACCAATAAGTATCTGTAAGAGTAAACACTACACACCCTGGTCATGACAGTCAGTCATCGGTACTATAATCCTCCTGGTCATGACAGTCAGTCATCGGTACTATAATCCTCCTGGTCATGACAGTCAGTCATCGGTACTATAATCCTCCTGGTCATGACAGTCAACCATCGGTACTATAATCCTCCTGGTCGTGACAGTCAACCATCTGTACTATAATGGACGTCAAACATTCAGGCAGCTCTAGGCTAGAGCACCCTGTTAAATTGTTTTTTAGAGCATTCTTAAACTCTCTAAATGGTTAAATTAGTGAGAAATAGATGTCATTGTTGCAATATTTTGTGAGTGGGCAACATACTGTATACCAGGGTTCCCCAACTGGCGGCCCGCACGCCGAATTTGGCCACCGGGTGGTATTATTTGTCTCCTCACGTTTTCCCCAAATGTATTTGTTGGACATAAAAGACTATAAAAACACCAGTTATTTTAATTTAAGAAATCTGTTCCCAAGTATTCCCACGCATAATAGAGAGACACTTGATCGTATACAAATGTAAGCAAGGTTTGAAATATCTGTTCGTGATTCTTGCGGTCAAATTGCAGTCTACAAATGATTTGTAATCATGTTCCGGACCCCCGGACTATCTGCTCATGGAAAAATCATCCCGCGGCTGAATCTAGTTGATGATCCCTGCGTTATACTATCATCCAAAATGGACATGTTGAGTTATTTAGCACATAAAATGTCCCTAATGGGGACAGTTTGTGTTACTACCTCACATCAGTGAGTACTGGGCTGTACGCACTACCCTCTGTTGCACCTTACGGTCAGATGCCGAGCAGTTGCTATACCAGGCGGTGATGCATCCGGTCTGGATGCTCTCGATGGTGCAGCTGTAGAACTTTTTGAGGATCTGGGGACTCATACCAAATCTTTTCAGTCTCCTGAGGGGGAAAAGGCGTTGTCATGCCCTCTTCACGACTGTCTTGGTGTGTTTGGACCATGATAGTTTGTTGGTGATGTGGACACCAAGGAACTTGAAACTCTCGACCCGCTCCACTACTGCCCCGTCGATGTGAATGGGGTCGTGTTCGGCCTTCCTTTTCCTGTAGTCCACGATCAGCTCCTTGATGGAGAGGTTGTTGTCCTGGCACCATGGGTAAACATAAAAAAGCAGACTTTGAATATCCCTTTGAACATGGGGAAGTTATTCATTACACTTTGGATGGTGTATCAATACACCCAGTCACCACAAAGATACAGGCGTCCTTCCTAACTCAGTTGCTGGAGAGGAAGGAAACCGCTCAGGGATTTCACCATGAGGCCAATGGTGACTTTAAAACAGTTACAGAGTTCAATGGCTGTGATAGGAGAAACTGAGGATGGATCAACAACATTGTAGTTACTCCACAATACTAACCTAAATGACAGAGTGAAAGAAGGAAGCCTGTACAGAATACAAATATTCCAAAACATGCATCCTGTTTGCAACAAGGCACTAAAGTAATACTGCAAAGAATGTGGCAAAGCAATTAACTTTTTTTCCTGAAAACAAAGTGTTATGTTTGGGGCAAATCCAATACATCACATTACTGAGTACCACTCTTCAGCATAGTGGTGTTTGTACCATGTTGTAATCGTTAAGGTCTGGGGAGCTTTTCAGGATAAGAAATAAACAGAATGGAGCTAAGCACAGGCAAAATCCTTGAGGAAAACATGGTTCAGTCTGCTTTCCACCAAACACTGGGAGATTAATTCACCTTTCAGCAGGACAATAACCTAAAACACAAGGCCAAATCTGCATTGGAGTTGCTTACCAAGAAGACTGTGGATGTTCCTGAGTGGCCAAGTTACAGTCTTTACTTAAACCTACTTGAAAATCTATGGCAAGACCTGAAAATGGTTGCCTAGCGATGATCAACAACCAGTTTGACAGAGCTTGAAGAATTTTGAATATAATAATGTGCAAATGTTGCACAATCCAGGTGTGGAAAGCTCTTAGAGACTTACCCAGAAAGACTCGCAGCTGTAATCGCTGCCAAGGATGCATCTGCAAAGTATTGACTCAGGGGTGTAAATACTTTTGTAAATGAGATATTTCTGTATTTCATATTCAATAAATGTGCTAATGTTTCTAAAAACATGTTTCACACTTTGTCATTATGGGGTATAGTGTGTAGATGGGTGAGAATTTGTATTTATTTGATCCATTTTGAATTCAGGCTGTAGCACAACAACATGTTGAATAAGTCAAGGGGTCTTAATACTTTCTGAAGGCACAGCAAAGTTCGTTGTGGTTTGTCTTTTAGAAGAGTGCAACGGCCACATGTAGCATCAGCGAATTGTCCAAGTTCCATTGATTTCCATTCAATATCGATGTGAGGGATTCATCTGCTGTAATACTGATTGCAGTATTACAAGCAGGTCCTACTAATCACCCCAAACAGGTACCCAAAAGAACCTAAAAGTACCCAAAAGTACCCAAAATGATCAGTTCAGGTTCACGTTTCGGACACGTCAATATTGGCTCGGTCTATTGAGCTGGTTCTCCTCTACACGATAGAGGAAGACATTTCATAAAACATCAGACTCAGAGATAATCCGGATCCCTCAAGTGTCATCAGTGATGTTTCTTGTCAACCGTGACGTGGGACACAATCCTGGACGCCTGCCATGAACGGGGCGGTCTATTGGCTCAAGCAATAGCTCCATTAACGCAGAAGGAGCTAGGCTGTTGTCTCGTGATAACGGATTGATTGTATATATTTCCTACGCAGAGCAATAGCCTCAAATATCAAAAAATGATTGTGTATGAACAAGAACTTTGTTATAAATGTGATTTTTCAGGTGTTATGTCCGACTGAGAGCGAAGTGATTATTTTCCACAACACAAAGCAGAATTCTCCTGGACTAAATTTCCCAAGAAAAGGACAAAATTACAAATCCCAAATGATTACCTTTGAAAACTACCACAGTTTATTTCTTACGATATTTAGAATGCAGCGCATGGTTGATGCTCTGTATTCAGAATGGGATCCAGCCCATGGTTGATGCTCTGTATTCAGAATGGGATCCAGCCCATGGTTGATGCTCTGTATTCAGAATGGGATCCAGCCCATGGTTGATGCTCTGTATTCAGAATGGGATCCAGCGCATGGTTGATGCTCTGTATTCAGAATGGGATCCAGCCCATGGTTGATGCTCTGTATTCAGAACGGGATCCAGCCCATGGTTGATGCTCTGTATTCAGAATGGGATCCAGCCCATGGTTGATGCTCTGTATTCAGAATGGGATCCAGCCCATGGTTGATGCTCTGTATTCAGAATGGGATCCAGCCCATGGTTGATGCTCTGTATTCAGAATGGGATCCAGCCCATGGTTGATGCTCTGTATTCAGAATGGGATCCAGCCCATGGTTGATGCTCTGTATTCAGAATGGGATCCAGCCCATGGTTGATGCTCTGTATTCAGAATGGGATCCAGCCCATGGTTGATGCTCTGTATTCAGAATGGGATCCAGCCCATGGTTGATGCTCTGTATTCAGAATGGGATCCAGCCCATGGTTGATGCTCTGTCGGTCTGTGTGCTGTATGTAGACGCGGCCCTGGGTTGGAGAGAAATCTGGGATTCGATTTAGGGTGACTGATGTTTTTCTAAACTTTGACCATTTTCATGTGTTATCTATCAGTGTTCAAACATCACCCTCATAGAGATAACAGACTATCAGTGTTCAAACATCACCCTCATAGAGATAACAGACTATCAGTGTTCAAACATCACCCTCATATAGATAACAGACTAACAGTGTTCAAACATCACCCTCATAGAGATAACAGACTATCAGTGTTCCAACAACACCCTCATAGAGATAACAGACTATCAGTGTTCCAACAACACCCTCATATAGACAACAGATGTCCAGAGAACCGATTCCACATGTCTGGGGGTTTTCATCACCCTCCCTCCCTTACTCATATAGACAGAGGAATACTTGGCTCGAGGTTTTGGGCCATCCACCTGGTTGACCCCTGAAGACATGGTCTCTACCTGACAAACAACCAATGAATCATACCCCTATGACCGTTGCCCTGATAGAAACATGGTTAAAGCACGCTATCAAAGGCCTCCACACCTTTTACAACAGCATGGGGGGAAAGCAGGCATGCAGAGGGATGATACCTCTAGAATGTTCTAACCTGTCCACCACATCATTCCAATATGATGCCAGAATTATAAAGAATAGATCTACAGTACATTACGAGACTGGTTGTCAACACCGTCCAAATACACCTCCAAGAAGTCTACGATACAATACATGAGACTGGTTCTCAACACCGTCCAAATACGCCTGCAAGAAGCCTACGATACTATACATGAGACTGGTTGTCAACACCATCCCAAATACGCCTGCTTTTACCCCTGGGTATACAGGGCTGTGTGAGATAAAGTAAAGTCCCTAGGGGATAGGGGTTGATTTGGGATTCAGAGTATCATGATCAAATTAGTCCTTCATTTACAGGAAACAGGACATGCCTGACAGGTGGACATCCTGTTTTCTCCACTCCAGAGATTCACAGCAATCCCATCTCTGAGGTTTGAGGTCTGAGGGCTGAAGAGACGTCCCAAACGCCACCCTCTATTCCCTATACAGTGCACTACTTTTGACCAGGGCCCATAAGGGGATAGGGTGCCAATTTTTCGACGCATGCAGAGAAAGTCAGCAGTCCCCAGCTCTTCTATTGACTTAACCTTTATAGGAACAAAGACCAGTCTGTTTCTCACCTCTCCTCCCGCTGTCTGAGACTCCTAACCGTATTGATATCATCTGTAGAATAGGCCTCCCCATTCGAGTCAACGATGGCGTAAATTTTACCAGTCAAATTTGCCAAACGGCATCCCTTCACTAATTGTGACGTGAAACAGTTACTTCATTCCACTACTTGGTTAAACTCCACAGGAAAGCAACACATGAATGGTCTACAGTCAGTCGTTCAGAAACTCCAGTCAACACACACTCTTGTGTCAACACCAAGGAGCATTAAGGGTAGGGTTGGTGTGTGGCTCTGAACCAAACAAAACTGAACTCTTGTACAAATATTTATGTCCCGGGTGGAAGCACACAGTCTTCTATAACTAACCATGTGGGGGGACACAATTCAGTCCCATTCAATATCCTATTTTCCCTAACCCCTAGCCCTAACCCTAACCCTAAACCAAACTCTAACCCTTACCCTAACCCTAACCCTAACCTTAACCCTAACCATAAACCCAAAACCTAACCTTAACCCTAAAACTAATCCTAACCCTAGCTCCTAACCCTAAAACTAACCCTAGCTCCTAACCCTAACACTAATTCTAACCTTAACCCTAAACCCCACTAGAAATAGCATTTGATCTTGTGGGGACTAACAAAATGTCCCCAGTTGGTCAAAAGTTTTCTGTTTACTATTCTTGTGGAGACTTCTGGTCCAGTATACAGTTGAAGTTGGAAGTTTATTAAAACTCGTTTTTTCAACCACTCCACAAATTTCTTGTTAACAAACTATAGTTTTGGCAAGACGGTTATCTACTTTGTGTATGACACAAGTAATTTTTCCAACAATTGTTTACAGACAGATTATTTCACTTATAATTCACTGTATCACAATTCCAGTGGGTCAGAAGTTTACATACACTGAGTTGACTGTGCCTTTAAACAGCTTGGAAAATTCCAGAAAATGATGTCATGGCTTTAGAAGCTTCTGATAGGCTAATTGACATCATTTGAGTCAATTGGAGGTGTACCTGTGGATGTATTTCAAGGCCTGCCTTCAAACTCAGTGCCTCTTTGCTTGACATCATGGGAAAATCAAAAGGAATCAGCCAAGACCTCAAAAAAAATGTGTAGACCTCCACAAGTCTGGTTCATCCTTGGGAGCAATTTCCAAATGCCTGAAAGTACCACGTTCATCTGTACAAACAATAGTACGCAAGTATAAACACCATGGGACCACGCAGCCGTCATACCGCTCAGGAAGGAGACGCGTTCTGTCTCCTAGAGATTAATGTACTTTGGTGCGAAAAGTGCAAATCAATCTCAGAACAACAGCAAAGGACCTTGTGAAGATGCTGGAGGAAACAGGTACAAAAGTATCTATATCCACAGTAAAACAAGTCTTATATCGACATAACCTGAAAGGCCGCTCAGCAAGGAAGAAGCCACTGCTCCAAATCCGCCATAAAAAAGCCAGACTACTGATTGCAACTGCACATGGTGACAAAGATCGTACTTTTTGGAGAAATGTCCTCTGGTCTGATGAAACAAAAATAGAACAAATTGGCCATAATGACCATCGTTATGTTTGGAGGAAAAAGGGGGTGGCTTGCAAGCCGAAGAACACCATCCCAACCGTGAAGCACGGGGGTGGCAGCATCATGCTGTGGGGGTGCTTTGCTGCAGGAGGGACTGGTGCACTTCACAAAATAGATGGCATCATGAGGAAGGAAGTTTATGTGGATATATTGAAGCAACATCTCAAGACATCAGTCAGGAAGTTTAAAGCTTGGTCGCAAATGGGTCTTCCAAATGGACAATGACCCCAAGCATACTTCCAAAGTTCTTAAAATAAAGTGGTGATCCTAACTGACCTAAGACAGGGAATTTTTACTAGGATTAAATGTTGTGAAAAACTGAGTTTAAATGTATTTGGCTAAGGTGTATGTAAACTTCAGACTTCAACTGTAGTTATACATGTCCACACACACAGTGGTAACTCCCCTACGGGTCCATGCTGTTATTTTAGCAGGTAACTTATGTAGGATGGTTTACGGTAGAATTCTTGCCTGTCCCCCAGGACACTGTAAATCCGGACTGTTTTCACACACACAAAGGTCAACAACCACAACACACACACAGGTCAACTACCACAACACACACACACACACAGGTCAACTACCACAACACACACACACACACACAGGTCAACTACCACAACACACACACACACACAGGTCAACCCACCACAACACATACACACAGATAAAAAAATTAAAATAAGTGGTCAGATGATGCAGATGCTAAGCTACAGGACTGTTTTGCTAGCACAGACTGGAATATGTTCCGGGATTCATCCAGTGGCATTGAGGAGTATACCACATCAGTCACCGGCTTCATCAATAAGTGCATCGACGACGTCGTCCCCACGGTGACCGTACGAACATACCCCAACCAGAAGCCATGGATTACAGGAAACATCCGCACTGAGCTAAAGGGTAGAGCTGCCGCCTTCAAGGAGCGGGACTCTAACCCGGATGCTTATAAGGAATCCCGCTATGCCCTCCGACGAACCATCAAACAGGCAAAGTGTCAATACAGGACTAAGATTGAATCCTACCACACCGGCTCCGACGCTCGTCGGATGTGGCAGGGCTTGCAAACTATTACGGACTACAAAAGAAAACCCAGCCGCGAGCTGCCCATTGACACAAGCCTAACAGACGAGCCAAATGCCTTTTATGCTCACTTTGAAGCAAGGAACACTGAAGCATGCATAAGAGCACTAGCTGTTCCGGACGACTTTGTGATAACGCTCTCCGTAGTCGATGTGAGTAAGACCTTTAAACAGGTCAACATTCACAAGGCTTCAGGGCCAAACACATTAGCAGGACTTGTACACAGATCATATGCTGACCAACTGTGTGTTTTCACTAACATTTTCAACCTGTCCGTGACCGAGTCTGTAATACCTACATGTTTCAAGCAGACCACCATAGTCCCTGTGCCCAAGAACGCCAAGGTAACCTGCCTAAATAATTACCGACCCGTAGCACTCACGTCTGTAGCCATGAAGTTCTTTGAAAGGTTGGTCATGGCTCACATCAACACCATCATTCCAGAAACCCTAGACCCACTCCAATTCGCATACCGCCCAAACAGATCCACAGATGACGCAATCTATATTGCACTCCACACTGCCCTTTCCCACCTGGACAAAAGGAACACTTACGTGAGAATGCTGTTTATTGACTACAGCTCAGCGTTCAACACCATAGTGGCCTCAAAGCTCATCACTAAGCTAAGGACCCTGGGACTAAACACCTCCCTCTGCAACTGGATCCTGGACTTCCTGACGGGCCGCCCCCAGGTGGTAAGAGTAGGTAACAACACATCCACCACGCTGATCCTCAACACGAGGGCCCCTCAGGGGTGCGTGCTCAGTCCCCTCCTGTACTCTCTGTTCACCCACGACTGCGTGGCCAAGCACGACTCCAACACCATCATTAAGTTTGCCGACAACACAACGGTGGTAGGCCTGATCACGACGACAATGAGACAGCCTATAGGGAGGAGGTCAGAGACCTGGCCGTGTGGTGCTAGGATAACAACCTCTCCCTCAACGTGACCAAGACAAAGGAGATGATTATGGACTACAGGAAAAAGAGGACTGAGCACGTCCCCATTCTCATCGACGGGGCTGTAGTGGAGCAGGTTGAGAGCTTCAAGTTCCTTGGTGTCCACATCACCAACGAACTATCATGGTCCAAACACACCAAGACAGTCATGAAGAGGTCACGTGGTCATGTGGTCCTCTGTAGCTCAATTGGTAGAGCATGGCGCTTGTAACGCCAGGGTAGTGGGTTTGATCCCCGGGACCACCCATACGTAAAAATGTATGCACACATGACTGTAAGTCGCTTTGGATAAAAGTGTCTGCTAAATGGCATATTATTATTATATTATAAGAGGGAACAACAACGCCTTTTCCCCCTCAGGAGACTGAAAAGATTTGGCATGGGTCCTCAGATCCTCCAAAAGTTCTACAGCTGCACCATCGAGAGCATCCTGACTGGTTGCATCACCGCCTGGTATGGCAACTGCTTGGCATCCGACCGCAAGGCACCACAGAGGGTAGTGCGTACGGCCCAGTACATCACTGGGGCCAAGCTTCCTGCCATCCAGGACCTCTATACCAGGCAGTGTCAGAGGAAGGCCCATAAAATGGTCAAAGACTCCAGCCACCCTAGTCATAGACTGTTCTCTCTGCTACCGCATGGCAAGCGGTACCGGAGTGTCAAGTCTAGGTCCAAATGGCTCCTTAACAGGTTCTACCCCCAAGCCATAAGACTGCTGAACAGCTAATCATATGCCTACCCAGGCCATTTGCATTGCCCCCCCCCCTTTTTTTACGCTGCTGCTACTCGCTGTTTATTATCTATGCATAGTCACTTTACCCCTACCTACATGTACATGTTACCTCAATTACCTTGACTAACCTGTGCCCCCGCACATTGACTCGGTACCAGTACCCTCTGTATATAGCCTCGATATTGTTATTGTATTGTGTTACTTTTTAATTACTTTAGTTCATTCAGTAAATAGTTTCTTATTTTTTCTTAAAACTGCATTGTTGGCTAAGGGCTTGTAAGTAAGCATTTCACCTGCTGTATTCAGCGCATGTGACAAATACAATGTTATTTTATTAGAGTTTACACTGTCCCCCAGGACGCTGTACATCAGATTACACTGTCCCCCAGGATGCTGTACATCAGATTACACTGTCCCCCAGGACGCTGTACATCAGATTACACTGTCCCCCAGGACGCTGTACATCAGATTACACTGTCCCCCAGGACGCTGTACATCAGATTACACTGTCCCCCAGGATGCTGTACATCGGATTACACTGTCCCCCAGGACGCTGTACATCAGATTACACTGTCCCCCAGGACGCTGTACATCAGATTACACTGTCCCCCAGGACGCTGTACATCAGATTACACTGTCCCCCAGGAAGCTGTACATCAGATTACACTGTCCCCCAGGACGCTGTACATCAGATTACACTGTCCCCCAGGATGCTGTACATCAGATTACACTGTCCCCCAGGACGCTGTACATCAGATTACACTGTCCCCCAGGACGCTGTACATCAGATTACACTGTCCCCCAGGATGCTGTACATCAGATTACACTGTCCCCCAGGATGCTGTACATCGGATTACACTGTCCCCCAGGACGCTGTACATCAGATTACACTGTCCCCCAGGACGCTGTACATCTGTTGACACTGTCCCCCAGGACGCTGTACATCAGATTACACTGTCCCCCAGGACGCTGTACATCAGATTACACTGTCCCCCAGGACGCTGTACATCAGATTACACTGTCCCCCAGGACGCTGTACATCAGATTACACTGTCCCCCAGGACGCTGTACATCAGTTGACACTGTCCCCCAGGACGCTGTACATCAGATTACACTGTCCCCCAGGACGCTGTACATCAGATTACACTGTCCCCCAGGACGCTGTACATCTGTTGACACTGTCCCCCAGGACGCTGTACATCAGATTACACTGTCCCCCAGGACACTGTACATCTGTTGACACTGTCCCCCAGGACGCTGTACATCAGATTACACTGTCCCCCAGGACGCTGTACATCAGATTACACTGTCCCCCAGGACGCTGTACATCTGTTGACACTGTCCCCCAGGACGCTGTACATCTTTTGACACTGTCCCCCAGGACGCTGTACATCTGTTGACACTGTCCCCCAGGATGCTGTACATCTGTTTACACATGGAAGAAAACTCTGCCAAGATATAACCTGATTAGCGCAAGGAAACTGTGGCAGGCATTCAGTCATGACTGGAGAACAAGCTTATCACTGTAAGGGAAAAGGACTAGCACTCACACAGACAGGTGTGCACACACACACACATACACACACACACACACACACACACACACACAGACACACACACAGACACACACACATACACAGACACACACACACACAGCCTTAGGGGAGCTTGGAATAAGACTGTCTTTTGTTTGAGGAGCATTATGCCCACCATCCTGACGTTTTGCCAGGTTGTTGACGTCTGACCGACTCTGACCTCGTCTGACTGGGTGACATAATCTCCTCAGTCTCCTCCATTGTTACCACTTTGTCTGAGGGGATGGTGTGTCTGTCTGTCTGGGGGAACAGTCTGTTTTTCTGAGGGTGCTCTGCTCTGCAGTTTACCCTCTGGAGACACTGGATCCCCTACGCTGGCCCCTACGCTGGCCCCTACGCTGGCCCCTACGCTGGCCCCTACGCTGGCCCCGAGGGCAAACAGGATTAGATAGGCTCCAAGGCTACAAGTCTCCTCTCCTCTCCTCTCCTCTCCTCTCCTCTCCTCTCCTCTCCCCTCCTCTCCCCTCCCCTCCCCTCCCCTCCCCTCCCCTCTCCTCTCCTCTCCTCTCCTCTCCTCTCCTCTCCTCTCCTCTCCTCTCCTCTCCTCTCCTCTCCTCTCCTCTCCTCTCCTCTCCCCTCCCCTCCTCTCCTCTCCTCTCCTCTCCTCTCTCTCCTCTTCTCTCCCTGGCTGTCTGTGGCTGTCTGGAGTGCAGCTGCGTTGCAGGATGTCGGACGTACTGTAACCACAGCCACTATCACAACTCTGTCTGTCTCTAGTATCGTCTGTCTTGACGAGAAACACGTCTTTTGTAACCTGGTTCCAGATCTGTTTTTTACTCTCACACGTGTGACAATGACCACAGGAGTGTGCCAGACAAACAGGTCTGGGACTAGGCAGTCTTCTTGAACCTTCCTGTGATGCAACACATAAAGGCCCGTAGGACCGTAACAGACCATCTTTGAATGAGAAACTGTCGTAGGTTCTCAACATCAAACTCAGATCAAACAACAGCCCCCTCTAACCCCCTTCCAACTCACCACAGAGAGGGAAAAAGCGTGAGTCTGTGAATGACGTTGAAGAGTCATCTGTCCTAACTCCCCCTTACACCCTCTTGCCTAAGGTCAATGGTTTGCCCTGTGTGTTTCAGGGTGTTTTTTCGGGAGCTCCACCTATCTCCTTCGGCGTCTTCTGTTGGGGGTGCTAAGCATTCATCCAATGATGATCTACGACCCTTATCTAGACGGGACATCGCCCCAACATGGCTGACCTCCTGGTGAGCACTAACTGTCATGCTCACTGAACCTGACTTCATTAAGGGATGAGAAGTCGTGTTAATGACCTACCATCCCCTGGGAGGGAACGCTTACTTCGTGTTCATTAGGGTACACACTCTCAGAAATAAAGGTTTAGATTTGTTCTTAAATGGGTGAAAATGCTTGTCACTGTAGTGGTACATTACATTTTACATTACATTTGAGTCATTTAGCAGACGCTCTTATCCAGAGCGACTTACAGGAGCAATTAGGGTTAAGTGCCTTGCTCAAGGGCACATTAACGTCATTTAGCAGACGCTCTTAGCCAGAGCGACTCACAAATTGGTGCGTTCACCCTATAGCCAGTGGGATAACCACTTTACAATTTGGGGGGGGGGGGGGGGTTAGAAGGATTACTTTATCCTATCCCAGGTATTCCTTAAAGAGGTGGGGTTTCAAATGTCTCCGGAAGGTGGTGAGTGACTCCGCTGTCCTGGCGTCGTGAGGGAGCTTGTTCCACCATTGGGGTGCCAGAGCAGCGAACAGTTTTGACTGGGCTGAGCGGGAGCTATGCTTCCGCAGAGGAAGGGGAGCCAGCAGGCCAGAGGTGGATGAACGCAATGCCCTCGTTTGGGTGTAGGGACTGATCAGAGCCTGAAGGTACAGAGGTGCCGTTCCCCTCACTGCTCCATAGGCAAGCACCATGGTCTTGTAGCGGATGCGAGCTTCAACTGGAAGCCAGTGGAGTGTGCGGAGGAGGGGGGTGACGTGAGAGAACTTGGGAAGGTTGAACACCAGACGGGCTGCGGCATTCTGGATGAGTTGTAGGGGTTTAATGGCACAGGCAGGGAGGCCAGCCAACAGCGAGTTGCAATAGTCCAGACGGGAGATGACAAGTGCCTGGATTAGGACCTGTGCCGCTTCCTGTGTAAGGCAAGGTCGTACTCTCCGAATGTTGTAGAGCATGAACCTGCAGGAGCGGGTCACCGCCTTGATGTTGGCGGAGAACGACAGGGTGTTGTCCAGGGTCACGCCTAGGCTCTTCACACTCTGGGAGGAGGACACAGCGGAGTTGTCAACCGTGATGGCGAGATCATGGAACGGGCAGTCCTTCCCCGGGAGGAAGAGCAGCTCCGTCTTGCCAGGGTTCAGCTTGAGGTGGTGATCCGTCATCCATACTGATATGTCTGCCAGACATGCAGAGATGCGATTCGCCACCTGGTTATCAGAAGGGGGAAAGGAGAAGATTAGTTGTGTATCGTCAGCGTAGCAATGATAGGAAAGGCCATGTGAGGATATGACAGAGCCAAGTGACTTGGTGTATAAGGAGAAAAGGAGAGGGCCTAGAACTGAGCCCTGGGGGACACCAGTGGTGAGAGCACGTGGTGCGGAGACAGCTTCTCGCCACGCCACTTGGTAGGAGCGACCGGTCAGGTAGGACGCAATCCAGGAGTGAGCCGCGCTGGAGATGCCCAGCTCGGAGAGGGTGGAGAGGAGGATCTGATGGTTCACAGTATCAAAGGCAGCAGACAGGTCTAGAAGGACAAGAGCAGAGGAGAGAGAGTTAGCTTTAGCAGTGCGGAGAGTCTCCGTGACACAGAGAAGAGCAGTCTCAGTTGAATGACCAGTCCTGAAACCTGATTGGTTTGGATCAAGAAGGTCATTCTGAGAGAGATAGCAAGAGAGTTGGCTAAAGACGGCACGCTCAATAGTTTTGGAAAGAAAAGAAAGAAGGGATACTGGTCTGTAGTTGTTGACATCAGTGGGGTCGAGTGTTGGTTTTTTGAGAAGGGGAGCAACTCTCGCTCTCTTGAAGACGGAAGGGACATGGCCAGCGGTCAAGGATGAGTTGATCAGCGAGGTGAGGTAGGGGAGAAGGTCACCGGAGATGGTCTGGAGAAGGGAGGAGGGGATGGGGTCAAGCGGGCAGGTTGTTGGGCGGCCTGCAGTCACAAGTCGCAGGATTTTATCTGGAGAGAGAGGGGAGAAAGAAGTCAAAGCATAGGGTAGGGCAGTGTGAGCAGGACCAGCAGTGTCATTAGACTTAACAAACGAGGATCGGATGTCGTCAACCTTCTTTTCAAAGTGGTTGACGAAGTCATCCACAGAGAGAGAGGAGGGGGGGGGGGGGGGGGGGAGGATTCAGGAGGGAGGAAAATGTGGCAAAGAGCTTCCTAGGGTTAGAGGCAGATGCTTGGAATTTAGAGTGGTAGAAGGTGGCCTTAGCAGCAGAAACAGATGAAGAAAATGTAGAGAGGAGGGAGTGAAAAGATGCCAGGTCGGCAGGGAGTTTAGTTTTCTTCCATTTCCGCTCCGCTGCCCGGAGCTCTGTTCTGTGAGCTCGCAATGAGTCATCAAGCCACGGAGCTGGAGGGGAGGACCGAGCCGGCCGGGAGGATAGGGGACACAGAGAGTCAAAGGATGCAGAAAGGGAGGAGAGGAGGGTTGAGGAGGCAGAATCAGGAGATTGGAGGGAGAAGGATTGAGCAGAGGGAAGAGATGATAGGATGGAAGAGGAGAGAGTAGTGGGAGAGAGAGAGCGAAGGTTGCGGCGGCGCATTACCATCTGTGTAGGGGCAGAGTGAGTAGTGTGGGAGGAGAGCGAGAGAGAAAAGGAAACAAAGTAGTGGTCGGAGACATGGAGGGGAGTTGCAGTGAGATTAGTAGAGGAGCAGCATCTAGTGAAGATGAGGTCAAGCGTATTGCCTGCCTTGTGAGTAGGGGGGGACGGTGAGAGGGTGAGGTCAAAAGAGGAGAGGAGTGGAAAGAAGGAGGCAGAGAGAAATGAGTCAAATGTGGACATAGGGAGGTTGAAATCCCCCAAAACTGTGAGGGGTGAGCCATCCTCAGGGAAGGAACTTATCAAGGCGTCAAGCTCATTGATGAACTCTCCAAGGGAACCTGGAGGGCGATAGATGACAAGGATATTAAGCTTAAATGGGCTAGTGACTGTGACAGCATGGAATTCAAATGGGGAGATAGACAGATGGGTTAGGGGAAAAATTGAGAATGTCACTTGGGAGAGATGAGGATTCCTGTACCACCACCCCTCTGACCAGATGCTCTCGGGGTATGCGAGAACACATGGTCAGACGAGGAGAGAGCAGTAGGAGTAGCAGTGTTTTCAGTGGTGATCCATGTTTCCGTCAGCGCCAGGAAGTCGAGGGACTGGAGGTTGGCATAGGCTGGGATGAAGTCAGCTTTGTTGGCAGCAGAACGGCAGTTCCAGAGGCTGCCTGCGACCTGGAACTCCACGTGGGTGGTGCGTGCAGGGACCACCAGGTTAGAGAGGCAGCAGCCACGCGGTGTGGTGCGTTTGTGTAGCCTGTGCAGAGAGGAGAGAACAGGGATAGGCAGAGGCATAGTTGACAGGCTGTAGCAAATGGCTACAAAAATGCAGAGGAGATCGGAATGAAATGAGCTATGCATCTGGGAGAGGAGAGAGCATGGCCTTCCTCACCAAAAACTTCTACCTCAGAAACTAAAATTGTTTCACTGAACCACCCGAACAAAAACTCTCCCAACTTCCACCTTTAGAAATCAGAATTGTTGTGAACCACAGCGGTTCAATGTTTAAAGGAATAGACTCAACCCACTTTATTCAGCTAGCTAACTATGACACCATAGCTAACTAGCAAGCAAGCATCCAATAACAATAACACACCGTTTAGCACCAACACTTGGTCACAACAAACCACCAATAGTGTGATAACACACTAAACAGATCATTCGTGTCTGTGTCAAGTTCCTTTCATGACGCAGCAATGATTAGACGTTGGCTAGCTAGGACAAGTATATTGTATTTAGCTACTACCGTACAGTTAGCTGGTCGTGTTGGGTAGCTAGCAATGGCCACTGTGTTGACTTTGTTTGAAGAACGGCTAGCTAGCTAGCTTCGTGCTACACCCGGCACACAATGGCTATTGTGTTGACTCTGACTCTGTTCGAAAAAACGGCTAGGTAGCTCGCTTCGTGCTACAGCCGGCACGGCCGAAGACACTGCCAAGACACACCAATAGTGTGATAACACACTAAACAGATCATTCGTGTCTGTGTCAAGTTCCTTTCATGACGCAGCAATGATTAAACGTTGGCTAGCTAGGACAAGTATATTGTAGTTAGCTACTACAGTACAGTTAGCTGGTCGTGTTGGGTAGCTAGCAATGGCCACTGTGTTGACTTTGTTTGAAGAACGGCTAGCTAGCTAGCTTCGTGCTACACCCGGCACCCAATGGCTACTGTGTTGACTCTGACTCTGTTCGAAAAACGGCTAGTTAGCTCGCTTCGTGCTACAGCCGGCAAGAGTGCTAGCTAGCTTCGTGCTACACCCGGGACACAATGGCTACTGTGTTGACTCTGACTCTGTTCGAAAAACGGCTAGTTAGCTCGCTTCGTGCTACAACTGCCAAGAGTGTGTTAGCACACTAAACAGATAATTCAAGTCCGTGTCTAAAAAAAAAGAACTTTTAATCACCCGCAACCTGCATTTAGAATGACTGCCATGGTAGGGGAACATGATAAAGGAGACCTAAACCGTCTTAAATGGAACATCTCAACAACAGGTGCAATAAGTCCAATAACTAACAGATTGAATTAGTTTAGAAATGTGTATGTTATTTATCTTTGTGTAGTATAAGATTAATCAATCAATGTGCATGCAAAAACACATATTGAAACAAACAATTCTAAAAAATCTATCTGCAGTAGAGCATGCTGGGAATTAGGATAATGATGGTGTTTTTTTTACATTGGATAAAAGTAGAGACTGGGAGCTAGAAAATGGTATATCATACACTACAGTTGAGGAACAATGGGAAAGTAATTTTGCTTTAAAAGTCGATAAATCTGTAACCTCACTTTTGAGAAAATGTTTCCTTGAATGTTTTGGTACACCTACTGGAGAGCTCTTCTTTGTCTACACCCATTCAGCATCGTTCACACCCTCTTAAGCTTTAGCCCCACCCATCTCTTTAAGGGTTGGTCCAAGCGTTCTGTCCTAACAACAGCAGTCAAGCACCCAAGCTAACGTTGGCTAGCTTGCTAGTTACTTCCAGACACAAATGAGAGAACACCTCACTCTGACCATTTTACTCGCCCTAGCAGAGCTGGTTAGACTGTTTTTATGTTATCCAGATCGTTGGTGACTGCAACTGTGCTGCTGGCAACAATTTACGCTTTTTTGCCAACGTTTACAGACACCGGCCAAATTCAACGGGTGTTGAGCGTTCGTAAATTCATCAGTTACACTCAGACAAGAGTGCTCTGAAATCGGAGTAGATAGCCAGAGTGAATTTACCAGCTACGTCTATCAACAGTTGTCGCAGTGACATAATTAACATTCTATTGAAATGGTTACTTGCATAGTGCTAGCTAGCTAGCTAAACAATGAACCATAATCCCAACTCATTATGTTACTACCCTGCATGAATCTGCAGGTAGCTAACCAACCAGGTTCAATGTTAGCTAGCGAACATTAGGCTATAACTAGCAATGCAAATGGCTCTGAGATACGAATAATATTACCACACAGATCATACACGTAACATTAGCTAGCGAGCCAGCCAGCCAGCTAAGGTTAGCTAGCTAGCGAACAGTACACTTTAACTTGAAATGAAAACGACTTGCTGACAAAATTAGAAACGTGTAATATCTGAAAATGTAGCTAGCTAGACTTTCTGACCCGTATACATGGATGGAAGCTTCTCCCTCTCTGTCACGGATGCCATGGTTGCCCTTAGTTTGAAGATACAATCCGGAGACAGGTGTTTTCTCCATCTCCTTAGCTATCAAACTCTAATTCTACTGATTTCAAAACTCGGTCCTACAGAAAGTGGAGAGCAACACTTATGCAGTTCTACTACGCAATATAATATATATAATTTTTCTAAGCGTTAGACTGGATTACCTACACATACTGACCTGCTCAAATAGACAGAAGCGTGCTACATGGCATACCAATCCAAACTCATCTCTCGGCATGTCCAGCCCTCATTAGCTCAGCCAATCATGGCTAGCGGGAAGGTTGCTGTATTTTTCTGTGGCTAAACAAACTTGGCTCGTAATTTAATATCTACAGATGGCATACAAGTTTGTTATTAAGCCAGATGAAAGTTCACATGTTCCAGAATTCATTTCTGCCAAAAATGATTTTAAAAAAGTTTACGTTCAAATGGCTCTCCTGTGAAGTAGTGACGTGCGACATATGCCTAGTTTCCTGAAACGAGTCACAAATATGTTTACATCCCCGTTAGTGAGCATTTCTCCTTTGCCAAGATAATCCATCCACCTGACAGGTGTGGCATATCAAGAAGATGATTAAACACAGGTGCACCTTGTGCTGGGGACAATAAAAGGCCACTCTAAAATGTGCAGTTTTGTCACACAACATAATGCCACAGATGTCTCAAGTTTTGAGGGAGCGTGCAATTGGCATGCTGACTGCAGGAATGTCCACCAGAGCTGTTGCAAGAGAACATAATGTTCATTTCTCTACCATAAGCCGCCTCCAATGTTGTTTTAGAGAATATGGCAGTACGTCCAACCAGCCTCACAACCGCACACCACATGTAACCACACCAGCCCAGGACCTCCACATCTGGCCTCTTCACCTGCATGGTAATCTGAGATGAACAGCTGATGAAACTGTGGGTTTGCACAACCGAATAAATTCTGCACAAACTGTCAGGGCAAATGTTCACCTCCAATGGCCACTGAATCCAGGTTTCAACTGTACCGATGGCAGACAGTGTGTATGGTGTCGTGTGGGCGAGCGGTTTGCTGATGTAAACGTTGTGAACAGAGTGCCCCCAATGGTGGCGGTGGGTTTATGGTATGGACAGGCACAAGCTAAGGAACACAACTGTATTTTATCGAAGGCAATTTCAATGCACAAAAAAATACCGTGACGAGATCCTGAGGCCCCATTGTCGTGCTACCCACCTGGGCATCTTATGCCATGCCCTTATTGATCCTTCTCCTATGAGTTACAGGGGTGTTTTCTACCCAGCAGGCCACCGTACAGTAGCAAGGGTCCCAGGAGATCTGAAGCCCAGCTGGAGCACACCTGGGTGGAGACAGACAGACCTTCCTGCTGAAAAACACCATCCACATGCCGTGTTTAAGTGGCAGACATCACTGTGCTTGCTTTGCCACACCACTACAATTTTTTATATAGAATTCAGAATGCCCTCAGATGTGGAAATGGGCTCTTCCTTACGGTTTAGAGACACACCCCCTCCTCAGTCTGCACATTATAAACTTGAACTTGGGAACTGTGAGGCTCAGAGTTGACCTACAAGCTGTATTGATGACTGTCTGAGAGAACATAGACATAGAACTCAGAGGGTTAGGGTTAAACCCAGCAGGGTTAGGGTTAGGGTTAAACCCAGCAGGGTTAGGGTTAGGGTTAAACCCAGCAGGGTTAGGGTTAGGGTTAAACCCAGCAGGGTTAGGGTTAGGGTTAAACCCAGCAGGGTTAGGGTTAGGGTTAAACCCAGCAGGGTTAGTGTTAGGGTTAGGGTTAAACCCAGCAGGGTTAGGGTTAGGGTTAGGGTTAAACCCAGCAGGGTTAGGGTAAGGGTTAGGGTTAAACCCAGCAGGGTTAGGGTTAGGGTTAGGGTTAGGGTTAAACCCAGCAGGGTTAGGGTTAGGGTTAAACCCAGCAGGGTTAGGGTTAGGGTTAAACCCAGCAGGGTTAGGGTTAGGGTTAGGGTTAAACCCAGCAGGGTTAGGGTTAGGGTTAAACCCAGCAGGGTTAGGGTTAGGGTTAAACCCAGCAGGGTTAGGGTTAGGGTTAAACCCAGCAGGGTTAGGGTTAGGGTTAAACCCAGCAGGGTTAGGGTTAAACCCAGCAGGGTTAGGGTTAGGGTTAAACCCAGCAGGGTTAGGGTTAGGGTTAAACCCAGCAGGGTTAGGGTTAAACCCAGCAGGGTTAGGGTTAGGGTTAAACCCAGCAGGGTTAGGGTTAGGGTTAAACCCAGCAGGGTTAGGGTTAGGGTTAAACCCAGCAGGGTTAGGGTTAGGGTTAGGGTTAAACCCAGCAGGGTTAGGGTTAGGGTTAAACGCAGCAGGGTTAGGGTTAGGGTTAAACCCAGCAGGGTTAGGGTTAGGGTTAGGGTTAAACCCAGCAGGGTTAGGGTTAGGGTTAAACCCAGCAGGGTTAGGGTTAGGGTTAGGGTTAAACCCAGCAGGGTTAGGGTTAGGGTTAAACCCAGCAGGGTTAGGGTTAGGGTTAGGGTTAAACCCAGCAGGGTTAGGGTTAGGGTTAAACCCAGCAGGGTTAGGGTTAGGGTTAAACCCAGCAGGGTTAGGGTTAGGGTTAAACCCAGCAGGGTTGGGGTTAAACCCAGCAGGGTTAGGGTTAGGGTTAGGGTTAGGGTTAAACCCAGCAGGGTTAGGGTTAGGGTTAAACCCAGCAGGGTTAGGGTTAGGGTTAGGGTTAGGGTTAAACCCAGCAGGGTAAGGGTTAGGGTTAAACCCAGCAGGGTTAGGGTTAGGGTTAAACCCAGCAGGGTTAGGGTTAGGGTTAAACCCAGCAGGGTAAGGGTTAGGGTTAAACCCAGCAGGGTTAGGGTTAGGGTTAAACCCAGCAGGGTTAGGGTTAAACCCAGCAGGGTTAGGGTTAAACCCAGCAGGGTTAGGGTTAGGGTTAAACCCAGCAGGGTTAGGGTTAGGGTTAAACCCAGCAGGGTTAGGGTTAGGGTTAAACCCAGCAGGGTTAGGGTTAGGGTTAAACCCAGCAGGGTTAGGGTTAGGGTTAAACCCAGCAGGGTTAGGGTTAGGGTTAAACCCAGCAGGGTAAGGGTTAGGGTTAAACCCAGCAGGGTTAGGGTTAGGGTTAAACCCAGCAGGGTTAGGGTTAAACCCAGCAGGGTTAGGGTTAAACCCAGCAGGGTTAGGGTTAGGGTTAAACCCAGCAGGGTTAGGGTTAGGGTTAAACCCAGCAGGGTTAGGGTTAGGGTTAAACCCAGCAGGGTTAGGGTTAGGGTTAAACCCAGCAGGGTTAGGGTTAGGGTTAAACCCAGCAGGGTTAGGGTTAGGGTTAAACCCAGCAGGGTTAGGGTTAGGGTTAGGGTTAAACCCAGCAGGGTTAGGGTTAGGGTTAAACCCAGCAGGGTTAGGGTTAGGGTTAGGGTTAAACCCAGCAGGGTTAGGGTTAGGGTTAAACCCAGCAGGGTTAGGGTTAGGGTTAAACCCAGCAGGGTTAGGGTTAGGGTTAGGGTTAGGGTTAGGGTTAAACCCAGCAGGGTTAGGGTTAGGGTTAGGGTTAAACCCAGCAGGGTTAGGGTTAGGGTTAGGGTTAGGGTTAAACCCAGCAGGGTTAGGGTTAGGGTTAGGGTTAGGGTTAGGGTTAAACCCAGCACTAGCTCAGTAGCTTAGTAGATGGTCAGATCATCAGCAAGAGGACACACTACACTACATTCATCATGGTTGCAGAGACGTTCAAGGATGACGTGATTTCCCCTGTTTTATTTATAATGGTTGCAGACACATTCAAGGACGCCTGTGTCACAGAATCAGCCAAGGCTGCTCATCCTCCTTGCTCGGGCAGGCTTCGGCGTTCGTCGTCCCCGGAGTACTAGCTGCCACCGATATATGTTTCTGTGTTTGACTTGTTTTCTCTTGATTGTGTACACCTGTTTCCTATTATGTTGTATTGTATTCCCTATTTAACCCTCTGTCGTTCATTGTGTGTTGTGTGTGATTGTTCTCGTCATTTTCGGCAGTGTGCGGGTATTCCCCTCCCTGTTTGGAGGGTTGTTTTGTATTTCTGGTTACTTTGTTAGTAAAGTATCGTTTCCAGTAGCTCGGTGTCCTGCGTTTGACTTCGCCTACCACATTCACGTCGCACTTTGACAGCCTGACTTCCCCTGTTTTATTTATCATGGTTGCAGAGACGTTCAAGGACGCCTGACTTCCCCTGATTTATTTATCATGGTTGCAGAGACGTTAAATGATGCCTGATGTCCTCTGTTGTATTTATCACGGCTGCTGAGACGGTCAAGGAAGTCTGATTTCCCCTGTTGTATTTATCATGGTTGTAGAGATGTTTGGCTATTCTCAGCAAAGCCCACTGGCCAACCGCAGTAAGAGGTTCTCTGTGTGTCGTTGTGGTGATGAGTGTTCAACTGTGGTTAGAAACAGACTCTCTAACCCCCCCCCCCCCCCCCACCCCGGGCACGACGCCAGTTAGCCGGTTGATCACATTTTACTGTAATTACATGGTAATTTACACAGGATGCTGTGAAAGGGCATGTATTAAACTACAATTGCTATCTTACCTTATATAATCCAAATTGGTTGTTTGGCATAACCAACAAAAGCTGCTGTTGCCACAATGCTCACTGATCTCACCTCGGTAGAAGAGGCTGTTAAAGATTTAGACGGAGGGGTTCCTGAAGTGGGATCAAGTCCTTAGAATGGCACACATTTCCTCATATCCGTATATAGTGCACTACTTTTGACCAGTGTAACTCAAAGGAGAAGGATCAATATAGGGAATAGGGTGTAATTTGGGATACAGGTTTAGTTGCTCTGCTCTGTAAATGCATACTGTAACTTTTTAACAACTTCTTCCTGTTATTCACCTCACATACGTACGTGCGTCTCCCTCCTTCAAATCTATGTTTAAGTTTCATGGCTACTTTTCTCCCCTTTAGAGACTATATTTATATGCCACAAAAATCCACTGTTTTTTCAGAACATTTGTGAATGTTCTAAAATGGTAGAAAAACTGTATCCTGAGCGTGACCCTGCCTCTCTCTCACACACACACACACACACACACACACACACACACACACTCACACACACACACACACACACACACACACACACACACACACACACTCACACACACACACACACACACACACACACACACTCACACACACACTCTCACACACACACACACACACACACACACACACACACCCTTCCCCCAGTAGGTGTAGCAGTACCCGTCAGGATAAGGAGAGGTCTGTTCAGCAGGTCTTGTGAAAAGGGTCAGCTCTGAGTTAAGGCTTCATGATCTCTGACAGCTGGAGCCAAGAGGGCCGCAGGGCAGGAATACTCAGTGAAGCATTCTCTCTCTCTCTTTCTCCCCCTTTCTCCCTCTCTCTCTCTGCTCTCCCTCTCTCCCTCCCTCCCTCCCTCCCTCCCTCTCTCTCTCTCTTTCTCCCCCTCTCTCTCTCTGCTCTCTCTCTCTCTCTCTCTCTGCTCTCTCTCTCTCTCTCTCTCTCTCTCTGCTCTCTCTCTCTCTCTCTCTCTCTCTCTCTCTCTCTCTCTCTCTCTCTCTCTCTCTCTCTCTCTCTCTCTCTCTCTCTCTCTCTCTCTCTCTCTCTCTCTCTCTCTGCTCTCTCTCTCTCTCTCTGCTCTCTCTCTCTCTCTCTGCTCTCTCTGCTCTCTCTCCCCCTCTCTCCCCCTCTCTCCCTGCTCTGCTCTCTCTCTCTGCCAGGTGGACTGGGCATCAGTGGCAGCAGCGGTTGCCCTGGCAGGCCGACCTAAAAGGACCTCTGTTCTGTTTTATCCATCTAGCTGGCTGCACAACATCCATAAAAACATTCTGAGGAGGCAAAGCACAAGCATGGAGGAGCAAAGGGAGAGATATCATGTGTTCAGCAGAGAGAGGTCTACAGAGAGGTCTATCTACAGAGAGGTCTACAGAGAGGTCTATCTACAGAGAGGTCTATCTACAGAGAGGTCTACAGAGAGGTCTATCTACAGAGAGGTCTACAGAGAGGTCTACAGAGAGGTCTATCTACAGAGAGGTCTACAGAGAGGTCTATCTACAGAGAGGTCTACAGAGAGGTCTACAGATTATATCATGTGTTCAGCATGAAGGCAGACAGAGAGGTCTACAGATGATATCATGTGTTCAGCATGAAGGCAGACAGAGAGGTCTACAGATTATATCATGTGTTCAGCATGAAGGCAGACAGAGAGGTCTACAGAGCATGAAATCCACCCTGACATGAAGTTAAAGAGATTACTTTCTAGTTGGATAGGTGAAAGAATGTTCCGGGGTGTGGTCTGTGATTCCTTCATTATGTTAATTGTGTAGTGATCCCTTCATAAATGGTGAAATTCCTCTGTGAACAGGGGGAGAAGGGCTAGGGTCAAGAGTAGAAGCTGACAAAACTCTCATTTGTTTCGACAACAGATTGAGGACCACCACCCTTGTGACCTCTTGTCATTACTAATAAAAATGTAGGTGTTTTCAGAGGGAAATCCTGAAATGAATATCAAATACAACGTCCACTCTTGCTCTCTGTGAAATCTTCATAGGTATTTTACATCACTTTTCATGCTGTTTTCATTGTCTAAAAGAAACAAGGATATTTCCTCATTATTACTTAGAAGAGAGGAGAGGAGAGGAGAGGAGAGGAGAGGAGAGGAGAGGAGAGGAGAGGAGAGGTTAAAGTTAGCATCTTATGTTGTCAGGCCCTTTGATGAATATCATTATGTTCTCCATCAGCCTTGTTATGAATAACCAGACATTGAGAATGGAAACCGTTTATGAGAATCATATTTATTTATTATAATAATGTGGGGTTAGTTATCCAATGTCTTGATTGTTGATCACCTGTGGAAAAAAAGGAACATGTATTATTAGTTCGCATTAACCATAAGCACTTTGTTTTACGTTGCGCCAGATGTCATTTCAGCAGGGACATCCACCACGGAGTGGAATGGCTACGCCCCCTTGCGGTTGAAGGCTCTGTTGCGAGACAGACTCTGCATACTTTGAATTTTTCCTAACTTTTGCGTTGTCTTCAGTCCAGCCAGAGTTCATCGAAGAACAGGAACCCACTGGGCACAAACTGGTTGAATCAACGTTGTTTCCACTTCGTTTCAATGAAATTACGTTGAACCAACGTGGAATAGACATTGAATTGATGTCTGTGGCCAGTGTGAATTTATCAAACCACAGAAGATGGCTTTATGGGATAGTTATGGGATAGCTAGTAACTTGTAAACAATTACCCATTCCTATAAGTGAGTACAATTTTAATAGTAATGTTAAATAATACACATTGGCTGCTAAGCCAGTTATATTATATGACTGTTGCCTCCCGTTTTAGTTTATTGTGATGGTAATGACGTTTGTTTTTGATGATAATTATTAGGTGGAGGTCGCTAGCTTCAATGGTATCTTCAACCTAGCCTAGCTTTTTAGATAGCTAGCGTAGCTAGCTGCTCTGCAAGCTAGGTGGAGGTCGCTAGCTACAATGGCATCTTCAACCTAGCTTTTAGATAGATAGCTTAGCTAGCTGCTCTGCAAGCTAGCTTGACTTGCTATAAAGTTAGAGAAATAAGTTGAGGAAAAAGTAACTAAACAAAACATGTTTATTATCAATATGAAACAATATGTTTCTCCTGTCTTGAATAAAAAAAGGTCATATTTGCAATCTCCCAAAATAACTGTGATTTCTGCTCTCCTCCGTCTTGCTTTACAAACACATTACACATGTCCGTTCATTAGCGGGTCAAGACTCTGTGGAGATGACATGTGGCCGTGTGGGGGGCAATTGGTTTGTTTCACAAAGCCTCTTGCTGTGCATCGCCGGTATAATGCTCTTTCAAATCATCTATTTGCTGATCAAAACTTCCAACTACAATGTGATCATGTGTAACAAAACGTGAAGGTATATCAAAAGTAATGTAAACGATTTACCATGTTTATCCTCATTTATAGAGCTTGTCGGGTTGTAGTCCTAACAACCCAGAAATGAGCTACAGTACCTCTGGTTCGTTCAGCCATCCTTATGGGAAAAATGAATGGCGAAAGAATAGGGTTTTGGAATTAATGCCAAAAATAAGGTCTGAGGTTAACACAGGCTTAGGAGATCTTCTATGTTTTGTCCTATGAGATAATATCAGTCAGTTAACATGACCTTTATGAATTATGAAGCCTTTATGTGCTTTTTTAAACAATATAAATTCTTCAAAATTCACAAAAAGTGAAGTTAGCTGATGAAGATTATCTCATAGAACAAACCGTGTAAGATCTCATAAGCCAGTATTTACCACAGATCTTATCTTCTGCATTTATCCAAAAACCCTCCAAAAACACCATTCATTTTCTTCACAGGCTTTATCCAACGAACTATGGCGGAGTTAGTGCCTAGAAAAAGACGCCATTACTGTTTCTCTCTATTGAAGAGGTTCTGTCCATTTCCTGGTCTTAGTTGTGATGGTCAAAATGGGGCGTGTTTTTCACGTAGGGGTGTGTGGAGGTAGCTTATTCCACAATCTGGTCTCAGAGCATTTTGTTTTATTCTGTATGTAAATCCGACACTCCATTTAGTGTGATGCAGTATGTTACGTTAGGTATGGTTACATTAGACAGATGGTTACTTCAGGCAAAAACTAAAGGAGGGTGGTTGGGTAGACGTATAACACGAACGTCTCGCACCTCAAAGATTGCAAGTTTGAATCTCATAATGGACAGTTTTTGCATTTTAGCTAATTAGCAAATGTTCAACTAATTACACATTTTTTTGCTACTTTGCAACTACTAAGCATGTTAGCTAACCCTTCCCCTAACCCTAACCTTAACCCTTTTAGCTAACCCTTCGCCTAACCCTAACCTTAACCCTTTTAAGTAACCCTTCCCCTAATCCTAACCTTAACCCTTTAACCTAACTCCTAAATTTTACCTTAATCTTAACCCGAACCCCTAACCCCTAACACTAACACCTAGCCTAGCTAACGTTAGCGAGCTAGCTAACGTTAGCCACCTAGTAACCTAGCTAGAATTTGTAACATATCATATTTTTCCAAATTCGTAACATATTGTATGTTTTGCAAATTCATAATATATTGTACATTATGCAAATTATTACCAAATAATACGAATTGTAATGAAGTGGGTGATGGACATCCACAAACCAATAAATACCATATACGAAACATAACATATCATACTTATTTTCCACCATAATTTGCAAATAAATTCATTAAAAATCCTACAATGTGATTTTCTGGATTTTTTTTCTCAATTTGTCTGTCATAATTGACATGTACCTATGATGAAAATTACAGGCCTCTCTCATCTTTTTAAGTGGGAGAACTTGCACAATTGGTGGCTGACTAAATACTTTTTTTCCCCACTGTATATCAAGGCTTGGTCATCATGTTAGTATATCAAGGCTTGGTCATCATGTTAGTCTGGTAAGGTTTGGTCATCATGTTAGTATATCAACGTTTGGTCAAAAATAACCATAACGAGTTGAAGTGATGAGTCCCTTTTTCTGCATCCAGTGAACTGGTTGAGGGGTTTTCCACTGTATCCTGTTTCTCCCTCCTGTATATTTTAGCCACCTGCGGAATGATGATGGCAGCCTGATCCGTTTGCTCTAACAGCCTGTTTTTGTTTTTCACACAAAATATTTCCCATGGTTGGATGAAAAAATGAAACAGGCTTAAAAACAAACCCACCATCGTCATCCAACCATTGGAACAGATCTAGATGCCGGCAGAGCCATCTGTGCATCATGATTGGCCAAACGCCAATCTCTCTTCATACTATACCACAAGGAGGCTCAGTGTGTCTTCATGTGGCCCGATGCCTACATCTCTGCCAGAGCTGAAATCATTTACATTTTATAGTCACATAGCAGACGCTCTTATCAAGCAACTTACAAGTAACAAGTCTAATTTCCTCGACACAAATAAGAGTAAACAATTTTTCATATTTTGTTTATTTAAAATGAAGATTGATTGATATCAATTACATTTACGTCATTTTTTTTATGGGGGGGGGGGGGTAGAAGGATTACTTTATACTATTCCAGGTATTCCTTAAAGAGGTAGGGTTTCAAGTGTCTCCGGAAGGTGGTCAGGTGACTCCGCTGTCCTGGCGTCGTGGGGGAGTTTGTTCCACCATTGGGGTGCCAGAGCAGCGAATAGCTTTGACTGGGCTGAGCGGGAACTGGGCTTTCGTAGAGGTAGGGGGGCTAGCAGGCCAGAGGTGGATGAACGTGGTGCCCTCGTTTGGGTGTAGGGTCAGATCAGAGCCTGAAGGTAAGGAGGTGCCGTTCCCCTCACTGCTTCGTAGGCAAGCACCATGGTCTTGTAGTAGATGCGAGCCTCAACTGGAAGCCAGTGGAGTGTGCGGAGGAGCGGGGTGACGTGAGAGAACTTGGGAAGGTTGAACACCAGACGGGCTACAGCGTTCTGGATAAGTTGTAGGGGTTTAATAGCACAGGCAGGGACCCCAGCCAACAGCGAGTTGCAGTAATCTAGACGGGAGATGACAAGTGCCTGGATTAGGACCTGTGCCGCTTCCTGTGTAAGGCAGGGTCGTACTCTGCGAATGTTGTAGAGCATGAACCTGCAGGATCGGGTCACCGCCTTGATGTTAGCGGAGAACGACAGGGTGTTGTCCAGGGTCACGCCAAGGTTCTATGCACTCTGGGAGGAGGACACAATGGAGTTGTTAACCGTGATGGCGAGATCATGGAGCGGGCAGTCCTTCCCCGGGAGGAAGAGCAGCTCCGTCTTGCCGAGGTTCAGCTTGAGGTGGTGATCCGACATCCACACTGATATGTCTGCCAGACATGCAGAGATGCGATTCGCCACCTGGTTATCAGAAGGGGGAAAGGAGAAGATTAGTTGTGTGTCGTCTGCATAGCAATGATAGGAGAGACCATGTGAGGATATGACAGAGCCAAGTGACTTGGGGTATAGAGAGAATAGGAGAGGGCCTAGAACTGAGCCCTGGGGGACACCAGTGGTGAGAGCACGTGGTGCGGAGACAGATTCTCACCACGCCACGTGGTAGGAGCGACCTGTCAGGTAGGACGCAATCCAAGAGTGAGCAGCGCCGGAGATGCCCAACTCGGAGAGAATGGAGAGGAGGGTCTGATGGTTCACAGTATCAAAGGCAGCAGATAGGTCATTTCAATTCCAGTCAATTCAAGAAGTGCATCGAAATTCCAATTTCAATGTTTTTCAATGAGTTACATTTGGAACTGTAATTATATAATTTGGTTTACTTTCTGAATTGACTGGAATTTAAATGAAATTGACCCAGACACTGATATCAGGGCATTAAAAAAAAGAACTTACACTTGGGGAAGCAGAGATTGTGCTGAGTGGCTAAATGCCTTTGGTGTAGTCAGTCCAGTCTAGTTTCATCTGGTTTTCAATTCTGTTGCCCTTTGTATACACATCTTCAAGGTGCTCACCGTAAGTGCCTGAAGACAGCTGTCATAGACAGACAAGAGGAGAACAACAGAGTGATTGTCTTCAGATCGTCACCTGAAGGACCACCTCGAGGCAGAGAGGCAAGGGGCACCGGTGATCTCTGCTCTCTGCTGTCAAGGCTTAGGGGACACAGGTGATAGTGCTTGCTGTTGCCAGCAAGATGTGCCTTTTGACATCCTGTAATTCACTGTTCCACTTAGGAACCGTCAAAGTAGGCCTATGTGGATTGCTGATGGTTGGATTGAGTTTAATCTTGAGGAATGAATGTACAGAGGAGCTATTAACACTGTCCTTACCTGGTGGAAACAACCCTGCCAGGTCAAAAGGAAAAAGAGGAGAGGAGAGGAGAGGAGAGGAGAGGAGAGGAGAGGAGAGGAGAGGAGAGGAGAGGAGAGGAGAGGAGAGGAGAGGAGAGGAGAGGAGAGGAGAGGAGTAGAGCTGACAATTGAGTGGAAGTCAATCAATCCCAGAGGTCAACTCACTTTAATCTCAGAGGTCAAGGGTCAGAGGTTATGCTGATGGGGGGGGGGGGGGGGGGCTCCCTTATCTGTCAGCATGATGAACTAGGCTGAGCTGCCAGAGGTCCAGAGGTGAGAGCCTAGTCCTGTCCTCACATGAATGACCACAGAGCACAGGGGGCAAGCAGAAAGACAAAGATGGGGAGAGAGAGAGAGAGAGAGAGCGAGAGAGAGAGAGAGAGAGAGAGAGAGAGAGAGAGAGAGAGAGAGACAGACAGAAAGAGAGAGAGAGACAGAGAGAGAGAGAGAGAGAGAGAGAGAGAGAGAGAGAGAGAGAGAGAGAGAGAGAGAGACAGAGAGAGAGAGAGAGAGAGAGAGAGAGAGAGAGAGAGAGAGAGAGAGAGAGAGAGAGAGAGAGACAGAGCGAGAGAGAGAGAGAGACAGAGAGAGAGAGACAGAGAGGAGAGAGAGAGAGAGTGAGAGAGAGAGAGACAGAGAGAGAGAGAGAGAGAGAGACAGAGAGAGAGAGAGAGAGAGAGAGAGAGAGAGAGAGGAGAGAGAGAGAGAGAGAGAGAGAGAGAGAGAGAGAGAGAGACAGCACAACAACACCCCCTCAGACCTGGAGAACTGGAGGTGTAGAGGTGTAGAGAGAGAGACACCCCATTTAGGCCCCCTCAGATCAGACCTATGCCCCTACTGCACACCCCATGCCCCCCACTCCCACAAAGAGGGCCTCAACATGAAAGTCACACATACGCCCAGGCCGTGAGCAGGCAAACAGGCCCAACCCCCACTCTTACACTAGCCAATGGCATGTACCAGATGCTCAGCAGGCTCTGCTCACAATTACTGGCCTGAGGCCAAACCACACGACTAACAACATTAGACACTTTATAGAACACAAAGCCTTCACTATTTCATCCTGGAATATCCAAGGGCCTGAGGTCATCTGCCTTTGGCCTAAAGAGCAGGAACCTGGACTTCACCAAAAAAATCAGAAATACAGACAGTGTCATCCTACAAGAAACATGGTATAGAGGAGATGGACCCACTGGTTGCCCTCTAGGTTACAGAGAGCTGGTGGTCCCATCCACCAAACTACCAGGTGGGAAACAGGGAAGGGACTCACAGGGTATGCTAATTTGGTATAGAGCAGACCTAACTCACTCTATTAAATTAATCAAAACAGGAACATTTTACATTTGGCTACAAATTCATAAGGAAATTATCTCAACAGAGAAAAATGTCCTCCTATGTGCTACCTATATCCCCCCATTAGAATCCCCATACTTGAATGAAGACAGCTTCTCCATCCTGGAGGGGGAAATCAATCATTTCCAGACCCAGGGACAGGTACTAGTCTTTGGCGACCTAAATGCCAGAACTGGACATGAACCTGACACCCTCAGCACACAGGGGGACAAACACCTACCTGGAGGTGACAGCATTCCCTCCCCCATATGCCCCCCTAGGCACAACACTACGACAACATAACCAACAAAAACGGGTCACGACTCCTGCAGCTCTGTCACACACTGGGTCTGTACACAGTCAATGGTAGGCTTCGAGGGGACTCCTATGGTAGGTACACCTATAGCATAGCTCATCTGTTAATCTATTCTGCTTTATCTATCTATACCTATAGCTGTTAATAACTTCAGTAGTCTACAGTACATAACATCCAGTAGCCTACAGTACATAACATACCATAGCCTACAGTACATACAGTAGCCTACAGTACATAACATACAGTAGCCTACAGTACATAATATCCAGTAGTCTACAGTACATAACATCCAGTAGTCTACAGTACATAACATCCAGTAGCCTACAGTACATAACATCCAGTAGTCTACAGTACATAACATCCAGTAGCCTACAGTACATAACATCCAGTAGCCTACAGTACATAACATATCCTGCCTACAGTACATAACATACCATAGCCTACAGTACATAACATCCAGTAGCCTACAGTACATAACACCCAGTAGTCTACAGTACATACAGTAGCCTACAGTACATAACATCCAGTAGCCTACAGTACATAACATACCATAGCCTACAGTACATAACATACCGTAGCCTACATACCATGGTGTATAGTACCACCAATAACATTAAGGACCAGGTACTCTTGGTAAAATAACACTAAGGTTTCAACATGGGACTTGTCCCCTTTATAGTCAGTAAACTACTTATTCATGGTTATAACGGACACTGCATTCATGACAAGTGGGAAACTACATTCAGATTAATGTAAGTTATTTGCGTAGAGCTTCCTGTTGGTTGATTCTGATACTTTTCTAGTGGGAAACTCGGGTATCATCTTTCAACAATGAGTTTCCAAGTCGAACATTTCTGAGTTTCCTAGTTTCCAACTCGAACCTTCAGCTCCCTCCACAGATTTTCTATGGGATTAAGGTCTGGAGACTGGCTAGGCCACTCCAGGACCTTAATGTGCTTCTTCTTGAGCCACTCCTTTGTTGCCTTGGTCGTGTGTTTTGGGTCATTGTCATGCTGGAATACCCATCCACGACCCATTTTCAATGCCCTGGCTGAGGGAAGGAGGTTCTCACCCAAGATTTGACGGTACATGGCCCCGTCCATCGTCCCTTTGATGTGGTGAAGTTGTCCTGTCCCCTTAGCAGAAAAACACCCCCAAAGCATAATGTTTCCACCTCCATGTTTGACGGGTGTCACCTTCTCACCAAGCTGCTTGGCGATAGTCTTGTAGCCCATTCCAGCCTTGTGTAGGTCTACAATCTTGTCCCTGACATCCTTGGAGAGCTCTTTTGTCTTGGCCATGGTGGAGAGTTTGGAATCTGATTGAGTGTGCTCCTAATCTCAGCTCGTTACCTGTATAAAAGACACCTGGGAGCCAGAAATCTTTCTGATTGAGAGGGGGTCAAATACTTATTTCCCTCATTAAAATGTAAATCAATTTATAACATTTTCGACATGCGTTTTTCTGGATTTTGTTGTTGTTATTCTGTCTCTCACTGTTCAAATAAACCTACCATTAAAATTATAGACTGATCATTTCTTTGTCAGTGGGCAAACATACAAAATCAGCAGGGGATCAAATACTTTTTTCCCTCACTGTAGCTAGCTATATAAAGCCCATAGATGTAGCTAGCTACAGTGGGGAGAACAAGTATTTGATACACTGCCGATTTTGCAGGTTTTCCTACTTACAAAGCACGTAGAGGTCTGTCATTTTTATCATAGGTACACTTCAACTGTGAGAGACGGAATCTAAAACAAAAATCCAGAAAATCACATTGGATGATTTTTAAGTAATAATTAGCATTTTATTGCATGACATAAGTATTTGACCCCCTCTCAATCAGAAAGATTTCTGGCTCCCAGGTGTCTTTTATACAGGTAACGAGCTGAGATTAGGAGCACACTCTTAAAGGGAGTGCTCCTAATCTCAGTTTGTTACCTGTATAAAAGACACCTGTCCACAGAAGCAATCAAACAGACTCCAACCTCTCCACAATGGCCAAGACCAGAGAGCTGTGTAAGGACAGTGATACAATTGTAGACCTGCACAAGGCTGGGATGGGCTACAGGACAATAGGCAAGCAGCTTGGTGAGAAGGCAACAACTGTTGGCGCAATTATTAGAAAATTGAATAAGTTCAAGATGACGGTCAATCACCCTCGGTCTGGGGCTCCATGCAAGATCTCACCTCCTGGGGCATCAATGATCATGAGGAAGGTGAGGGATCAGCCCAGAACTACACGGCAGGACCTGGTCAATGACCTGAAGAGAGCTGGGACCACAGTCTCAAAGAAAGCCATTAGTAACACACTACGCCGTCATGGATTAAAATCCTGCAGCGCACGCAAGGTCCCCCTGCTCAAGCCAGCGCATGTCCAGGACCGTCTGAAGTTTGCCAATGACCATCTGGATGATCCAGAGGAGGAATGGGAGAAGGTCATGTGGTCTGATGAGACAAAAATATAGCTTTTTGGTCTAAACTGCCATTCGCCGTGTTTGGAGGAAGAAGAAGGATGAGTACAACCCCAAGAACACCATCCCAACCGTAAAGCATGGAAGTGGAAACATCATTCTTTGGGGACAGGACGACTGCACCTTATATTGAGGGGAGGATGGATGGGGCCATGTATCTTGGGCAACAACCTCCTTCCCTCAGTAAGAGCATTGAAGAGGCTCACCCGAAACAACCCAAAACACACAGCCAGGGCAACTAAGGAGTGGCTCTGTAAGAAGCATCTCAAGGTCCTGGAGTGGCCTAGCCAGTCTCCAGACCTGAACCCAATAGAAAATCTTTGGAGGGAGCTGAAAGTCTGTATTGCCCAGCGACAGCCCCAAAACCTGAAGGTCTGTATGGAGGAGTGGGCCAAAATCCCTGCTGCAGTGTGTGCAAACCTGGTCAAGACCTACAGGAAACGTATGATCTCTGTAATTGCAAACAAAGGTTTCTGTACCAAATATTAAGTTCTGCTTTTCTGATGTATCAAATACTTATGTCATGCATTAAAATGCAAATTAATTACTTAAAAATCATACAATGTGATTTTCTGGATTTTTGTTTTAGATTCCGTCTCTCACAGTTGAAGTGTACCTATGATAAAAAATTACAGACCTCTACATGCTTTGTAAATAGGTAAACCTGCAAAATCGGCAGTGTATCAAATACTTGTTCTCCCCACTGTATATCCCCCCACTAGAATCACCATACTTCAATGAAGACAGCTTCTTCATCCTAGAGGGGGAAATCAATCATTTCCAGGCTCAGGGACATGTACTAGTCTGTGGCGACCTAAATGCCAGAACTGGACAAGAACCTGATACCCTCAGCATACAGGGGGACAAATACCTACCTGGAGGTGACAGCATTCCCGCCCCCCTGGGCACAACTACGACAACATAACCAACAAAAACGGGTCACAACTCCTGCAGCTCTGTCACACGCTGGGTATGTACATAGTCAATGGTAGGCTTCCAGGAGACTCCTATGGAAGGTACACCTATAGCTCATCCCTTGGCAGTAGTACTGTAGACTACTTTATCACTGACCTCAACCCAGAGTCTCTCAGAGCATTCACAGTCAGCCCACTGACACCCCTATCAGACCACAGCAAAATCACAGTCTACTTGAACAGAGCCATACTCAATCATGAGGCATCAAACACAAAGGAACTGCATAATATTAAGAAATGCTACAGATGGAAGGAAAGTAGTGTGGAAACGTACCAAAAAACTATTAGGCAACTTCCTGTGCAAAATGTTTCACTGTAAGAGTGAAGGTGTAAACTTGTCAGTAGAAAGCCTAAACAGTATATTTGACCTCTCAGCTTCCCCATCAAATCAAAAAATGTCAAGCAGACAACCTAAGAAAATTAACAACAATGACAAATGGTTTGACGAAGAATGCAAAAACCTAAGAAAGAAATTCAACCAAAAACATAGAGACCCAGAAAACCTGAGCCTACGCCTTCACTATGGAGAATCACTAAAACAATACAGAAATACACTATGGAAAAAGAAGGAACAGCATGTCAGAAATCAGCTCAATGTAATTGAAGAATCCATAGACTCTAACCACTTCTGGGAAAATTGGAACACACTAAACAAACAACAACACGAAGAGTTATCTATCCAAAACGGAGGTGTATGGGCAAACCACTTCTCCAATCTTTTTGCACCTATAACAAAGAACAAACAGCAAAAATATATACATGATCAAATACAAATCTTAGAATCAACTATTAAAGACTACTTGAACCCACTGGATTCTCCAATTACATTGAATGAACTACAGGACAAAATACAAACCCTCCAACCCAAAAAGGCCTGTGGTGTTGATGGTATCCTAAATGAAATGATAAAATGTACAGACCACAAATTCCAATTGGCTATAGTTAAACTCTTTAACAATATCCTCAGCTCTGGCATCTTCCCCAATATTTGGGACCAATGACTGATCACCCCAATCCACAAAAGTGGAGACAAATTTGACCCCAATAACTACCGTGGGATATGCGTCAACAGCAACCTTGGGAAAATCCTCTGCATGATCATTAACAGCAGACTCGTACATTTCCTCAGTGAAAACAATGTACTGAGCAAATGTCAAATTGGCTTTTTACCAAATTATCGTACGACAGACCACGTATTCACCCTGCACACCCTAATTGACAAACAAACAAACCAAATCAAAGGCAAAATCTTCTCATGCTTTGTTGGTTCCAA
>CM062473.1:1978760-1984970 GCA_031479575.1 Coregonus ussuriensis | reverse complement strand
ACGAGGAGGGATGGAGACGAGGAGGGATGGAGGAGAGGAGGGATGGAGGAGAGGAGGAGAGGAGGAGAGGAGGGATGGAGACGAGGAGGGATGGAGGAGAGGAGACGAGGAGAGGAGGGATGGAGGAGAGGAGGGATGGAGGAGAGGAGGGATGGAGACGAGGAGAGGAGGGATGGAGGAGAGGAGGGATGGAGGAGAGGAGGGATGGAGGAGAGGAGAGATGGAGACGAGGAGGGATGGAGGAGAGGAGGGATGGAGGAGAGGAGGGATGGAGGAGAGGAGGGATGGAGACGAGGAGGGATGGAGGAGAGGAGGGATGGAGGAGAGGAGACGAGGAGAGGAGGGATGGAGGAGAGGAGGGATGGAGGAGAGGAGGGATGGAGGAGAGGAGGGATGGAGGAGAGGAGACGAGGAGAGGAGGGATGGAGGAGAGGAGGGATGGAGGAGAGGAGGGATGGAGGAGAGGAGGGATGGAGGAGAGGAGACGAGGAGAAGGAGAGGAGGGATGGAGGAGAGGAGGGATGGAGGAGAGGAGGGATGGAGGAGAGGAGGGATGGAGACGAGGAGGGATGGAGGAGATGAGGAGAGGAGGAGAGGAGGGATGGAGGAGAGGAGGGATGGAGCAGAGGAGGGATGGAGGAGACGAGGAGAGGAGGAGAGGAGGGATGGAGGAGAGGAGGGATGGAGGAGACGAGGAGAGGAGGAGAGGAGGGATGGAGAAGAGGAGGGATGGAGACGAGGAGGGATGGAGGAGAGGATGGATGGAGGAGACGAGGAGAGGAGGGATGGAGACGAGGAGGGATGGAGGAGAGGATGGATGGAGGAGAGGAGGGATGGAGGAGAGGAGGGATGGAGGAGAGGAGGGATGGAGGAGAGGAGGAGAGGAGGAGAGGAGGGATGGAGGAGAGGAGGGATGGAGGAGACGAGGGATGGAGGAGAGGAGACGAGGAGAGGAGGGATGGAGGAGAGGAGGGATGGAGGAGACGAGGAGGGATGGAGGAGAGGAGGGATGGAGGAGAGGAGGGATGGAGGAGAGGAGGGATGGAGGAGAGGAGGGATGGAGGAGAGGAGACGAGGAGAGGAGGGATGGAGGAGAGGAGACGAGGAGAGGAGGGATGGAGGAGAGGAGGGATGGAGACGAGGAGGGATGGAGGAGAGGAGGGATGGAGGAGAGGAGGAATGGAGGAGAGGAGGGATGGAGGAGAGGAGGGATGGAGGAGAGGAGGGATGGAGAAGAGGAGGGATGGAGACGAGGAGGGATGGAGGAGAGGAGGAATGGAGGAGAGGAGGGATGGAGGAGAGGAGGGATGGAGGAGAGGAGGGATGGAGGAGAGGAGACGAGGAGAGGAGGGATGGAGGAGAGGAGACGAGGAGAGGAGGGATGGAGGAGAGGAGGGATGGAGACGAGGAGGGATGGAGGAGAGGAGGGATGGAGGAGAGGAGGAATGGAATGGAGGAGAGGAGAGATGGAGGAGAGGAGGGATGGAGGAGAGGAGGGATGGAGGAGAGGAGGAGAGGAGGAGAGGAGGGATGGAGGAGAGGAGAGATGGAGGAGAGGAGGAGAGGAGGGATGGAGGAGAGGAGAGATGGAGGAGAGGAGGAGAGGAGGAGAGGAGGGATGGAGGAGAGGAGAGATGGAGGAGAGGAGGAGAGGAGGAGAGGAGGGATGGAGGAGAGGAGAGATGGAGGAGAGGAGGAGAGATGGAGAGGAGGGATGGAGGAGAGGAGGGATGGAGGAGAGGAGGAGAGGAGGAGAGGAGGGATGGAGGAGAGGAGGGATGGAGGAGAGGAGGAGAGGAGGAGAGGAGGGATGGAGGAGAGGAGGGATGGAGGAGAGGAGGAGAGGAGGAGAGGAGGGATGGAGGAGAGGAGGGATGGAGGAGAGGAGGGATGGAGGAGAGGAGGGATGGAGGAGAGGAGAGATGGAGGAGAGGAGAGGAGGAGAGGAGGAGAGGAGGGATGGAGGAGAGGAGAGATGGAGGAGAGGAGGAGAGGAGGAGAGGAGGGATGGAGGAGAGGAGAGATGGAGGAGAGGAGGAGAGGAGGAGAGGAGGGATGGAGGAGAGGAGGGATGGAGGAGAGGAGGAGAGGAGGAGAGGAGGGATGGAGGAGAGGAGGAGAGGAGGAGAGGAGGGATGGAGGAGAGGAGACGAGGAGAGGAGGGATGGAGGAGAGGAGGGATGGAGGAGAGGAGGAGAGGAGGAGAGGAGGGATGGAGGAGAGGAGAGATGGAGGAGAGGAGAGATGGAGACGAGGAGGGATGGAGGAGAGGAGGAATGGAGGAGAGGAGGGATGGAGGAGAGGAGGGATGGAGGAGAGGAGGGATGGAGGAGAGGAGGGATGGAGGAGAGGAGGGATGGAGGAGAGGAGGGATGGAGGAGAGGAGAGATGGAGGAGAGGAGGGATGGAGGAGAGGAGGGATGGGATGGAGGAGAGGAGGAATGGAGGAGAGGAGGGATGGAGGAGAGGAGGGATGGAGGAGAGGAGAGATGGAGGAGAGGAGGGATGGAGGAGAGGAGGGATGGAGGAGAGGAGAGATGGAGGAGAGGAGGGATGGAGGAGAGGAGGGATGGAGGAGAGGAGACGAGGAGAGGAGGGATGGAGGAGAGGAGACGAGGAGAGGAGGGATGGAGGAGAGGAGGGATGGAGACGAGGAGGGATGGAGGAGAGGAGGGATGGAGGAGAGGAGGAATGGAGGAGAGGAGAGATGGAGGAGAGGAGGGATGGAGGAGAGGAGGGATGGAGGAGAGGAGGGATGGAGGAGAGGAGAGATGGAGGAGAGGAGGAGAGGAGGAGAGGAGGGATGGAGGAGAGGAGAGATGGAGGAGAGGAGGAGAGGAGGGATGGAGGAGAGGAGAGATGGAGGAGAGGAGGAGAGGAGGGATGGAGGAGAGGAGAGATGGAGGAGAGGAGAGGAGGAGAGGAGGAGAGGAGGGATGGAGGAGAGGAGGAATGGAGGAGAGGAGGAGAGGAGGAGAGGAGGAATGGAGGAGAGGAGGAATGGAGGAGAGGAGGAGAGGAGGAGAGGAGGAGAGGAGGAATGGAGGAGAGGAGGAATGGAGGAGAGGAGGAGAGGAGGAGAGGAGGGATGGAGGAGAGGAGGGATGGAGGAGAGGAGGAATGGAGGAGAGGAGGGATGGAGGAGAGGAGGAGAGGAGGGATGGAGGAGAGGAGAGATGGAGGAGAGGAGGAGAGGAGGAGAGGAGGGATGGAGGAGAGGAGAGATGGAGGAGAGGAGGAGAGGAGGAGAGGAGGGATGGAGGAGAGGAGAGATGGAGGAGAGGAGGAGAGGAGGAGAGGAGGGATGGAGGAGAGGAGGGATGGAGGAGAGGAGGAGAGGAGGAGAGGAGGGATGGAGGAGAGGAGGGATGGAGGAGAGGAGACGAGGAGAGGAGGGATGGAGGAGAGGAGGGATGGAGGAGAGGAGGGATGGAGGAGAGGAGGAGAGGAGGAGAGGAGGGATGGAGGAGAGGAGAGATGGAGGAGAGGAGAGATGGAGACGAGGAGGGATGGAGGAGAGGAGGAATGGAGGAGAGGAGGGATGGAGGAGAGGAGGGATGGAGGAGAGGAGAGATGGAGGAGAGGAGGGATGGAGGAGAGGAGGGATGGAGGAGAGGAGGGATGGAGGAGAGGAGGGATGGAGGAGAGGAGGGATGGAGGGATGGAGGAGAGGAGAGATGGAGGAGAGGAGGGATGGAGGAGAGGAGGGATGGAGGAGAGGAGGGATGGAGGAGAGGAGGGATGGAGGAGAGGAGGGATGGAGGAGAGGAGGGATGGAGGAGAGGATGGATGGAGGAGAGGAGGACGAGGAGAGGAGGAATGGAGGAGAGGAGGAATGGAGGAGAGGAGGGATGGAGGGATGGAGGAGAGGAGGGATGGAGACGAGGAGGGAGATGGAGGAGAGGAGGAGAGGAGGAGAGGAGGAGAGGAGGAGAGGAGGGATGGAGGAGAGGAGGGATGGAGACGAGGAGGGATGGAGGAGAGGAGGGATGGAGGAGAGGAGGGATGGAGGAGAGGAGGAATGGAGGAGAGGAGAGATGGAGGAGAGGAGAGATGGAGGAGAGGAGGAGAGGAGGAGAGGAGGGATGGAGGAGAGGAGAGATGGAGGAGAGGAGAGATGGAGACGAGGAGGGATGGAGGAGAGGAGGAATGGAGGAGAGGAGGGATGGAGGAGAGGAGGGATGGAGGAGAGGAGGAATGGAGGAGAGGAGGAATGGAGGAGAGGAGGGATGGAGGAATGGAGGAGAGGAGGAATGGAGGAGAGGAGGAGAGGAGGAATGGAGGAGAGGAGGAATGGAGGAGAGGAGGGATGGAGGGATGGAGGAGAGGAGGGATGGAGACGAGGAGGGATGGAGGAGAGGAGGGATGGAGGAGAGGAGAGGAGGGATGGAGGAGAGGAGACGAGGAGAGGAGGGATGGAGGAGAGGAGGGATGGAGGAGAGGAGAGATGGAGGAGAGGAGGGATGGAGGAGAGGAGGGATGGAGACGAGGAGGGATGGAGGAGAGGAGGGATGGAGGAGAGGAGGAGAGGAGGAGAGGAGGGATGGAGGAGAGGAGGGATGGAGACGAGGAGGGATGGAGGAGAGGAGGGATGGAGGAGAGGAGACGAGGAGAGGAGGGATGGAGGAGAGGAGGGATGGAGGAGAGGACGGATGGAGGAGAGGAGGGATGGAGGAGAGGAGGGATGGAGGAGAGGAGGGATGGAGGAGAGGAGGGATGGAGGAGAGGAGACGAGGAGAGGAGGGATGGAGGAGAGGAGGGATGGAGGAGAGGAGGGATGGAGGAGAGGAGGGATGGAGGAGAGGAGGGATGGAGGAGAGGAGGGATGGAGGAGAGGAGAGATGGAGGAGAGGAGAGATGGAGGAGAGGAGGGAGGGATGGAGGAGAGGAGACGAGGAGAGGAGGGATGGAGGAGAGGAGGGATGGAGGAGAGGAGGGATGGAGGAGAGGAGGAGAGGAGGGATGGAGGAGAGGAGGGATGGAGACGAGGAGGGATGGAGGAGAGGAGGGATGGAGGAGAGGATACGAGGAGAGGAGGGATGGAGGAGAGGAGGGATGGAGGAGAGGAGGGATGGAGGAGAGGAGGAGAGGAGGGATGGAGGAGAGGAGGGATGGAGGAGAGGAGGGATGGAGGAGAGGAGACGAGGAGAGGAGGGATGGAGGAGAGGAGGGATGGAGGAGAGGAGGGATGGAGGAGAGGAGGGATGGAGGAGAGGAGGAATGGAGGAGAGGAGGGATGGAGGAGAGGATGGATGGAGGAGAGGAGACGAGGAGAGGAGGGATGGAGGAGAGGAGAGATGGAGGAGAGGAGACGAGGAGAGGAGGGATGGAGGAGAGGAGGGATGGAGGAGAGGAGGGATGGAGACGAGGAGGGATGGAGGAGAGGAGAGATGGAGGAGAGGAGGGATGGAGGAGAGGAGGGATGGAGGAGAGGAGGGATGGAGGAGAGGAGGAGAGGAGGGATGGAGGAGAGGAGGGATGGAGGAGAGGAGGGATGGAGGAGAGGAGGGATGGAGGAGAGGAGACGAGGAGAGGAGGGATGGAGGAGAGGAGGGATGGAGGGATGGAGAGGAGGGATGGAGGAGAGGAGAGATGGAGGAGAGGAGAGATGGAGACGAGGAGGGATGGAGGAGAGGAGGGATGGAGGGATGGAGAGGAGGGATGGAGGAGAGGAGAGATGGAGGAGAGGAGAGATGGAGACGAGGAGGGATGGAGGAGAGGAGGGATGGAGGAGAGGAGGGATGGAGGAGAGGAGGGATGGAGGAGAGGAGGGATGGAGGAGAGGAGGAGAGGAGGGATGGAGGAGAGGAGGGATGGAGGAGAGGAGGGGAGGGATGGAGGAGAGGAGGGATGGAGGAGAGGAGACGAGGAGAGGAGGGATGGAGGAGAGGAGGGATGGAGGAGAGGAGGGATGGAGGAGAGGAGACGAGGAGAGGAGGGATGGAGGAGAGGAGGGATGGAGGAGAGGAGGGATGGAGGAGAGGAGGGATGGAGACGAGGAGGGATGGAGGAGAGGAGGGATGGAGGAGAGGAGACGAGGAGAGGAGGGATGGAGGAGAGGAGGGATGGAGGAGAGGAGGGATGGAGGAAAGGAGGGATGGAGGAGAGGAGGGATGGAGGAGAGGAGGGATGGAGGAGAGGAGGGATGGAGACGAGGAGGGATGGAGGAGAGGAGGGATGGAGGAGAGGAGGAGAGGAGGAGAGGAGGGA
>CM062473.1:1906260-1971260 GCA_031479575.1 Coregonus ussuriensis | reverse complement strand
GAGAGAGAGAGAGAGAGAGAGAGAGAGATGAAAGGAGGGTGGGAGGGAGGGAGGGAGGGGGGAGCATGGAGGAAGGAAGGGAGGTAGAGAGCGAGTGGGAGGGAGGGAGAGAGGGAGGGAGGGAGGAAGAGAGAGAGAGAGAGAGAGAAAGGGGGGAGGGAGGGAGATCCCCCACATACCTGTCTCATGTGATGTGCAGTACAAGTAGCCAGGTGACTCTTATCAATACCTGATCCATCATTATCTGATCATCAATACCTGATCATCATTATCTGATCATCATTATCATCATTATCTGACTGTGTGTTCATTTGACTTGAGTGATGAGATTAAATATTAAACATTGAATCATGGGGAGACAGAGCTCTCAGTCGTTGATCTGATGTGGTTTCAATACTTCATCACACAATGTACAAATCAGCACATGATCCATGATCGTGATGGTCAAGGTCAGTTATTCTCCACTGTGTTAGCTGACATACCGTCTGTCCTTAAAGTGGATCTACTGTTGGATTGGTATTACATTAGCCAATCAGGATTGGTATTGCTGGATCAGTTCTTACATTAGCCAATCAGGATTGGTATTACTGGATCAGTTCTTACATTAGCCAATCAGGATTAGTATTACTGGATCAGTTCTTACAATAGCCAATCAGGATTGGTATTACTGGATCAGTTCTTACATTAGCCAATCAGGATTGGTATTACTGGATCAGTTCTTACATTAGCCAATCAGGATTAGTATTACTGGATCAGTTCTTACAATAGCCAATCAGGGGATGCAGAGAAGGATGCAGTCTGTCATACTACTCTGCATCTCAGTAAATACTCAATCCTCTATACGCATAACATACATGGAGCCATACATTTAATCCAGAAGAAAGGTCTATTAAATCACATGTATGTCATGGTTATAAACCTGAAAACACAATATTTGGGTTTCTGAGCGCGCGTGTGTGTGTTACTGGATCAGTTCTTACATTAGCCAATCAGGATTAGTATTACTGGATCAGTTCTTACATTAGCCAATCATGCTTTGCGTGACTCACCTGCGTCCCTGACCTTGTGGACAGCAGCGCGCGGCTTGGCTGTGGTAGTAGTGGTGGGTGGGAGGGTTGTGGTTGTAGTGGGTGGAGGTGTGGTGGTGCTGGCCGTAGTGGGCTCTGGTGTGGTCGTCCTGGTGGGTTCTGGTGTTGTAGCCGGCATTACAGTAGTGGCCACAGGAGCTTTGGTCTCCTTCTGACCTGAAGGAGAGGAGGAGAGAAGAGGAGAGAGGGAGGAGGAGAGGAGGGGAGAGATGAGGAGAGGAGGAGAGAGGAGGGGAGGGGAGAGGAGGAGAGGAAGAGAGGGGGGAGGAGAGGAGGGGAAGGGAGAGGGGGAGAGAGGGAGGAGGAGAGGAGGGGAGAGATGGAGAGAGGAGAGGAGGAGAGAGGAGGGGAGGGGAGAGGAGGAGAGGAAGAGAGGAGGAGAGGGGGGAGGAGAGGAGGGGAAGGGAGAGGGAGGAGAGGAGGAGAGGAGAGGAGGGGAGGGTACGGGAGAGGGGAAGAGAGGGAGGAGGAGAGGAGAGGAGGGGAGGGTACGGGAGAGGGGGAGAGAGGGAGGAAGAGAGGAGAGGAGGGGAGGGGAGGGTACGGGAGAGGGGGAGAGAGGGAGGAAGAGAGGAGAGGAGAGGAGGGGAGGGGAGCGAGAGATAAGGAGAGGAGCGGAGGGACGAGGAGGGGAGAGATGAGGTGAAAGAGGGATTAATGGGTTGGAAGAGACTGCAGCAGGACTGCCCAACCCAGGGCAGGTTAGTAACACCTGGGGTTGGAGCGAAAACCTACAGGAGGGTGGCTCTCCAGGAACAGGGTTGGGCAACCCTGAGTTAGATGCTTCAATATGAAAACCTCCACAGGACCTATCTTCCCTATAGGCCTATATTAAAATACAATCAACATGCAAACAATACAGTTTATATTGGTGTTTATATTGGTGGTTGTTTGTCTTATCTCGATCACCGACTGGAGTTTATAGTTGACCCATTACCCACTATTTGTTTACCACTACATCACTGATATTAATACAGAATCATTAGTCATATTCTAATAACAGGAACAGGGTTGGGTCCTGCCATCCAGGACCTCTATACCAGGCGGTGTAATCCTGGACTACAGCAACTCCAGTGTTGTAATACATCTTTTAAAAACATGGCTGCTCAGTCTGACTACAAACCAATCACATCATCACGTCATGCTGTTCCTCTTTCTTTAACTACCCTGCATGTCACCTGTCATCGAGGCCTGCTATTTTGTTTAACTTCAATTGACAAACTACTACACATCAAATATTTCATAGCCATGCTGGTCATTTTTATGTGCATCGCTTACTTATAAAACTCAATCTCACCTGTTTTGCTGTAGGTAGGTCTGGAAGGAATGTAGTCCAGGGTAGAGGGGTAGATCACGCCTTTTTTTGGCTTACCAACTAAGACACAACAACAATTTAGAAAGTGATCAGGCAACATCTAAAGACGTTGGCGGTAGTACAGTGACTGATGAAGTCTCTACTGTGGTATCAGAAGGAATCAGTAGCCTGGCCTGCCAAACCATGTGGTACAATAGCACGTTAAGGAAGGCTACAGAGTCTGGCTTGTTAGCCAGGCTAAGATTGATTGATTGATTGTTTGGTTGATTGATTGATTGATTGATTACCTGAGACAACGAAGGACTCTCTCCACTTGGGCAGAGACAGAGACCGGACCCCGTGGGAGTTGGAGCCTCTGTAGATGTTCTGTCCAGCCATCTTCCTAACAATCACCTTACCTCCTGAGTTAGTGATGACACCACTGTAGACGACAAAAATACCGTCAGACATAAAGTTGTGGACACACCTACTAATTCAAGGGGTTTTCTTTATTTTTTACTATTTTCTACATTGTAGAATAGTAGTGAAGACATCAAAACTATGAAATAACACATATGGAATCATGTGGTAATGAAAAAAGTGTTAAACAAATCAAAATATATTTTATAAACTCAGCAAAAAAAATAAACGTCCTCTCACTGTCAACTGCGTTTATTTTCAGCAAACTTAACATGTGTCAATATTTGTATGAACATAACAAGATTCAACAACTGCGACATAAATTGAACAAGTTCCACAGACATGTGACTAACAGAAATGGAATAATGTGTCCCTGAACAAAGGGGGGGTCAAACTCAAAAGTAACAGTCAGTATCTGGTGTGGCCACCAGCTGCATTAAGTACTGCAGTGCATCTCCTCCTCATGGACTGCACCAGATTTGCCAGTTCTTGCTGTGAGATGTTACCCCACTCTTCCACCAAGGCACCTGCAAGTTCCCGAACATTTCTGGGGGGAATGGCCTTAGCCCTCACCCTCCGATCCAACAGGTCCCAGACGTGCTCAATGGGATTGAGATCCGGGCTCTTCACTGGCCATGGCAGAACACTGACATTCCTGTCTTGCAGGAAATCACGCACAGAACGAGCAGTATGGCTGGTGGCATTGTCATGCTGGAGGGTCATGTCAGGATGAGCCTGCAGGAAGGGTACCACATGAGGGAGGAGGATGTCTTCCCTGTAACGCACAGCGTTGAGATCGCCTGCAATGACAACAAGCTCAGTCCGATGATGCTGTGACACACCGCCCCAGACCATGACGGACCCTCCACCTCCAAATTGATCCCGCTCCAGAGTACAGGCCTCGGTGTAATGCTCATTCCTTCGACGATAAACGCAAATCCGACCATCACCCCTGGTGAGACAAAACGGCGATTAGTCAGTGAAGAGCACTTTTTGCCAGTCCTGTCTGGTCCAGCGACGGTGGGTTTGTGCCCATAGGCGACGTTGTTGCCGGTGATGTCTGGTGAGGACCTGCCTTACAACAGGCCTGCAAGCCCTCAGTCCAGCCTCTCTCAGCCTATTGCGGACAGTCTGAGCACTGATGGAGGGATTTTGCGTTCCTGGTGTAATGTAACTCGGGCAGTTGTTGTTGCCATCCTGTACCTGTCCCGAAGGTGTGATGTTCGGATGTACCGATCCTGTGCAGGTGTTGTTACACGTGGTCTGCCACTGCGAGGACGAACAGCTGTCCGTCCTGTCTCCCTGTTGCGCTGTCTTAGGCGTCTCACAGTACGGACATTGCAATGTATTGCCCTGTCCACATCTGCAGTCCTCATGCCTCCTTGCAGCATGCCTAAGGTACGTTCACGCAGATGAGCAGGGACCCTGGGCATATTTATTTTTGTGTTTTTCAGAGTCAGTAGAAAGGCCTCTTTAGTGTCCTAAGTTTTCATAACTGTGACCTTAATTGCCTACCGTCTGTAAGCTGTTAGTGTCTTAACGACCGTTCCACAGGTGCATGTTCATTAATTGTTTATGGTTCATTGATCAAGCATGGGAAACAGTGTTTAAACCCTTTACAATGAAGATCTGTGAAGTTATTTGGATTTTTACGACTTATCTTTGAAAGACAGAGTCCTGAAAAATGGGACCTTTCTTTTTTTGCTGAGTTTATTTGAGATTCTTCAAAGTAGAAAACTTTTTCTTCAAATAGCAAGTAGTGGAGCAAGTTCTTCAAATCTAAAGTAGCCTCCCTTTGCCTTGATGACAGCTTTGCACACTCTTGGCATTCTCTCAACCAGCTTCATGAGGTAGTCACCTGGAATGCATTTCAATTAACAGGTGTGCCTTGTTAAAAGTTAATTTGTGGAATTTCTTTCCTTCTTAATGCATTTGAGCCTGTCAGTTGTGTTGTGACAAGGTAAGGGTGGTATACAGAAGATAGCCCTATTTGGTAAAATACCAAGTCAATATTATGTCAAGAACAGCTCAAATAAGCAAAGAGAAACGACAGTCCATCATTACTTTAATAAATAATAAATAATATACCATTTACTTTTATCCAAAGCGACTTACAGTCATGTGTGCATACATTTTTATGTATGGGTGGTCCCGGGGATCGAACCCACTACCCTGGCGTTACAAGCGCCATGCTCTACCAATTGAGCTACAGAGGACCACTTTAAGACATGAAGGTCAGTCAATCCGGAAAATGTCAAGAACTTTGAAAGTTTCTTCAAGTGCAGTCGCAAAAACCATCAAGCACTATGAAGAAACTGGATCTCATGAGGACCGCCACAGGAAAGGAAGACCCAGAGTTACCTCTGCTGCAGAGGATAAGTTCATTAGAGTTAACTGCACCTCAGATTGCAGCCCAAATAAATGCTTCACAGAGTTCAAGTAACAGACACATCTCAACATCAACTGTTCAGAGGAGACTGTGTGAATCAGGCCTTCATGGTCGAATTTCTGCAAAGAAACCACTACTAAAGGACACCAATAATAAGAAGAGATTTGCTTGGGCCAAGAAACATGAGCAATGGACATTAGACTGGTGGAAATATGTCCTTTGGTCTGATCTGATGAGTCCAAATGTGAGATTTTTGGTTCCAACCGCCGTGTCTTTGTGAGACGCATAGTAGGTGAACGGATGATCTCCGCATGTGTGGTTCCCACCGTGAAGCATGGAGGAGGAGGTGTGATGGTGTGGGGGTGCTTTGCTGGTGACAACCAGCATGGCTACCACAGCATTCTGCAACGATACACCATCCCATCTGGTTTGCACTTAGTGGGACTATCATTTGTTTTTCAACAGGACAATTACCCAAACACACCTCCGGGCTGTGTAATGGCTATTTGACCAAGAAGGAGAGTGATGGAGTGTTTAACACTTTTTTGGTTACTAAATGATTCCATATGTGTTATTTCATAGTCTTGATGTCTTAACTATTATTCTACAATGTAGAAAATAGTAGAAATAAAGACAAACCCTTGGATGAGTAGGTGTGTCCAAACGTTTGACAGTAACTGTATATTTCCTATAAACCATGGCTTCTAAAAACGCCCACCAACAAACTTAAATTGGATGAAGTCTAGTGCAATAATATTACAGTACTTAACATGTTATGTACTCTCTGTATGAATGTTTTAGTGAACCTGTACTAACCTATGTATGGTGTAGTAGTGAACCTGTACTGACCTGTGTATGGTGTAGTAGTGAACCTGTACTGACCTGTGTATGGTGTAGTAGTGAACCTGTACTGACCTGTGTATGGTGTAGTAGTGAACCTGTACTGACCTGTGTATGGTGTAGTAGTGAACCTGTACTGACCTGTGTATGGTGTAGTAGTGAACCTGTACTGACCTGTGTATGGTGTAGCAGTGAACCTGTACTGACCTGTGTATGGTGTAGTAGTGAACCTGTACTGACCTGTGTATGGTGTAGTAGTGAACCTGTACTGACCTGTGTATGGTGTAGCAGTGAACCTGTACTGACCTGTGTATGGTGTAGTAGTGAACCTGTACTGACCTGTGTATGGTGTGTGTAGTAGTGAACCTGTACTGACCTGTGTATGGTGTAGTAGTGAACCTGTACTGACCTGTGTATGGTGTAGTAGTGAACCTGTACTGACCTGTGTATGGTGTAGTAGTGAACCTGTACTGACCTGTGTATGGTGTAGTAGTGAACCTGTACTGACCTGTGTATGGTGTAGTAGTGAACCTGTACTGACCTGTGTATGGTGTAGTAGTGAACCTGTACTGACCTGTACATGGTGTAGTAGTGAACCTGTACTGACCTGTGTATGGTGTAGCAGTGAACCTGTACTGACCTGTGTATGGTGTAGTAGTGAACCTGTACTGACCTGTGTATGGTGTAGTAGTGAACCTGTACTGACCTGTGTATGGTGTAGCAGTGAACCTGTACTGACCTGTGTATGGTGTAGTAGTGAACCTGTACTGACCTGTGTATGGTGTAGTAGTGAACCTGTACTGACCTGTGTATGGTGTAGTAGTGAACCTAACCTGTACTGACCTGTGTATGGTGTAGTAGTGAACCTGTACTGACCTGTGTATGGTGTAGTAGTGAACCTGTACTGACCTGTGTATGGTGTAGTAGTGAACCTGTACTGACCTGTGTATGGTGTAGTAGTGAACCTGTACTGACCTGTGTATGGTGTAGTAGTGAACCTGTACTGACCTGTGTATGGTGTAGTAGTGAACCTGTACTGACCTGTACATGGTGTAGTAGTGAACCTGTACTGACCTGTGTATGGTGTAGTAGTGAACCTGTACTGACCTGTGTATGGTGTAGTAGTGAACCTGTACTGACCTGTGTATGGTGTTGTAGTGAACCTGTACTGACCTGTGTATGGTGTAGTAGTGAACCTGTGTATGGTGTAGTAGTGAACCTGTACTGACCTGTGTATGGTGTAGTAGTGAACCTGTACTAACCTGTGTATGGTGTAGTAGTGAACCTGTACTAACCTGTGTATGGTGTAGTAGTGAACCTGTACTGACCTGTGTATGGTGTAGTAGTGAACCTGTACTGACCTGTGTATGGTGTAGTAGTGAACCTGTGTATGGTGTAGTAGTGAACCTGTACTGACCTGTGTATGGTGTAGTAGTGAACCTGTACTGACCTGTGTATGGTGTAGTAGTGAACCTGTACTGACCTGTGTATGGTGTTGTAGTGAACCTGTACTGACCTGTGTATGGTGTAGTAGTGAACCTGTACTAACCTGTGTATGGTGTAGCAGTGAACCTGTACTGACCTGTGTATGGTGTAGTAGTGAACCTGTACTGACCTGTGTATGGTGTAGTAGTGAACCTGTACTGACCTGTGTATGGTGTAGTAGTGAACCTGTACTGACCTGTGTATGGCAGCATTACATATGCTGGAGATTGAAGCGAAGACTCCTGTACCATAAACCTGACTTTTCGTCTGTTTACAGTCAGTCGGGCATTTAGCTATGAATTCTGGGAGGTTGATCTTCCCTTCCCCGCCCGGACGTCACACTCTATGGCTGGAACCACTGGAGAGGAGGGGAGGGGAGGGGTCAGGACATGGTAGGGAGAATCAGTATAGAGGAGGGGAGGGGAGGGGTCAGGACATGGTAGGGAGAATCAGTATAGAGGAGGGGAGGGGAGGGGTCAGGACATGGTAGGGAGAATCAGTATAGAGGAGGGGAGGGGAGGGGTCAGGACATGGTAGGGAGAATCAGTATAGAGGAGGGGAGGGGTCAGGACATGGTAGGGAGAATCAGTATAGAGGAGGGGAGGGGTCAGGACATGGTAGGGAGAATCAGTATAGAGGAGGGGAGGGGAGGGGTCAGGACATGGTAGGGAGAATCAGTATAGAGGAGGGGAGGGGAGGGGTCAGGACATGGCAGGGAGAATCAGTATAGAGGAGGGGAGAGGTCAGGGGTCAGGAGTCAGGAAATGGTTTACTGATCCTATCCTCTACTGAACCAAACCAAGCTGTAATTGTACTGGAAAGGACACACATCTGATCCAGTTTAGTCCAAAACGATAGTGTGAAAAGGTTGTAAACCACCATTACCTTGTTTTGGCTTCTTGTTCTTGGGTCCATTTGGTTTGGCCTCACTACTGCAGCTCAGTAGAAGGGCTAGAGGACAGGAAGTAATGCACAGTATTTATATAGCTTTACTGAAACCCACATACTTCACAATGGACAACCACAAACAGCTAGCTCCACACAGTAACATGTAATCCTGTAACAGCTGTTTACAGTTTGAGAGAACGTGGGGCGTTCCTCGAATCCTCTATGATGTGACATGAATACAGGAAAGAACAGGAAGGACTGTTTGTGCTCCCAATTCACCACTTTATTGACAACTTTTCGATCTGAAACGGATCTTCGTCAGGTCAAACAGACTGAGCACTCACATCCCAGAATATACACATTTCACCTCACATGACCATCACTCACAAGACGCAAGGTGGGTGTGGAAACGATTCAATTCACTTTTGCTCATAGTCAATCATATTTAATCACAGAGGTACAATATGGTGTGAAAGGATTATATACATCCAAAAAGTTAAAAGAATACAGTTACCACATAATCATAATCAACATGTGTTCTGTACAGCACTTCGAGATATTAGCTGATGTAAGAAGGGCTATATAAAATAAAATTGATTGAATTGATTGATTCTACAAATACAGTAACCACAACAACCACAGATGATGATGATGGACTTAACACCAATGGTATTTTGGAAACATGTTCGTTGTGGTTTGTGCGTGTGTGTGCGTGTTAACCCCTACCGAGCCAGACAGCAGCGAGTGGTGCTCTGAGCATCATGGTGGTGGGAGGTGGAAGCCTGCTGGTCTAGTCTGTCTGATGTCCTCGTAACTCACTCCCCCTGAGAGAGAGAGAGAGAGAATGGAGAGAAAAAATACAATGTTTTTATTGTCACATACACCACACCAGAGAGAGAGAGAGAGAGAGAGAGAGAGAGAGAGAGAGAGAGAGAGAGAGAGAGAGAGAGAGAGAGAGAGAGAGAGAGAGAGAGAGAGAGAGAGAGAGAGAGAGAGAGAGAGAGAGAGAGAGAGAGAGAGAGAGAGAGAGAGAGAGAGAGAGAGAGAGAGAGAGAGAGAGAGAGAGAGAGACTTAGGCAATGCCCAATAGGAGTTTTAAAAGACAAACAACATCCAGTACAATCTGGATATAGAGAAACAGATACAATCTGGATATAGAGAAACAGATACAATCTGGATATAGAGAAACAGATACAATCTGGATATAGAGAAACAGATACAATCTGGATACAGAGAAACAGATACAATCTGGATATAGAGAAACAGATACAATCTGGATATAGAGAAACAGATACAATCTGGATATAGAGAAACAGATACAATCTGGATACAGAGAAACAGATACAATCTGGATATAGAGAAACAGATACAATCTGGATATAGTATAGAGAAACAGATACAATCTGGATATAGAGAAACAGATACAATCTGGATATAGAGAAACAGATACAATCTGGATATAGAGAAACAGATACAATCTGGATATAGAGAAACAGATACAATCTGGATATAGAGGAACAGATACAATCTGGATATAGAGAAACAGATACAATCTGGATATAGAGAAACAGATACAATCTGGATATAGAGAAACAGATACAATCTGGATATAGAGAAACAGATACAATCTGGATATAGAGAAACAGATACAAGCTGGATATAGAGAAACAGATACAATCTGGATATAGAGAAACAGATACAATCTGGATACAGAGAAACAGATACAATCTGGATATAGAAAAACAGATACAATCTGGATATAGAGAAACAGATACAAGCTGGATATAGAGAAACAGATACAATCTGGATATAGAGAAACAGATACAATCTGGATACAGAGAAACAGGTCTAGAGGTCATGCATCTCCTTTTAAACAGAATCAGGCCTTCAGACGTCACTGCATTGTGACAGGCAATACAGCACAATCAGAAACAACATTCATCATATGGTGGCGTGTGGTGTATTCCTCCTGTCTGTTCAATAGGAAAAGCAGCATCGAGTTCAGTCATGATCACAACACCCAGATACACACATCCTTTCCTTTGTGACTGCAATACACACCACAAAAAGAATATCCTCCATCCGCTATGTCTGATTTCAAAAGGAATGTTCTCTCATAGAAAAAGTCACATACAATGTCAGAGACCTGTTAACCTGTTAAAAAGTACCCAACTGTAAAGATACCTTCATAGAAAATGACTCAAGTGAAAGTAAAAGTCACCCAGTAAAATTCTACTTGAGTAAAAGTCTAAAAGTATTTGGTTTTAAATATAATTAAGTATAAAAAAAAAAAAAAGTAATTTCTAAAATATACTTAAGTATCAAAAGTAAAAGTATAAATCATTTCATATTCCTTATATTTAGCAAACCAGACGGCACCATTTTCTTGTTTTTCAAATTTACGGATAGCCAGGGTCACACTCCAACACTCAGACCTCATTTACAAACGAAGCCTTTGTGTTTAGTGAGTCTGCCAGATCAGAGGCAGTAGGGATGACCAGGGATGTTCTCTTGATAAGTGTGTGAATTGGACCATTTTCCTGTCCTGCTAAGCATTCAAAATGTAACGAGTACTTTTGGATGTCATGGAAAATGTATGGAGTAAAAAGTACATTATATTCTTTATTAATGTAGTGAAGTAAAAGTTGTCAAAAATAGAAATAGTAAAGTACAGATACCCCAAAAAACTACTTAAGTAGTACTTTAAAGTATTTTTACTTAAGTACTTTACACCACTGCTGTTAACAAGAAGACGATTCTGTTTCCAAGATGCAAAGACAGTCCCAAATAGCACCCTATTCTCCACATAGTGCACTACTTTTAACAGGGGCCTATAGGGAACAGGGTGCTATTTGAGATACACGCCAAGTCTTCATACCAGACAGGAGGACTGTGATGTTTTTGTAGTAGTATAATAACTGACACAGTCAGGTGGTAACAGAGATGACAAGGATTTTCCCCACAAAGCAGACTGATGTTTGTTAGAGACCAGACAGACCAAGTCGTGACAGGAAATGGCGGAGCTGGACAGAGAAAGTCCTAACAACGCTTTGCGCTCCTCTCCTGTCATCCTGTTTGTGTGTTGTGTTGTAAGTACACACATCTTGTTTATGTATGGTGTGTTTACTATGTTGAGTACATCTGGAATGTATACTATGTTGAGTACATCTGGAATGTATACTATGTTGAGTACATCTGGAATATATACTATGTTGAATACATCTGGAATATATACTATGTTGAGTACATCTGGAATATATACTATCTTGAGTACATCTGGAATGTTTACTATGTTGAATACATCTGGAATGTATACTATGTTGAGTACATCTGGAATATAACTATGTTAAGTACATCTGGAATGTATACTATGTTGAGTACATCTGGAATATATACTATGTTGAGTACATCTGGAATATATACTATGTTGAGTACATCTGGAATGTATACTATCTTGAGTACATCTGGAATATATACTATGTTGAGTACATCTGGAATATATACTATGTTGAGTACATCTGGAATATATACTATGTTGAGTACATCTGGAATATATACTATGTTGAGTACATCTGGAATATATACTATGTTGACTACATCTGGAATGTATACTATGTTGAGTACATCTGGAATATATACTATGTTGAGTACATCTGGAATATATACTATGTTGAGTACATCTGGAATGTATACTATGGTGAGTACATCTGGAATGCATACTATGTTGAGTACATCTGGAATATATACTATGTTGAGTACATCTGGAATATATACTATGTTGAGTACATCTGGAATATATACTATGTTGAGTACATCTGGAATATATACTATGTTGACTACATCTGGAATATATACTATGTTGAGTACATCTGGAATATATACTATGTTGAGTACATCTGGAATGTATACTATGTTGAGTACATCTGGAATATATACTATGTTGAGTACATCTGGAATATATACTATGTTGAGTACATCTGGAATATATACTATGTTGACTACATCTGGAATGTATACTATGTTGAGTACATCTGGAATATATACTATGTTGAGTACATCTGGAATATATACTATGTTGAGTACATCTGGAATGTATACTATGGTGAGTACATCTGGAATGCATACTATGTTGAGTACATCTGGAATATATACTATGTTGAGTACATCTGGAATATATACTATGTTGAGTACATCTGGAATATATACTATGGTGAGTACATCTGGAATATATACTATGTTGAGTACATCTGGAATGTATAGTATGTTGAGTACATCTGTTTTTGCCAATTTGCCAATGCTTTAAAAATGTGCAGGACAAATTACATAGAACCATTTTCGAAGGTTCTATAAAGAACCATGCTCATAAGATTCTAAATGGAACCTGTACGGTGCTATAAAGAATCCTTTCCTACGGTTCTATAGACGGGTTAGCTGACAACGTCACAACAACTCTGCGTGCGATTCCAAGGGGCAAGGGAGTGTATGTTATGTTTCTGAATGGTCAGATAGCTATGACCAGAAGCTGCCTTGTGGGGAATCGTAAGTGGCTCATTTCAGCTCCGTTGTATCTTGTTATTGACACCGTGTCTTGTTTTGAGGTGTTTTGACTGATGTCACGTCTATGCTAATATGGCTAAAGTTCGCTAGCTAGCTAACCAACAACTGGAACAATGTATTTGAGAGACAACAAGTGCTCATTGTGCAAATGTATTTGTTTTCAATAAACATTGGAGCCGAAATATAGTTTACGTGTAGTCCACAGTCTAAGCCAACCCTGTCTGTTTTGCCCCATAGTTGCGCACCCATCGTTTTTTTTGTTGCTTAACAACCAACCCGTCTATATATCACCCAAAAAGTATTCAGCTATGGTTGCAACCCTTTTTGGGGCTTCATAGAACCCTTTTTATGGTTCTTTATAGACATTTTATAGAGAATGGTTCTATAATTAACCGTCCTTAATCTTTGTAGATCATTTTGAAGAACCGTACATGGTTTTTTTATTCAGGTCAGCCACATTACATTGTTAAATTCCCAGAGGTGTTATTATTGTGTTATATTGTTAAATTCCCAGAGGTGTTATTATTGTGTTATATTGTTAAATTCCCAGAGGTGTTATTATTGTGTTATATTGTTAAATTCCCAGAGGTGTTATTATTGTGTTATATTGTTAAATTCCCAGAGGTGTTATTATTGTGTTATATTGTTAAATTCCCAGAGGTGTTATTATTGTGTTATATTGTTAAATTCCCAGAGGTGTTATTATTGTGTTATATTGTTAAATTCCCAGAGGTGTTATTAGTGTGTTATATTGTTAAATTCCCAGAGCAGAGGTGTTATTATTGTGTTATATTGTTAAATTCCCAGAGGTGTTATTAGTGTGTTATATTGTTAAATTCCCAGAGGTGTTATTATTGTGTTATATTGTTAAATTCCCAGAGGTGTTATTATTGTGTTATATTGTTAAATTCCCAGAGGTGTTATTATTGTGTTGATAGTTGACTATCTGAATCAGGTGTGCTACCTCTAGAACAGATGGAGAGTCCCTGAGGAGAGAATTCAGAACTACTGACTAGTTCTGGAACAGATGGAGAGTCCCTGAGGAGAGAATTCAGAACTACTGACTAGTTCTGGAACAGATGGAGAGTCCCTGAGGAGAGAATTCAGAACTACTGACTAGTTCTGGAACAGATGGAGAGTCCCTGAGGAGAGAATTCAGAACTACTGACTAGTTCTGGAACAGATGGAGAGTCCCTGAGGAGAGAATTCAGAACTACTGACTAGTTCTGGAACAGATGGAGAGTCCCTGAGGAGAGAATTCAGAACTAACTGACTAGTTCTGGAACAGATGGAGAGTCCCTGAGGAGAGAATTCAGAACTACTGACTAGTTCTGGAACAGATGGAGAGTCCCTGAGGAGAGAATTCAGAACTACTGACTAGTTCTGGAACAGATGGAGAGTCCCTGAGGAGAGAATTCAGAACTACTGACTAGTTCTGGAACAGATGGAGAGTCCCTGAGGAGAGAACTGAGAACCACTGATTTAGTAGTCAACTGTTCTCTTTCAGAAGACACCATCACTGGCCATAGTCATCTATAACATGTAATGGCATTGCTCAACACATTAAATAAACTGGAGTGACACATTTGAACGATCACTAAAAGAGCTAAGGAAACCCTTTTCTGATATTGTAATGAACCGTTGGGGGCTCAAAGGGTTCTTTGAGTCGTCATGGTTCCACCATCACCGTTCCCAAAGAACCCTAGAGGAACCCTCTTAGTGTGTAGTTATTTCCGTTGCTCTGCAGGGGCTTTAGTGGACGGACAGGTAACGGAGTGCTACTCCATGTGTTATTGGTGTTAGAGCGGGTGCTGGTCGAGCTCAGTGAAGGACGGAGAAGAGAGACTACTCTACTGCTGTCTCCCAAAGCACACACGTCCCCGGGTCGCTCCTCTTTTCAGTTCGCTGCAGCTAGCGACTGGAACGAGCTGCCAAAAACTATCAAACTGGACAGTTTTATCTCCGTCTCTTCATTCAAAGACTCAATCATGGACACTCTCACTGACAGTTGTGGCTGCTTCACGTGATGTATTGTTGTCTCTACCTTTTTGCCCTTTGTGCTGTTGTCTGCCCAATAATGTTTGTACCATGTTTTGTGCTGCTTCCATGTTGTGCTGCTGCCATGTTGTGCTGCTACCATGTTGTGTTGCTACCATGTTGTTGTCATGTGGTGTTGCTACCATGCTGTGTTGTCATGTGTTGCTGCCATGCTATGTTGTTGTCTTAGGTCTCTCTTTATGTAGTGTTGTGGCGTCTCTTGTGTGTTTTGTCCAATGTATTTATTTGATTTTTAATCCCAGCCCCCGTCCCCGCAGGAGGCCTTTTGGTAGGCCGTCATTGTTAAATAAGAATTTGTTCTTAACTGACTTGCCTAGTTAAATAAAGGTTAAATAATAAATAAATAAATACTACATAAGGATGCCAACTCGTGCCCTACACGGGACAGGAGCAGTAGGGTGGAACTCCAGTCCCCAGGTCCCTCCCTGTACAATATCAGTAGGGTAGAACTGTTTTGAGTGAAACTGACCATTAGACCCTGTTATCAAAGGAAAGCTGAACCTCCCTTCTAGCAGGGTGGCACCGTGTCTCTCACTCTCTCAACACAGAGTCAGACCTACCGTTGGCAGGTTAGACATTATCAAATATGATAGGACCATGTCCCCAGTGACCCCATGCAGGGCCAGACTCGGGGTAGGACATGAGACAAAGACCAGGAATCAATCCCAGGTGTGTTATAGAGCAGTGCACTGTTGTTTTTTTCTTATGTCTTCAGGTTGTCTACCAGTATGTATGTCTTCAGGTTGTCTACTTGTATGTCTCTCAGAATTACCATGCTGTATGAAAACAAATACCACCAACTGTGGTTGTCGTGTGGCCATTAAATTGTATGGCGAATCAGTAGCAGAAAACATGTCATTATAAAGTTACTATAAACAGGTACTGTCATTGTTTACAGCAGGCAAGCATAAATCACAGAGGGGAGCAGTTGCTTTGGAGGTGCAGAGGAAGTCTGAGTACAGTGAGTATCTTTGCATGAAAACATTTCAGTAAAGGGAGCAAAGCTATAAACAATACCTTTGAGTGTGTTGACCTTTAGAGTTAAACGTGAAAACGTTTCTTCAGTCCCTCTTTAGATTATAGATGCCTGTAATCCACAATGCAAGTGGTATTATAAAGTCTGCATTCTGCAAAGTCTGCATTTCAGAGACTGATAAGCATTGGCATTATATTTCCACAGTGTTTTGAGTCTTGACAGGCAGACAGATATCCATGCTGCATGAACACACACACACACACCAGCAAGGAGGGAGGACATGCTGGGACAGATACACAGAAACATCTTAGACTGACAGAGAGAGAGAGAGAGAGAGAGAGAGAGAGAGAGAGAGAGAGAGAGAGAGAGAGAGAGAGAGAGAGAGAGAGAGAGAGAGAGAGAGAGAGAGAGAGAGAGAGAGAGAGAGAGAGAGAGAGAGAGAGAGAGAGAGAGAGAGAGAGAGAGAGAGAGAGAGAGAGAGAGAGAGAGAGAGAGAGAGAGAGAGAGAGAGAGAGAGAGAGAGAGAGAGAGAGAGAGAGAGAGAGAGAGAGAGAGAGAGAGAGAGAGAGAGACGAGTGAGAAAGTGGGAGAGAGAGAGAATAGAGAGAGGAGAGAGAGAGAGAACAGAGAGAACAAAGAGAGAGACCTGCATCAGGATAATTAAATAGGTGAGTCAGCATTGTCTGTCTGTTGGATAAAGGAATCTACAGCACTTATTTACCAGAAGCCTGTCAACACATCTACCAGTGGAGGCTCCTTAGAGGAGGAAGAGGAGGACCATCCTCCTCAGTGAATTTCATACAAATAAAAATTGTGAAATATTTAAAAACGTATCCTTTTTAGACAATATATTCACATCACCAAATAATTGATTTAAACACACTATTTTTCAATAAAGGTCTACAGTAGCCTCAACAGCACTCTGTAGGGTAGCACCATGGTGTAGCCGGAGGTCAGCTAGCTTCTGTCCTACTGTCACGATCGCTCATTAACGAGAAGGACCAAGGCGCAGCGTGAAATGCATTCATATTTATTTCCGTACTGAACACACGACAAAACAACAAACGAAACGTGAAGTCCGAGGTAGACAAAATAACATACCTCATACGGAACAAGATCCCACACAGACTGGTGCCAAAAGGCTGCCTAAGTATTGTCCCCAATCAGAGACAACGAGCTACAGCTGCCTCTGATTGGGAACCACCCTGGCCAACATAGATCTAAACGATCTAGAAACTAAACATAGAAATAAACACAACACGAAATATACACACCCTGACTCAACAAATAACCGTCCCCTGAGTCAGGGCGTGACACCTACTCTGGGTACATTGACTTCAATACAGAACCTAGGAGGCTCTTGGTTCTCACCCCCTTCCATAGACTTGCACAGTAATTATGACAACTTCCGGAGGACGTCCTCCAAACTTTCAGAGCTCTTGCAGCATGAACTGATCCACCCAATCAAAGAATTAGAGAATGAATCTAGTACTGAAAGCATAAGCTACAGCTAGCTAGCACTGCAGTGCATAAAATGTGGGGAGTAGTTGATTCAAAGAGAGAGAAAGACAACAGTTGAACAGTTTTGAATAAACACATTTCTTTAAAAATGAAGGAGAAATTAGAGAGACAGAGACAGACAGACAGACAGAGAGAGAGAGAGAGAGAGAGAGAGAGAGAGAGAGAGAGAGAGAGAGAGATAGATAGGCAGAGAGAGAGAGGGAGAGAGAGAGGTAGAGAGAGAGAGGCAGAGAGAGAGAGAGAGAGAGAGATAGAGACAGAGAGAGAGAGAGAGAGAGAGAGAGAGAGAGAGAGAGAGAGAGAGAGAGAGAGAGAGAGAGAGAGAGAGAGAGAGAGAGAGAGACAGAGACAGAGACAGAGACAGAGACAGAGACAGACAGAGAAAGACAGAGACAGAGACAGAGAGAGAGAGAGAGATATATTTAGTTGTATTTTTTTCACTTTCACTTTCACTTAGCTAGGTAATGCAGCTAGCTAGTTTAGCCTACCCAAACAACCATCTCAAAACAGAGAAGGATGCTATGTTAGCTAGCTGGCTATGGCTATCCAACACTGGAACTCTTCCAAGTCAAGGTAAGCTTTAGGTTGTATTAATGTGTTGCCACCGGGGCCCGCCGGTGTAACTGCTAAACTGCTTGCTGACTGTACACTGTACTGATTGTAGCGGGTTTACTAACGCGTTAGTTCTAGTAGCTATGTTGACTATGAAGTTACTAGCGTCATTAGCTAATACTGTATGGTGACAACGATGTAGTCTGTTTGTAGCGGTTAGAGGTTATATTATGAAGGTTTGGCAAGCGAACAGAAAAGGTGAGAGGAGGAGAAGCACGTAGATGCGAGAAGGAATTATACAATGAGCAAAATGTTCATGTTGTTTGTACGTGGCTGCTATGAAAGTGAACTGTGTTTGCGTGTGATCAGAGGTGTATTCATTCCGATTCTGTTGAAGAACGTTTCTTAAACAGAAGAAAACTAAAGTAAACGGTGATAAACATACCTGAATTTGTCCAATAGAAACTTTCGTTTGCAACTGTTGGATTATTGACTACACCCTAGATCAGCCAGATGCAGGCGAGAGTGTGCAAGGCGGTATTGAATGTGTCAATGTCTGTCACCTTGATTACTCTAATTTCTCTCAACCTGTGCACCTACGTTGTAAACTTTTATTCATAGGGTAGGTTGTAGTAAATTCAAGTAGTAGCCTAAACCTATCGATGTTACATTGAACTGGGTGAATGGAATTTGAACGACAGTCATCCAATATGCTGTAATAGAAATAAGGCCATGCTCATTATAATAAATATCATCCTCCCTCATCTTAAACGGCACCGACCGCCACTGACATCTATCTACCCCAACCCTATTGTACAGTAGGACCCATTTTAGACAGAATATGTGGTATATTACCTGTAAAAATATAAGATAATGTTTATATGTTTCAAAACGTCCCCTTATTTACCACCTTCTTGCAGGTAGACCCCTTTATACATATCAGTGGGTAACTGGCAAACTGGGAGGGGTGGGGGGGTGTTGTTAAACCATGGGGGCTGGTTGCATTTCAAGTTAGGGAGGTGTTAAACAATGGAAGTGTTAATGAATGTACCTGCAGAGAAGCAGAGAACCATTCACACAGACCTGATACCTACGTTTTGGTTACGGGGTCTGTGAAAATGCAAGAATCATGACTAGGTCTTTTAGGTGGGTTTTATTTTTCCTTGTTTTGTTTATTACCCTCTACCACTTTCAGATATACAAAAAAAAGCAGGCAAAAAGACGCAGGCCTGGTAAATTAGTGAGATTTCGGCCTGTGTAAAGATCTACATCCCAAATGGTACCCTATTCTACTACTATTTTACTACTTTGACCCAGCGCATATTTTAAGTGAGTTTTTCTTTTTTTTTTACACAAACCGTTGTGTCAAATGCATTGTACAACAGTTGTACACCTTGAGTGTGTTCGGGGCCAGAGATAGAGGGACCAGGGCCTCCTCAAACCCTCCACAAAGGCAGTAGAGCTGCTTCATGTGCAGCCTGAGTGAGTGGCCTCAGTTCAGCTTCTAACAATACATCACTATCACATAGGGGCTTCCAGAGTCTGTGGCTATGCATGTTTGTATCAGAGGTGATGATGGGGATCATGTGGGTCGTTGATAGATATGCATGAAGGAAATTGACTATTGTAGGTATCCTGCAGAGGAGTAGGGAATCAATCATGGCTAACTCAGTGTCAGCCACCAACTAGGCCTAGATACAATCCGATCAGCGGTAGATCTGCATTATAGCACCATGCTTAGCACCATGCTGAACACTTAGCACCATGCTGAACACTTAGCACCATGCTGAACACTTAGCACTATGCTGAACACTTAGCACCATGCTGAACACTTAGCACCATGCTGAACACTTAGCACTATGATCAACACTTAGCACCATGCTGAACAATTAGCACCATGCTGAACACTTAGCACTATGCTGAACACTTGGCACCATGCTGAACACTTAGCACCATGCTGAACACTTAGCACTATGCTGAACACTTAGCACTATGCTCCACAGCTCAGACAGGTGACATGTCTGGCAGAATTAAACTGCATCAAACATCCGTAAACATTCCTCTCTATCAGAACAACATTCTGAGTGTTCTAACCCTTACATTCCTCTCTATCAGAACAACATTCTCAGTGTTCTAACCCTTACATTCCTCTCTATCAGAACAACATTCTCAGTGTTCTAACCCTTACATTCCTCTCTATCAGAACAACATTCTCAGTGTTCTAACCCTTACATTCCTCTCTATCAGAACAACATTCTCAGTGTTCTAACCCTTACACTCCTCTCTATCAGAACAACATTCTCAGTGTTCTAACCCTTACATTCCTCTCTATCAGAACAGCATTCTCAGTGTTCTAACCCTTACATTCCTCTCTATCAGAACAACATTCTGACTGTTCTAACCCTTACATTCCTCTCTATCAGAACAACATTCTCAGTGTTCTAACCCTTACATTCCTCCCTATCAGAACAACATTCTCAGTGTTCTAACCCTTACATTCCTCTCTATCAGAACAACATTCTCAGTGTTCTAACCCTTACATTCCTCCCTATCAGAACAACATTCTCAGTGTTCTAACCCTTACATTCCTCTCTATCAGAACAACATTCTGACTGTTCTAACCCTTACATTCCTCTCTATCAGAACAACATTCTCAGTGTTCTAATCCTTACATTCCTCCCTATCAGAACAACATTCTCAGTGTTCTAACCCTTACATTCCTCTCTATCAGAACAGCATTCTCAGTGTTCTAACCCTTACATTCCTCTCTATCAGAACAACATTCTCAGTGTTCTAACCCTTACATTCCTCCCTATCAGAACAACATTCTCAGTGTTCTAACCCTTACATTCCTCTCTATCAGAACAACATTCTCAGTGTTCTAACCCTTACATTCCTCCCTATCAGAACAACATTCTCAGTGTTCTAACCCTTACATTCCTCCCTATCAGAACAACATTCTCAGTGTTCTAACCCTTACATTCCTCCCTATCAGAACAACATTCTCAGTGTTCTAACCCTTACATTCCTCTCTATCAGAACAACATTCTCAGTGTTCTAACCCTTACATTCCTCCCTATCAGAACAACATTCTCAGTGTTCTAACCCTTACATTCCTCTCTATCAGAACACAACATTCTCAGTGTTCTAACCCTTACATTCCTCTCTATCAGAACAACATTCTCAGTGTTCTAACCCTTACATTCCTCCCTATCAGAACAACATTCTCAGTGTTCTAACCCTTACATTCCTCTCTATCAGAACAACATTCTGAGTGTTCTAACCCTTACATTCCTCCCTATCAGAACAACATTCTCAGTGTTCTAACCCTTACATTCCTCTCTATCAGAACAACATTCTGAGTGTTCTAACCCTTACATTCCTCTCTATCAGAATAACATTCTGAGTGTTCTAACCCTTACATTCCTCTCTATCAGAACAACATTCTGAGTGTTCTAACCCTTACATTCCTCCCTATCAGAACAACATTCTCAGTGTTCTAACCCTTACATTCCTCTCTATCAGAACAACATTCTGAGTGTTCTAACCCTTACATTCCTCCCTATCAGAACAACATTCTCAGTGTTCTAACCCTTACATTCCTCTCTATCAGAACAACATTCTGAGTGTTCTAACCCTTACATTCCTCTCTATCAGAACAACATTCTCAGTGTTCTAACCCTTACATTCCTCCCTATCAGAACAACATTCTCAGTGTTCTAACCCTTACATTCCTCTCTATCAGAACAACATTCTCAGTGTTCTAACCCTTACATTCCTCTCTATCAGAACAACATTCTCAGTGTTCTAACCCTTACATTCCTCCCTATCAGAACAACATTCTGAGTGTTCTAACCCTTACATTCCTCTCTATCAGAACAACATTCTCAGTGTTCTAACCCTTACATTCCTCCCTATCAGAACAACATTCTCAGTGTTCTAACCCTTACATTCCTCTCTATCAGAACAACATTCTGAGTGTTCTAACCCTTACATTCCTCTCTATCAGAACAACATTCTGAGTGTTCTAACCCTTACATTCCTCCCTATCAGAACAACATTCTCAGTGTTCTAACCCTTACATTCCTCCCTATCAGAACAACATTCTGAGTGTTCTAACCCTTACACCTCTCTATCAGAACAACATTCTCAGTGTTCTAACCCTTACATTCCTCCCTATCAGAACAACATTCTCAGTGTTCTAACCCTTACATTCCTCCCTATCAGAACAACATTCTGAGTGTTCTAACCCATACATTCCTCTCTATCAGAACAACATTCTCAGTGTTCTAACCCTTACATTCCTCTCTATCAGAACAACATTCTCAGTGTTCTAACCCTTACATTCCTCCCTATCAGAACAACATTCTCAGTGTTCTAACCCTTACATTCCTCTCTATCAGAACAACATTCTGAGTGTTCTAACCCTTACATTCCTCTCTATCAGAACAACATTCTCAGTGTTCTAACCCTTACATTCCTCTCTATCAGAACAACATTCTGAGTGTTCTAACCCTTACATTCCTCTCTATCAGAACAACATTCTCAGTGTTCTAACCCTTACATTCCTCCCTATCAGAACAACATTCTCAGTGTTCTAACCCTTACATTCCTCTCTATCAGAACAAACATTCTGAGTGTTCTAACCCTTACATTCCTCTCTATCAGAACAACATTCTCAGTGTTCTAACCCTTACATTCCTCCCTATCAGAACAACATTCTCAGTGTTCTAACCCTTACATTCCTCTCTATCAGAACAACATTCTCAGTGTTCTAACCCTTACATTCCTCCCTATCAGAACAACATTCTGAGTGTTCTAACCCTTACATTCCTCTCTATCAGAACAACATTCTGAGTGTTCTAACCCTTACATTCCTCCCTATCAGAACAACATTCTCAGTGTTCTAACCCTTACATTCCTCCCTATCAGAACAACATTCTGAGTGTTCTAACCCTTACATTCCTCTCTATCAGAACAACATTCTCAGTGTTCTAACCCTTACATTCCTCCCTATCAGAACAACATTCTCAGTGTTCTAACCCTTACATTCCTCCCTATCAGAACAACATTCTGAGTGTTCTAACCCATACATTCCTCTCTTTATCAGAACAACATTCTCAGTGTTTTCTAACCCTTACATTCCTCTCTATCAGAACAACATTCTCAGTGTTCTAACCCTTACATTCCTCCCTATCAGAACAACATTCTCAGTGTTCTAACCCTTACATTCCTCTCTATCAGAACAACATTCTGAGTGTTCTAACCCTTACATTCCTCTCTATCAGAACAACATTCTGAGTGTTCTAACCCTTACATTCCTCTCTATCAGAACAACATTCTCAGTGTTCTAACCCTTACATTCCTCTCTATCAGAACAACATTCTGAGTGTTCTAACCCTTACATTCCTCTCTATCAGAACAACATTATCAGTGTTCTAACCCTTACATTCCTCCCTATCAGAACAACATTCTCAGTGTTCTAACCCTTACATTCCTCTCTATCAGAACAACATTCTGAGTGTTCTAACCCTTACATTCCTCTCTATCAGAACAACATTCTGAGTGTTCTAACCCTTACATTCCTCCCTATCAGAACAACATTCTCAGTGTTCTAACCCTTACATTCCTCTCTATCAGAACAACATTCTCAGTGTTCTAACCCTTACATTCCTCCCTATCAGAACAACATTCTGAGTGTTCTAACCCTTACATTCCTCTCAATCAGAACAACATTCTGAGTGTTCTAACCCTTACATTCCTCCCTATCAGAACAACATTCTCAGTGTTCTAACCCTTACATTCCTCCCTATCAGAACAACATTCTGAGTGTTCTAACCCTTACATTCCTCTCTATCAGAACAACATTCTCAGTGTTCTAACCCTTACATTCCTCCCTATCAGAACAACATTCTCAGTGTTCTAACCCTTACATTCCTCCCTATCAGAACAACATTCTGAGTGTTCTAACCCATACATTCCTCTCTATCAGAACAACATTCTCAGTGTTCTAACCCTTACATTCCTCTCTATCAGAACAACATTCTCAGTGTTCTAACCCTTACATTCCTCCCTATCAGAACAACATTCTCAGTGTTCTAACCCTTACATTCCTCTCTATCAGAACAACATTCTGAGTGTTCTAACCCTTACATTCCTCTCTATCAGAACAACATTCTGAGTGTTCTAACCCTTACATTCCTCCCTATCAGAACAACATTCTCAGTGTTCTAACCCTTACATTCCTCTCTATCAGAACAACATTCTCAGTGTTCTAACCCTTACATTCCTCTCTATCAGAACAACATTCTCAGTGTTCTAACCCTTACATTCCTCTCTATCAGAACAACATTCTCAGTGTTCTAACCCTTACATTCCTCTCTATCAGAACAACATTCTCAGTGTTCTAACCCTTACATTCCTCTCTATCAGAACAACATTCTGAGTGTTCTAACCCTTACATTCCTCTCTATCAGAACAACATTCTGAGTGTTCTAACATGGATTACATACAACAAAACAACAATAACAGGATTAGCCAACCAGATCAGACACCTTTGAACTAGAACCGTGTGTGGGGGTGTTAGTCTGCATGTTGATTTAAGTTCTTGTTGTGTTGTTATAAGATGTTGTAATGGAAGCCTTTCAATTATTCCTTCATGAGGGCGTATATAAAACACACAAGACATAACCAGCAGAAACCTGAGCTATTCAGCTGTTCAACTATTCAGCTATTCAGCTATTCAGCAGTTCATCTATTCAGCAGTTCATCTATTCAGCAGTTCAACTATTCAGCTGTTCAGCTATTCAGCAGTTCAACTATTCAGCAGTTCAGCTATTCAGCAGTTCATCTATTCAGCAGTTCAACTATTCAGCAGTTCATCTATTCAGCAGTTCAACTATTCAGCAGTTCAGCTATTCAGCAGTTCATCTATTCAGCAGTTCAACTATTCAGCAGTTCAACTATTCAGCAGTTCAGCTATAAGTGGGAAAAGTCCGCTCCTAGTTGGTACTGATACGGTAAGCAGGACGTTGTTGGGTGTCTGTCTGTCTGACTGTGTACTGAAGGTGTCTACTGGTAAGATAAGGTACAATAGAGGATGTGTCGTGGCTGTCTAGGTCCGTCAGGCAGCTGCACACACACCCCTGTCCCACCTGTGTTTACCTGAGAGACCAGCATGCAGCTGGAAAGGTAGTAAAGCCTCTACAATGGGGTCGTGACCGCAATACAACACACCGGAAAGGAACCACAGACTTCTCCTTTCATTGCTTTCACTGGAGTAAGCAATTACATTTCAGTTTTTTTGGCAATCACAATTTTTTCAGATGTAAGTGTTATATTTTCAAAACTCTTAAGTACAAAACTCAAAACTGATAACACTTATAATGCCCCCTATCCTATGTTCAGAACCTTTGATTCTGCATTCACCCCTGAGGCATTCATGCAAAATCAAAGTTTTCTGTGAAATACCATGAGAACGTTTCATTTAGTCACCAATACATCAGATAATGATAGCCATTTAGTCATTTTAACTACTATTTAATCCAACAGCAAAAAATACAAGATGCACATTGAAGTGCTGGGTCGAAAAGGTTGTAGATGGCAGAAGGAGTGGACTCCAGTCACATGACTTGGACTTGAGTCTGACTCCAGTCACACATTTGATGACTTGAGACTCGACTTGATAGTAAATAAAATAACTTGAGACTTGACTTGGACTTGGAACCTCGAGACTCGTGACTCGACTTTGACATGAGACTGATGACTTGAAATGACCTGGCCAGGTTTTGTAATGTTTTGTCACTCATTTTGTGGCACAGAGTCTCTGCGGATTACTCTCCACGCAGCCATAAATAAATAAAATAATAATAAATAAATTGGTCATTTAGCAGACGCTCTTATCCAGAGCGACTTACAGGAGCAATTAGGGTTAAGTGCCTTGCTCAAGGGCACATCGACAGGTTTTTCACCTAGTCGGCTCGGGGATTAGAACCAGCGACCTTTCGGTTACTGGCACAACGCTCTTAACCACTAAGCTACCTGCCGCCCCATAGACGGTAGCCGTAGCATCACATTTGCAAAAAAAAAAAAAAACGTGCAACAGATTGACTAGTGAAACGCACACTCTGCCCTCTGATTGGACCAGCAAACTGTCAATCAACACAGGTCCGGTGAGCTAGCGAACAGATTGCTGATTTGCTGTACAGCTTTAGGACTGGGTGCAGCGCAGACGTCAAATTGTAGGGAAATAGGATTACCATAAATAAATATGCAGCTCCAAAATAAATTGGTGATCAAGAACATGAACTGTTTACTTTCAAGCTCACCATCAACTATTACTGTATAGACCTACTAGTATTTTGGTATGTCAAAATTGCTTGAGATTGACAATTAACTTATGAAGCTTGCATTTTGAATTTGTTGTCAAAATTAATGATTAAATAATCAAAATGTGTTGTAGACAAAATAATGAAAAGGGTTGTCTGGTAGCCTCAGTAAATAAACAAGGATTTGTAGTTGAACAAGTCATTGTATACATAGGTTGTTTTTTTTTGTTACTTGACATGAGACTTGACTTGGTCTTAAAATGCACGGCTTGGACTTGACTCGAGACTCGACCCGTTCTACTTGGGACTTGACTTGAGACTCGGACCTTGTGACTTGCTTGTGACTCCAATAATAGTGATTTGGTCCCACTGGTAGATGGTAAATATCCCTATTTGACAAAAACTTTACTTGCAATTAAAAAATATATATATTGTATCCAATGGCATGTTGATAAATATGTCAGTCTTACAGTTGTATTATCCTTATACAGTACATATGTAGGACAAATAATCAGAAATAGGGAATTGTAAAGCAGTTGGCTACTGTAAAAACGTAGCACAATATTGTATGCCATTTCTGCCCCATGCAACATTGTACATTTACATTTACATCATTTAGCAGACGCTCTTATCCAGAGCGACTTACAAATTGGTGCATTCAACTTATGATAGCCAGTGGGACAACCACTTTTTTTCTTCTTTTTTTTATGGGGGGCTGGGGGAGGGGGGGTACAAGGATTACTTTATACTATTCCAGGTATTCCTTAAAGAGGTGGGGTTTCAAGTGTCTCCAGAAGGTGGTCAGTGACTCCGCCGTCCTGGCGTCGTGGGGGGAGCTTGTTCCACCATTGGGGTGCCAGAGCAGCGAATAGCTTTGACTGGGTTGAGCGGGAACTGTGCTTCCGTAGAGGTAGGGGAGCTAGCAGGCCAGAGGTGGATGAACGTAGTGCCCTCGTTTGGGTGTAGGGTCTGATCAGACCCTGAAGGTATGGAGGTGCCGTTCCCCGGGGTACTTCTCCTCCGCCCGGACATTGTACAAGAGCACCTTTTCTACTTGCCTTGTTGGGGATGACCAAGGAGGCTGTGACGAGTACCGAGTATACGAAGAGGCAGGACGTAGACGCAGGAATTAACAAGGTCAAGGTTTACTTAAATAATGACAAAGAGAATTAACAAAGATAGAGTACACGACACAAAGCTTAACAATCCCACACAACATCATCCAGAACAGTCCAGGGCTATATAGGGGTGGTGATGAGATGATGAGGTGCAGGTGCGCTGGAGGTGATTAGGGAGCGTTGGGTTTCCATTCCGGTGTTCCGCAATCCCTAGGATGAGGATTGGGCCGGTCAGGGCGGCGACGGTGGAAGTCCCGAATTAGGTTGGGGTCCAGAACGTCCCCAGCCGGAACCCAGCTCCTCTACTCAGGACCATACCTCTCCCAGTCCACCAGGTAATGGAGCCGTGCCCCACGGAACCTGGAGTCCAGCAGGTCCCTCACCGCATACGCCGGACTCCCGTCAATGTCCAGGGGCGGAGGAGGCGTACCCCGGGGGACGGCATCCGTCAGAGGACCAGGAACCACCGGCCTGAGGAGACACTGGAAGGGAGTGAGCACCATGGAGGAGTGAACGAAGGAGTTCTGGGCATATTCTGCCCAGGGAATAAACCTTGCCCACTCATCCTGTCGGTCCTGACAGTGGCAACGAAGAAACCTCCCCAGCTCCTGGTTCATGCGCTCCACCTGCCCATTCGACTGAGTCCTATACCTGGAAGTGAGGCTGGCCACGGCCCCGATCTTCCCAAGGAAAGCCTTCCACACTCGGGAGGTGAATTGGGGGCCACTGTCCAAGACGATGTCCTCCAGAAGTCCATAATGCCGGAAGATCTGTTGGAACAGGACCTCAGCGACCTGGAGAGCAGAAGGAAGACCAGTTAGTGGCAAAAAACAGCATGATTTGGAGAACCGATGTACGACCACCAGGACTGTGGTGAAGCCGTCAGAACGTGGAAGGTCGGTGACAAAGTCTTTGGAGAGGTGTGACCAAGGTCGCTGAGGCACTGGGAGAGGAACTAGTTTGCCTGCCGGGGCGTTCCGAGGTGTCTTCGTTTGGGCACATACGGAACAGGTGAGAGACGAGGGCATCCTGGAGAGTGCGTCGGCCTTCACATTCTGGGATCCTGGGCGGTAGGACAGAATGAATTGGAAGCGAGTGAGGAATTGGGCCCACCTGGCTTGACGAGAGTTCATCTGTTTCGCTGCCCGTATGTGCTCCAAATTCCGGTGGTCAGTAAGAATCCAGAATGGATGGACTGCGCCCTCCAGCCAGTGTCTCCATTCCTCCAGAGCGAGGACCACCGCCAACAGGCAGTGAAGCATTTATTTGGGCTGCAATTTCTAAGGCTGATTCCACAAATTAACTTTTAAGAAGGCACACCTGTTAATTGAAATGCATTCCAGGTGACTATCTCATGAAGCTGGTTGAGAGAATGCTAAGAGTGTGCAAAGCTGTCATCAAGGCAAAGGGTGGCTAGTTGAAGAATCTCAAATATAAAATATATTTTGATTTGTTTAACACTTTTTTGGTTACTACATGATTCCATATGTGTTATTTCGTAGTTTTGATGTCTTCACTATTATTATACAATGTAAAAAAAAAATTGTACAAATAAAGAAAAACCCTTGAATGAGTAGGTGTGTCCAAACTTTTGACTCATAAATCATAACTCAACTCACAGAATACATAGTGAGTGGCCAGTTCCATTGGCAACATGAAGGGAGTCTGCAAAACATCCATCTGCAAAACATCCATCTGCAAAACATCCATCTGCAAAACATCCGTCTGCAAAACATCCGTCTGCAAAACATCCGTCTGCAAAACATCCATCTGCAAAACATCCATCTGCAAAACATCCATCTGCAAAACATCCGTCTGCAAAACATCCGTCTGCAAAACATCCGTCTGTAAAACATCCGTCTGCAAAACATCCGTCTGAAAAACATCCATCTGCAAAACATCCATCTGCAAAACATCCGTCTGCAAAACATCCGTCTGAAAAACATCCATCTGCAAAACATCCATCTGCAAAACATCCGTCTGCAAAACATCCATCTGCAAAACATCCATCTGTAAAACATCCATCTGCAAAACATCCATCTGTAAAACATCCATCTGCAAAACATCCATCTGCAAAACATCCATCTGCAAAACATCCGTCTGCAAAACATCCGTCTGCAAAACATCCGTCTGCAAAACATCCATCTGCAAAACATCCATCTGCAAAACATCCATCTGCAAAACATCCATCTGCAAAACATCCGTCTGCAAAACATCCGTCTGCAAAACATCCATCTGCAAAACATCCATCTGCAAAATATCCATCTGCAAAACATCCATCTGCAAAACATCCGTCTGCAAAACATCCGTCTGCAAAACATCCGTCTGCAAAACATCCGTCTGCAAAACATCCGTCTGCAAAACATCCGTCTGCAAAACATCCATCTGCAAAACATCCATCTGCAAACCATCCATCTGCAAAACATCCATCTGCAAAACATCCATCTGCAAAACATCCGTCTGCAAAACATCCATCTGCAAAACATCCATCTGCAAAATATCCATCTGCAAAACATCCATCTGCAAAACATCCGTCTGCAAAACATCCATCTGCAAAACATCCGTCTGCAAAACATCCGTCTGCAAAACATCCGTCTGCAAAACATCCGTCTGCAAAACATCCATCTGCAAAACATCCGTCTGCATTTACATACTATAATGATATCAAGTTTTAACATACTGATCAGATTTTAAATATAACAATTATTTTAGCACACTTCACAACTGCTGCTACCAGATTCATATTATTATTGGCAAATACTGCACAATTTAAACACTTGCCCCCCCCATCCCCAAAACACGTGTACATATTGGCCTTTCTGTATTATACTGATACTAAGAATTAACACAAACCACTTAAACAGGTGGCCAAAAATAACTACTTTGAAGATACGCCCCCTCTAAGCCACGCCTCCAATATAATTTCCCAGTGTGCCTTGCTTTTGGAGTGAATTGTAGAGTTACCACCCATGACTGTGTTTGTTAGTGACAGAGACATGCTTGTTGAATTTGTTCATGCTCAGTCCCGTGGACTTCACCAAGTGACTTTCCTACTGTAGGTGAATGTTATCATAAAAATGTAATTGTTTATGAAAATACATTACATACTGTATATCATTACATTTTAGTCATTTAGCTGACGCTCTTATCCAGAGCGACTTACAGTTAGTGATTACATATATTTTTTTTTATACTGGCCCCCCGTGGGAATCGAACCCACAACCCTGGCGTTGCAAACGCCATGCTCTATCAACTGAGCTACATCCCTGCCAGCCATTCCCTCCCCTACCCAATTGTGCGCCGCCCATGAGTCTCCCGGTCGCGGCCAGCTGCGACAGAGCCTGGATTCGAACCAGGATCTCTAGTGGCACAGTTAGCACTGCGATGCAGTGCCTTAGACCACTGCGCCACTCAGGAGTACATAAGGCCTTACTTTGATGTCCTAGTTTTACCCTAACACAGTGATGTTAGCAACCTCCTGGTTTGCAGTAGTGATGTTACGTTTGATACCGGGTGTTCCAAGGCATAGCATTCGCTAAGCAGCTAGCGTCAAAGCTGTGTGCCGATGCGTGCATCACTTTATCAGAAGTATGTCATCAATGATGTCTGAAGCTTCGTTTGATCACGTGCTTTTTGAAACTGTGTGTAGGCAAAATGCGACATGCCGTGGTTCCGGTGCTTTCTTCGTTTCCAAGCTGCTGTCAAACACCGACCTCTACTGGACAAATATAGCTACGATTTTGTACCAGTGGCGGTTGGTGCCGTTTAATTTTCTATTACAGCATATTGGATGACTGTCATTCATATTCCATTCACCCAGTTCAATGTTACATCGATAGATTTAGGCTACTACATGATACTCAAATTTTCCCTATACCCATCATGAGGTTGCTACAACATAGCCTATTAATTAAAGTTTACAACGTAGGTGCCCAGGTCGAAAGACAAGTTGGAGTAATCAAAGCGTCAGACAGTGACACATTCAATACCGCCTTGCCTGCATCTGGCTGATCTAGGGTGTAATCATTAGTCCAACAGTTGCAAATTAGAGTTTCTATTGTGAAAATTCAGGTATGTTTATCCCCGTTTTGTTCCGTTTGCTTCCGGTTAAGAAACGTCTTTCAACAGAATCGCTGGAATGAATACACCCTTGATCACAGGCAAACACAGTTCACTTTCATAGCAGCCACATACAAACAGCATGATCACTTGCTCGTTGTATAATTCCTTCTCGCATCTACGTCTCTCTTCCTCTCACCTTTTCCCTTCGCTTGTGGACTTCAGTGCATCAGCTGTCCGTGAACAGGTGAAAAAACCTTAACAAGCCAAACCATAACTGCTAATCGCTACACACAGCCTACATCGTTGTCGCCATGTTAGCTAACGTCATAGTCAACATAGCTACTAGAACTAACGCGTTAGTAAACCCGCTACAATCAGTACAGTGTACAGTCAGCAAGCAGTTTAGCAGTTACACCGGCGGGCCCCGGTGGCAATAAATTAATAAAACCAAAAGCTTACCTTGACTTGGAAGAGTTCCAGTGTTGGATAGCCATAGCCAGCTAGCTAACATAGCATCCTTCTCTGTTTTGAGATGGTTGTTTGTGTAGGCTAAACTAGCTAGCTGCATTCACTAGCTAAGTAAGTGAAAGTGAAAAAAATACAACTAAATATCTCTCTCTCTCTCTGTCTCTCTCTGTCTCTCTGTCTCTCTCGCTCTGTTTCTCTGTCTCTCTCTCTCTCTCTCTCTCTCTCTCATTTCTCCTTCATTTTTAAATAAATACATTTGTTCAAAACTGTTCAACTGTTGTCTTTCTCTCTCTTTGAGTCAACTACTCAAAGACCCCTAGACAGAATGAGTCAGGTTACAGACCATATAGCTAGGACTAAGACCCCTAGACAGAATGAGGCTTCTCCCGCCACTTAATGTGGGCCCGAGCCTTGGCTTCTACAAGATGGATGTGACTAACTACAACGATTCTATGTGCTGCATGGGGGAAGCGCACTCACACAGGATAATTCTGCACTCAGACCGGCTGGATGCCCTAACGGATATATCTATTTTTTGTTGTTTATTTTTTTTAGTCATTTAGCAGACGCTCTTATCCAGTGCCTTGCTCAAGGGCACATCGACAGATCTTTCACCTAGTCGGCTCGGGGATTAGAACCAGCGACCTTTCGGTTACTGGCACAACGCTCTTAACCACTAAGCTACCTGCGTGCTGCGTGAGAGAACCGTGCTACCAGTTACCATTTCTGTGTGTGTGACTTTTTTGTGTCATTGTGAAAATGGAACCGAATGAGGCGTTGGGGAAGCGTCTCCCACACAACCATTTTTCTGTCATGTCAGTTGTTGATGTGGACATTATCGTTAGAACCTTATTTATTCTGTACAGTATGTGTGTGTAATACTATTTCACATAATAATATTATTATGTGTGTGTTTCCAGCGCACTGGAAGAATTGTACATCTATTGTGAAAGGATATGGAGTTTGCGTTGTGAACTATTCAGATGAAATGTGTCCATATATATTGGTGTTTTAGTGCCATCCATTAGTGGTAACTGTGGATGCTACATCGGTCTATGGCTGAGTTGAGTTGAACAGTGTGTTGTTATGTCGGGTGATATAAAATATGCCGCCATCGGAGGCTACCGCTTGTGTGTCTTGGCTACATTGACATTTATATTTGGGGAAAATTGTTTGTCAATTTCAGTCAATAGCCTATGTCACTCTGGTTGTTGGAGCTATCTCTTTCACTGGCTTCATCAAGGTTTATTTGGGAGTAAAACTGGCTTTGATAATGGCCTAGTCAGCCACCGACCTCACCGCACGACACTGGTCAACATGGGACTATAAACTCAATACAATTCTGAAAAATGATTCAATGCAAGATATTTAAAAGACTAACTAGAAAGTATGAATCCTGTGGATGGATTGGAAGTACCTGGAAGTGTTGGCAGGTATGTTGGCATATATCTGCCAAGTGGTGTCAACTACAAGACAACAAAGAGCAGGGATCTGAGGAGCAGCAAACATCCACAACATGTTTCTACAAGGTCACTTCCTGATGAAGTCTGGTGCCTTTAATATCTGGTGATGAGAGTTGAATATCACTGCTCTGCTCTGGTGATGAGAGTTGAATATCACTGCTCTGCTCTGGTGATGAGAGTTTAATACCTCAGCTTTGCTCTGGTGATGAGAGTTTAATACCTCAGCTTTGCTCTGGTGATGAGAGTTTAATACCTCAGCTTTGCTCTGGTGATGAGAGTTTAATACCTCAGCTTTGCTCTGGTGATGAGAGTTTAATACCTCAGCTTTGCTCTGGTGATGAGAGTTTAATACCTCAGCTTTGCTCTGGTGATGAGAGTTTAATACCTCAGCTTTGCTCTGGTGATGAGAGTTTAATACCTCAGCTTTGCTCTGGTGATGAGAGTTTAATACCTCAGCTTTGCTCTGGTGATGAGAGTTTAATACCTCAGCTTTGCTCTGGTGATGAGAGTTTAATACCTCAGCTTTGCTCTGGTGATGAGAGTTTAATACCTCAGCTTTGCTCTGGTGATGAGAGTTTAATACCTCAGCTTTGCTCTGGTGATGAGAGTTTAATACCTCAGCTTTGCTCTGGTGATGAGAGTTTAATACCTCAGCTTTGCTCTGGTGATGAGAGTTGAATATCACTGCTCTGCTCTGGTGATGAGAGTTTAATACCTCAGCTTTGCTCTGGTGATGAGAGTTTAATACCTCAGCTTTGCTCTGGTGATGAGAGTTTAATACCTCAGCTTTGCTCTGGTGATGAGAGTTTAATACCTCAGCTTTGCTCTGGTGATGAGAGTTTAATACCTCAGCTTTGCTCTGGTGATGAGAGTTTAATACCTCAGCTTTGCTCTGGTGATGAGAGTTTAATACCTCAGCTTTGCTCTGGTGATGAGAGTTTAATACCTCAGCTTTGCTCTGGTGATGAGAGTTTAATACCTCAGCTTTGCTCTGGTGATGAGAGTTTAATACCTCAGCTTTGCTCTGGTGATGAGAGTTTAATACCTCAGCTTTGCTCTGGTGATGAGAGTTTAATACCTCAGCTTTGCTCTGGTGATGAGAGTTTAATACCTCAGCTTTGCTCTGGTGATGAGAGTTTAATACCTCAGCTTTGCTCTGGTGATGAGAGTTTAATACCTCAGCTTTGCTCTGGTGATGAGAGTTTAATACCTCAGCTTTGCTCTGGTGATGAGAGTTGAATATCACTGCTCTGCTCTGGTGATGAGAGTTTAATACCTCAGCTTTGCTCTGGTGATGAGAGTTTAATACCTCAGCTTTGCTCTGGTGATGAGAGTTTAATACCTCAGCTTTGCTCTGGTGATGAGAGTTTAATACCTCAGCTTTGCTCTGGTGATGAGAGTTTAATACCTCAGCTTTGCTCTGGTGATGAGAGTTTAATACCTCAGCTTTGCTCTGGTGATGAGAGTTTAATACCTCAGCTTTGCTCTGGTGATGAGAGTTTAATACCTCAGCTTTGCTCTGGTGATGAGAGTTTAATACCTCAGCTTTGCTCTGGTGATGAGAGTTTAATACCTCAGCTTTGCTCTGGTGATGAGAGTTTAATACCTCAGCTTTGCTCTGGTGATGAGAGTTTAATACCTCAGCTTTGCTCTGGTGATGAGAGTTTAATACCTCAGCTTTGCTCTGGTGATGAGAGTTTAATACCTCAGCTTTGCTCTGGTGATGAGAGTTTAATACCTCAGCTTTGCTCTGGTGATGAGAGTTTAATACCTCAGCTTTGCTCTGGTGATGAGAGTTGAATATCACTGCTCTGCTCTGGTGATGAGAGTTTAATACCTCAGCTTTGCTCTGGTGATGAGAGTTTAATACCTCAGCTTTGCTCTGGTGATGAGAGTTGAATATCACTGCTCTGCTCTGGTGATGAGAGTTGAATATCACTGCTCTGCTCTGGTGATGAGAGTTTAATACCTCAGCTTTGCTCTGGTGATGAGAGTTTAATACCTCAGCTTTGCTCTGGTGATGAGAGTTTAATACCTCAGCTTTGCTCTGGTGATGAGAGTTGAATACCTCAGCTTTGCTCTGGTGATGAGAGTTTAATACCTCAGCTTTGCTCTGGTGATGAGAGTTGAATATCACTGCTTTGCTCTGGTGATGAGAGTTGAATATCACTGCTTTGCTCTGGTGATGAGAGTTGAATATCACTGCTTTGCTCTGGTGATGAGAGTTGAATATCACTGCTCTGCTCTGTTGTATATGAAGGTAGACTCAGGGAAATGATGTTGCCACGAGCAGCACCGGAGATATTAAAATGAGCGAGATGCAAAACGTATCTCTCACACAGTCACAACACAGTATCTGCACATGTAGCAGCCACGGGACCAAAACAGCAGAGAAGATGAGCCTCGCGCTTCAGCGCTCTTAGTTGTTGTGGAAATTGACCCACTATGCCGTTTACTTTCTACATCATATCGCTAAAGTCTACTTTTTAAAGTAATTCAGCCTGTGTGTTTTGGCCTGGTCCCAGATCTGTTTTGTGTTGTCTTGCCGACTCCTATGGTCATTATCATAGCAGTATAGGAGTTGTCAAGACAACACAAACAGATCTGGGACCAGGCTTACACGTGCTGCTCTCGATAAAGAAACAGACGTTCCTTCAGTGTCAACAGGGGCAGAGCAGAGATATTTACTGGCTGCGTCTTCAATGCAAGTCAGACCTGGCATCCTCCTGCAGGACATATTGCAGGGATGAATAGAGTCTAGGCTACCTGGGATTCATAATCAACATGTGCAGACACAAATGTCTGAATTAAATCGGACTGAATCATATAAAACAGACCATGCAATCTGAATAATATCTGATTGTTATAACACCAAAAGTGATGAAAGGATCAGTAAATTCAAAACTTCATCCAAGTTTTCAAGTCCATCGACACAGGGAATAAACTATCTAGAACCTAAAAGTGTTCTTATGCTGTCCCCATAGGAGAACCCTTTGAAGAACCTGTTTTGGTACCAGGTAGAACCCTTTTGGGATTTCATGTAGGACCCTTTCTACAGAGGGTTCTGCATGGAACCCCAAAGGGTTCTACGTGGAACCAAAAAGGGTTCTCCCTAGAACATAAAAGGGTTCTCCTATGGGGACAGCTGAAGAACCCTTTTGGAAACTTTTTTCTAAGACACTAGACGACAAAAGAACAGATGTGGACAAAGATAACATTTAACATAGGAAGGAGAAGCACATATTCGGTTACAGCATCACTGGAGGTGTTTGGGGTGGTTCAGCAGCTACAAACTTAATTTGGATTTGGGACTGTAGGGGGAGGGGTGCGCTAAGCTGCGCTTCCCAACTGGAAAAACCCCGTGCAGCGGAGTTCTGCCACTCTGCCACTCAGGATAGCTCAGGGCTACTGGTTCAAGTCCGTGCTGGTTGTTCACGCTTTATCAGTAAGTCTGTCGGGACACGGGTCCATAAATCTAGCCTACTACCACAACAAAAACGAAATAACTCGTGAAAAGTAAAGTCAGGAAGTCTGAAGTTCAATATTCACTATTCAAGTCACTGAGAAATACAAAATTTGTAATGTCCTCTATAAAAATGATGCACAAGATCTGCAGTAACCGTGAGTGACGCAGACGCACTGTCCCAGGTCAAATAATGTAAATTATACTAATCATCCACTGCGTAAAACCAAGGTAAACCTACCTGGAAGACGTCTGAAAAATATTCAGGTTAGATTCCAAGTTTTTCTTTCTCAATTTTCCTCAAACTACCTCCGGTTCATTGATATTACAATCCAAATATTCGTGCATGTATGTGGCGCTCGTGTGTCCTCCGACCAGTCGGTCTAGATTCCCAGTTAGCTCTGTATCACCGAGTTGTGTGGGAGCGCGCATTAAACGTGGAGACTGGGACGGGACCAAAGTATTCCCCTCACTTCGCCCGTCCCACTCCTAGGGTTCGTCCCAAATGGCACCCTATTCCTTATGCACTATACAGGGAGCCATTTGGGATTCAGTAAAAAGAGTCGGAGCGGAAAAATGCCTTTAAACAGGATTCAAGTGCAATAGTCCAAGCAGAGAATGCTCTGGAGAGAGAGAGGAAGGATGCTGCCTGCTAGTCATGGCAAACACACTGCTACATTACAACAGAAACGTTCTTATTCTGAAAGCATCATTTTTCAGGAGGACATTTCTGAAAGGAGATATGGAAGCACTAAGATTGATTAATTGAAATGGAGTCAGTCTGTGTTATCTGAGTTATATAAGCCAGACTTTGTGTGTGTTGAGACTGCTATTTTGATTTTTATATTTTCCTCTCCATTTTAAAGGAGGAAATTAGATATTGATGCACTAAAACAATGGATGAATGGAAGTGTCTTTAAAGGACCCTTTTCATCAAACACTATTTGATGACTAATGCTGTCTAAGTTATGTGCAGTAGACCTGCAGTAGACCTGCAGTAGACCTCCAGTAGACCTACAGTAGACCTCCAGTAGACCTACAGTAGACCTCCAGTAGACCTCCAGTAGACCTACAGTAGACCTCCAGTAGACCTACAGTAGACCTACAGTAGACCTCCAGTAGACCTACAGTAGACCTGCAGTAGACCTCCAGTAGACCTACAGTAGTGCTCCAGTAGACCTCCAGTAGACCTCCAGTAGACCTACAGTAGACCTCCAGTAGACCTACAGTAGACCTCCAGTAGACCTGCAGTAGACCTCCAGTAGACCTCCAGTAGACCTCCAGTAGACCTACAGTAGACCTACAGTAGACCTGACCTCCAGTAGACCTGCAGTAGACCTCCAGTAGACCTACAGTAGACCTACAGTAGACCTGACCACAGTAGACCTGCAGTAGACCTTCAGTAGACCTGACCACAGTAGACCTGCAGTAGACCTCCAGTAGACCTGCAGTAGACCTACAGTAGACCTGACCACAGTAGACCTGCAGTAGACCTCCAGTAGACCTGACCACAGTAGACCTGCAGTAGACCTCCAGTAGACCTGACCACAGTAGACCTGCAGTAGACCTCCAGTAGACCTGACCACAGTAGACCTGCAGTAGACCTCCAGTAGACCTGACCACAGTAGACCTGCAGTAGACCTGCAGTAGACCTCCAGTAGACCTGACCACAGTAGACCTACAGTAGACCTGACCTCCAGTAGACCTGACCACAGTAGACCTGCAGTAGACCTCCAGTAGACCTGAACACAGTAGACCTACAGTAGACCTGCAGTAGACCTGACCTCCAGTAGACCTACAGTAGACCTGCAGTAGACCTGACCTCCAGTAGACCTGCAGTAGACCTACAGTAGACCTGCAGTAGACCTCCAGTAGACCTGACCTACAGAAGACCTACAGTAGACCTACAGTAGACCTGCAGTAGACCTCCAGTAGACCTGACCTACAGTAGACCTACAGTAGACCTACAGTAGACCTGCAGTAGACCTGCAGTATACCTCCAGTAGACCTGACCACAGTAGACCTCCAGTAGACCTGACCTACAGTAGACCTACAGTAGACCTACAGTAGACCTGCAGTAGACCTGCAGTAGACCTCCAGTAGACCTGACCTACAGTATACCTACAGTAGACCTACAGTAGACCTGCAGTAGACCTCCAGTAGACCTGACCTACAGTAGACCTACAGTAGACCTACAGTAGACCTCCAGTAGACCTGCAGTAGACCTCCAGTAGACCTGACCACAGTAGACCTGCAGTAGACCTGACCTCCAGTAGACCTGCAGTAGACCTACAGTAGACCTGCAGTAGACCTCCAGTAGACCTCCAGTAGACCTCCAGTAGACCTGCAGTAGACCTACAGTAGACCTGACCTACAGTAGACCTGCAGTAGACCTACAGTAGACCTCCAGTAGACCTCCAGTAGACCTGCAGTAGACCTACAGTAGACCTGACCTACAGTAGACCTGCAGTAGACCTCCAGTAGACCTGACCACAGTAGACCTACAGTAGACCTACAGTAGACCTGCAGTAGACCTGCAGTAGACCTGACCTCCAGTAGACCTGCAGTAGACCTCCAGTAGACCTGACCACAGTAGACCTGCAGTAGACCTGACCTCCAGTAGACCTGACCACAGTAGACCTGCAGTAGACCTGACCTCCAGTAGACCTCCAGTAGACCTGACCTACAGTAGACCTACAGTAGACCTACAGTAGACCTGCAGTAGACCTGCAGTAGACCTGACCTCCAGTAGACCTGCAGTAGACCTCCAGTAGACCTGACCACAGTAGACCTGCAGTAGACCTGACCTCCAGTAGACCTGACCACAGTAGACCTGCAGTAGACCTGACCTCCAGTAGACCTACAGTAGACCTCCAGTAGACCTCCAGTAGACCTGCAGTAGACCTACAGTAGACCTACAGTAGACCTGCAGTAGACCTCCAGTAGACCTGACCTACAGTAGACCTCCAGTAGACCTCCAGTAGACCTACAGTAGACCTACAGTAGACCTCCAGTAGACCTACAGTAGACCTCCAGTAGACCTCCAGTAGACCTCCAGTAGACCTCCAGTAGACCTGACCTACAGTAGACCTACAGTAGACCTGCAGTAGACCTGACCTACAGTAGACCTGACCTACAGTAGACCTACAGTAGACCTACAGTAGACCTACAGTAGACCTGACCTACAGTAGACCTACAGTAGACCTACAATAGACCTACAGTAGACCTACAGTAGACCTGACCTACAGTAGACCTACAGTAGACCTGACCTACAGTAGACCTACAGTAGACCTGACCTACAGTAGACCTACAGTAGACCTCCAGTAGACCTACAGTAGACCTACAGTAGACCTACAGTAGACCTGCAGTAGACCTGACCTACAGTAGACCTGCAGTAGACCTACAGTAGACCTACAGTAGACCTCCAGTAGACCTACAGTAGACCTAGAGTAGACCTACAGTAGACCTGCAGTAGACCGACAGTAGACCTCCAGTAGACCTGACCTCCAGTAGACCTACAGTAGACCTCTAATCACTATCCTTTTCTTGTAAAAACACCTCTGCATTATAAAGGTGCATTCCTATGGCATATGGAATGCAGCTGATGTCTATAGGTTAGAGTTGAATGAGGTTCTCTGTCATTCTGATACTAAAAGGATCAATGTTATTTCATGGACTGGACATCTCAGTTGACTGTAGGCCTCTCACCCCAGTAAAGCCTGTCATATAGGTGTGGACAGTCACACCGGGACTGTGGGGACAATCACTCCTCCCCTGGCACTAAGGCACCAAATAAACCAATCATCACCTGTTTGGGAAACACACCAGAAACAGACCAGTCTCTGATTGCATCCCAAATGGTACCCTATCCCCCTATAGGCCCTGGTCAAAAGTAGTGCACTAAATAGGGAATAGTATTTAATTTGGGATGCACCCTCTTTTACAGTCCACTGTTTCCTCTGGGCTTTATCCCTGGGTATACAATACAATGGAAACAATTGCACACATGATGAAACAATTACTGACTAGACTGAATGAAAAGTGAATTGTAAAAGAATGTAAAAGAAACTATCTGTTCTAATTCCAACACAGACTCTATCCGCGCACACACACACACACACACACACACACACACACACACACACACACACACACACACACGCGCACATACACGCGCACATACACGCACACAAACACGCACGCACGCACGCACGCGCACGCACGCACGCACGCACACGCACGCACACACACACAAACGCACATACACGCACACAAACACACACACACACACACACACACAAACGCACATGCACGCACACTAACAAACACAAACAGCCTCCAGAACTTCAAAGTTCCATCAGTACCGGCACATTTCATTGCCTTGTGTAAGTAATCGCCCGTTAATTTAGCCAGAAAAGTGGATGCCGTTTCACAGAGAGGTTCATTGCTCTCTCAACAAACTCCTTAGTTGAACAGCTTGTCAACCCGCACCATGGACCATTACATTACAGGCTGAGTCCCAAATGGCACCCTATTCCCTATATAGTACGCTACTTCTGACCAGGGCCCTGTGTACTAAATAGAGGATAGGGTGCTGTTTGGGACTCAGCCACAAGCTGTGCCGGTGCAGTCTGTCCCACTAACAGTAAACCGGTCCTCCCCTATGGGAAACGACAGGGTGAATTATGACAGTTTAGAAACATAATCACCTTCCATCCATCCTTCACTGAGAACCGTTTAGCCTTGCACAACTTGGCTGTTTCTCCCTCTCAGTAGTAGAGTTATTCTTAGCTGTATCTGGGACTGGCAGGTCTGGACTTAGCTGTATCTGGGACTGTCTGGTCTGGTCTGGTCTTAGCTGTATCTGGGACTGGCTGGTCTGGTCTGGTCTTAGCTGTATCTGGGACTGGCTGGTCTGGTCTGGTCTTAGCTGTATCTGGGACTGGCTGGTCTGGTCTGGTCTTAGCTGTATCTGGGACTGGCTGGTCTGGTCTGGTCTTAGCTGTATCTGGGACTGGCTGGTCTGGTCTTGGCTGTATCTGGGACTGGCTGGTCTGGTCTTAGCTGTATCTGGGACTGGCTGGTCTGGTCTTAGCTGTATCTGGGACTGGCTGGTCTGGTCTTAGCTGTATCTGGGACTGGCTGGCCTGGTCTGATCTTAGCTGTATCTGGGACTGAATTGTCTGGGCTGGTCTTAGCTGTATCTGGGACTGGCTGGTCTGGTCTGGTCTTAGCTGTATCTGGGACTGGCTGGTCTGGTCTTAGCTGTATCTGGGACTGTCTGGTCTGGTCTGGTCTTAGCTGTATCTGGGACTGGCTGGTCTGGTCTGGTCTTAGCTGTATCTGGGACTGGCTGGTCTGGTCTTAGCTGTATCTGGGACTGGCTGGTCTGGTCTGGTCTTAGCTGTATCTGGGACTGGCTGGTCTGGTCTTAGCTGTATCTGGGACTGGCTGGTCTGGTCTGGTCTTAGCTGTATCTGGGACTGGCTGGTCTGGTCTGGTCTTAGCTGTATCTGGGACTGGCTGGTCTGGTCTTATCTGTATCTGGGACCGGCTGGTCTGGTCTTAGCTGTATCAGGGACTGGCTGTTCTGGTCTTAACTGTATCTGGGACTGGCTGGTCTGGTCTGGTCTTAGCTGTATCTGGGACTGGCTGGTCTGGTCTGGTCTTGGCTGTATCTGGGACTGGCTGGTCTGGTCTTAGCTGTATCTGGGACTGGCTGGTCTGGTCTGGTCTTAGCAGTATCTTGGACTGAATGGTCTGGTCTGGTCTTAGCTGTATCTGGGACTGGCTGGTCTGGTCTGATCTTAGCTGTATCTGGGACTGGCTGGTCTGGTCTGGTCTTAGCAGTATCTGGGACTGAATGGTCTGGTCTTAGCTGTATCTGGGACTGGCTGGTCTGGTCTGGTCTTAGCTGTATCTGGGACTGGCTGGTCTGGTCTGGTCTTAGCAGTATCTGGGACTGAATGGTCTGGTCTGGTCTTAGCTGTATCTGGGACTGGCTGGTCTGGTCTTAGCTGTATCTGGGACTGGCTGGTCTGGTTTGGTCTTAGCTGTATCTGGGACTGGCTGGTCTGGTCTTAGCTGTATCTGGGACTGGCTGTTCTGGTCTTAGCTGTATCTGGGACTGGCTGGTCTGGTCTTAGCTGTATCTGGTACTGGCTGGTCTGGTCTGGTCTTAGCTGTATCTGGGATTGGCTGGGCTGGTCTGGTCTTAGCTGTATCTGGGACTGACTGGTCTGGTCTGGTCTTAGCTGTATCTGGGACTGGCTGGTCTGGTGTTAGCTGTATCTGGCACTGGCTGGTCTGGTCTGGTCTTAGCTGTATCTGGGACTGGCTGGTCTGGTCTGGTCTTAGCTGTATCTAGGACTGGGTGGTCTGGTCTTAGCTGTATCTGGGACTGGCTGGCCTGGTCTGATCTTAGCTGTATCTGGGACTGGCTGGGCTGGTCTGTTATTAGCTGTATCTGGGACTGGCTGGTCTGGTCTGGTCTTAGCTGTATCTGGGACTGGCTGGTCTGGTCTTAGCTGTATCTGGGACTGGCTGGTCTGGTCTGGTCTTAGCTGTATCTGGGACTGGCTGGTCTGGTCTTAGCTGTAGCTGGGACTGAATTGTCTGGTCTGGTCTTAGCTGTATCTTGGACTGAATTGTCTGGTCTGGTCTTAGCTGTATCTGGGATTGGCTGGGATGGTCTGGTCTTAGCTGTATCTGGGACTGGCTGGTCTGGTCTTAGCTGTATCTGGGACTGGCTGGTCTGGTCTGGTCTTAGCTGTATCTGGGACTGAATTGTCTGGTCTGGTCTTAGCTGTATCTGGGACTGGCTGGTCTGGTCTTAGCTGTATCTGGGACTGGCTGGTCTGATCTTAGCTGTATCTGGGACTGGCTGGTCTGATCTTAGCTGTATCTGGGACTGGCTGGTCTGATCTTAGCTGTATCTGGGACTGGCTGGTCTGGTCTTAGCTGTATCTGGGACTGGCTGGTCTGATCTTAGCTGTATCTGGGACTGGCTGGTCTGATCTTAGCTGTATCTGGGACTGGCTGGTCTGGTCTTAGCTGTATCTGGGACTGGCTTGTCTGGTCTGGTCTTAGCTCTATCTGGGACTGGCTGGTCTGGTCTTAGCTGTATCTGGGACTGGCTGGTCTGGTCTGGTCTTAGCTGTATCTGGGACTGAATGGTCTGGTCTGGTCTTAGCTGTATCTGGGACTGGCTGGTCTGGTCTTAGCTGTATCTGGGACTGGCTGGTCTGGTCTTAGCTGTATCTGGGACTGGCTGGTCTGGTCTTAGCTGTATCTGGGACTGGCTGGTCTGGTCTTAGCTGTATCTGGGACAGCTTGTGGCTGAGTCCCAAACGGCATTATCACTTTTATACAATGATTTACATATTTTCATTAAAAAACATTATTTTGATGAATTTATTCATACCATTTCATCCTTCCAAAAGATATAGTCCCGACACAAATCTAGGGTTGCTACCCAAGCCGGCTCGTCGTTCGTTCTATCGTTTCGGTTAACAGAGACGCGACCCAGTTGTTAAGTCTTTTTGTTCTGTGTCTATGGATGCGACCCGGTCGTTCAGTCTTTTTGTTCTGTATCTATGGATGCGACCCGGTCGTTCAGTCTTTTTGTTCTGTATCTATGGACTCAGTCGTTAGTTCTAAATGTTCCATTGCCATACTGGCTGGCAAAGTTCTTATCCCTTGCTTGCTAGCTAGCCAACTACGGCTAACTTACAGTCACGTCAAACAGTGCAGCCAGAATAACAGCCAAGTAGCTCCATTTTCATTTTTTAAAGCTGTTTCTAGTGACATTTATTTGGATACATCCATAACAATGAGCTAATGAGGTGCGATTTCACTTGGCATAGAAAATGTGCTCTCTCGTCAGGACACTGTTGTTCAGAGGAGCTAGCCAACAACACAGCTAACACAATCACTTCAAAGTGAAGCTGGAAAGATGCAAACTAGCTGCACTTAATTTAGTTTTACCTGTTTTCTATTGACACATCCATACAAATGATGCTGATTCATGATTTCGACTGGCTGAGAAACGCTGCCTGCTTGTCTCGACTCCCGACACGTTCATTACTACGCCACAGCTGGAGATCGAATTTGAATATTAAAACAATGTTACAAATGTCGGAGAGACATACAGCAAGGTTTATACAAACCTCTGCTGTTGAAAACTAGTCTAAAAGAAATGTGAGATAATGTCTAGATGCCTTCTATAGTGGAGATCAAGTTTATAAATTGCCTGGCTGGGCTGATGAGACTGTGGATTGCGCAGTCAGATGGAACAGAGTAAATTGGCTTTTTAACATCATAGATTTAGCCGGTGGTAACTTGTGGAATAGACACCAGCTGGAATGCGATTTTAACCAACCAGCATTCATGATTAGACCCACCCATTGCATAAATCATAATATCTGCCGTTTAGCAGACGCTTTAATCCAGTCATGCTTGCATACATTTTACGTATGGAATGGGTGGCCCCAGCGGGAATCAAACCCACTATCCTGGCATTGCAAGCGCCAGAGCCAGATGACGGGCCAGAGGACAGTCACAGTCCAGAGTCAGGTGACTGTCCTCTGGCTCTGGACCGTGACTGTCCTCTGGCTCTGGACTGTGACTGTCCTCTGGCTCTGGACTGTGACTGTCCTCTGGCTCTGGACTGTGACTGTCCTCTGGCTCTGGACTGTGACTGTCCTCTGGCTCTGGACTGTGACTGTCCCCTGGCTCTGGACCGTGACTGTCCTCTGGCTCTGGACTGTGACTGTCCTCTGGCTCTGGACTGTGACTGTCCTCTGGCTCTGGACTGTGACTGTCCTCTGGCTCTGGACTGTGACTGTCCCCTGGCTCTGGACTGTGACTGTCCTCTGGCTCTGGACTGTGACTGTCCTCTGGCTCTGGACTGTGACTGTCCTCTGGCTCTGGGCTGTGACTGTCCTCTGGCTCTGGACTGTGACTGTCCTCTGGCTCTGGGCTGTGACTGTCCTCTGGCTCTGGACTGTGACTGTCCTCTGGCTCTGGACTGTGACTGTCCTCTGGCTCTGGACCATCCTCTGTGCAATAGGAAACTGGTGGCGTGGTGGTGTTTGGTCAGGACTTGCTTGCAGGACAGGACAGGTCTCCATCAGTGTGTGTGTGTGTGTGTGTGTGTGTGTGTGTGTGTGTGTGTGTGTGTGTGTGTGTGTGTGTGTGTGTGTGTATGCGTGTGTGTGTATGCCTGTGTGTGTATTTGTTGTGGTGTGGAGGACAGTTCTCCCTCAGAGGGCACATGCTGATCATATCTCCTGAATTACCCACATTCCCCGGCGGTTGACAAGAGGACGGTCGCAGTCCTTGCACCACTGCACCTCAGAAATGTACTCCTGCAAAGATACTAAATACCCCCTGACACTACAGCCTTACAGATACTAAATACCCCCTGACACTACAGCCTTACAGATACTAAATACCCCCTGACACTACAGATACTAAATACCCCCTGACACTACAGATACTAAATACCCCCTGACACTACAGATACTAAATACCCCCTGACACTACAGATACTAAATACCCCCTGACACTACAGATACTAAATACCCCCTGACACTACAGATACTAAATACCCCCTGACACTACAGATACTAAATACCTCCTGACACTACAGATACTAAATACCCCCTGACACTACAGATACTAAATACCCCCTGACACTACAGATACTAAATACCCCCTGACACTGTCAATCTGCAATAAGACATGTACCTCTACAGACACAGTTCATACACAGTTGGTAGCTTCTGAGTGTTACCATATGTCCCCACTCTTAACCACACGTATCACTGGTCATGACAGTGCTGAGTCCATTAGGACAGAAGAGTTTGTACGTAGCTCAGTTGGTAGAGCGTGGCGCTTGCAACGCCAGGGTTGTGGGTTCGATTCCCACGGGGGGCCAGTAATGAAAATGTATGCACTCACTAACTGTTAGTCGCTCTGGATAAGAGCGTCTGCTAAATGACTAAAATGTTCAAGTACACCTCCGTGCTCTGAAACTCTGTTTCAATAAATGCACTCTTGAGAATCAGGAGAAAAAATATTTTTTTATTGACACAAACAAGCACACATCAACTTAAATAAATAACCCCAATAAATACAAAAAATAGAAATGTACCAAACCTTATTCCCTATATAATGACACCCTATTCCCATATAATGACACCCTATTCCCTATATAATGACACCCTATTCCCTATATAATGACACCCTATTCCCTATATAGTGAACCCTAGTCCCTATATAATGACACCCTATTCCCTATATAATAACACCCTATTCCCTATATAATGACCCTATTCCCTATATAATGACACCCTATTCCCTATATAATGACACCCTATTCCCTATATAATGACACCCTATTCCCTACATTATAGCACCCTATTCCCTACATAATGACACCCTATTCCCTACATAATAACACCCTATTCCCTATATAATGACCCTATTCCCTATATAATGACACCCTATTCCCTATATAATGACACCCTATTCCCTATATAATGACACCCTATTCCCTATATAATGACACCCTATTCCCTATATAATGACACCCTATTCCCTATATAATGACACCCTATTCCCTATATAATGACACCCTATTCCCTATATAATGACCCTATTCCCTATATAATGACACCCTATTCCCTATATAATGACACCCTATTCCCTATATAATGACACCCTATTCCCTATATAATGACACCCTATTCCCTATATAATGACACCCTATTCCCTATATAATGACACCCTATTCCCTATATAATGACACCCTATTCCCTATATAATGACACCCTATTCCCTATATAATGACACCCTATTCCCTATATAGTGAACCCTAGTCCCTATATACTCCCATAGGGCCCTGGTCAAAAGTAGTGCACTATGTAGAGAATGGGGTTCTATTTTGGATCAAACACTGTTTTTGCTTCCAGGTAGAACATTTTTGGTTTCAGGTAGAAAAAGGGTTCTACATGGAACCCAAAAAGGATTCTACCTGGAATAGGTTCTGCTATGGGGACAGCCCGAAGAACCCTTTTAGGTTCTAGATAGCACCTTTTTTTTTTCTCTAAGCGTGTAGCGTGCCATTTTGGATGCACACTTAGAGATCTTTAGAGTCTGTCGCTCTCGTACTCTGGCGTCTCAGAGTGCATGCTGGGTAAGGGGGCAAGGGGTACATTGGGAATGTAGTAGAGGGACTCCTGACTGGCAGTAGGTGGGGTGTGGGATGGACTATTCACCCCTGAGTCTGAATCCTGAGCCATGGGACCCTCTGGCTGCAGCATCTCTTCTTTGCTATACTTCCCCTCTCTCGACTGCAGAGGAAGTGAGGTCACAGGAAGCGCAAAAAGGGTCGTGGCCTCGGGATGGTCTTTCAGCTTCAGCTCGTTAAGCTCCTGGAAGTTCTTGAGACGGACCACTTCCTTGTGGGCGGAGCCACCGTAACACGGCAACAGCGCGAAGACGTCCTTACGGAACTTAGAACTCATTCCGAAGTAGATGAAGGGGTTGTACAAGGAGGCGGACTTAGCGAAGAGACGGGTGAAGATCAAAGTCATGTTGGGGACGTGGTAACCACAGGCAGACCACATGGAGACCACCGCATAGGGAGACCACGCCATGATGAAGGCTGTGCAGATCACGATGGAGACCTGGAGGAGAAGGGACAGAGAAAATATGTTTAAAAAAGCTACAGGACTGTTTCTCTCAGCACAGACTGGAATACGTTTCGCGATTCATCCGATGGCATTGAGGAGTTTACCACAGCAGTCACCAGCTTCATTAATAAGAGCTAAAGGCTAGCGCTGCCGCATTCAAGGAGTGGGACACTAATCTGGACGCTGCTGATAAGAAATCCCGCTATGTCCTCCAAAGAGACATCAAACAGGGCAAAGCGTCGATACAGGACTAAGATCGAATCCTACGACACCGGCTCTGACGCTCGTCGGATGTGGCAGGGCTTGAAAACTATCACGGATTACAAAGGGAATCGCAACCGCTAGTTGCCCCAGTGACACGAGCCTACCAGAAGAGTGAAATGCCTTCTATGCTCGCCTCAAGGTAAGTGACTCTGAACCATGCATGAGAGCACCAGCCGTTCCGGACGACTTGTGTGATTTCGCTTTTCATAGCCAATGTGATTAAGACCTTTAAACAGGTTAACATTCACAAGTCTGCGATGCCAGACAGATTACCAGGACTTGTAGCATGCGCTGACCAGCTGGCAAGTGTCTTCACTGACCTTTTCAACATCTTCCTGACCCAGTCTGTAATACCTACATGTTTCAAGCAGACCACCATAGTCCCTGTTCCCAAGAACAGCAAGGTAACCTGTCTAAATGACTATCGCTCCGTAGTACTCGCATCTGTAGCCATGAAATGCTTTGAAAGGCTGGTCATGGCTCAAATCAACACCATCATCCCAGACACCCTAGACCCATTCCAATTCGCATACCGCTCCAACAGATCCACAGATGACTCAATCTCTATCTGCTTTGATCCCCTTTTGCACTAACTATTTTGACTCATCACATACACTGCTGCTACTGTCTATTATCTATCCTGTTGTCTAGTCACTTTACCCCTACCTACAGTATACTGCTGCTACTGTCTATTATCTATCCTGTTGTCTAGTCACTTTACCCCTACCTACAGTATACTGCTGCTACTGTCTATTATCTATCCTGTTGTCTAGTCACTTTACCCCTACCTTCAGTATACTGCTGCTACTGTCTATTATCTATCCTGTTGCCTAGTCACTTTACCCCTACCTACAGTATACTGCTGCTACTGTCTATTATCTATCCTGTTGTCTAGTCACTTTACCCCTTCCTACAGTATATGTACATATCTACCTCCATTACCTCGTCCCCCTGCACATCGACTCGGTACTGGTACCCCATGTACTGTATATAGCCAAGTTATCGTTACTCATCGTGTATTTATTCCTTGTGTTATTATTTTTCTGTTTTTCTCTCTGCATTGTTGGGAAGGGACCGTCAGTTAGCATTTCACTGTTAGTCTACACCTGTTGTTTACCAAGCATGTGACAAATATTTTTCATTTGATTTGAACCTTTTGCGGTCTAGGCTGGGTTATTTTTAAATCACTTTCTGTTTCGGTTCTGTTGATGTAAATAGGTCCTCTAACTAAATGTTATTGATTTAATGTATTAATTGGTTGGTTGGTTGATTGATTGGTTGGTTGGTTGGTTGGTTGGCTGGCTGGTTGGTTGGTTGGTTGATTGGTTGGTTGGTTGGTTGGTTGGCTGGCTGGTTGATTGGTTGGTTGGTTGGTTGATTGGTTGGGTTAGGGTTATCCCATTATCCCAAAAACCCTAGACCCACTCCAATTTGCACACCGCCCCAACAGATCCACAGATGATGCAATCTCTGTTGCACTCCACACTGCCCTTTCCCACCTGGACAAAAGGAACACCTATGTGAGAATGCTATTCATTGACTACAGCTTCAACACCATAGTGCCCTCAAAGCTCATCACTAAGCTAAGGACCCTGGGACTAAACACCTCCCTCTGCAACTGGATCCTGGACTTCCTGACGGGCCACCCCCAGGTGGTAAGGGTAGGTAACAACACATCTGCCACGCTGATCCTCAACACGGGGGCCCCTCAGTGGTGCATGCTCAGTCCCCTCCTGTACTCCCTGTTCACTCATGACTGCATGGCCAGGCACGATTCCAACACCATCATTAATTTTGCTGACAACACAACAGTGGAAGGGCCTGATCACCGACAACGATGAGACAGCCTATAGGGAGGAGGTCAGAGACCTGGCCGTGTGGTGCCAGGATAACAACCTCTCCCTCAACGTGATCAAGACAAAGGAGATGATTGAGGACTACTGGAAAAAGAAGAGGACCGAGCACACCCACATTCTCATCGACGGGGCTGTAGTGGAGCAGGTTGAGAGCTTCAAGTTCCTTGGTGTCCACATCGCCAACAAACTATCATGATCCAAACACACCAAGACAGTCGTGAAGAGGGCACGACAAAGCCTATTCTCCCTCAGGGATTGAAAAGATTTGGCATGGGTCCTCAGATCCTCAAAAGTTTCTACAGCTGCACCATCGAGAGCATCCTGACTGGTTGCATCACTGCCTGGTCCCTGCACGCACCACCCACGTGGAGTTCCAGGTCTCAGGCAGCCTCTGGAACTGCCGTTCTGCTGCCAACAAGGCAGAGTTCATCTCAGCGTATGCTACCCTCCAGTCCCTCGACTTCTTGGCGCTGACGGAAACATGGATTACCACTGAAAACACTGCTACTCCTACTGCTCTCTCCTCGTCTGACCATGTGTTCTCGCATACCCCGAGAGCATCTGGTCAGCGGGGTGGTGGCACAGGAATCCTCATCTCTCCCAAGTGGACATTCTCAATTTTTCCCCTGACCCATCTGTCTATCTCCTCATTTGAATTCCATGCTGTCACAGTCACTAGCCCATTTAAGCTTAATATCCTTGTCATCTATTGCCCTCCAGGTTCCCTTGGAGAGTTCATCAATGAGCTTGACGCCTTGATAAGTTCCTTTCCTGAGGATGGCTCACCCCTCACAGTTTTGGGGGATTTCAACCTCCCTACGTCTACATTTGACTCATTTCTCTCTGCCTCCTTCTTTCCACTCCTCTCCTCTTTTGACCTCACCCTCTCACCGTCCCCCCCTACTCACAAGGCAGGCAATACACTTGACCTCATCTTTACTAGATGCTGTTCTTCTACTAATCTCACTGCAACTCCCCTCCATGTCTCCGACCACTACTTTATATCCTTTTCTCTCTCGCTCTCCACCAACACTACTCACTCTGCCCCTACACAGATGGTAATGCGCCGTCGAAACCTTCGTTCTCTCTCTCCCGCTACTCTCTCCTCTTACATCCTATCATCTCTTCCCTCTGCTCAATCCTTCTCCCTCCAATCTCCTGATTCTGCCTCCTCAACCCTCCTCTCCTCCCTTTCTGCATCCTTTGACTCTCTATGTCCCCTATCCTCCCGGCCGGCTCGGTCCTCCCCTCCAGCTCCATGGCTTGATGACTCATTGCGAGCTCACAGAACAGAGCTCCGGGCAGCTGAGCGGAAATGGAAGAAAACTAGACTCCCTGCGGACCTGGCATCTTTTCACTCCCTCCTCTCTACATTTTCTTCATCTGTTTCTACTGCTAAGGCCACTTTCTACCACTCTAAATTCCAAGCATCTGCCTCTAACCCTAGGAAGCTGTTTGCCACAATCTCCTCCCTGCTGAATCCTCCCCCCACCCCCCCCACCCCCCTCCTCCCTCTCTGTGGATGACTTCGTCAACCATTTTGAAAAGAAGGTTGACGACATCCGATCCTCGATTGTTAAGTCAAATGACACTGCTGGTCCTGCTCACACTGCCCTACCCTATGCTTTGACTTCTTTCTCCCCTCTCTCTCCAGATGAAATCTTGCGACTTGTGACGGCAGGCCGCCCAACAACCTGCCCGCTTGACCCTATCCTCTCCTCTCTTCTCCAGACCATCTCCGGTGACCTTCTCCCTTACCTCACCTCGCTGATCAACTCATCCTTGACCGCTGGCTATGTCCCTTCCGTCTTCAAGAGAGCGAGAGTTGCACCCCTTCTCAGAAAACCAACACTCGATCCCTCTGATGTCAACAACTACAGACCAGTATCCCTTCTTTCTTTTCTCTCCAAAACTATTGAGCGTGCCGTCTTTAGCCAACTCTCTTGCTATCTCTCTCAGAATGACCTTCTTGATCCAAACCAGTCAGGTTTCAAGACTGGTCATTCAACTGAGACTGCTCTTCTCTGTGTCACGGAGGCTCTCCGCACTGCTAAAGCTAACTCTCTCTCCTCTGCTCTTGTCCTTCTAGACCTGTCTGCTGCCTTTGATACTGTGAACCATCAGATCCTCCTCTCCACCCTCTCCGAACTGGGCATCTCCGGCGCGGCTCACTCTTGGATTGCGTCCTACCTGACCGGTCGCTCCTACCAAGTGGCGTGGCGAGAAGCTGTCTCCGCACCACGTGCTCTCACCACTGGTGTCCCCCAGGGCTCAGTTCTAGGCCCTCTCCTATTCTCCCTATACACCAAGTCACTTGACTCTGTCATATCCTCACATGGCCTCTCCTATCATTGCTACGCTGATGACACACAACTAATCTTCTCCTTTCCCCCTTCTGATAACCAGGTGGCGAATCGCATCTCTGCATGTCTGGCAGACATATCAGTATGGATGACGGATCACCACCTCAAGCTGAACCTTGGCAAGACGGAGCTGCTCTTCCTCCCGGGGAAGGACTGCCTGTTCCATGATCTCGCCATCACGGTTAACAACTCTGTTGTGTCCTCCTCCCAGAGTGCGAAGAGCCTTGGCGTGACCCTGGACAACACCCTGTCGTTCTCCGCTAACATCAAGGCGGTGACCCGATCCTGTAGGTTCATGCTCTACAACATTCGGCGAGTACGACCCTGCCTTACACAGGAAGCGGCACAGGTCCTAATCCAGGCACTTGTCATCTCCCGTCTGGATTACTGCAACTCGCTGTTGGCTGGGCTCCCTGCCTGTGCCATTAAACCCCTACAACTCATCCAAAATGCCGCAGCCCGTCTGGTGTTCAACCTTCCCAAGTTCTCTCACGTCACCCCGCTCCTCCGCACACTCCACTGGCTTCCAGTTGAAGCTTACATCTGCTACAAGACCATGGTGCTTGCCTACGGAGCTGTGAGGGGAACGGCACCTCCGTACCTTCAGGCTCTGATCAGTCCCTTCACCCAAACGAGGGCATTGCGTTCATCCACCTCTGGCCTGCTGGCTCCCCTACCTCTGCGGAAGCATAGTTCCCGCTCAGCCCAGTCAAAACTGTTCGCTGCTCTGGCACCCCAATGGTGGAACAAGCTCCCTCACGACGCCAGGACAGCGGAGTCACTCACCACCTTCCGGAGACATTTGAAACCCCACCTCTTTAAGGAATACCTGGGATAGGATAAAGCAATCCTTCTACCCCCCCCCCCCCCCCTTTACCCCAACCCAAACCCAACCCCCCCCCCCCAAAAAAAAAGAACTTTGTAAAGTGGTGATCCCACTGGCTATAAGGTGAATGCACCTATTTGTAAGTCGCTCTGGATAAGAGCGTCTGCTAAATGACGTAAATGTAAATGGTATGGCAACTGCTCGGCCTCCGACTGCAAGGCACTACAGAGGGCAGTGCATACGGCCCAGTACATCACTGGGGCCAAGCTTCCTGCCATCCAGGACCTCTATACCAGGTGGTGTCAGAGGAAGGCCCTAAAAATTGTCAAGGACTCCAGCCACCCTAGTCATAGACTGTTCTCTCTGCTACCGCACGGCAAGCGGTACCGGAGCTCCAAGTCTAGGTCCAAAAGTCTTCTCAACAGCTTCTACCCCCAAGCCATAAGACTCCTGAACAGCTACTCTTCTGTTTATTATCTATGCATAGTCACTTTAACTCTACCCACATGTACATATTACCTCAATTACCTCGACTAACCGGTGCCCCCGCACATTGACTCTGTACCGGTACCCCCTGTATATAGCCTCGCTATTGTTATTTTATTTTACTGCTGCTCTTTAATTACTTGTTATTTTTCTATTGTTCTTAAAACTGCATTGTTGATTAAAGCTTGTCAGTAAGCATTTCACTGTAAGGTCTTCACCTGTTGTATTCGGCGCGTGTGACAAATACGATTTGATTTGATTTGATTTGGTCGGTTAATTGATTGATTGGTTGGTCGGCTGGTTGGTTGGTTAATTGACTCACCCTAGTGACGTCTCGTTCCACTTTCCTCTGTCTGGATGAGAGGTACCCGTCAGCTGACATGGCGTTGCTGCTCTTCACGGTATTGATGATGGAGACGTAGGAGAAGACCATGACCGTGACTGGGATGAAGAAGCAGAAGATGAGGATGGAGATGATGTAGGACTTGTAGATGGTGGAGTAGTTAGCCCTGGACCAGTCCACCTCACAGTTCCCGTACCCACCGTCTGGAGCTAGAGATAGGGGAATGGATGGATGGATTAATGGATGGATGGATGGATGGATGAATTAATGGATGGATGGATGAATGGAAGGATATATGAATGGATGGCTTAGAGCAGTGCTTCGATGGATGAACGGATATATGAATGGATGGATGGATGAATGGATGGATGGATGGATGGATGAATGAATGGATGGATAAATGGATGGATTAATGGATGGATGGATGAATGAATGGATGGATAAATGGATGGATTGATGGATGGATGGATGAATGAATGGATTGATAAATGGATGGATTAATGGATGGATGGATGAATGAATGGATGGATAAATGGATGGATTAATGGATGGATGGATTTATGAATGGATGGACGGAGACACTAACCTGTGTAGCTGCCCCAGCCCAGCAGTGGAGCCACAGACCAGAAGAAAGCCCCGACCCAGATGAACATCAGAGAGATGCAAATGGTGCTCAAACTGATGCAGTAGGCTGGAAACAGGACAGAGAGGGACACACACACACACGGACAGACAGACAGACACAGGACAGACACAGGACAGACAGACAGACACAGGACAGACATACACAGGACAGACAGACAGACAGACAGACAGACAGACAGACAGACAGACAGACAGACAGACAGACAGACAGACAGACAGACAGACACAGGACAGAGATGCAATGAGTGTGTTTGTGTTCCAGTCAAACCACACCCTTCATATAACATGGTTTGAGGCATAGTTTCCCTATAATCCTGCAGTCCCCCTCAACATTTCCCTATAATCCTGCAGTCACCCTCAACATTCCCCTATAATCCCGCAGTCACCCTCAACATTCCCCTATAATCCTGCAGTCACCCTCAACATTTCCCTATAATCCCGCAGTCACCCTCAACATTTCCCTATAATCCCGCAGTCACCCTCAATATTTCCCTATAATCTTGCAGTCACCCTCAATATTTCCCTATAATCCTGCAGTCACCCTCAACATTTCCCTATAATCCCGCAGTCACCCTCAACATTTCCCTATAATCCCGCAGTCACCCTCAACATTTCCCTATAATCCCGCAGTCACCCTCAATATTTCCATATAATCCTGCAGTCAACCTCAACATTTCCCTATAATCCTACAGTCACCCTCAACATTTCCCTATAATCTTGCAGTCACCCTCAGCATATTGTCAATTAAATATTAAATTTTAAGATTTTGTTGCTTTTGGCTCAAAATATCATAATGGGCTATTTTCTGCTCAGAAAGACATGCTAAGAACATTTTTTAAGAGGAGATGTTTCAGACATGCTAAAGATATGTTAAGAACCTTATGCCACGGCCATACACACTTGGAAAAGAGGGTTCCTCAAGGGTTCTATGGGAAGGGTGATGGTTCTATGTGGAACCATAATGACTAAAATAACCCTTTGAGCTCTTTAATGGTTCTTTGCAGTTCTGAAAAGGGTTCTTTGCTCTTTCAGTGATAATTAAAATGTAGAGGCGGAAGCTCACTCTAATATTTTGGGGTGTGGTTTGCGCAGAGATCTTTTTGTGCAACCGTGAGAGAGAGAGTGTCGTTCCAGTTTAATGGATCTAATCAGTTGTGTTATGCCATTATATATGATATATGACTATGGCCAGTGACGGTGTCTTCTGAAAGACTCACATAGGGCCTTGTGTGAAATGGGAATTGTAGACCAAATCAGAGGATCTCAATTATCTCTGTAGGGACACCCAGCCATTCCATAGCTAGCACTAGTAATGGGGAAACAGCTTCCTGAAGCATTGAGGTTTTCCAGCCAATTGTGTTGAAAATAGGTTAATTACTCGAGGCTTTGATCAACACAGTGAACACTAGTGGCACCTGCTGGACAAAATAATTTAGAGCAGCCAAATTATTATAGAAGACGTCCCACACCCCGTAGTGCGTGTATAGTTTTATGTCTTCTATCAAACCAATACCAAAACAATCAGGTGGTTGTTCGACGAAACGAAAGCGTCGGACGTCATTCATCACGTGCTTCTGATAAAGTGATACAGGCATCGGCACACTGCTTCGAAGTACACTGCTTATCGATTTCAACGCATGCCTCGGAGCTCCGGCATCAAACATAACATCACACCTGATTCAACTCGTCAATTAACACAATATAAACGCTTATGGAATTTCTACAAAATAATATGGCTAACCTGAATAACAAAGCCTGTATGGTTCTTCAAAAAGTTATTTGTAGAACCTTTGTGATTGAGAACGGTTAAAGGTTCTATAAAGAACCATTAAAAAGGGTTGTAACCATAGCGGAACCCTTTTTGCGGCTATATAGAACCTTTTTTAATAGTTCTTTATAGAACCTTAGGAAAGTTCTTTATAGCATCATAAATGTTTCCATTTAGAACCTTATGAGCATGGTTCTTTATAGAACCTTCAAAAAAGGTTCTATATAGCACCAAAAAGGATCTGCTATGGTTACAAGCCAAATAACCCTTATCTGGTGCTATATAGAACTATTTGTTTTTGTGTGTAGTCGCTGATCCCAGATCAGTGTGTCACCCTCTCTAAAAGGGCTCTGATCTCCAAATGTCACTCCTCCGCAAACACGCAACAGGAAAAGTTGGAGGGAGGCTGGCTCTTTTAAAAGTCCAGAATTCTTTCCACCCCAGTTATGAATGTCAGACTGTGACATTTTTATGAACAATGAGTCTCTTTTTTTTTTTTTTCAGGCGCACACACGGGCAGCACTTGTAAATCACTCCCACTGAAAATAACCTTTCTTGACAAAGTACATGTAGGTTTTGTATTCAGTGAGAAGAGAAATAATTGATTGTTGTGACGGTGTGCTTCCAATGACCAATATGATGAATCAGTCACTTACGGACTGACTACAGGACATGCTGTATGAGGTGATATGCTTTAGTGCCTCCTTAGTAAATGATGTAACTCAAAAGTCTGATAGAAAGTATAATTGTACCTTGACAGAATGTGTAAATCCGTTCTCTGACCCAATCGATTTCAAATAATTTCACTGTGATATGACTTGTGAAAGACGTTTATCAATCAAATATTGACAGATACAGATCCAGTCTACTGATTAACTAAAAAAAGAACGTATTAAAATGGCATTGATGAATAGCCTACTCTACGCAAGATGTCTACCATGTCGCAAGTTGTCTGAATAACCTCAAACATACAGTAAACCTCCCCTTCAGAGCAACCAACCCACCATAGAAGTTAACAGAGGCAGTTATTCTATTATTACCAAGTAGTTAAGACATTCCTCACGTCAACCTCACCTCAAATGAAGTTAATTGTCAGGTCTGGTGCAGAGAATGTGAATGTAAATAGTAGTCATTAATCAAACAGTAATTTCCTCCCATAAATCCAGCCAGTAATGAACGCTGAGAACAACATATCTCTTTCTTCTCTTGTCAGAGCTACTGGGTCCCAAATGACACCATATTCCCTATATAGTGCACTACTTTTGACCATGGTCCTATGGGACATTTCATTTCTCTCTCTCTCTCGCTCTCTCTCTCTCTCTCTCTCTCTCTCTCTCTCTCTCTCTCTCTCTCTGTCACCAACTATTTTCTTCTCTCTCTCTCTCTCTCTCTCTCTCTCTCTCTCTCTCTCTCTCTCTCTCTCTCTCTCTCTCTCTCTCTCTCTCTCTCTCTCTCTCTCTGTCTCTGTCTCTGTCTCTCTCTCTCTGGCTCTCTCTCTCTCTCTCTCTCTCTCTCTCTCTCTCTGTCTCTCTCTCTGTCTCTCTCTGTCTCTCTCTCTGTCTCTCTCTGTCTCTCTCTCTGTCTCTCTCTGTCTCTCTCTGTCTCTCTCTGTCTCTCTCTCTCTCTCTGTGTGTCTCTCTCTGTCTCTGTCTCTGTCTCTGTCTCTGTCTCTCTCTCTCTCTGGCTCTCTCTCTCTCTGTCTCTCTCTCTCTCTCTCTCTCTGTCTCTCTCTCTCTCTCTCTCTCTCTCTCTCTTTCTCTCTCTCTCTCTCTCTCCCTCTGTGTCTCTCTGTCTCTGTCTCTGTCTCTCTCTGTCTCTCTCTCTCTCTCTCTCTCTCTCTGTGTCTCTCTGTCTCTGTCTCTGTCTCTCTCTGTCTCTCTCTCTGTCTCTCTCTCTCTCGCCAACTATTTTCTTCTCTCCCCCCCCCCCTCCCCCCCGTCTTTCAGGTGTATGTGGTGAACATGAAGATAAAGAAAGAAGCAGAGTCTCGGCCGGTGAAGGAGGTGAAGGGAGGAGAGGAGGAAGAGGAGGAGGAGGAGGTGGGAGCGGACATTCTTCCTCCTGATAGCCTGATTATGCTGGTGCAGCCTGAACTGCCGTCTCTGTCTTGGCTGTGGTTGGCTGTCCTCAGAGACTATGCTCTACTGACACTGCCTGCAGAGTTCTCCAGCCAACTGCCACCTGACGGTACACTACACCCTACTCAACACTGTGGCCAACTGCCTCCTGACGGTACACTACATCCTTCTCAACACTGTGGCCACCTGACGGTACACTACACCTTACTCAACACTGTGGCCACCTGACGGTACACTACACCCTACTCAACACTGTGGCCACCTGACGGTACACTACACCCTACTCAACACTGTGGCCTCCTGACGGTACACTACACCCTACTCAACACTGTGGCCACCTGGCGGTACACTACACCCTACTCAACACTGTGGCCACCTGATGGTACACTACACCCTACTCAACACTGTGGCCACCTGACGGTACACTACACCCTACTCAACACTGTGGCCTCCTGACGGTACACTACACCCTACTCAACACTGTGGCCTCCTGCCACCTGACGGTACACTACACCCTACTCAACACTGTGGCCTCCTGCCACCTGACGGTACACTACACCCTACTCAACACTGTGGCCAACTGCCTCCTGACGGTACACTACACCCTACTCAACACTGTGGCCACCTGACGGTACACTACACCTTACTCAACACTGTGGCCACCTGACGGTACACTACACCCTACTCAACACTGTGGCCACCTGACGGTACACTACACCCTACTCAACACTGTGGCCTCCTGACGGTACACTACACCCTACTCAACACTGTGGCCACCTGACGGTACACTACACCCTACTCAACACTGTGGCCACCTGCCTCCTGACGGTACACTACACCCTACTCAACACTGTGGCCTCCTGACGGTACACTACACCCTACTCAACACTGTGGCCAACTGCCTCCTGACGGTACACTACACCCTACTCAACACTGTGGCCTCCTGATGGTACACTACACCCTACTCAACACTATGGCCACCTGACGGTACACTACACCCTACTCAACACTGTGGCCACCTGCCTCCTGACGGTACACTACACCCTACTCAACACTGTGGCCAACTGCCTACTGATGGTACACTACACCCTACTCAACACTGTGGCCTCCTGACGGTACACTACACCCTACTCAACACTGTGGCCTCCTGACGGTACACTACACCCTACTCAACACTGTGGCCACCTGACGGTACACTACACCCTACTCAACACTGTGGCCTCCTGGCGGTACACTACACCCTACTCAACACTGTGGCCTCCTGACGGTACACTACACCCTACTCAACACTGTGGCCAACTGCCACCTGACGGTACACTACACCCTACTCAACACTTTGGCCTCCTGACGGTACACTACACCCTACTCAACACTGTGGCCTCCTGCCTCCTGACGGTACACTACACCCTACTCAACACTGTGGCCACCTGACGGTACACTACACCCTACTCAACACTGTGGCCTCCTGACGGTACACTACACCCTACTCAAAACTGTGGCCACCTGACGGTACACTACACCCTACTCAACACTGTGGCCACTTGACGGTACATTACACCCTACTCAACACTGTGGCCTCCTGACGGTACACTACACCCTACTCAACACTGTGGCCTCCTGACGGTACACTACACCCTACTCAACACTGTGGCCTCCTGCCTCCTGACGGTACACTACACCCTACTCAACACTGTGGCCACCTGCCTCCTGACGGTACACTACACCCTACTCAACACTGGGGCCAACTGCCTCCTGACGGTACACTACACCCTACTCAACACTGTGGCCTCCTGATGGTACACTACACCCTACTCAACACTGTGGCCACCTGACGGTACACTACACCCTACTCAACACTGTGGCCAACTGCCTCCTGACGGTACACTACACCCTACTCAACACTGTGGCCACCTGCCACCTGACGGTACACTACACCCTACTCAACACTGTGGCCTCCTGATGGTACACTACACCCTCCTCAACACTGTGGCCTCCTGACGGTACACTACACCCTACTCAACACTGTGGCCACCTGACGGTACACTACACCCTACTCAACACTGTGGCCACCTGCCACCTGACGGTACACTACACCCTACTCAACACTGTGGCCTCCTGACGGTACACTACACCCTACTCAACACTGTGGCCTCCTGACGGTACACTACACTTTACTCAACACTGTGGCCAACTGCCTCCTGACGGTACACTACACCCTACTCAACACTGTGGCCTCCTGACGGTACACTACACCCTACTCAACACTGTGGCCACCTGACGGTACACTACACCCTACTCAACACTGTGGCCACCTGACGGTACACTACACCCTACTCAACACTGTGGCCAACTGCCACCTGACGGTACACTACACCCTACTCAACACTGTGGCCTCCTGACGGTACACTACACCCTACTCAACACTGTGGCCACCTGACGGTACACTACACCCTACTCAACACTGTGGCCAACTGCCACCTGACGGTACACTACACCCTACTCAACACTGTGGCCACCTGACGGTACACTACACCCTACTCAACACTGTTGCCTCCTGACGGTACACTACACCCTACTCAACACTGTGGCCTCCTGACGGTACACTACACCCTACTCAACACTGTGGCCTCCTGACGGTACACTACACCCTACTCAACACTGTGGCCAACTGCCACCTGACGGTACACTACACCCTACTCAACACTGTGGCCAACTGCCTCCTGACGGTACACTAGACCCTACTCAACACTGTGGCCACCTGACGGTACACTACACCCTACTCAACACTGTGGCCAACTGACGGTACACTACACCCTACTCAACACTGTGGCCACCTGACGGTACACTACACCCTACTCAACACTGTGGCCAACTGCCACCTGACGGTACACTACACCCTACTCAACACTGTTGCCTCCTGACGGTACACTACACCCTACTCAACACTGTGGCCTCCTGACGGTACACGACACCCTACTCAACACTGTGGCCACCTGACGGTACACTACACCCTACTCAACACTGTGGCCTCCTGACGGTACACTACACCCTACTCAACACTGTGGCCAACTGCCACCTGACGGTACACTACACCCTACTCAACACTGTGGCCAACTGCCTCCTGACGGTACACTAGACCCTACTCAACACTGTGGCCACCTGACGGTACACTACACCCTACTCAACACTGTGGCCAACTGACGGTACACTACACCCTACTCAACACTGTGGCCACCTGATGGTACACTACACCCTACTCAACACTGTGGCCACCTGACGGTACACTACACCCTACTCAACACTGTTGCCTCCTGACGGTACACTACACCCTACTCAACACTGTGGCCTCCTGACGGTACACTACACCCTACTCAACACTGTGGCCAACTGCCACCTGACGGTACACTACACCCTACTCAACACTGTGGCCAACTGCCTCCTGACGGTACACTACACCCTACTCAACACTGTGGCCACCTGACGGTACACTACACCCTACTCAACACTGTGGCCACCTGACGGTACACTACACCCTACTCAACACTGTGGCCACCTGACGGTACACTACACCCTACTCAACACTGTGGCCTCCTGACGGTACACTACACCCTACTCAACACTGTGGCCAACTGCCACCTGAAGGTACACTACACCCTACTCAACACTGTGGCCACCTGACGGTACACTACACCCTACTCAACACTGTGGCCTACTGACGGTACACTACACCCTACTCAACACTGTCGCCAACTGCCACCTGACGGTACACTACACCCTACTCAACACTGTGGCCAACTGCCACCTGACGGTACACTACACCCTACTCAACACTGTGGCCACCTGCCACCTGACGTTACACTACACCCTACTCAACACTGTGGCCACCTGACGGTACACTACACCCTACTCAACACTGTGGCCACCTGACGGTACACTACACCCTACTCAACACTGTGGCCACCTGACGGTACACTACACCCTACTCAACACTGTGGCCTCCTGACGGTACACTACACCCTACTCAACACTGTGGCCACCTGACGGTACACTACACCCTACTCAACACTGTGGCCTCCTGACGGTACACTACACCCTACTCAACACTGTGGCCACCTGACGGTACACTACACCCTACTCAACACTGTGGCCTCCTGCCACCTGACGGTACACTACACCCTACACAACACTGTGGCCTCCTGACGGTACACTACACCCTACTCAACACTGTGGCCTCCTGACGGTATATGTACATATTCTTAAATCCCATTCTTTACTAGATTTGTGTGAATTAGGTATATGTTGTGAAATTGTTAGATATTACTTGTTAGATATTACTGCACTGTCGGAGCTAGAAGCACAAGCATTTCGCTACACCCCGCTATAACATCTGCTAAACACGTGCATGTGACAAATACAATTTGATTTTATTTTATTGTATTTATTTACAATGGTGTTTGTTCTTCACTGGTTGCCATTTTCTTGTGGCAACAGGTCACAAATCTTGCTGCTGTGATGGCACACTGTGGTATTTCACCCAATAGATATGGGAGTTTATAAAAATGTGATTTGTTTTCCAATTCTTTGTGGGTCTGTGTAATCTGAGGGAAATATGTGTCTCTAATATGGTCATACATTTGGCAGGAGGTTAGGAAGTGCAGCTCAGTTTCCACCTCATTTTGTGGGCAGTGTGCACATAGCCTGTCTTCTCTTGAGAGCCAGGTCTGCCTACGGCGGCCTTTCTCAATAGCAAGGCTATGCTCACTGAGTCTGTACATAGTCAAAGCTTTCCTTAAGTTTGGGTTAGTCACAGTGGTCAGGTATTCTGACACTGTGTAGTCTCTGTTTAGGGCCAAATAGCATTCTAGTTTGCTCTGTTTTTCGGTAAATTAATTCCAATGTGTCAGAATGTTGTTTTCTAATGATTTGGTTGGGTCTAATTGTGTTGTTGTTGTTGTCCTGGGGCTCTGTGGGGTCTGTTTGTGTTTGTGAACAGAGTCCCGGGACCAGCTTGCTTAGGGGACTCTTCTCCAAGCTCATCTCTCTGTAGGTGATCGCTTTGTTATGGAAGGTTTGGGAATCACTTCCTTTTAGGTGGTTCTATAATTTGGATTTGGATAATTAGCGGGTATCGGCCTAATTCTGCTCTGCACTCATTATTTTGTGTTTTTTGTTGTACACTGAGGATATTTTTGCAGAATTCTGCATGCAGAGTCTCAATTTGGTGTTTGTCCGATTTTGTGAATTCTTGGTTGGTGAGCGGACCCCAGACCTCACAACCATAAAGGGCAATGGGTTCTATAACTGATTCAAGTGTTTTTGGCCAGATCCTAATTGGGTTGTCAAATTTTATGTTCCTTTTGATGGCATAGAAGGCCCTTCTTGCCTTGTCTCTCAGATCGTTCACAGCTTTGTGGAAGTTACCTGTGGCGCTGATGTTTAGGCCGAGGTATGTATCGTGTTTTGTGTGCTCTAGGGCAACGGTGTCTAGATGGAATTTTAATTTGTGGTCCTGGCAACTGGACTTTTTTTGAAACACCATTATTTTTGTCTTACTGAGAGTTACTGTCAGGGCCCAGGTCTGACAGAATCTGTGCAGAAAATCTAGGTGCTGCTGTAGGCCCTCCTTGGTTGGTGACAGAAGCACCAGATCATCAGCAAACAGTAGACATTTGACTTCAGATTCTAGTAGGGTGAGGCCGGGTG
>CM062473.1:1878760-1903760 GCA_031479575.1 Coregonus ussuriensis | reverse complement strand
GTTAGCCCAGTGACAGGATCCCTAGATCCGACAGGATCCCTAGATCCGACAGGATCCACTGCTCCACCTTCCTGCTCTGACCATAGTGATTAGAAGCCAAGAGAGTTGGGTGACCAGACATCCTCCATTTTGTCCCCAGCTAGAGCTGTCCCTGGAATTGTCCATGATTAGCCCTCAGAAAAGAAAAAAAAAGCAACTCTGGAAGTTAAATTGAGGCTGATTATTTTTTTATTTTTTTATAATCAAACGCTGTGTCCAATCAGATTTGCATGTAAAAATGTTGTCTAAATCGTTTGCTATCGTGGCTTCGCATTGGGCCTCATGAGAACGTCTGATCAGCGATACATTTTATCCAACACATTTAACAGCAGAAAGTGTTGCATGAAACAGAACAGGCTACCAACGTTGGGTTATTCTATAATTACTAGATAGGTTAAGATTACGAAAACAGTGGAGGGGTTTTACATTCCTGTGTTATAATGAATACAATTATTTGAAGGGACAATAGCGAAAAATTTATAGTTAAATATAATTCCTTACAATAACCCCCCCCCAAAAAAATATATATACGCAGCTACCAGAGTCACCTGCTGTGGTCATAGAGATAAAACCATAGAATTAGAATGACCTTAGAGAGGTTCCCATGCTGTACCATCCTGTTGTTACTATAGAGATAGAACCTTAGAGAGGTTCCCATGCTGTACCATCCTGTTGTTACTATAGAGATAGAACCTTAGAGAGGTTCCCATGCTGTACCATCCTATTGTTACTATAGAGATAGAACCTTAGAGAGATTCCCATGCTGTACCATCCTGTTGTTACTATAGAGATAGAACCTTAGAGAGGTTCCCATGCTGTACCATCCTGTTGTTACTATAGAGATATAACCTTAGAGAGGTTCCCATGCTGTACCATCCTGTTGTTACTATAGAGATATAACCTTAGAGAGGTTCCCATGCTGTACCATCCTGTTGTTACTATAGAGATAGAACCTTAGAGAGAGTCCCATGCGGTACCATCCTGTTGTTACTATAGAGATAGAACCTTAGAGAGGTTCCCATGCTGTACCATCCTGTTGTTACTATAGAGATAGAACCTTAGAGAGGTTCCCATGCTGTACCATCCTGTTGTTACTATAGAGATAGAACCTTAGAGAGGTTCCCATGCTGTACCATCCTGTTGTTACTATAGAGATATAACCTTAGAGAGGTTCCCATGCTGTACCATCCTGTTGTTACTATAGAGATATAACCTTAGAGAGGTTCCCATGCTGTACCATCCTGTTGTTACTATAGAGATAGAACCTTAGAGAGGTTCCCATGCTGTACCATCCTGTTGTTACTATAGAGATATAACCTTAGAGAGGTTCCCATGCTGTACCATCCTGTTGTTACTATAGAGATAGAACCATAGAGAGGTTCCCATGCTGTACCATCCTGTTGTTACTATAGAGATAGAACCTTAGAGAGGTTCCCATGCTGTACCATCCTGTTGTTACTATAGAGATAGAACCTTAGAGAGGTTCCCATGCTGTACCATCCTGTTGTTACTATAGAGATAGAACCTTAGAGAGGTTCCCATGCTGTTTGCTGTCACTGATTTACTCCTGATCTGCTGTACGAGCTTCTATAACATCCTGTCAATCAGGTCGTTTCCCTTTAACCCTTCCTGCCTGGAAACTCTTCCCTTAACCCTATGGGTTCAGACACAACAATAGCGAGAGTACTGAGCACCTCTGAACAGAGTACCTGCAGTGATTGGCACACCCAGTGCACACAGATATTAAATGTAGACATACGCGAACATGTTGGCAGTCAGACGTCTACAACGGACGGTCTCCTAAAACACAGCCCACTGAATGATGGTCGGAGGAACGCTAGATCCACATTCGGTGCGATGTGTGCAAGCCTAAACCCGGCCGGCCTCCCGTAAAGATGCACTATGCAGAAATCGCTCCGTCATTTCCCGTTTGCAAAAATTCTAACAGTTTGCCTAATTTCAGTTTATGTGACAAAACAAGAAAGTATAGTGTAGAGAATCATTGTACCATCTAAACTACTTTTCTATAACCAGAGCATCATTGTACCATCTAAACCGCTGTGAAACATATTTTTCCATAAGCAAAAATATTGTATTTTCAGCTGTTTGAAGCTGGTGTACAAAACCCAAAGTAAAAGTCCCAAAAACTAAACTTAAGAATGGGAAGCATAGAAATAGCGCACATAGAACATATCTACTGCTCCTTAGACTTGCTTTCAATGAGAATGACAGATCTATAACTCACATTTCTATGTGAATTTGGTCGGGTCTCCCAAAAAGTTACATATTGCAGCTTTAACCCTGTCTGCCTCTTTTAACCCTAAAATCGATTCCAGCCTTTCCTGCTTTTTTCCTTCCAGGCTTTCCTTGAATGTGTGGTAACGCCAGAACACCTTAACTCTAACCAAGCCTTTGGCTGGTGAAACCGACTGACTGCTGTGTTTACAGAGAAACAGAATGTGATCTGTAAGTCAGGATGGTCGAACGAGGCAAACCAAGCCTGCCTGGAACCAATATCTCTGTAGGCTTATGGTTGATCAAGGAGTAATTTGTGACTATTGTCTACTATTGGAATTCTGCTTTAGGACCATTTGTGCAATAAGTATCTTCTGTACCAAAGTATCCCCCTGTACCTCAACCTGGGTTAGACATCTAGGCCTACAGTATCATACTGTACAGTGAAAGCTGCATCCTCTCTGCTCATGTCCTCCAGGGTCAATCCCATTTCAATTAAGTCATTTCAGGAAGTAAAACTGTTCCAATATAAATTGAATCTCAGAAATGGAATTGATCGCAACTTTGATGTCCTCCTCTGACAGCTCCAAAGGGTCCTGCCACGTCCCCGTCCTGACGGAGCCACTCAGAGACGGGTGGAATGTCCCACGTGTACCTGTTCTGTTCATGTCCCGTCACGCTCTCCGATGCAGTAATCTGCTAATACTTCTGTTCATGTCCCTTCACGCTCTCTGATGCAGTAATCTTCTAATACTTCTCACATGCCTGTCTCGCTCCCTCCCTCCCTCCCTCCCTCCCTCCCTCCCTCAACTTCTCTCTAATTGTAACACACAGCTACAGGCCTGATAAATCTCCATATCTCTGCTTCTGAGCTTAGACTCTCTCATAACGGTAGGGAGACTGAGTCTGTATCCCAAGTGGCACTGTAAAACTGCACTACTTTTCACCAGAGCTCTATGGACTCTACAAGGGGCCCCCGGTGAAACATAGTGCTCTATGCAGCCAGTAGGGTGTCATTTCAGACACAGCTCTGTTACACCAATGTTGTTCTAGGTTCCCCGTCCACAGAGGCGGTTATTGTTACATCAATGTTGTTCTAGGTTCCCCCCGTCCACTGAGGGTCCCCTCATAGAGTAGCTAGCAGGATATCGGGCCTTCACCACTGGCTAGCCTTCACCAAGACAAAATAAGCAGTCGGACATTCCTAGCTGAAGTATGAACCTAAGTATGACAACTATTTCAGTCGCAAGTTAAAACCGTTACGGAGAGGAGGAGTAGAGGGTGCCAAACATACATGTAGGTAAAAAAAAAAAAAGTTCAAGCAGATATGTCTCCGGCTATATCGATCCAGTAGGAAGTGAGATAGTTCATGTTGTATCAAAATGTCGAGGTATTAAGTTTGCTTTGCATTCGTTATTTCAGGCGGAGACACATTTGAAAATAGCCTGGTCCCAGATCTATTTGTGCTGTCTTGACAACTCTAACAGGCGATGTCACCAACAGATCTGTGGCCCCGTGTAGCTCAGTTGGTAGAGCAGGGCACTCGCAACGCCAGGGTTGTGGGTTCGTTTCCCACAGGGGGCCAGTATGAAAATGTATGCACTCACTAACTGTAAATCGCTCTGGATAAGAGCGTCTGCTAAATGACTAAAACGTAAATGTAATCTCGGACCAGGCTAATGTGAACCTACTCTGGCAGGCGTTGTCACCAACAGATCTGGGACCAGGCTAATGTGAACCCACTCTAACAGGCGTTGTCACCAACAGATCTGGGACCAGGCTAATGTGAACCCACTCTTAACAGGCGTTGTCACCAACAGATCTGGGACCAGGTTAATGCGAACCCACTCAGGTTAATGTGAACCTACTCTGGCAGTGGAAGTGTATTGTCTGTCATCATGGTTTAGGAAATGAGTAATTGTTGGTTGTCTACCTGTAGTTCAGGGGAGGTAAAGCCCAGGTGTTTACCTGATCTCTCAGTGGGATAGTGTGTCTGCTTAATGTCAACAACAGCAAACGACCTCTGACCTCTGCTCAGGTAAACACAGAAGCCTGAGTGGTCACTTAACGGTTGAGCATACTCTCAACAATGGGCTCAATTACATATTTCTCTGCCTCAGAAAAAAAAGTGTATTTTTAAGGCTGGCTTTCATTCTTATGGATGCACAGCAGTTATTTTCCAACACAAGATCTGAGATAAAGGAATCCTGTCGTTTCAATTCTGTTCACTCTACAGACATGACTCCAACGTTGTCTGTACTTGTCTAAACTTCTTCTATTGCCTAATGGTTTTTTAGATAGAATCAGGGTGTCAGGTAGCTTAGTGGGTAAGAGCGTTGCGCCAGTAACCGAAAGGTCGCTGGTTCTAATCCCAGAGCCGACTAGGTGAAAAATCTGTCGATGTGCCCTTGAGCAAGGCACTTAACCCTAATTGCTCCTGTAAATCGCTCTGGATAAGAGTGTCTGCTAAATGACAAAAAAAATAAAAATAAAAAATCCCCAAATTCCTAGACTGGTCCCAGATCTGTTTGTGCTGTTTCAACAACCATGGTAGTTGGCAAGACAAACAGATCTGCTACCAGATTCCCATGAGTAGGTGGTTGTTGACAGATGGTGCAGGGCCCTGGCCCCACGGTCCACAGCCGTAATCTGATTACAGATTAACCTCCTACCCACATGGATACTAGTCCTAGTCTTAATCCACCTCCTCACTCTGTTTCCACTTACGAGTCCTTCACTGCATTCATCTAGATGGGGCCAATACATTAGGAAATGGACCCCCTTCACTCTGGATTGGGCCAATACATTAGGAAATGGACCCCCTTCACTCTGGATTGGGCCAATACATTAGGAAATGGACCCCCTTCACTCTGGATTGGGCCAATACATTAGGAAATGGACCCCCTTCACTCTGGATTGGGCCAATACATTAGGAAATGGACCCCCTTCACTCTGGATTGGGCCAATACATTAGGAAATGGACCCCCTTCACTCTGGATTGGGCCAATACATTAGGATATGGGCCCCCTTCACTCTGGATTGGGCCAATACATTAGGAAATGGACCCCCTTCACTCTGGATTGGGCCAATACTTTAGGATATGGACCCCCTTCACTCTGGATTGGGCCAATACATTAGGAAAGGGACCCCCTTCACTCTGGATTGGGCCAATACATTAGGAAATGGACCCCCTTCACTCTGGCTCTTTCCAGGTGAGGCCCTAGTCTAGCTCAGCCTTGGACTCTTCTGGACTCTTCTGGAAAGAGGCATCTAAATTGGCTCTAGACTCCAAACCTCCCTCAATTATGGGTCTAAAACCATTATGAGTATCTCGACCAATATAGAATACATCATTGATTGTTGAAAGATACTTGGTGCATTAGACAATCCGAAGAGCATACGATCGAGTTTGAAAGACATGGCATTTTTACTCATCTCAACAATTATTACTTTAGCTTCAATGGATTTTATAGGTACATGTTTTACAACTTATGGTAATTTTGTATGTCCAAACATGAATATTCAGTTACATTGAAATAAATGACTTTTTCAAGGGGTGTATAGTGCAATGTTCCTCAAAATGATTTTCTTAATTTTCAAATTATCCAGGTTCTTCCACCATTCAGACTACATTTTGAGATAATACACTACATATGCCATGTCTTTCCCCTCTCTCTCCAGATAAAATCCTGCGACTTGTGACTGCAGGCCGCCCAACAACCTGCCCGCTTGACCCCATCCCCTCCTCCCTTCTCCAGACCATCTCCGGTGACCTTCTCCCCTACCTCACCTCGCTGATCAACTCATCCTTGACCGCTGGCCATGTCCCTTCCGTCTTCAAGAGAGCGAGAGTTGCTCCCCTTCTCAAAAAACCAACACTCGACCCCACTGATGTCAACAACTACAGACCAGTATCCCTTCTTTCTTTTCTTTCCAAAACTATTGAGCGTGCCGTCTTTAGCCAACTCTCTTGTTATCTCTCTCAGAATGACCTTCTTGATCCAAACCAATCAGGTTTCAGGACTGGTCATTCAACTGAGACTGCTCTTCTCTGTGTCACGGAGACTCTCCGCACTGCTAAAGCTAACTCTCTCTCCTCTGCTCTTGTCCTTCTAGACCTGTCTGCTGCTTTTGATACTGTGAACCATCAGATCCTCCTCTCCACCCTCTCCGAGCTGGGCATCTCCGGCGCGGCTCACTCCTGGATTGCGTCCTACCTGACCGGTCGCTCCTACCAAGTGGCGTGGCGAGAAGCTGTCTCCGCACCACGTGCTCTCACCACTGGTGTCCCCCAGGGCTCAGTTCTAGGCCCTCTCCTTTTCTCCCTATACACCAAGTCACTTGGCTCTGTCATATCCTCACATGGCCTTTCCTATCATTGCTACGCTGACGATACACAACTAATCTTCTCCTTTCCCCCTTCTGATAACCAGGTGGCGAATCGCATCTCTGCATGTCTGGCAGACATATCAGTATGGATGACGGATCACCACCTCAAGCTGAACCCTGGCAAGACGGAGCTGCTCTTCCTCCCGGGGAAGGACTGCCCGTTCCATGATCTCGCCATCACGGTTGACAACTCCGCTGTGTCCTCCTCCCAGAGTGCGAAGAGCCTAGGCGTGACCCTGGACAACACCCTGTCGTTCTCCGCCAACATCAAGGCGGTGACCCGCTCCTGCAGGTTCATGCTCTACAACATTCGGAGAGTACGACCCTGCCTTACACAGGAAGCGGCACAGGTCCTAATCCAGGCACTTGTCATCTCCCGTCTGGACTACTGCAACTCGCTGTTGGCTGGCCTCCCTGCCTGTGCCATTAAACCCCTACAACTCATCCAGAATGCCGCAGCCCGTCTGGTGTTCAACCTTCCCAAGTTCTCTCACGTCACCCCCCTCCTCCGCACACTCCACTGGCTTCCAGTTGAAGCTCGCATCCGCTACAAGACCATGGTGCTTGCCTATGGAGCAGTGAGGGGAACGGCACCTCTGTACCTTCAGGCTCTGATCAGTCCCTACACCCAAACGAGGGCATTGCGTTCATCCACCTCTGGCCTGCTGGCTCCCCTTCCTCTGCGGAAGCATAGCTCCCGCTCAGCCCAGTCAAAACTGTTCGCTGCTCTGGCACCCCAATGGTGGAACAAGCTCCCTCACGACGCCAGGACAGCGGAGTCACTCACCACCTTCCGGGGACATTTGAAACCCCACCTCTTTAAGGAATACCTGGGATAGGATAAAGTAATCCTTCTAACCCCCCCCCCCCCCCCCCCCCCCCCCCCCCCAAATTGTAAAGTGGTTATCCCACTGGCTATAGGGTGAACGCACCAATTTGTGAGTTGCTCTGGCTAAGAGCGTCTGCTAAATGACGTTAATGTGCCCTTGAGCAAGGCACTTAACCCTAATTGCTCCTGTAAGTCGCTCTGGATAAGAGCGTCTGCTAAATGACTAAAATGTTAAATGTAAAAATATACAAAAGTATGTGGACACCCCTTCAAATTAGTGGATTCGGCTATTTCAGCCACACTCGTTGCTGACAGGTGTATAAAATCGAGCACACAGCCATTCAATCTCCATAGACAAATATTGTCAGTAGAATGGCCCGTACTGAAGAGCTCAGTGACTTTCAACTTGGCACCGTCATAGGATGCCACCTTTCCAACAAGTCAGTTCGTCAAATTTATGCCCTGCTAGAGCTGCCCCGGTCAACTGTAAGTGCTGTTATTGTGAAGTGGAAACGTCTAGGAGCAACAACTGCTCAGCCGCAAAGTGGTAGGCCACACAAGCTCACAGAACGGGACCTGCGTGCTGAAGCGCGAAGCGTGTAAAAATAATCTGAACTCACTACAGAGTTCCAAACGCAATGCCAAGTGTCGGCTGGAGTGGTGTGAAGCTCGCCGCCATTGGACTCTGGAGCAGTGGAAACACGTTCTCTGGAGTGATGAAATCACGCTTCACCATCTGGCAGTCCAATGGACGAATCTGGGTTTGGCGGATGCCAGGAGAACGCTACCTGCCCGAATGCATAGAGCCGACTGTAAGGTTTGGTGGAGGAGGAATAATGGTCTGGGGCTGTTTTTCATGGTTTGGGCTAGGCCCCTTAGTTCCAGTGAAGGGAAATCTTAACACTACAGCATACAATGACATTCTAGATGATTCTGTGCTTCCAACTGTGTGGCAACAGTTTGGGGACGGCCCTTTCCTGTTTCAGCATGACAATGCCCCCGTGCACAAAGCGACGTCCATACAGAAATGGTTTGTCGGGATCGGTGTGGAAGAACTTGACTGGCCTGCACAGAGCCCTGCCCTCAACCCCATCGATCACCTTTGGGATGAATTGGAACGCCGACTGTGAGCCAGGCCTAATCGCCCAACATCAGTGCCCGACCTCACTAATGCTCTTGTGGCTTAATGGAAGCAAGTCCCCAGCAGCAATGTTCCAACATCTAGCGGAAAGCCTTCCCAGAAGAGTGGAGGCTGTTATAGCAGCAAAGGGGGGGGGGGGGGGGGGGGGGGGGGACCAACTCCATAGTAATGCCTATTTGCATTGACTGCTGCTACTCGCTGTTTATTATCTATGAATAGTCACTTTACCCCTACCTACTGTACCTCAATTACCTCGACTAACCTGTACCTCCGCACATTGACTCGGTACCGGTACCCCCTGTATATAGCCTCGTTATTACCTGGACTAACCTGTACCCCCGCACATTGACTCGGTACCGGTACCCCCTGTATATAGCCTCGTTATTGTTATTTTGTTGTGTTACTATTTCCTTTTTTTATTTAGCAAATATTTGTCTTCCCTTTTTAACTCTGCATTGTTGGGAAGGGCTCATAAGTAAGCCTTGTGACAAATAACATTTGATTTGATTTATTCACAAGGCCACGGGGCCAGACAGATTACCAGGACGTGTACTCCGAGCATGCGCTGACCAATTGGCAAGTGTCTTCACTGACATTTTCATCCTGTCCCTGACCGAGTCTGTAATACCAACATGTTTCAAGCAGACCACCATAGTCCCCGTACCCAAGAACACTAAGATAACCTGCCTAAATGACTACCGACCCGTAGCACTGACGTCTGTAGCCATGAAATGCTTTGAAAGGCTGGTCATGGCTCACATCAACACCATCAACCCAGACACCCTGGACCCACTCCAACACCGCCCCAACAGATCCACAGATTACGCCATCTCTATTCCACTCCACACTGCCCTCACCCACCTGGACAAGAGGAACACCTACTAATTAATTTGCATTTTATTGCATGACATAAGTATTTGATCACCTACCAACCAGTAAGAATTCCAGCTCTCACAGACCTGTTAGTTTTTCTTTAAGAAGCCCTCCTGTTCTCTACTCATTACCTGTATTAACTGCGCCTGTTTGAACTCGTTACCTGTATAAAGGACACCTGTCCACACACTCAATCAAACAGACTCCAACCTCTCCATAATGGCCAAGACCAGAGAACGGTGTAAGGACATCAGGGATAAAATTGTAGACCTGCACAAGGCTGGGATGGGCTACAGGATAATAGGCAAGCAGCTTGGTGAGAAGGCAACAACTGTTAGCGCAATTATTAGAAAATGGAAGAAGTTCAAGATGACGGTCAATCACCCTCGGTCTGGGGCTCCATGCAAGATCTCACCTCGTGGGGCATCAATGATCATGAGGAAGGTGAGGGATCAGCCCAGAACTACACGGCAGGACCTGGTCAATGACCTGAAGAGAGCTGGGACCACAGTCTCAAAGAAAACCATTAGTAACACACTACGCCGTCATGGATTAAAATCCTGCAGCGCTCGCAAGGTCCCCCTGCTCAAACCAGCGCATGTCCAGGCCCGTCTGAAGTTTGCCAATGACCATCTGGATGATCCAGAGGCGGAATGGGAGAAGGTCATGTGGTCTAATGAGACAAAAATAGAGCTTTTTGGTCTAAACTCCACTCACCGTGTTTGGAGGAAGAAGAAGGATGAGACAACCCCAAGAACACCATCCCAACCGTGAAGCATGGAGGTGGAAACATCATTCTTTGGGGATGCTTTTCTGCAAAGGGGACAGCACGACTGCATCGTATTGAGGGGAGGATGGATGGGGCCATGTATCGCGAGATCTTGGCCAACAACCTCCTTCCCTCTGTAAGAGCATTGAAGATGGGTCGTGGCTGGGTCTTCCAGCATGACAACGACCCGAAACACACAGCCAGGGCAACTAAGGAGTGGCTCCGTAAGAAGCATCTCAAGGTCCTGGAGTGGCCTAGCCTGTCTCCAGACCTGAACCCAATAGAACATCTTTGGAGGGAGCTGAAAGTCCGTATTGCCCAGCGACAGCCCCGAAACCTGAAGGATCTGGAGAAGGTCTGTATGGAGGAGTGGGCCAAAATCCCTGCTGCAGTGTGTGCAAACCTGGTCAAGACCTACAGGAAACGTATGATCTCTGTAATTGCAAACAAAGGTTTCTGTACCAAATATTAAGTTCTGCTTTTCTGATGTATCAAATACTTATGTCATGCAATAAAATGCAAATTAATTACTTAAAAATCATACAATGTGATTTTCTGGATTTTTGTTTTAGATTCCGTCTCTCACAGTTGAAGTGTACCTATGATAAAAATTACTGACCTCTACATGCTTTGTAAGTAGGAAAACCTGCAAAATCGGCAGTGTATCAAATACTTGTTCTCCGGAACAGCAGGTGCTCTCATGCATCTCTACTAACAGGAATTGTGAAATTTTCATTACATTTTAGTCATTCAGCAGACGCTCTTATCCAGAGCGACTTACAGGAGCAATTAGGGTTAAGTGCCTTGCTCAAGGGCACGTCGACAGATTTTTCACCTAGTCGGCTCGTGGATTAGAACCAGCAACCTTTCGGTTACCGGCACAACGCTCTTAACCACTAAGCCACCTGCCGCCCATTCATCCCTCACCAACTGAATTCCTGCCTTTTCTCCCATATCTTTGGTGACTGATTTATACTGAACTGCGGTAGCCCAAAAGGATACAAATGATGTTTATTGATACAGACTGGGGTAGTTGACCAGTCAAGTTCAAGTATTTTTTCATATCCTTTATCATAACATTCTCTACCAGATGGTTGAGAATAGGGTTAAAGGGTCAACGCTGAATGAGGCCTCAAAGGGATTAACAAAAAAAATGTGTAAATATGTAATTTAATATGTAATTAATTTAATTTTATGGTAAGGGTATGGGTTAAGGTTAGGGTAGAGGTCTTCACGGATACACCTGTACCGAATACCCAAGACCCGATCCGGGACCCGAGCAGGTCTGGATCCAGAATTCTAAATAATGTCATGGGTCTCAGGTTGTGTAATTGTAACTGACTTGTCCTGAAGGGCCCTAAAGATCTGTACGTGACTGCTGCAGAGAGAAAGAGAGAAATTGTCCATTTATGCTGCTGCTACAGATCTGAACTTGACTGCTGCAGTAGAGAGAGAGAGAGAGAGAGAGAGAGAGAGAGAGAGAGAGAGAGAGAGAGAGACAGAGAGAGAGAGAGAGAGAGAGAGAGAGGAGAGAGAGAGAGAGAGAGAGAGAGAGAGAGAGACAGAGAGAGAGAGACAGAGAGAGAGAGAGAGAGAGAGAGAGAGAGAGAGACAGAGATTGTTGATTCATGCTGCTTCTCTTCTCTTGCTTTTCACCAGAGTGGAGAGTGGTTGTGTAGCTTGTCGTTGGCCAATCAGAAGTCAGGCTACAGTCATAGAGCCTCTATGTGGGGCAAAAGTTAGATGTCTAATCAATGGAAGATGGAATTAACAGTTAAAGGATCAATGATCAAGAGCCAACAGGCACCTGCTACTTAACAGAGTTGTTGGTAACTGTAGGACGAGAAATAGCACGCTACACTGCAGACTCAGTTAGCCAATGTTCCATTATTATTTTATTTTTTATATTTTAGTCATTTAGCAGACGCTCTTATCCAGAGCGACTTACAGTTAGTGAGTGCATACATTTTTGTATTTATTTTTCATACTGGCCCCCCGTGGGATTCGAACCCACAACCCTGGCGTTGCAAACGCCATGCTCTACCAACTGAGCTACATCTCTGCCGGCCATTCCCTCCCCTACCTTACTTTCACTTGCCCACTGTAATGTATGATTAGACTACAGGTTAGTGTACTCAATCTAGTGGGCCTCTCTAGGTTTATAATGGTGTTGTTGACATACACACGCATAGCCCCCGGTCTCCAGGATCCCAAGATCATTTGTTTTATTGGCTCACTACTAGCCTAAAGTCGCCATTAGGGGGAAATACTACCTTTAGTAAATCACCACGGATACGTTTGTTAATAGTTGCCATTATGCAAATTGTTTTCTGCAAGGTGTTCGCCTAGGCTACTCAGCATTCAGTGACAGTGCCAATAAAGTTTTTTGCTTTTGTTTGTGCTCATAACGTACCATGGCCTTTAGAAGAGTTTATGCCTACAGTCTGAAAATTGGTGTGTGTGTGTGTGTGTGTGTGTGTGTGTGTGTGTGTGTGTGTGTGCGAGTTATTCGATAATTATATTGATAAGCGTGAGTACGCAGTGACGCCTGTTTGAACGAGCGTATTAGATCATTGATTGATGGCCATTCGTTTATAATAATAATATGCCATTTAGCAGACGCTTTTATCCAAAGCGACTTACAGTCATGTGTGCATAAATATTTTTGGTGTATGGGTGGTCCCGGGGGATCGAACCCACTACCTTGGCGTTACAAGCGCCGTGCTACAGAGGACCACTGGCGAACAGGGGGGCTTCTTAAAGAAAAACGAACAGGTCAGTGAGAGCCGGAATTCTTACTGGTTGGTAGGTGATCAAATACTTATGTCATGCAATAAAATGCAAATTAATTACTTAAAAATCATACAATGTGATTTTCTGGATTTTTGTTTTAGATTCCGTCTCTCACAGTTGAAGTGTAGCTATGATAAAAATTACAGACCTCTACATGCTTTGTAAGTAGGAAAACCTGCAAAATCGGCAGTGTATCAAAGACTTGTTCTCCCCACTGTATATACCCTAGATAGTATGTAACCACGGCTCCTCCTTCTGTGGCCCTAATACTTATAGTAATATGGTTATTATGTGCTAAAAGAGCAAGGATTTCCTCCTTACTAAAGCCGATTCTAAAGTGTGGTTTCACCAGGTCATCTAATTGAGGCATTTCAACCATGGCGCGCAAAGCAACAGGGAGCCAAGGAGACATGCTTAACTAAATCCCCACCTTTAATCTTGAAATATAACTGACACTTTATTCTCAACATTTTGACTTTATTCTCTAAATCAAATTTCGAGTTTACTCTAGAAATATTGCCACTTTATTCTATAAATATTGCTACTTTATTCTAGAAATATTGCCACTTTTTCACAGAATTTAATTTCGACTTTCTTCTCAAGATATTGCCACTTTATTCTGGAAATATTGTCGCTTTTTTAAAGTACTGTCATGCAAACAATAATCATCCAAGTACCACCAACCTTCGCAGTTTATTTATTTATATTCACTTATCCCTGATACTCTTCTGTAAATTTAGTGTAGGGACCTCCCAAAGATCCCGGATAGCACTAACCAACCAACCAACCAATCAACCACACAAGTAACCACCCAATCAACCAACCAACCAGCTGACCAACCAACCAATCAATCAATCTTTATCTCTTAACCTGGCAGGTCCAGATCCAGGTGATCCAGAAGCCATCATCTCTGAAGAGGTTAAAGATGTCCAAGATCCCTCTGGAGTACCCGAACACGGAGATGCTAGCGTCGGAGATAGCTAGGTTTAACGTGAGGAAGTCCGTCGGCAGCAGGGAGGGCCTCTGTCTGTACAGCACCAGTATCACCAGACTGTTGCCAAACCAAGACAGCCAACCTGGGGAAGAGAAGAGACACACAAACTCACTGAAACATTCTACATCCAGGACACAAATTCAGATGTAGGCCTACTGAAACAATTCAGAAAACAAGCATATCTAATAATTGTTTTCAGGGGAGAAGCTCTGTGCACCTGAAACTCATTTGTGTAATTATCTCGGTAGCAACTCCTAAATATTTTCTCTCAGCATGGTTTCCAACAACACCTGTTTTTTAAAAAGTCTCTATTTACAGATGTAGAGGCCCCACTCCTCCTGGGATGGCATTTAAGGTGTTACAGGATCAAAGGTCAAATGTCAAAAGCATTCCACTCATCCCGATCATGAGCCGCACGGCCACAGGGTTACACATCCCCTAGAGAGGTAGAGAGAGGGGCTACAAGGTGAGAGGCATACCCCTTTTTTTTTGTGACCAAATCTTTATATATTTTTTCATTTTTCTTGTTGGGGGAGACTACATGCACAATACACAAATTCATATAGTTTAATAGTTAGGTGGCATCACAGAGCCAACACATAACAATACATTGAGTATGTAAAGAGAGAAAAAAAACAAAAAGAAGTGAGCCTCCACCCCACCCCACCCTCCCCTAACCCCACCCATCCCTAACCCCACCCTCCTCTAACCCCACCCATCCCTAACCCTAACCCCACCCTCCCCTAACCCCACCCTCCCCTAACCCCACCCTCCTCTAACCCCACCCATCCCTAACCCCAACCTCCCCTAACCCCACCCATCCCTAACCCCACCCTCCCCTAACCCCACCCATCCCTAACCCCACCCTCCTCTAACCCCACCCATCCCTAACCCCAACCTCCCCTAACCCCACCCTCCCCTAACCCCACCCATCCCTAACCCCACCCTCCTCTAACCCCACCCATCCCTAACCCCAACCTCCCCTAACCCCACCCTCCCCTAACCCCACCCATCCCTAACCCCACCCATCCCTAACCCTAACACCAACCTCCCCTAACCCCAACCTCCCCTAACCCCACCCTCCCCTAACCCCACCCATCCCTAACCCCAACCTCCCCTAACCCCACCCTCCCCTAACCCCACCCATCCCTAACCCCACCCATCCCTAACCCTAACACCAACCTCCCCTAACCCCAACCTCCCCTAACCCCACCCTCCCCTAACCCCAACCTCCCCTAACTCCACCCTCCTCTAACCCCCACCCATCCCTAACCCCACCCTCCCCTAACCCCACCCTCCCCTAACCCCACCCTCCTCTAACCCCACCCATCCCTAACCCCACCCTCCCCTAACCCCACCCATCCCTAACCCCACCCTCCCCTAACCCCACCCATCCCTAACCCCACCCTCCTCTAACCCCACCCATCCCTAACCCCAACCTCCCCTAACCCCACCCATCCCTAACCCCACCCTCCTCTAACCCCACCCATCCCTAACCCTAACACCAACCTCCCCTAACCCCAACCTCCCCTAATCCCAACCTCCCCTAACCCCAACCTCCCCTAACCCCAACCTCCCCTAACCCCACCCTCCCCTAACCCCAACCTCCCCTAACCCCAACCTCCCCTAACCCCAACCTCCCCTAACCCCAACCTCCCCTAACCCCAACCTCCCCTAACCCCAACCTCCCCTAATCCCAACCTCCCCTAACCCCAACCATCCAACATGTCTCCCTCCACCCCCAACCTCCCCTAACCCCACCCATCCAACATATCTCCCTCCACCCCCAACCTCCCCTAACCCCATCCATCCAACATGTCTCCCTCCACCCCCAACCTCCCCTAACCCCACCCATCCATAACTTTGCTCCAGAAGCATTGAACTGCAGGTCACTCCCACGTCATATGAAGGAATGTGTCTACCTGATTTAGGAGACACAGTAAACAGTTGGGAGTTGGGGCCAATTTCATGGTAAAACGTTTCCTTGGTGTTAAATACAGTCTGTGAACAAACTTAACATGTATAAATTGATGGTTCGGATTACAGGATGCCAAGGTCATATTTTTTCCATATTCTGTTCCAGTTAAAGGGTGGTTCATATTCACTAAGATCTGTGGACCATACTTTTATAATGGCTAACTCAGAATATGAGCTTTCCAAAAGTTGTTTATGTACAGTATTATAGAGATCAGTCCTTTCGGGAGCCCAGATAATTTATTTATAAATCCCTAATTGGATGTTTCGGTAGTTGGGTTTCTCAAGGGACTCCAGAGGCAAGCAGAGCTGACCTAAGTTTTAAGTATAGGAAAAAGTGGTTGCCTGGTGTCTTTCAAATCTTGGAATGTTCTCAAACCATTACAGTCCGTGATATCGGCAAGGATACGGATTCCACATTTGGACCATTGGGGGATGCAAAAAGCCTCCCTCTAGATCAAAAGGTATGGGGATGCCATTTTGGGGATGCCATTTTGTATGGGGGTGCCATTTTGATTCCCAGTTACATCGTTTTTCAATTTTGAGCCAAATAGAGATTGTGTGAGCAGTACTAGGACCAAAGCCTAGTTTGGCCTCTGGAAATTATTCAGACCCCTTGACCTTTTCCACGTTACAGCCTTATTCTTTTTCTCAGCAGTCGACACACAATACCCCATAATGTCAAAGTAAAAAAAACAGGTTTTTATAAAATGTTGCAAATTTATAAAAAATTAAAACAGAAATACCATATTAACATAAGTATTCAAACCCTTTGCTATGAGACTTGAAATTGAGCTCAGGTGCATCCTGTTTCCATTGATCATCCTTGACATGTTTCTACAACTTCAATTGGAGTCCACCTGTGGTAAATTCAATTGATTGGACATGATTTGGAAAGGCACACACCTGTCTATATAAGGTCCCACAGTTGACAGTGCATGTCAGAGCAAAATCCAAGGCATGAGGTCGAAGGAATTGTCCGTAGAGCTCCGAAACAGGATTGTGTTGAGGCACAGATCTGGGGAAGGGTACCAAAAAATGTTTGCAGCATTGAAGGTCCCCAAGAACACAGTGGCCTCCATCATTATTAAATGGAAGAAGTTTGGAACCACCAAGACTCTTCCTAGAGCTGGCCGACCGGCCAAACTGAGCAATCAGGGGAGAAGGGCCTTGGTCAGGGAGGTGACCAAGAACCCGATGGTCACTCTGACAGAGCTCCAGAGTTCCTCTGTGGAGATGGGAGAACTTACCAGAAGGACAACCATCTCTGCAGCACTCCACCAATCAGGCCTTTATGGTAGAGTGGCCAGACGGAAGCCACTCCCCAATAAAAGGTACATGACAGCCCGCTTGGAGTTTGCCAAAATGCACTTAATGTACTCAGACCATGAGAAACAAGATTCTCTGGTCTGATGAAACCAAGATTGAACACTTTGGCCTGAATGCCAAGTGTCACGTCTGGAGGAAACCTGGAACCATCCCTACGGTGAAGCATGGTGGTGGCAGCATCATGCTGTGGGGATGTTTTTCAGCGGCAGGGACTGGGAGACTAGTCAGGATCGAGGGAAAGATGAACGGCGCAAAGTACAGAGAGATCCTTGATGAAAACCTGCTCCAGAGCACTCAGGACCTCAGACTGGGGCGAAGGTTCACCTTCCAACAGGACAACGACTCTTAGCACACAGCCAAGACAACGTGTTTTTGCTTTGTCATTATGGGGTATTGTGTGTAGATTGATGAGGGGGATTTTTTTTTTTTTTAATCCATTTTAGAATAAGGCTGTAATGTAACAAAATGTGGGAAAAAATCAAGGGGTCTGAATACTTTCCGAATGCACTGCATCAGTGAGACATACCCATTGACTCAGTACCCTGGTTCACATGAGGTACACTGGTAGCTCATTGGGCTGTTCAATGAGGGCCACTTATACAACAGCTACTTGGTTATATCAGGCATTAGCCAGATGACTGACAAAACGGAGCATTTCATTCACTATTTCCTGCATCTGCTTGGCATCTAAATATAAATCAACTTCAGAATAATCAAAAATAGTTCCTGCATTTGCTTCCAAATTAAGATCTGAAAAAACATATTGAAAGTATATTTTTTTAAATCATTCGCAAAATAGGCTACATACAAACTGAACTGCAATATCCAAATGCAAACAGATCATTTTGATCCTGTAAAAAAAAAATTAAGAAAGGAAAAATTCAGTGCCGATTTCTGTGTAAACGACATTGTTCACATTAGTATATCGAAAATGTGTATTATCTGTAATTTACAGTGTACTCATATTTCTATCTCAATAGCATTCAGCCACACAATAATAATAATAATAATAATAATAATAATAATAATACGTTTAAATTTGCATAGCCCTTTTCATTACAGAGTTAACGCAAAGCTAAAGCATGGTCTGCTGGTTACGTACTACAGCGCCCACCTACCCAGCAGCAACAGGTAAACTCCGATGATGGTCTCCCCCTGTTCCGACAGAGGTGGCTCCTTGTAGAGCTGACTCAGGTTGTTATTCCTCCACGGAATGGTAGCTATCTTCACAGGATGTCTCAGTGGTGCTAGTTGTTCCATCTTCTAAAAGTTCTAAAAAATATGTTCTAAATTCTAAGGCGTGAACCTCCCCTTGTCAGTTCCCCGAGGAGCTTCTCTTCCCCTTCTCTCAAGTCTTACGTCCAATGAGACACTGCCTCACGTGCCAATCGGAAACTCCTGACACCCCCCCCCCCGTGCTTCCTAGTAAAGCCAGCTTAGAAATAAACACCAAATGCCCTAAAGTTAGCCTACAGTGCAACTCTACTGCAGGCCAATTGATGGTGAGTAGCCAAGCCTGGTAATCCAATTTTTGACTTAAGGACAAAACAGATGGGGGGGGTTTTGGGGAGAATCCCGACCAATATGGGAAAAACTCAAGTAAGCCACTTCACTAGAGGGAATGTAATTTATTTAATTTATTTTAGCTTAAACCTATTTCTTTAAGCAGCCTACAAAATCTTCCCCAGCCACAATAACAATTGATCATTCCAATAAGCCAATAACCCATTCCTTAGCCTACTGTGTAGACCAGAGCCTGTGCATCCATCCCACTGTGGAGATGACCAACAGGTTAGTTTCTTTAAGCAATTATCAATTGTAATTAATTAGGTATTCTAGGTAAACGTAATATTAGGTGTAGGTTTAGCCTAACACAATGACAAGTGTTTCTTTGAAAATCCTCAATCAACAGGTGCACATGCCTGGCCTGTCTGGCCTGTCCAAGGTTTTCGATTGAGCCATCATATGCAGCGTATACCTTTAAAAGGTGCTTAGCTGAAAAGGGGTGATCAGATTGAATCCTGGCTTTAATCTTACTTTTGCAATGTAACTGTTTCTGTTTGGTATACCCTGCTATAACCTTGTGTTTCTCTATAGCTGAATGATTTACATTTACAAAAAAAGCCATGGCCTTTCTTTCACTGTGAATACAATTTTGGATAGAGTAGATGTACACTCACCGGCCAGTTTTTTAGGTACACCACCCCGTTCACGAAAATGGTTTGCTCCTACAAACAGTGAGTCACATGGCCGTGACTCGCTAGATAAAGCAGGCAGACAGGCATCGAGGCATTCAGTTACTGTTCGATTGAACGTTAGAATGGGCAAAACCCAAAACTAGTGACCCAAGAGGCTTTGAGTGTGGTATGATAGTCGGTGCCAGGCACGCCGGGTCCAGTACCTCTGAAACGGCCGGCCTCCTGGGCTTTTAATGCACGACAGTGTCTAGGGTTTACCAATAATGGTGTGACAAACAAAACATCCAGTCAGCGGCAGTCCTGTGGGGGAAAACAGCTCGTTGATGAGAGGGGTCGAAGGAGAATGGCAAGAATTGTGCAAGCTAACAGGCGGGCCACAAACAGGCAAATAATGGCGCGTACAACAGTGGTGTGCAGAACGGCATCTCGGAACACACAACTCGTCGATCCTTGTCACGGATGGGGTATTGCAGCCAACGACCACCCCGGGTTCCACTCCTATCAGCTAAAACCAAGAAGAAGCGTCTCCAGCGGGCACGCCATCACCAACACTGGACAATTGAGGAGTGGAAAAACATTGCCTGGTCTGACAAATCCTGGTTCCTGTTGCGTTATGCTGATGGCAAAGTCAGGATTTGGAGTAAACAGCATGAGTCCATGGACCCATCCTGCCTGGTGTCAACAGAAAAGGCTGGTGGCAGTGGTGGAATGGTGTGGGGAATGTTTTACAGTTACAAGACACATACCATGCAGTGATGCATCATGGGGATTACAGTTACAAGACACATACCATACAGTGATGCATCATGGGGATTACAGTTACAAGACACATACCATACAGTGATGCATCATGGGGATTACAGTTACAAGACATCTTCAGAGAGATAGTGTAATAATTAGATGTGTGTAATGTGGACGAACACTTGATTGGATGATTGGAGTCACAACAGCTTTGCATTCGTCCCAAATGGCACCCTATTCAATATATATAGCACAGCAGGTACCCTAGCGGGTAGAGCATTGGACCCGTAACCGAAAGGTCGCTGGTTCGAATACCTGAGCCGACAAAGTGAAGAATCTGTTGATGTGCCCTTGAGCAAGGCACTTAACCCTAATTTGCTCCAGGGTTGCTGTACTACTATGACTGACCCTGTAAAACAACACATTACACTGCACCTGTCCAGTGGATTTTAACCAGTCTGGATGCCAACCAGTCTAGATATTAACCAGTCTAGATATTAACCAGTCTGGATGCCAACCAGTTTAGATATTAACCAGTCTGGATATTAACCAGTCTAGATATTAACCAGTCTGCATGCCAACCAGTCTAGATATTAACCAGTCTGGATGCCAACCAGTTTAGATATTAACCAGTCTGGATGCCAACCAGTCTAGATATTAACCAGTCTGGATGCCAACCAGTATAGATATTAACCAGTCTAGATATTAACCAGTCTGGATGCCAACCAGTTTAGATATTAACCAGTCTGGATATTAACCAGTCTAGATATTAACCCGTCTGGATGCCAACCAGTCTAGATATTAACCAGTTTAGATATTAACCAGTCTGGATGCCAACCAGTTTAGATATTAACCAGTCTGGATATTAACCAGTCTAGATATTAACCAGTCTGCATGCCAACCAGTCTAGATATTAACCAGTCTGGATGCCAACCAGTTTAGATATTAACCAGTCTGGATGCCAACCAGTCTAGATATTAACCAGTCTAGATATTAACCAGTCTGGATGCCAACCAGTCTAGATATTAACCAGTCTGGATGCCAACCAGTCTAGATATTAACCAGTCTGGATGCCAACCAGTCTAGATATTAACCAGTCTGGATGCCAACCAGTTTAGATATTAACCAGTCTGGATGCCAACCAGTTTAGATATTAACCAGTCTGGATGCCAACCAGTTTAGATGCCAACCAGTCTAGATATTAACCAGTCTGGATGCCAACCAGTTTAGATGCCAACCAGTCTAGATATTAACCAGTCTAGATATTAACCAGTCTGGATGCCAACCAGTCTAGATATTAACCAGTCTGGATGCCAACCAGTCTAGATATTAACCAGTCTGGATGCCAACCAGTCTAGATATTAACCAGTCTGGATGCCAACCAGTCTAGATATTAACCAGTCTGGATGCCAACCAGTCTAGATATTAACCAGTCTGGATGCCAACCAGTCTAGATATTAACCAGTCTGGATGCCAACCAGTCTAGATATTTACCAGTCTGGATGCCAACCAGTCTAGATATTAACCAGTATGGATGCCAACCAGTTTAGATATTAACCAGTCTAGATATTAACCAGTCTGGATGCCAACCAGTCTAGATATTAACCAGTCTGGATGCCAACCAGTCTAGATATTAACCAGTCTGGATGCCAACCCGTCCAACTATCCGGTAGATGTGACAATAAAAACATGATCAACTTGAGGACACCTAAACATTGACATATGGGCCACAGCAACGTATTGGTACTGTCACACACGAGTACCGGTCCAAAGTTTCAGAACACCTACTCATTCAAGGGTCTTTCTTTACTGATACTATTTTCTACATTGTAGAATAATAGTGAAGACATCAAAACTATGAAATAACACATATGGAATCATGTAGTAACCAAAAAAGTGTTAAACAATGAAAATATATTTTATATTTCATAGTCTTCAAATAGCCACCCTTTGCCTTGATGACAGCTTTGCACACGCTTGGCATTCTCTCACCAGCTTCATGAGATAGTCACCTGGAATGGATTTCAATTAACAGGTGTGCCTTCTTGAAGTTAATTTGGGGGGGGGGGGGGGGGGGGGGGGGTGGGGTATACAGAAGATAGCCCCTATTTGGTAAAAGACCAAGTCCATATTATGGCAAGAACAGCTCAAATAAGCAAAGAGAAACGACAGTCCACTCATAAGACATGAAGGTTCAGCTCAATATGGAACATTACCAACGTTTCTTCAAGTGCAGTCGCAAAAACCATCAAGCGCTATGATGAAACTGGCTCTCATGAGGACCGCCACAGGAAATGAAGACCCAGAGTTACCTCTGCTGCAGTTAAGTTAATTAGAGTCACCAGCCTCAGAAATTACAGCCCAAATAAATGCTTCAGAGTTCAAATATAATAATATAATAATATAATATGCCATTTAGCAGACGCTTTTATCCAAAGCGACTTACAGTCATGCGTGCATAAATTTTTGTGTATGGGTGGTCCTGGGGATCGAACCCCACTACCTTGGCGTTACAAGCGCCGTGCTCTACCAGCTGAACATCAACAGTTCAGAGACTGTGAAAATCAGGCCTTCATGGTCGAAATGCTGCAAATAAACCACTACTAAAGGACACCAATAAGAAGAAGAGACCTGCTTGGGCCAAGAAACACGAGCAATGGACATTAGACAGGTGGAAATTTGTCCTTTGGTCTGGAGTCCAAATTTGAGATTTTTGGTTCCAACCGCCGTGTCTTTGTGAGACGCGGGTGTGTGGTGAACGGATGATCTCCACGTGTTATTCCCACCATAAAGCATGGAGGAGGAGGTGTTATGGTGTGGGGGTGCTTTGCTGGTGACACTGTCTGTGATTTATTTAGAATTCAAGGCCACACTTAACAGCATGGTTACCACAGCATTCTGCAGCGATACGCCATCCCCATCTGGTTTGGGCTTAGTGGGACTATAATTTGTTTTTCAACAGGACAATGACCCAACACACCTCCAGGCTGTGTAAGGGCTATTTTACCAAGAAGGAGAGTGATGGAGTGCTGCATCAGATGACCCCGGCCTCCACAATCCTCTGACCTCAACCCAATGAGATGGTTTGGGATGAGTCGGACCACAGAGTGAAGGAAAAGCAGCCAACAAGTGCTCAGCATATGTGGGAACTCCCTTGAAGACAAAAAAAAATGCATTCCAGGTGACTACCTCATGAAGCTGGTTGAGTGAATGCCAAGAGTGTGCAAAGCTGTCATCATGTATTAGATCGTAGGTTGGGTAGTTAGTTGTAGTTAGGCATTGTATTTATCATAGGATAGTTTTGTTGTTATTGTAGGTTTTCCGTAGGTAATTGTAGGTTAGTATCGAAGCACGAGGCTAGCTAGCTAGCGGGTAGCTACTGGTAACGATTAGCTGTTCCCACTGTTAAATGTGCTGCTACCAACGTTTAATTTTTGCTGCGGTCTGCGTTATGTAAGGAACTAGACACGGACATGAATTATCTGTTTAGTGTGCTAACACACTCTTGGCAGTTTGTTGTAACCAAGTATTGGTGCTAAAATTGTGTGTTAATGGACGCTAGCTTGCTAGTTAGCTACGGCGTCATAGCTAGGTATCGTGGGGTAGCTACTGTGTCTTGGCAGTGTCTTCCGCCGTGCCGGCTGTAGCACGAAGCGAGCTAGCTAGCCGTCTCTTCAAACAAAGCCAACACAGTGGCCATTGCCTAGCTTACCCAACACGACCAGCGAACGGTACGGTAGTAGCTAATTACAATATACTTGTCCCTAGCTAGCCAACGTTGAATCATTGCTGCGTCATGAAAGGAACTTGACACAGACACGAATGATCTGTTTAGTGTGTTATCACACTATTGGTGGTTTGCTGTGACAAGTGTTTGTGCTAAACTGTGTGTACTGATGCTAGCATGCGAGTTAGCTAGTTAACACACTATTGGTGGTTTGTTGTGAGTATTGGTGCTTAACTGTGTGTTAAACTGTGTGTTATTGGATGCTAGCAATGCTAGTCAGCTATGGTGTCATAGTTGGCTAGCTGGAATAAAGTGGGTTGAGTCTATTCCTTAAACATTGAACAACTGTGGTTCACAACAATTCTGATTTCTAAAGGTGGAAGTTGGGAGAGTTTTTGTTCGGGTGGTTCAGTGAAACAATTTCAAGGCGGTGACCGCTCCTGCAGGTTCATGCTCTACAACATTCGGAGAGTGCGACCCTGCCTTACACAGGAAGCGGCGCATGGTCCTGGTCCAGGGCACTTGTCATCTCCCGTCTGGGACTACTGCAACTCGCTGTTGGCTGGGCTCCCTGCCTGTGCCATTAAACCCCTACAAACTCATTCCAGAATGCCGCAGCCCGTCTGGTGTTCAACCTTCCCAAGTTCTCTCACCGACACCCCCCTCCTCCGCACACTCCACTGGCTTCCCAGTTGAAGCTCGCATCCCGCTACAAGACCATGGTGCTTGCCTATGGAGCAGTGAGGGGAACGGCACCTCTGTACCTTCAGGCTGCTGATCGTCCCTACACCCAAAACGAGGACATTGCGTTCATCCACCTCTGGCCTGCTGGCTCCCCTTCCTCTGCGGAAGCATAGCTCCCGCTCAGCCCAGTCAAAACTGTTTTCGCTGCTCTGGCACCCCAATGGTGGAACATAGCTCCCTCACGACGCCAGGACAGCGGAGTCACTCACCACCTTCCGGAGACAT
>CM062473.1:1864078-1878260 GCA_031479575.1 Coregonus ussuriensis | reverse complement strand
TATCCAAATGGCAAATTCATCTTTCATCTATAAATTTCAAGATATTTTAAACCAGAAAGAAAATAGACATTTTATTTGGGACTGAGTCTGGCATTAATGTATGTACAGTAGATAGGGTAACTTTCCCATAATTCCCTGGTTTTCCAGAAATCCTGGTTGGAGGATTCCGTATTTCCTTCTTATTCATTCGTAGTTCAAGCAATCTTCCAACCAGGATTTCTGGAAAACCAGGGAATTATGGGAAAGTTGCTGAAATTGTGAAACCCTATCAGTTACCATTGCACACTCCCCATAGTGTATTTAACTATACCCTACTAACCCGTAGAAAGATATCACATTGTCTTCTTATAGACCTGAAAAACGTTACCAATTAACCAATTAACTCACACACTCAGCAGAAGCAAGCCTGTTATACCCCTGAGGAGCTTTTTAAAAAATCACACATTTTGTCAAACATTATTTGACATATTTTTATCATTTGGTGTGCGAATTACTCCGTCCCATCGTCACAATCACTTTTTCTTTTTACAAAATAACTTCTCCAGATTCTTACTCTGTGATTCCCTCTGAAACCTCCTATATCGACCGTCTGTATCGACCGTCTGTATCGACCGTCTGTATCGACCGTCTGTATCCCTTATGGAGAACTCTACTCTACTTCTCTACCAAACTAACTATATCATAGAAAACATAATCGCTTCCTACTGTGCTCTGAGGGTTTTCATTCATCATTAGGAACCATCTCTAATGAGACTCAAGTCAAGTGAAAGGAGGAAACGATCTATTCGAGACATTTCATTATTCCAGATGTCTTGCACATCTTTGGCTAGCGGAGAGACAATGGCAGATGCCCTATCCAAACTCCCAGCCATGTTTGATGAATGTGGGTTCATTAAAGGTCTTGGTGATGATGAATCCTCAGACCTCTGCTGTCTGTCTTAATGCTGATATTCAGTACTGTTAATGCATGATAAAAATACAATTATTACAATATCCCTGTTAACTGTTAGCTAGAGATTCCTGTTTAACTGTTAGCTAGTGATCCCCTGTTACCTGTTAGCTAGAGATTCCCTGTTACCTGTTAGCTAGAGATTCCTTGAGGTTTATTAAACAATAATACAATAATACAATGGGGCATCTTGACAAAAACTACTTTGGCCCCTCTCTTCCTCTCTCCTCCTCCTTCCCTCTCCTCTCTCCTCCTCCCCTCTCTTCTCCTCTCTCCTCCTCCTTCCCTCACCTCCTTCCCTCTCCTCTCTCCTCCTCCCCTCTCTTCTCCTCTCTCCTCCTCCTTCCCTCACCTCCTTCCCTCTCCTCTCTCCTCCTCCCCTCTCTTCCTCTCTCCTCCTCCTTCCCTCACCTCCTTCTCTCTCCTCCCCCCTCCCCCCCCCCCCCCCCCCCCCCCCCCCCCCCCTCTCCAGAGGCAGTAGTGAATGATACCAGTGGAGAGAACAAGGCAGGAGCAGCGGATGTGTCAGCCAGTCAACATGTTATGGTCTGTGCCCTCAAAGAGCTGGGCAGCCTGGTGCAGAGTCTCAGTGCCACATCCTCACCGCTCATACAGGAGCCCTCTGTTGGTAGGACATTACACACACCATGCAGACAAGAACACGCACACACCATGCACCATGCAGACACACCATGCACCATGCAGACACACCATGCACCATGCAGACAGGAACACACACACACACAATCACACACACACAATCACACACACACACAATCACACACACACACAATCACACACACACACAATCACACACACACACAATCACACACACACACAATCACACACAATCACAATCACACACACACAATCACACACACACAATCACACACACACAATCACACACACACACACACACACAATCACACACACACACAATCACACACACACACAATCACACACACACACAATCACACACACACACAATCACACACACACACACACACACAATCACACACACACACACACACAATCACACACACACACACACACAATCACACACACACACACACACACACAATCACACACACACACAATCACACACACACACACACACACACACACAATCACACACACACACAATCACACACACACACACACAATCACACACAATCACACACACAATGCACGAATGCAGGCACACACAAACACACACAGGACCAGCCCAAAAAGTCCTCGTACACTTTGATAATGTAATGTGGGTTCCTCACAAGTATACAGGTATAGGGTTCCTAACAAGTATACAGGTATAGGGTTCCTAACAAGTATACAGGTATAGGGTTCCTAACAAGTATACAGTTATAGGGTTCCTAACAAGTATACAGGTATAGGGTTCCTAACAAGTATACAGGTATAGGGTTCCTAACAAGTATACAGTTATAGGGTTCCTCACAAGTATACAGGTATAGGGTTCCTAACAAGTATACAGGTATAGGGTTCCTAACAAGTATACAGGTATAGGGTTCCTAACAAGTATACAGTTATAGGGTTCCTAACAAGTATACAGGTATAGGGTTCCTAACAAGTATACAGTTATAGGGTTCCTAACAAGTATACAGTTATAGGGTTCCTAACAAGTATACAGGTATAGGGTTCCTCACAAGTATACAGTTATAGGGTTCCTAACAAGTATACAGTTATAGGGTTCCTAACAAGTATACAGTTATAGGGTTCCTAACAAGTATACAGTTATAGGGTTCCTCACAAGTATACAGTTATAGGGTTCCTAACAAGTATACAGGTATAGGGTTCCTAACAAGTATACAGTTATAGGGTTCCTCACAAGTATACAGTTATAGGGTTCCTAACAAGTATACAGGTATAGGGTTCCTAACAAGTATACAGTTATAGGGTTCCTAACAAGTATACAGGTATAGGGTTCCTAACAAGTATACAGTTATAGGGTTCCTCACAAGTATACAGTTATAGGGTTCCTAACAAGTATACAGTTATAGGGTTCCTAACAAGTATACAGTTATAGGGTTCCTAACAAGTATACAGTTATAGGGTTCCTAACAAGTATACAGGTATAGGGTTCCTAACAAGTATACAGGTATAGGGTTCCTCACAAGTATACAGTTATAGGGTTCCTAACAAGTGTACAGTTATAGGGTTCCTAACAAGTATACAGGTATAGGGTTCCTAACAAGTATACAGGTATAGGGTTCCTAACAAGTATACAGGTATAGGGTTCCTAACAAGTATACAGGTATAGGGTTCCTAACAAGTATACAGGTATAGGGTTCCTAACAAGTATACAGTTATAGGGTTCCTCACAAGTATACAGGTATAGGGTTCCTAACAAGTATACAGTTATAGGGTTCCTCACAAGTATACAGGTATAGGGTTCCTCACAAGTATACAGGTATAGGGTTCCTCACAAGTATACAATTATAGGGTTCCTAACAAGTATACAGGTATAGGGTTCCTAACAAGTATACAGGTATAGGGTTCCTAACAAGTATACAGTTATAGGGTTCCTAACAAGTATACAGTTATAGGGTTCCTAACAAGTATACAGTTATAGGGTTCCTAACAAGTATACAGGTATAGGGTTCCTCACAAGTATACAGGTATAGGGTTCCTCACAAGTATACAGGTATAGGGTTCCTCACAAGTATACAATTATAGGGTTCCTAACAAGTATACAGGTATAGGGTTCCTAACAAGTATACAGGTATAGGGTTCCTAACAAGTATACAGTTATAGGGTTCCTAACAAGTATACAGTTATAGGGTTCCTAACAAGTATACAGTTATAGGGTTCCTAACAAGTATACAGGTATAGGGTTCCTCACAAGTATACAGTTATAGGGTTCCTAACAAGTATACAGGTATAGGGTTCCTAACAAGTATACAGGTATAGGGTTCCTAACAAGTATACAGGTATAGGGTTCCTAACAAGTATACAGGTATAGGGTTCCTAACAAGTATACAGGTATAGCGTTCCTAACAAGTATACAGGTATAGGGTTCCTAACAAGTATACAGTTATAGGGTTCCTAACAAGTATACAGTTATAGGGTTCCTCACAAGTATACAGGTATAGGGTTCCTAACAAGTATACAGGTATAGGGTTCCTCACAAGTATACAGTTATAGGGTTCCTAACAAGTATACAGTTATAGGGTTCCTAACAAGTATACAGTTATAGGGTTCCTAACAAGTATATAGGTATAGGGTTCCTAACAAGTAACACATACACACACTAACCCTGCCCCTGTCTCCTCAGGTCTCCTGGAGACTGTCTCCTCGGTGCTGCTCCACCCCAGCATGGCTGCCCGTCTGGCGGCGGCCTGGTGTTTACGCTGCGTTGCCGTGGCGCTGCCCTATCAGTTGACTCCACTGCTGGAGCGCTGTGCGGAGCGCATCAACAACCTGAAGAGCTCTCCGGAGGCCGTCAGCGGCTACAGCTTCGCCATGGCTGCGCTGCTGGGGGGCGTGCACCAATGTCCTCTAGGGTTACCACACTCCAAGGGAAAGGTAGGGACCCATTCCCCTTGGTCCAAACCTAGGACCCTAGCAAATCTGTAATACAGAGAACACCGACGGAATCACGGAATCCAGACATTAAAACTGAATTCAACAATATAATAAAATGTATTGAACTTGAATCAACTAAATGTATTGAACTTAGTAGGGAATCAACTAAATGTATTGAACTTAGTAGGGAATCAACTAAATGTATTGAACTTAGTAGGGAATCAACTAAATGTATTGAACTTAGTAGGGAATCAACTAAATGTATTGAACTTAGTAGGGAATCAACTAAATGTATTGAACTTAGTAGGGAATCAACTAAATGTATTGAACTTAGTAGGGAATCAACTAAATGTATTGAACTTTCTGAAGAGGCAAAGATAATGCCTGTCTGTGTGTTTGTGCGGTGCACTGGTGTAAAGTACTTAAGTAAAAATAATTTAAAGTACTACTTAAATCGTTTTTTTGGGGGGTATCTGTACTTTACTTTACTATTTATATTTTTTGACAACTTTTACTTCACTACTACATTAATAAAGAAAATCCCCCCCCCCCCAAAAAGTACTTTTTACTACATACATTTTCCCTTTCAACCAAAAGTACTTTTGAATGCTTAGCAGGACAGGAAATGGTCCAATTCACACACTTATCAAGAGAACATCCCTGGTCATCCCTACTGCCTCTGATCTGATGGACTCACTAAACACACATGCTTCATTTGTAAATGATGTCTGAGTGTTGGAGTGTTCCCCTGGCATTCCGTAAATAAATAAAAAGCAAGACAATTGGGCCGTCTAGTTTGCCTAATATAAGGAATTTGAAATTATTTGTACGTTTACTTTGACTTTTTAATACTCTGTAATATCTCTCTGTTCTCCCTAGTCTAGCAGGTGTTATATACTCTGTGTTATATACTCTGTTCTCCCTAGTCTAGCAGGTGGTATATACTCTGTGTTATATCTCTCTGTTCTCCCTAGTCTAGCAGGTGGTATATACTCTGTGTTATATACTCTGTTCTCCCTAGTCTAGCAGGTGTTATATACTCTGTGTTATATACTCTGTTCTCCCTAGTCTAGCAGGTGTTATATACTCTGTGTTATATACTCTGTTCTCCCTAGTCTAGCAGGTGGTATATACTCTGTGTTATATACTCTGTTCTCCCTAGTCTAGCAGGTGTTATATACTCTGTGTTATATCTCTCTGTTCTCCCTAGTCTAGCAGGTGTTATATACTCTGTTATATACTCTGTTCTCCCTAGTCTAGCAGGTGTTATATACTCTGTGTTATATACTCTGTTCTCCCTAGTCTAGCAGGTGTTATATACTCTGTGTTATATACTCTGTTCTCCCTAGTCTAGCAGGTGGTATATACTCTGTGTTATATACTCTGTTCTCCCTAGTCTAGCAGGTGCTATATACTCTGTGTTATATACTCTGTTCTCCCTAGTCTAGCAGGTGTTATATACTCTGTAATATCTCTCTGTTCTCCCTAGTCTAGCAGGTGGTATATACTCTGTTCTCCCTAGTCTAGCAGGTGTTATATACTCTGTGTTATATACTCTGTTCTCCCTAGTCTAGCAGGTGTTATATACTCTGTAATATCTCTTTGTTCTCCCTAGTCTAGCAGGTGGTATATACTCTGTGTTATATACTCTGTTCTCCCTAGTCTAGCAGTTGTTATATACTCTGTTATATACTCTGTTCTCCCTAGTCTAGCAGGTGTTATATACTCTGTGTTATATACTCTGTTCTCCCTAGTCTAGCAGGTGTTATATACTCTGTGTTATATACTCTGTTCTCCCTAGTCTAGCAGGTGTTATATACTCTGTGTTATATCTCTCTGTTCTCCCTAGTCTAGCAGGTGGTATATACTCTGTGTTATATCTCTCTGTTCTCCCTAGTCTAGCTGGTGTTATATACTCTGTTCTCCCTAGTCTAGCAGGTGTTATATACTCTGTGTTATATCTCTCTGTTCTCCCTAGTCTAGCAGGTGTTATATACTCTGTTATATACTCTGTTCTCCCTAGTCTAGCAGGTGTTATATACTCTGTGTTATATACTCTGTTCTCCCTAGTCTAGCAGGTGTTATATACTCTGTGTTATATACTCTGTTCTCCCTAGTCTAGCAGGTGGTATATACTCTGTGTTATATACTCTGTTCTCCCTAGTCTAGCAGGTGTTATATACTCTGTTATATACTCTGTTCTCCCTAGTCTAGCAGGTGTTATATACTCTGTTATATACTCTGTTCTCCCTAGTCTAGCAGGTGTTATATACTCTGTGTTATATCTCTCTGTTCTCCCTAGTCTAGCAGGTGTTATATACTCTGTGTTATATACTCTGTTCTCCCTAGTCTAGCAGGTGTTATATACTCTGTGTTATATACTCTGTTCTCCCTAGTCTAGCAGGTGTTATATACTCTGTGTTATATACTCTGTTCTCCCTAGTCTATTAGGTGTTATATACTCTGTGTTATATACTCTGTTCTCCCTAGTCTAGCAGGTGTTATATACTCTGTGTTATATACTCTGTTCTCCCTAGTCTAGCAGGTGGTATATACTCTGTGTTATATCTCTCTGTTCTCCCTAGTCTAGCTGGTGGTATATACTCTGTGTTATATACTCTGTTCTCCCTAGTCTAGCAGGTGTTATATACTCTGTGTTATATACTCTGTTCTCCCTAGTCTAGCAGGTGGTATATACTCTGTGTTATATACTCTGTTCTCCCTAGTCTAGCAGGTGGTATATACTCTGTGTTATATACTCTGTTCTCCCTAGTCTAGCAGGTGTTATATACTCTGTTAAATACTCTGTTCTCCCTAGTCTAGCAGGTGTTATATACTCTGTTATATACTCTGTTCTCCCTAGTCTAGCAGGTGTTATATTTACATTTACATTTTAGTCATTTAGCAGACGCTCTTATCCAGAGCGACTTACAGTTAGTGAATACATATTTTTTTATACTGGCCCTACTCTGTGTTATATCTCTCTGTTCTCCCTAGTCTAGCAGGTGTTATATACTCTGTGTTATATACTCTGTTCTCCCTAGTCTAGCAGGTGTTATATACTCTGTTATATACTCTGTTCTCCCTAGTCTAGCAGGTGTTATATACTCTGTGATATATCTCTCTGTTCTCCCTAGTCTAGCAGGTGTTATATACTCTGTGTTATATACTCTGTTCTCCCTAGTCTAGCAGGTGTTATATACTCTGTGTTATATACTCTGTTCTCCCTAGTCTAGCAGGTGTTATATACTCTGTGTTATATACTCTGTTCTCCCTAGTCTAGCAGGTGTTATATACTCTGTGTTATATACTCTGTTCTCCCTAGTCTAGCAGGTGTTATATACTCTGTGTTATATACTCTGTTCTCCCTAGTCTAGCGGGTGGTATATACTCTGTGTTATATACTCTGTTCTCCCTAGTCTAGCAGGTGTTATATACTCTGTGTTATATACTCTGTTCTCCCTAGTCTAGCAGGTGGTATATACTCTGTGTTATATCTCTCTGTTCTCCCTAGTCTAGCTGGTGGTATATACTCTGTGTTATATACTCTGTTCTCCCTAGTCTAGCAGGTGTTATATACTCTGTGTTATATACTCTGTTCTCCCTAGTCTAGCAGGTGGTATATACTCTGTGTTATATACTCTGTTCTCCCTAGTCTAGCAGGTGATATATACTCTGTGTTATATACTCTGTTCTCCCTAGTCTAGCAGGTGTTATATACTCTGTGTTATATACTCTGTTCTCCCTAGTCTAGCAGGTGGTATATACTCTGTGTTATATACTCTGTTCTCCCTAGTCTAGCAGGTGGTATATACTCTGTTATATACTCTGTTCTCCCTAGTCTAGCAGGTGTTATATACTCTGTGTTACATACTCTGTTCTCCCTAGTCTAGCAGGTGTTATATACTCTGTGTTATATACTCTGTTCTCCCTAGTCTAGCAGGTGGTATATACTCTGTGTTATATCTCTCTGTTCTCCCTAGTCTAGCTGGTGGTATATACTCTGTGTTATATACTCTGTTCTCCCTAGTCTAGCAGGTGGTATATACTCTGTTATATACTCTGTTCTCCCTAGTCTAGCAGGTGTTATATACTCTGTGTTATATACTCTGTTCTCCCTAGTCTAGCAGGTGGTATATACTCTGTGTTATATACTCTGTTCTCCCTAGTCTAGCAGGTGGTATATACTCTGTGTTATATACTCTGTTCTCCCTAGTCTAGCAGGTGTTATATACTCTGTTATATACTCTGTTCTCCCTAGTCTAGCAGGTGTTATATACTCTGTGTTATATCTCTCTGTTCTCCCTAGTCTATTAGGTGTTATATACTCTGTGTTATATACTCTGTTCTCCCTAGTCTAGCAGGTGTTATATACTATGTGTTATATACTCTGTTCTCCCTAGTCTAGCAGGTGGTATATACTCTGTGTTATATCTCTCTGTTCTCCCTAGTCTAGCTGGTGTTATATACTCTGTTCTCCCTAGTCTAGCAGGTGTTATATACTCTGTGTTATATACTCTGTTCTCCCTAGTCTAGCAGGTGTTATATACTTTGTGTTATATACTCTGTTCTCCCTAGTCTAGCAGGTGGTATATACTCTGTGTTATATACTCTGTTCTCCCTAGTCTAGCAGGTGGTATATACTCTGTGTTATATACTCTGTTCTCCCTAGTCTAGCAGGTGTTATATACTCTGTGTTATATACTCTGTTCTCCCTAGTCTAGCAGGTGGTATATACTCTGTGTTATATACTCTGTGTAATACCTCTCTGGTTGTTCTAGCTGGTGGTGAGCATAGCTGAGGACCTGCTCCGTACAGCAGCCCAGAACAGCCGTCTGTCTCTGCAGAGAACCCAGGCTGGATGGCTGCTGCTGGGGGCACTAATGACCCTGGGTGAGTTAGTTCCCTACTCCTAACATCTAACCCCTAGCACTAATGACCCTGGGTGAGTTAGTTCCCTACTCCTAACATCTCACCCCTAGCACTAATGACCCTGGGTGAGTTAGTTCCCTACTCCTAACATCTAACCCCTAGCACTAATGACCCTGGGTGAGTTAGTTACCTACTCCTAACATCTAACCCCTAGCACTAATGACCCTGGGTGAGTTAGTTACCTACTCCTAACATCTAACCCCTAGCACTAATGACCCTGGGTGAGTTAGTTCCCTACTCCTAACATCTAACCCCTAGCACTAATGACCCTGGGTGAGTTAGTTACCTACTCCTAACATCTAACCCCTAGCACTAATGACCCTGGGTGAGTTAGTTCCCTACTCCTAACATCTAACCCCTAGCACTAATGACCCTGGGTGAGTTAGTTCCCTACTCCTAACATCTAACCCCTAGCACTAATGACCCTGGGTGAGTTAGTTACCTACTCCTAACATCTAACCCCTAGCACTAATGACCCTGGGTGAGTTAGTTCCCTACTCCTAACCCCTAGCACTAATGACCCTGGGTGAGTTAGTTCCCTACTCCTAACATCTAACCCCTAGCACTAATGACCCTGGGTGAGTTAGTTCCCTACTCCTAACATCTAACCCCTAGCACTAATGACCCTGGGTGAGTTAGTTCCCTACTCCTAACATCTAACCCCTAGCACTAATGACCCTGGGTGAGTTAGTTCCCTACTCCTAACATCTAACCCCTAGCACTAATGACCCTGGGTGAGTTAGTTCCCTACTCCTAACATCTAACCCCTAGCACTAATGACCCTGGGTGAGTTAGTTACCTACTCCTAACATCTAACCCCTAGCACTAATGACCCTGGGTGAGTTAGTTCCCTACTCCTAACCCCTAGCACTAATGACCCTGGGTGAGTTAGTTCCCTACTCCTAACATCTAACCCCTAGCACTAATGACCCTGGGTGAGTTAGTTCCCTACTCCTAACATCTAACCCCTAGCACTAATGACCCTGGGTGAGTTAGTTCCCTACTCCTAACATCTAACCCCTAGCACTAATGACCCTGGGTGAGTTAGTTCCCTACTCCTAACATCTAACCCCTAGCACTAATGACCCTGGGTGAGTTAGTTCCCTGCTCCTAACATCTCACCCCTAGCACTAATGACACTGGGTGAGTTAGTTCCCTACTCCTAACATCTAACCCCTAGCACTAATGACCCTTGGTGAGTTAGTTCCCTACTCCTAACATCTAACCCCTAGCACTAATGACCCTGGGTGAGTTAGTTCCCTACTCCTAACATCTAACCCCTAGCACTAATGACCCTGGGTGAGTTAGTTCCCTACTCCTAACATCACCCCTAGCACTAATGACCCTGGGTGAGTTAGTTCCCTACTCCTAACATCTCACCCCTAGCACTAATGACCCTGGGTGAGTTAGTTCCCTACTCCTAACATCTAACCCCTAGCACTAATGACCCTGGGTGAGTTAGTTCCCTACTCCTAACATCTAACCCCTAGCACTAATGACCCTGGGTGAGTTAGTTCCCTACTCCTAACATCTAACCCCTAGCACTAATGACCCTGGGTGAGTTAGTTCCCTGCTCCTAACATCTCACCCCTAGCACTAATGACCCTGGGTGAGTTAGTTCCCTACTCCTAACATCTAACCCCTAGCACTAATGACCCTGGGTGAGTTAGTTCCCTACTCCTAACATCTAACCCCTAGCACTAATGACCCTGGGTGAGTTAGTTCCCTACTCCTAACATCTCACCCCTAGCACTAATGACCCTGGGTGAGTTAGTTCCCTACTCCTAACATCTAACCCCTAGCACTAATGACCCTGGGTGAGTTAGTTCCCTACTCCTAACATATAACCCCTAGCACTAATGACCCTGGGTGAGGCCCTATACTGGCCCCAGCTGGCCTGTACATGTTCACCTTCAGGCCTTACATTTAGCTGGGTTTTCCAGCTCCTCTTCTATATTACTCCCAGTCAGCTAAAGCAATCCAGAGTCTGGCTTTCTTCCTATTAGAAGTGTATGGTCCAACACGACAACTTGTTTGGTCTCCAGCTCTGTCCTAACACTGCTTGTTTGTGGACATGACGCTGTGTCCAGGCCCGTCCCTTGTGCGTTACCACCTGCCCAAGATGCTGCTGCTGTGGAGGAACGTATTCCCCCGTTCCCAGAAAGAGATGGAGGCAGAGAAGGCTAGAGGAGACAGCTTCACCTGGCAGGTTACACTGGAGGGACGTGCCGGAGCGCTCTGTGGTAGGGAGACTTGCCCTTCAGTACAGTTTCAATGTGTGGCTGTCACCCTGCGTTCCACCCTGGATCCCAAGGAGTTTTGCTTTGTCTAAAATGTCCCCATCCCTCTCTCTCTTCTCCCTCTCTCTCTTCTCCCTCTCTCTCTCCTCTCCTCCCTCTCTCCTCCTCTCCTCTCCCCCCTCTCTCCTCCTCTCCTCCCTCTCTCTCCTCCTCTCCTCTCCCCCCTCTCTCCTCCTCTCTTCCCTCTCTCTCCTCCTCCCCCTCTCCTCCTCTCCTCCTCTCCTCTCCTCCCTCTCCTCCTCTCCTCCCTCTCTCCTCCTCTCTTCCTCTCCTCTCTTCTCCTCTCCTCTCCTCTCTCCTCTCCTCTCCTCTCCTCTCCTCTCCTCTCCTCTCCTCTCCTCTCCTCTCCTCTCCTTTCCTCCTCCTCTCCTCCCTCTCTTTCCTCCTCTCCTTCTCTCCTCTCCTCTCCTCCCCCTCTCTCTCCTCCTCTCCTCCCCCTCTCTCTCATGTCTGTCTGCCTCTCTCTTCTCCTCTCCTCCCCCTCTCCTCTCCTCCTCTCCCCCTCTCCCTCCTCTCCTCCTCTCCCCATCTCTCTCCTTCTCTCCCCCCTCTCTCCTTCTCTCCTCTCCTCTCCTCTCCTCTCCTCCTCACTCCTCCTCTCCTCCTCTCTCCTCTCCTCTCCTCCCCCCTCTCTCTCCTCCTCCCTCCCCCTCTCTCCTCTCCTCTCCTCTCCTCTCCTCTCCTCCTCTCCCCTCCTCCTCTCCTCTCCTCCTCTCTCCTCCTCTAGCCATGCGTAGCTTTGTGGCCCATTGTGCTGAGCTGCTAACAGAGGATGTAATCCGCAGGCTGATGACGCCTATAGAGTGCGCCATGACCATGATGTCACAGTGAGTAGGATTGATTGATTGATTTGATTGATTGATTGTTGTGGTCCCCTCCCCTCCTGACCGGTTGTTGTTGTTGTCTATTCTCAGTGTCCCGTCAGTCATCAAAGTGCATGGCACCCATCTGAAGGCCAGTGCAGCTATGGTGAGGCTGAGACTCTACGACATCTTGGCTCTGCTACCTCCGAAGACATACGAAGGTAAGGCTGGGTGAAATATTACAGCTGTTGTACTTTAAAGTCACACTCTTAAATGAGGCTTTGATCCGAGCAGTGGTGTTGAGTTGTTAGTCATACAGGGCTTGTTTACTGGACCCTGATCAAGTCTAGTCCTGGAGCACAAAGCATATGTTCAATCTGTGTCCGGGAAGGTGGCCCTTACCTTTCAATCTGTCCTCTGTAGGTAGTTTCAATGCCCTGCTGAGAGAGCTGGTAGCAGAGTTCACTCTGACTGATAACTCGGCCAACACCACCACCTCGTTGCTACGCTCCCTCTGTCACTATGACGACAGTGTTCTCATGGGGTCCTGGCTCCAGGAGACTGACCACAAGTCCATTGAGGACCAGGTAACTGACTTACTATAGAGGTTACAGTAAAACTAAGGGCCCAACTCCCCATGGCGACTCCAGTTCAGGAGGATGTATCAATGCATTGTGTAGAACCTCATGGTTTTCTATCAGATGGAATCGTGTCCAATCTGTTCATTCTGTTTCTATCTGCAGTTGTCAGAATGTTTCACATCACTGAATAGACCCCTGCTTTTGTTAATTGTGTGTGTGTGTGTGTGTGTGTCTGTGCGTGTGTGTGTGTGTGTGTGGTTAGCTCCAGCCCAATAGTGCGTCAGGAAGTGGCGCTCTAGAACACGACCCCTCCTCCATCTACCTGAGGGTACCTATGGGCGAGGCCATGCCTGGACCCCTCCCCCTTGGCGTGTCTGTCATCGACGCCTCTGTGGCTCTGTTCGGAGTGGTGTTCCCTCATGTCTCCTTTAAGCACAGGTGAGGCTACCTCTCAGTCTAAACTCTGACCCCTGACCCTAACCCTAACCCCTAACCCCCCCGTGGCTTAGTTCGGAGTGGTGTTCCCTCATGTCTCCTTTAAACACAGGTGAGGGACCTAGTCCACTGACACTTGACATTCCTAGTAGAATCTAATAATGTTTGTGGTTAATAATAATAAACCAGTGGTCCTCTGTAGCTCAATTGGTAGAGCATGGCACTTGTAATGCCAGGGTAGTGGGTTCGATCCCCGGGACCACCCATACGTAAAAATGTATGCACACATGACTGTAAGTCGCTTTGGATAAAAGCGTCTGCTAAATGGCATATTATTTATATTATATTATTTTGTCTCAGTCTTCAGAGGTGTCCAGGCCAGTTGAATCAGTAGTGCTTCCTCTAGATGATGTCCAACAGGGGGACTGGCTGGGGTTACTTCAGGAGAGGTTTGGGAAACAATGTCTTTTATTAATCACTCACATTTGTGTGTGTGTTAGGCTGCAGATGCTGGACCACTTTGCAGAGTGTATAAAACAGGCCAAGGGAGTCAGACAGCAGGCTGTCCAGCTCAACATCTTCACCGCTGTACTGAGCGCCCTTAAGGTGAGGCCTTCTAACATATACAAACTCCTGTTAAAG